>CM062295.1:554492698-555692698 GCA_031216915.1 Pictodentalium vernedei | reverse complement strand
AGTGTGAAAATGCTTTCCCTTTGGGGGCTTGATACTCGGCAGAAGAATACAACCTCGTAACAACGTTGATGGGTTTTTTTGGCGGGTCACATGACTCAAATCAAAGGAATGAGAAGTATTGGGA
Source organism: Pictodentalium vernedei (assembly GCA_031216915.1). Lineage (NCBI taxonomy): Eukaryota > Metazoa > Mollusca > Scaphopoda > Dentaliida > Dentaliidae > Pictodentalium > Pictodentalium vernedei. The sequence goes on along the minus strand of CM062295.1, from coordinate 555,692,574 downwards.
ACTTAGTGATCACGCATACGGTGATGACTGCGTTTCGGTTAATTTTAACTCGCATGGTGCCGCGACTTGAAGCTATACATTGGTTTTATGTTTTAACCCCGTTCACACACACATTTGTTGTCGAAAAAGGTCCTTTATGTGAAACAATAGCTTGTGAATGAATATTTCCCCTTTGTTTAACAAAAAGGTATGACAGCACATGTCCAGTCAAATAATCGATCATTGAAAAAAAACATCGATTATGACTTCAATCGACGGTTGATCGATTTTTCAATCATTCGTGACAGCCTTACTTCTAAGGTTGACTCATACTAATTAATATATATTTGTCCAGTCCTTCTTAAAATATAAGTATTTGAATTTTTTATCTTTAGCTCATAGGGTTCCCACGGGTGAGGAGGTTTTATTTTTCTCATTGTAAATAAAAAATTGGGTTTTGTGCTAATAATGTTTACCCTCCCCAAACAACAAATATTAACACAGGAACTTGGCTTCAACACATTTGAATATACACATCCTAAGGATCTTGAATTCAATAAACATTATTTTGTCTGGTGTTTTTGGAAAAGATTTTTAATTCTTTCCCTTTTTGAGTCCCAGAGTGGGTCTGACTGAACACAAAAATATTTGTTTCCAAAGCACAGTGATAACAAAGGCACCCAATAAATTTGTAGCAAACATTACTGACATAAAAAATCTTCTTACAGGTTTTGTACAAATGAAAGTGTCAGTGATACTGTAGCTCAACTTGTGTGAGACATGTACATGTGAGGTATGTGAAACAGATAGGACAAACATCTAGGTAATGACCTGATAACAAAGGTACATATAAAGTATTGTAACAGTCTGTACATAAATGCTGACTGTAACCTGTAACAAATGTACAGGTAAAGTATTGTAAAGGAGGTGAATGACAGTCATATGCTAAACTAGTAAAGAGTCCCAGAGCGGGTCGGACTGAATCCAAAAATATTTGTTCTCATAGCACAGTGATAACAAAGGCACCCAAAAAACCTGTTCTCCTCCCAAGGTGATAACAAAGGTGCCCAAGAAGTTTCGTGAAGATCAGTTCATAAGTACAGTCTCTAGCCCGAGCCGAATTGACATGTGCACTGACAATGTATAAGTAGCACCGAACAAATCAAAGTTCATCTGATTTGCATAATTTCTGCAAGAGAAAAAAGCCTATTACATGTGATGTATTCCATGTTACTAAACATTCATTCAAAAATTTATTCAAATCAGAACCTTCATACAGAAGTTCTGTACAAAAAACTGATTGTGCCTAATTACTGTACAAAATGGCCACTGGCAGCCATCTTGAATTTCAGACCACACGCAAAAACACCCGTTCTCGTCCCAAGGTGATAACAAAGGTACCCAAGAAGTTTCGTGAAGATCGGTTCATAAATACAGCCTCTAGCCCGAGCCGTATTGACATGTGCACTTACTGTGTATAAGTAGCACTGAATAAATCAAAGTTCATCTAATTTTCATAATTTCTACACGAGAAAAAAACCTTTATTATATGTGATGTATTCCATGTTACTAAACATTCATTCAAAAATTTATTCAAATTAGAACCTCCACATAGAAGTTCTGTACAAATTACTACCTAATTACTGTACAAAATGGCCACTGGCAGCCATCTTGAATTTCGGATCGCACCCAAAAACACTTGTTCTCGTCCCAAGGTGATAACAAAGGTACCCAAGAAATTTCGTGAAGATCGGTTCATAAATACAGCCTCTAGCCCGAGCCGTATTGACATGTGTACTTACTGTGTATAAGTAGCACTGAATAAATCAAAGTCCATCTAATTTGCATAATTTCTGTATGAGAAAAAAACCTGTATTATATGTGATGTATTCCATGTTTCTAAACATTCATACAAAAATTTATTCAAATCAGAACTTTCATACACAAGTTCTATACAAAAAACTGATTGTACTAATTTTGGTACAAAATGGCTGCTGGCAGGCATCTTGAATTTTGGACCTCACCTCACCCAGAAACACTCGTTCTAATCCCAAGGTGATAACAAAGGTACCCAACAAGTTTCGTGAAGATCGGTTCATAAATACAGCCCCTACCCCGAACCACATTGACGTGTACTTACTGAATAAATCAAAGTTCATCTAATTTGCCGAATTTCTGCACAAGAAAAAAAACCTGTATTATATGTGATGTATTCCATGCTACTAAACATTCATACAAAAATTTATTAAAATCAAACCTTCATACAGAAAACTGATTGCACTAATTTCAGTACAAAATGGCTGCTGGTGGCCATCTTGAATTTCGGATCGCACCCAAAAACACTTGTTCTCGTCCCACGGTGATAACAAAGGTACCCAAGAAGTTTCGTAAAGATCAGTTCATATATACAGCCTCTAGCCCGAGCCGCATTGAATTGTTGATGGACAATGAGCAATGGCATAACCTCAAATTTGACTTACGTCAAAGTTGAGCTAAAAACATTGCCACTAGCATCGAACTTCAAACTTTGTGCATTTGTCCATTAACATGTTCCTTTGGCATGCCTCAGAGGGTGCATTCATCATCACGTTGTTTTGAAACTGGGTCTGCTTATTCAGGGAGACCTAGATAGGAGTTATCAGTTTTCTTTTCATTTCCGTCAAAAACTGTTGCTGTCGGCAACAACCTTTGAATTTAGTGCATTAACATTCTTCTTTAACATGGTCTACAGGGCACATTTATCATAGGATCATTTCAGAACTTGGTGTGCTCATTTGGCAAGACCTCTAGATAAGAGCTATCGATTAGCATTCATTTCTGTGAAAAAAGTTGCTGTTTACAATGATCTTACTGCATTTGTGTACCAACATTCTTCCTTTAGCCAGCCTTTAAGTTTACATTTATAATGAAAGTGTCAAGGACATTGTAGCTCAACTTGTCAAGACAAAGACATGTACATGTATAGTATATGACACAGCAATGACAAACATCTAGGTAATGACCTGATAACAAAGGTACATATAAAGTATTGTAACGGTCTGTACATAAATACTGACCGTTGCCTGTAACAAATGTATAGGTGAAGTATTATTGTAAAGGTGGGCTACAGTCAGATGCTAAACTGAAAAGAAATCTTTGAGTCCCAGAGTGGGTCTGACTCAACCCCAAAATATTTGTTCTCATAGCACAGTGATAACAAAGGCACCCCAAAACACACTCGTTCCTGTCCCAAGGTGAAAACAAAGGTACCCAAGAAGTTTTGTGAAGATCAGTTCATAAATACGAGCTGTATCGAACTTGTGACAAAAAACTGATTGGACCAAATTTTGGTACAAAATGGCCACTGGCAGCCATCTTGAATTTTGAACCACAACCAGAAACACTCATTCTCGTCCCAAGGTGATAACAAAGGTACCCAAGAAGTTTTGTGAAGATCGGTTCATAAATACAGCCTCTACCCTGAGCCGTATTGACATGTGTGCTTACATTGTGTAAGTAGCACTGAATAAATCAAAGTTCATCTAATTTGCATAATTTCTGCACGAAAAAAAAAACCTTACAATATGCGATGTATTCCATGTTACTAAACATTCTTACAAAAATTTATGAAAATCAGAACTTTCATACAGAAGTTCTGTACAAAAGACTGATTGCACTAATTTTGGTACAAAATGGCTGCTGGTGGCCATCTTGAATTTCGGACCACACCCCAAAACACTCGTTCTCATCCCACGGTGATAACAAAGGTACCCAAGAAGTTTCGTAAAGATTGGTTCATAAATATGGCCTCTAGTCTGAGCCGTATAGAAGTTGTGTACAAAAAACTGATTAGACCTAATTTCGGGACAAAATGGCCACTGGCAGCCATCTTGAATTTTAGACCGCACCCAGAAACACTCGTTCTCGTCCCAAGGTGTTAACAAAGGTACCCAAGACATTTCGTGAAGATCAGTTCATAAATACAGACTCTAGCCCGAGCCGTATTGACATGTGTACTTAACTGTGTGTAAGTCACAATGAAAAAATCAAAGTTCATCTAATTTGCATAATTTCTGCATGAGAAAAAAACCTGTATTATATGTGATGTATCCCATGGTACTAAACATTCACACAAAAAATTATTCAAATCAGCGCTTTCATATGGAAGTTCCGTGCAAAAATCTGATTGCACCTAATTTTGTACAAAATGACTGCCATCGGCCATCTTGAATTTCGGACCGGACCCAAAAACACTCATTCTCGTCCCACGGTGATACCAAAGGTACGCAACAAGTTTCGTAAGGATCAGTTCATAAATACGGCCTCTAGCCCGAGCCATATTGGCATTTGCACTTACAGTGCTGAAAGTAACACCAAAAAACATCAAAATTAGTCTAATTTGCACAATTTACGCACGAGAAAAAAACCTGTATTATATGTGATGTATCCCATGGTACTAAACATTCATACAAAAAATTATTCAAATCAGAGCTTTCATATGGAAGTTCTGTACAAAAAACAGATTTCTGCATCGTCGGTACAAAATGGCTGCTGGCGGCCATCTTGAATTTCGGACTGCACCCAAAAACACTCGTTCTCGTCCCACGGTCATAACAAAGGTACCCAAGAAGTTTCATAAAGATCAGTTCATAAATACGGCCTCTAGCCCGAGCCATGGCAGCTTGGCACTTACAGCTCTGAAAGTAACACTAAATAAATCAAAGTCAGTCTAATTTGCATAATTTATGCACGAGAAAAAAACCCGTATTATATGTGATGTATCCCATGGTATTAAACATTTATACAAAACTTTATTCAAATCAGAACTTTCATACAGAAGTTCTGTACAAAAAACTGATTTTTGCATCATCGGTACAAAATGGCCACTGGCAGCCATCTTGAATTTCGGACCACACCTAAAAACACTCGTTCCCGTCCCAGGGTCATAACAAAGGTACACAAGAAGTTTTGTAAAGATCGGTTCATAAATACAACCTCTAGCCCGAGCCATAGCCAATTGTTGACGTACGGACAGACGGACAGACGGACGGACGGACGGAAGACGGACCATGACAATAGCTCAAATTTGACTTCGTCAAAGTTGAGCTAAAAATGCTTGGATTGCTCTGATGTTGTGCCCACACAATGCAGTTATGTTCAAGTTTCACCAAATAACATCGGAGCCAATGATCTTCAATTTTGCCATTTCACTTATAACTTACCAAGTACAAGTTTGTCAAATTGAGCTGCAGTGTCATTGACACTTTCATTTTATTTTGCTAAATGTATTTGTATACCATGTTTATTGCATAAATATGTAACCTTAAACATCAATAAATACTAAATACCATGTTTATACCATTAAATATACATCTATCTGTATATCTATCTATCTAAGATTAGATGGTGAACAAGTAAGGATTGCATATCCCTTTTTTTACAAAAAATTGAACGACCGAAACCAGGCCTACTGTTTTCAAAATTTTGTGTAATTTATCGTTCACCTGGTCTGAATTTTGGCAACTTATCATTTGTTCCCCTGTATTTGATTTGGATAACCCATTAGGTAGCCTAAATATATATGTATCACAACTATGTTGATATATGAACTGGTGTATCAGAGTGAAGTTCTTGCTCCTATGAGCAATATCCTGATGAACAGAGATGAATCCTTAGGAACAATAATCAGGCTGTGTTGCAGAAATTCAGATACAAATTAGCTGCAATTCTAGTCTAACCTGGGCATAGGCTGGCATGCTGCAAAAAAGTATGGCATCCATAATTGTAGCAGAGACATGAATTATTACCATTTCCTGATTTTGTACCTATGTTACATCTTTAGTTGATCAACAGTTTAAAATGATGTTGAGCATCAACTAATCATCAGCATAGTGTGTTCATCTGCCTAAGTATAGCTGTTCTGTTGGCCAATTACTGGCCAACAGAGCAGCAATACTTCAGACAGAAACAAAAACCTATGCAGCTGATGACTGGTTGATGTGCAAAATCATTCCATCATTCATTTGTACTATATTTATTATTTATTTATTGATGTTTAAGGTCATATATTTATGCACAATGGCTAATCATGACCGTGACAGTTTTACGAGTGGAGGAAGCGAGAGTACCCGGAGAGAACCACCGAGCAGCTGCCAGCTCCCCAACATCGTAACTCCACACTGCAGCACAGGCAGGGTTAGATTGGTTGAAGACATGCATACCATCGATGTGCAGTATGCGTTAGTACATGGCGTCATCATGCCCCCAAGTGGGCAATGGAGACGAAGTGTCTTGCCCAAGGACACAACACGGTTGTCGCAGGTGGGATTTGAACCAAGGACCTCTCGGCTTGCAACCTGCACCTCTACCTACTGAGCCACCGTGCACCCATTTGTACTATATGCAGATCATTCAACTTGGTGAAAACTTTGCGTGACCTCGCATCAGTTTGGGATGACCCATTTTTTGTTTGCGTGTTTTTCATTTTAGGTAACCTCCAAGCGACCCAAAAGGTCATTCACCTCAAATCGACAACTAGCCTGCAGAACCGAATTTCAATATATCATTCTGTAAAATTGAGGATGAAAGTTGGATTGTATAAGCTTATCTTAACACAACATCGTATGAGGTGTTGAGGGTTTAATATAAACAATAAATTATGGTTAACTTGAATAAAATATTACTGTTCAACAATCTTGCACACATCCAGTAAACAAAATTTTGCCCTACAAGTTGGGCAAGGCGATTTTCCACCAAGCCATGTCTCTGGTCTTTGTTGATCCTGTCGGCTGGCAAACCATTTCCCCATACATTCTAAACACCACATAGGCCGACAATAACACACTTGACAGTCTCCTTCATTGTGTTCATCACATAGTTTTTGTAATTTTATATCTGAAGATTTCAACATACAACCAATACAACTATCAACTTCCTGCAAAGAAAAGTTTTTGAAATGACATTAATATTGAAGCAGCGTGCTACACTGTTTTGTATTATGATAAACTGTAATAGTTGGTGCAGTGGAGCCCACTTAACTGGATATCTCTTAATTGTATATCCCTGTTAATTGAATATAATTTTCAAACACAAAACCATTTACCATACCTTCAGTACAAATTTGATCTGTTAATTGCATATGGGTTGTAGAGTAAACTCCTGTTAATTGTATATAAATTTTTGTAATATGTCAATACTGTGACACACACCAAATTCCCCTTATTTATCAACCTTTTTGGCCTCACTACATCCAATACAGGCATTTATTCTATTATATCTTGTTTGACAGAGCTCTATGAGCTCTGTCAAAGAAGATATAATAGAATAAATGCTCAGTTTACCTCCAGAACACAAGAAACTGACCAAATCCCTGTTAATTGCATACTCCTATTAACTGAATAATTTTCACTGGCAAAATGGATATTCAATTAAGAGGATCAAAACTCATACTGTTTGGACTGACAAAAAAATTGTGTATGGCTAATGTGGTTTTAATTATCGCAAAACAATTTCAGGGCAGATAAGAACTAAATGTATTTATTAGGCCTAAAAAAGTTAGAATCTGTTTCTCAGGCCCTCCCACATGGTCATTTTGGCTGCTGCATGCTCCCTTTTTATAACCAATGTAAACTTGAAACAAGAGCACCGCTGGGCATTGCATCATACGCCCGTGAACTGTTCAAATTGTACCATTTTAACACATTTGCAATTTTTTTAGAGTGCGAGAAATTTATACTGGCATATATATATATATGTTACGGTCAGACTTTTGAAATCAGTGATTTTGTGAAATGACTAAATTTTTCAGTCAGTTGAGAAAAAGACTAAAAATTAAGGACAACAGCTTCACAAAAGGACTCAATAATTTAATAATTTCAAAAAAAATTTCTTGATTTCACAGTTTGACTGTAACATATTTATATAGATATATATATATTAGAAACACTGAAGCTTCCTAGCTTTAGTTATTTATTTATTGGTGTTTAAGGTTAGAGGATTTCCAACTCAAGCATTGGTGAATGAATCCTATTTGGACTGTAAAATCTTATTTGTTTTCCAAAGAAAACAAGTACTGTTTCACTTCCTGTGGTTTACATAGAGGCATGTGTATAGAAAAAGATATAAAGTTTAAATAAAACACATCAAAACCATGAGATTTATTTGACTAGTCAGTTTGTTAATTGGGTAATTATTTGACCAATTAATTATTTGACGCAGTAAGTCACACAATATTGGTGTGTTTTCTTTGAACTTCATACATTTTTATTTGCATTTTCCAACATTTCATGGTAGTTTTGCAATATATCTGAAGTGAGTATTAGATTTATATGGTTGAGACCCCATGATCACACTGTGAACCTGTTCGACCTCTCTAGCTTCACTTGACAGTGATTTGTCATGCTGCAAAATTATAAAGGAAGCCAAAGTGGTTTCACTATTATGTATCAGTGCGAGAGGTTTCAAGAATTACTTTACCTTATACATCATATAATGTCCAACAGGGGCCATAATTCAGGCAAAAATTGTTCAGACCGACCCCATATTTGAACTTGACCTGTATTTTGTTGTGATTAAATCACATACCAAGTTTGGAGCCAATCGGCAAACCAATACTAAAGTTATCATCCGGAAACCAAATATTTGACGAATTCTAAGTCCAACAGGGGCCATAATTCAGACGAAAAATGTTCGGACCGACCCCATATTCGAACTTGACCTGTATTTTGTTGTGATTGAACCACATACCAAATTTGGAGAAGTTATTGTTCGGAAACCAAACGGATGGATGGACGGACGGACGGACAACGCCATACTATAATACGTCCCGTTTTTCAAACGGGCGTATAAAAATAACATATAATGGGTTTACAAACCAAGAATATGAAACTTTGATGGCGAAGAAATAATTACGATGATAAAATAAAACAAGAACGCAAAGCGTAACATATGCCCCCGACATGTCATAAAAGGGTAGGTAAGTCTCTCGGGGGGCATAACCAAATCAAAAGGAAGTTTCATCTAGACACCAATAATGCATAAAAAAAACCTGATTTGAGTCTGCATTCATTATTTACTGGACTGAAACCAAATCCAAGTTTGTTCAAATCAGGTCCCTAGGTATATATTTGGGCTCGCTATAGTAGCCCAAATTTTAAAATAGTGCAATATGAGAAAATTTCTTTAAAAATCTTCTTCAAATCCACCAGTCGGAATGCTTTCATATTTTGTATACAGCTTCTGTAGGGGGGTCATATTCAAGTTCAATTCAAGTGCCTGGGTTAATATTTGGGCTCCATATGGGAACCTGAATTTAACTTGGTGCAATATGAGGAAATTTCTTTAAAAATCTTCTTCTTCAGATCCACTGGTCAGAATCCTTTCATATTTGGTATACAACATCTCTACGGGGGGTCAGATTCAAGTTTGTTCAAATTGGGTCCATAGATTAATATTTGGGATCGCTATGGTAGCCCAAATTTTAACTTAGTTCAATATGAAGAAATTTCTTTAAAATATTTCTTCTTCAGATCCAACAGTCAGATTTGCTTCCATATTTGGTATACAACATCTATAGGGAGGTCAGATTTAACTTTGTTCAAATCAAGAGCCTGAGTTAATATTTGGGCTCTCTATGGGAGCCAGAATTGGCCATGTAGCTGAAGCATTAGAAATTTTGTGTTCAGTACCCTCTAGTGGTGTGTAACTAAGATTAATCCACACAAGTTGTATCAAAGGGCTTCATAGAGGAGGTCCACATTTTACATTATGATCAATTGAAGAAAAGGCATGATGCTCGGGACAAATTTTGTCACACCTGAGTGAGGGGCTCAATGATTTACAATGTATCCTATGGAGATGGATTGATTAATGTAGACTCATTCTTGAACTCTGTTTATATCATGTTCTGTTCAAGGTGTGCACTTCAGACCCCATGGGGCCTCTTGTTATTTTTTAATTGTGCATTGTTGGTGTCTAGAGGAAGCTTCCTTTTGATTTTGGACTAATCAGCTGAACCAAGATGGCCACCAGTGGCCAATTCATTATGTATTTCATGGTGGCCATCTTGAATTTGGTTTCCGTCCAATAACTAATGAATACTGACTCGAACCAATTTCAGTTTTTGGTTATACATTATTGATGTGTAGAGGAAGCGTCCTTTCAATTTGGGATCAGCTAGCCAATTCTGACCCCCTAGAGATGTTGTATACCAAATGATATCATTCTGACTGGTGGATCTGAAGAAGAAGATTTTTAAAAATTATCCCCCATATTGAACTGAGTTAAAATTTGGGCTTCCGTAGGAAGCCCAAATATTAACCTAGGGACTAGGTTTGAACAATCTTGAATCTGACCCTCATAACAATGATGTATACCAAACATTATAAGATTCTGACTGGTGGTTCTGAAGATGAAGAATTTTAAAGAATATTCCCCTTATTGCCCTAAGTTAAAAATTCAGGCTCCTGTATTGAGCCCAAATATGAACCAATGGGCTTTGTTTTAACAAACTTGTATTTGACCCCTCTATGAATGCTGTATGCCGAATGCCCTCTACAGGAACCCTAACATAACCGATGGCAATTATTTTTTTTAACGATTCGATTCTACTGGTCCCAAGGATGTATTAGACCAAACAACAGCTTTCTGTTCTGTGTGGTTTGGGAAATATGGGTGTTTGAAAATACTTCTATTTTTAGCTCCTGGGGTTCCCATGGGGATGCAGGATTTTTTTTTGCACAAGTCAAGTACTTATGACCCAATAATACCACATACCAAATTTGGTTTAAATTGGACCATCGGTTCAGAAAATAGAAATTTTGGGCGGGGCCAAAAATCTTACCCCTCCCAATACACAGCCAAATATTGCTTCACGAACTTCGTTTGAACAAACTTGAGTCTACACTTCAAAAGGAAGCGCCATAACAAATATCAAGTCATTGTACCCACTGGTTCATGAGAACAGGATTTTACAAATATTTTGGAGCATTTTCCCCCACCCACTCCCTTTGGGGATGGGCATGTTGAGTTGAACAAAAATGCAATGCCACTTCGGGACCATTACTCACACAAACTTTCACTTGAATTGGCATAGTGGGGGTGCGTTGTGGTAACTGGTTCTCGTCAGATCACTGAAATTAAGCAACATTGAGCCTGGTTGGTCTGCGGATAGGTGACCGTCTGAGCAATCGATTCGGACTCCCGCATTGTGTCCTTGGGCAAGGCGCCATGTACTAAGGCGCACTGCACGTCGATGGTGCGCATATCTTCAATCTAACCCTGCCTGTGCTGCAGTGTGGAGTTACCAGCTGCTCGTCGTTGCTCAGTGGTTCTCTATGGATACTCCGGCTTCCTCCACCCATAAAACTGTCACGGCCATGATTAGCCATTGTGCATAAGTATGTGACCTTAAACACCAAAATAAATAAATAAATTGGCCCAGTGGTTTTGGACGAGAAGACCAAAACAAAGTGTTGACGGACGACAGGCGGAGAGCGATGAGATTAGCTCAGCTTGACTTTGTCAAGGTGAGCTAAAAATGATTCGAGTCAGCATTCACCAGTTCCTGGATGGAAACCAAATTCAATATGGTTTCCATATTGAACTGGCTAGCTGGACCAAAATCTAAAGAAAGCATTGTCTAGTCATCCACAAGTTACCTCAAAAATTATGATTTTATCAAGTAAGCGGTTCTTTAGTTATTCGATGGAAACGGAGAGACATTGTGAAAACATAATGCCCCCCCCCCCCCCCTCCCCTCCGAGCGATTCTCAGGGGCATAAAAATGCCTGCCCACCCACATGCAATTTTACAAAAATGGCCTGAGAAACTGAAGATCTACTTTGTGAGGCGCACCACAATAATTTTCCAGTCAGGACATTTTTGTCTGGACCGAAGTCATATATCAATTCACTCTTGTCTGTAATCATGAAGTTTCTTACTAGATTAGATTTTATACTTGGTACTTATGTCACACTCACACACACATTCAGTCATACAAATGAAGATCTGTAGAACCTGAGTCTGGATTTTTGAGGGCCCAACGTCACCAATTTGGAGGACAGGTATATGAGTTAATTAACCCTTTACCTACCATAAAAAGCAGATGAAAGTTGCAAACAAAATTCTTGAATAACTAGTTTTTTTCATTTTTTGCATCCAAAACATAGCTTATGACCTTTCCTTGGAACAAGCTTTCTGAGGGCCCAACATTACCAATTTGGAGTACCGGTACAGTACAAGTTAAGTGAAAAAGATGTGTCATCAGAGCCATATCCAGGGATAAATTGGAGACACCTGTCCATTTTTGCCGCAGGCATAACCGAAGACCATAGGTGGTAGAGACGGAAACTGAAATTAGGATTACCATACTGAATGCAACGTTTTCAAAAGTTGAAATTACCGTAATGCCTCCACATGCTTTCTGCATACCTGTTGCATGTGCCACACGTTTTTTTTATCCTGGTGCAATTGCCCCAGGAGTGTTTTTAGTCAGCTATAGTATCCTAGTTTGGGATTCAAGGGATCAGCTTCATGTTGGTTTTAGTCATGTATAATTTTTGCTGACTTTTGACCATTTTAGCGGACTATGGGATGGAAAATTATACATGAATACAATGAGTTTGGGTGCTGGGAGTTTGGGTGCCCAAAGCAGTTTACCAGTACCAAAAACATCCTGGCTATGGCCCTGGTCATGGCCATTACATGTATATTTTATTTATTCACAAATAAATTTCAAAGAAGTCTTAAGTTTTTCAACTAAAATAGCAACTAATATTTCAACTACATTAACAACGCTTGCCTTGATGATGTAGGTGGAATATTTGAGCAGTAGGGACTTGAGCTATTAGTCGGGGCAAATCAGGTTTACCTCCCCCTCAATCGGTCATCTTCGCGACACCCCTGCATAAATCTCAGTGAAGAAAGGTTGCTAACTGTTGAAGTTCATATCACAAGATGTAACAATTACAACTTGATACGCTCCTCCACAAAGGGATGATAAAAGAGTAACTGCCAGTCAACACATATCAATGAGCCACTCTTACGTCACAAGAACTTTATCATGGAGAGTAGAAGCATCTCGTAAATATGAATACAAGGACTTTATTTGAACAAACTTGAATCTGATTGCATACCCAAATATCTAAAGATTGTGATTGGTGGTACTGGAGATTTTTTTTTAATTTTTGAAAGCATACTGACAGAATTTTCCCATTACCAACAGTGTTAAAATACATGTTCCATACATATTATTGCTACAGTGAAGTGATCTGGGTGGTCGTATCACATCGAGTTGTGAATGTCCGATTGCCGGATCAAACGAGCGATCTGACCTCCTCAACAAGATGTGATGAGATGACCCAGATCACTTCACAGTAGCAATAAAAGGTTTATTATATGACTTATACTTTAACATCGCATGCCAATGCTAGCATTAACAATTCCCCCAACCTTTTTTGGTAAATTGGATTGAAGTAAAAAAAGAACTATTTTTGTTTACGCTTATTTTTGTAGCTGGGGCTCATTTCCGGGGAACCCCCCGATGCAAATGAATACGATAAAAAAAATATCATGAATATGATAAAAAAAACCCGGAACGCCATTTGAGTGCACCCATTCTGACACTGAGTCAAGTACTCTCTGCAACTGGAATAGATAATTATGCCAATTCGAACGCACACGTAAATAGTCCGTCAAACTATAGTAATACAGAATCAGATTCCACAATGGATTTTCTGGGGACAAGGAAAAGATCGTCAAACAGTAGTGATTTATTTATTTATTTATTAGGGTTTAACGACACATTAACAGCGAGGGTCACAGCAGGTCGGTGACAGTATGACAGGTGGAGGAAGCCGGAGTACACGGAGAGAACCACCGAGCAACGACAAGCAGCTGTCAGCTCTCCAACATCGTAACTCTGAACTCTGCACCGTGGTACAGGCAGGGTTTGATTGGTTGAAGACATGTGCATCATCGACGGGCAGCACGCCTTAGTACACAGCATCATCGTGCCCCAATGCAGGCAATCGGGGTTAAGTGCCTTGCCCCAAGGACACAACGTGGGAGCACGAATCAGACACTGAAATGGTCACCCATCCAACTCCTAACCGCGCTTAACTTTGATGATCTGATGAAAACCGGTTACCGCGACGCCACCATGCCCCCCAAGCAGTAGTCATATTTAGCGGTTAACCCTTTACCCAACGAATCGGCCGAATCGGCCGCATCCGCCCACGTAATATGCAAATTCAGCAGTTCAAAAAATTTCAACAAAACCATATCATGTGACCCCTCGTTGGAACGAGCTCATTCCAACGAGGGGTCACATGATATGGTTTTTTTTAAATTTTTTGATAAACTTCAAAAAATGATATTTAAAATAATAAATTTTGATATCGTCTGCGTTGGATAAAGGGTTGAATTACATAGTCATATATTAAAATATCATACCTGATGACACAACCAACTGTAATTTTATTTGCTCATTCGATTCTACTGATCCTAAGGATTCACCATATCAAATAACAATTTTCCATTCCATGCAGTTTTGGAAATATGGACATTTGAACATTTTTCTCTTTATAGCTCCTGATGGCTTCCAGAGATGATAGAATATTGTTTTACCCCTGACCCAATAATACTGTATACCATATTTGGTAAAAAAATTGACTTGTTTCTAAAAATAGAAATTTTGAATGAGGCCAAAAATCTTGCTCCTCTCAATATTATTTATTATTTATTGGTGTTTAAGGTCACATACTTTTGCACAATGGCTAATAATGACCACAGCATGGAGATAAAGTCAAGTTCAGTCAATCGTTTATACCCCACGTTGCCTATTTTAGAGGACTCGCACCCCAAGCATTAGTGACTGGGGCCTATTTTACCAGTGAAAAAGAGCTTGTTTACCACAGTATACAAGCACTGCTTCACTTCCCGGGGTTCCCACGGGGGTTTGCTCCTCTCAAAGCAACTGATGAAAGTGCCTCTCAAACTTCCCTTGAACAAACTTTAGTTTGCACCTCAAAAAGAAGCTAAGAACTCAAATCAATAAATTCCATCCATCCATCCATCAGATCAAGAGAAGATTTTTCTTTTAATTTGAGGCAATTGTCCCCCACCTCTTCCCCATGGGAGGTGGGGGACAATTGATGGACGGATGGATGGCAGATGACCAATGAAGAGTGATCAGTATAGCTCACCCTGACTTTCAGTCAGGTTAGCTAAAAATCTTTCTTCAATAACTGAATATTTTCATTTTTTTGCCAAAACATATTTGGACCCTAACTGGGGCAAGTTTAAAGCACACGTTTCATTGAAGTATCATACACTAATAATTTGAAGGTAAAACTGAACAAAAGACCCCATGGTGCCTTAATAGCTCACCTGACAAAGTGGTTCAAAGAAGTATTTTGGATCACATTCAGTTAGTCATAGTGCCTCCTGTGGCTGTGGCAACTTTATTTGAACAAACTTGAACTGATATATGATAAGGAATATGCACATCAAATTTAGTTCAATTTGGCCCAGTCATTTATGAGGAGAAGCCGATAACTTCACGTTAGACGGAGGGATGAATGGACAGATGCCAGACAGAAGGTGATCAGTTAAGCTCCCCCTGACTTTCAGTCAGGTGAGCTAAAAATATAATAAAATTTGCAAGGTGATTTTTGTGGCCATCACTGGATGGAAATGGTCTTTATATTAAGTAAAGGATTTAGCTAATACTTAAAGTCCTACAAATGACCTTGACCTAGGGGGGCTAAGGCGCATACAAAATATGGAAGAAATCCCTTGAACATATGATCATTGACAGCAGATTGAGAAAAAACTTGACTTTGAGCACGGCTAAAGTGATATAGGGGTGTGCAGAGAAAGGAGGGCCATATAGAGAAGTTACAAATCAAATGAGGAAGCAATCCTTAAACAATGATGTATAAAGTTCATTACAAATTGCAGTTAAAACTAGATGTCCTGTCATGAACTGTGCGCTTATCTAGGCTTAATAACGCCTAGGGATTGTGCGCAGTTGCCATATCGAACGGCATCCAAAGCACGGCAGGTTCTCCTCGTTACTCATAGCAAACACATGCAATGTTTCTGCCAATGTACCTCTGGGTTACCCGGAGGTCCATTGGCTGAAACACTGCTTGTGCACAGGCCATATGTACAGAATTTGATTGCCTTACTATGGTCATAACATGTAGATTAACGCGCAGATCGATGTGCTATTTGTGCGCATTTCATGACAGGACTTCTAGTTTTAACTGTATGGAGACTATTATTATCCCTGATGGGGGTGGGTGTGAGATGGGGAAATCTCACTCGAGGGCAAGATATTTGGGAAAAGACATGAGGCTTGCCGATTGTCTGGGCCAAATGTCTTCCCCATCTTACACTCACCCCCATCAGGGATAATTTTTCTCCTCCCACCAAAACATACTGATGTCATCAGAAGTAATTCAGAGGCATGTGCAGTAATATCGAACAATTTTCTTGTCCATTTCTGAAAAAAACTGATTTGCTTATCGCAAAGAGTGCACAAAAGTTCTGTATATCCCACAGGTATATACCAAGAAATTAAATCCCAACGCCAGCAAGACAGGGGTTAGAGATTTGTAGCGAAATGAACATTGACACATTCCGATGATGTCATATTATGAATTCTGCAATGTATTCGCATAACTTTTCGTCGGGAATTTCGTGCAACTTGCTCTACTCTTAATGGCATTCATCCAAAATTTCATATAAAAGAGTCAAGTGTCCTTTGGTTTTGCAGTCTGTACTTTCGTTACTATTTTCTTCGACAAACGTTTGTCTGCTAATATTTCCGAAATGTGATACAATTTTGTTTGTTTACAGAAGAACGTGCAATGATTGAATAGTCCTGCGCTCATTAAATATGCTAATAAGCCAATATAGGTTGTCAAGTGGGTGGGGTGATATAGCTATTACGTGGGTGGGGTGAGACAGGCATATCTCTCCCAGCTGTCTCACACGACTTAATATATGTCTTGATACCTTAGTGGTGGGAGAAATTGCAGACTTCAGAGCAACCACTTTTATTGCCATCAGAATTAATACTGTGGGGCCCACTTATCTGAATATTTCTTAATTGAATAACCCTATTAATTAGCTTATAGGTTATAATCTTTTGTCTGTTTATTGAAGTTTAATGACACTTTCAACAGGCAGGGTCAGTTTTACAGATCCAGGAAGCACTGGTACCTGGAGAGAACCACCAAGCAGTGGTGAGCAACTGTCAGACTCTCCAACTTACAAACTCTGCACAAGCAGAGTTAGCAGTGGGAGAAGGAAATTGCACCATCGATGTGCAATATGCCTTAGTGCACAGTGGAGGAAGCAAAGGTACCCAGGAATAACCACCGAGCAGCAGCGTGCAACTGTTAGACTCTTCATCTTATTAATGCTTCACAAGCCGAGTTAGTAGTGTTTGAAGGCAAGAGCACCATTGCTATGGAGTATGCCTGTGTACACAGCACCACCTGGCATCCATATAGACAACCTGGATTAAGTGTCTTTCCCAAGGACACAATGCAGTTACCGCTGATCAGGACTGAAGGTTGACCTTTTCGTTTAATGTCCAATGCTCCAATTACTGAGCTACTACCCCTCTAAGTTATAGAGTAAACTCCTCTTAACCAAATAAAAAAATATTGTAAGATGTTGAGAAAGTACCTTGGCACTCACCAAATTCCCCTTGTTTACTGACCAATATGGCTTCAGAAAATCCAATTCAGTCATTTAACGTATTATACCATGTTTGACAGAGCTCCATGACCTCTGTCAAACAAGATATGATAGAATATAAGCTCCATTTATTTCTTGACTACAGGAAAGGAACCAAATCTCTAATAATGAATATGCCTGCGAACTGAACAATTTTTACCCACAAATTTGCTATTCAATTAATTAACTGGTAGTGTTGGAAGCCACGACTGTGGCTCTGTTGAACAGTGAGGAAGGTCACTATAGTGGCTAGAACTGTATGTATTAGCTTGATGTTTTCTCACCAGTAGAACAAATGAAAGTGTCAATGACACTGTAGATTAACTTATCTGTGTGTTGTGTTTGATGAAAAGGATAATGTTCAATGTTTATGAAAGGATTACAAAATAAGACAGAAATTGTGATAATTGGGAATATGTTAATTTGCTATTCAATTAATTAACTGGTAGTGTTGGAAGCTACGACTGTGGCTCTGTTGAACAGTGAGGAAGGTCACTATAGTGGCTAGAACTGTATGTATTAGCTTGATGTTTTCTCACCAGTAGAACAAATGAAAGTGTCAATGACACTGTAGATTAACTTATCTGTGTGTTGTGTTTGATGAAAAGGATAATGTTCAATGTTTATGAAAGGATTACAAAATAAGACAGAAATTGTGATAATTGGGAATATGTTAATTTCTGTTCCCTGTATGCTATGTTTTAAATAAAAATAAAAATAATATGAGGTGTAGACTGTACTAAAGAATTGAGGGGTGGGTTAATGTGGCCCTCACAGTTAATGTATATGGCCCTCACAGTTAATGTATGTCAACGAAAGTTACCAAGTTACAGTGAAATTATTCCAAAACGAGTCATCCTATCAAGTTACAATGAAATCCCTTCATGAATACAGCCTGTAGACTGTGCTAAAGGTTTTTGGGCTTCAGGCCTGTGCAGCCATCATGATTGATCAATTGCAAACAAAAGAGGACAACCTCATCTAGACATTATACTGAGTCATCCTACCAAGATACAATGAAGTCCCTTCATAAATACGACCTGTAGTCTATGCTAAATGTTTTGGGCTCAGGCAGCCATCACAGTTGAATTATCGCTAGGGGACGTTCTCATCTAGACATTACCTGGAATCATCCTACCAAGTTACTATGAAATCCCTTCATAAATACAACCTGTACACTGTGCTAAAGGTTTTCGGGTTTTGAGCTCTGGCAGCCATCACAGTTGACAGATTGCAGCCAAATGGGGAAGTTCTCATCTAGACATCATACAGAGTCATCCTACCAAGTTACAATAAAATCCCTCCATATTAAATATGACCCGTAGACTGTACTAAAAGTTTTGGGGTTTCGGGGCCGGGCAGCGTCATGGTTGACAGATCATGACCAAAAGGGGACCTTCTCATCTAGACATTATACAGAGTCATCCTACCAAGTTACAATGAAATCCCTTCATAAATACGTCCTGTAGACTGTGCTAAAGGTTTTTGGGTTTTGGGCTGGCAGCCATCACGGTTGACCAATCGTGACCAAAAGGGGACATTCTCATCTACACATGACATCAAACCTACATATGAAATTTCGTGACAACCGGACAAGAACTCCGGGGTGTAGCCTGTGCTAAAGGAAAATGTGAACAGACTCACAGACTAACAGACTACCAGTTGCGTGATGGCAATAGCTTATCTTGACTTTGTCAAGTTAAGCTAAAAATGTTTAAATAAAATTGTTTTATTACAATTTATTTGAGAGTTCCTGCTGGAACTCTAATAAATTGTAACAAATCAATTATTCAGGAACAAACATTTGCTAAACCAAGGTTTCCCTTGTGGTAGCAATAGAATCTTTTTTTTTAAAAAAAGTCATGTTACAAATCACCTTTGAAAAATAATTCAGCACTCTACCAGTTAACAAGGTTCCACTGCAAAAAATCAAGCAAGACTAAAAGTGTAAGCTTAGTACTTTCACATCTCACTCAATAATTTTACAGCATTCTTAGTACATGTTATTCTGTCAAATGGTTGTTTCAACTGTTAACATACCATATCATTTGGAAGATTATATGTTGGATTATCAGCCACTAATTTGGAAAACTCTTCAAGAAACTGTTCATCTAATGACTGTTTAATCACAATATTTCTCGCATTGGTCACTGGTGCTTGTAGCTTTTGTCGCAGTTCTCCATACTCTAAAGCATTCATCCTACAAATAATAAAAGAACAGATAAAATGCTCTGTTAAAATTAGTGCTGAAATAGATACAAAATTGCTTAACTGGTTAACCATTTTGGTATAACCATTTATTTATTGGTGTTTAAGCCTTCAAGGTCACATACTTCTAAACAATGGCTAAATGTGACTGCAACATGGAGATAAAGTCAAGGTTAGTCAATCGTTTGTACCCACATTGTTCATTTTAGAGGACATCCACCTCAAGTATTGGTATTGGTGACTGGGTCCTATTTTACCAGTAAAACAGAGCTTGTTACCACAATAACCAATCACTTCAATCTTTACTCTTTACTTCGGGGAGGAGGGGTGGAGGTACCATTAACTACCCATTACTACATGTACAGGACATGGAGAGAGTATTATCATTAAATCACCAGGGAGTGGTGATTCAGTGGGTTATCAAAAGGCCGAAAAACAAATTCACACCTTAGTAAGTTTGTTTTGATAGTAATTATGGTTTATATCTAATCAGTGGTCACTCGTGAGATGTTTCTGCGTTCAGAGACAGAGATGCAGATGAGTTTTATGTGTTTGGTGAACAGAGTTTACGGAGTTGTGTAAGATATATACAGTACGTGGAGAGTGGATTGTAATTAAAACAACCGGGGAACAGAGTTATCACTCAACGTTTCACTTTCAAATTCTCTGTACAGGTGGACAAAAAATACAAGCAATGTTTCAGCCAATGGACCTCCGGGTAAAACCCGGAGGTCCATTGGCTGAAACTTTGCTTGTGCTTGTTATGTTTTGCAACAAATTTGCAATTATTGCTTGGGTGGAATCACCACTCTGCAGGTAATTTAGTGATAATACACTCCCCACGTACTGAATATATGTACAAGTCATTGGTATCCACATCAATTTTTGGAAGATAATCAGAGGAAAAAACTGGGGAGCAATCAAAGACGCACTTCTCAAGCTTTTCAAATCATTCAAACATCAACGATAATTACACAACAGACACCCATGGTTATTCTCCACGATTATAGACCCTTCCAACAAAACGCCCGATGCTAATTAGATATAGACTATAGCCGTAAGCCTATTGTTTTCTTGTGTAAACACACCGGTACAGGTTTTCATTTTTTCGTCGTTTTGAGATACAGCCAGTGATTCCATCCAAGCAATAATTGCAGATTTTAACCCCAGAGGTCCATTGGCTGAAACACTGCTTGTGCTTTTTGTCCATATGTGTAGAATTTGAAAGTGATATTTTGGGTGATAGCTCCACTTTATGAGTGATTTTATTACAATCCAATCTCCACATACTGTATGTAAGCTGTGGAACTGCGGTAACCTGGGGTGTGATTATGCTTGTATTAAATAGACTGAAATCATGTTTGCCTTGAGGAAAATTTCAAAATCAAGCTTTTTGTCCCCATATAACTAATATCCCGCAGAAATAATACGTTTTGTGACATTTTAGCTATTTGAATTTATATGAAAATGAACTAAACGCCCATTTTCATGTAAATTTAAAGAAATAAAATAGTTGTAATTTTATCAGAAAACAAGAAGGATACCAATGCCCTATAGCTCACCAACATTCCTCTTTGATAGTAACTTTGGCAAACACAAGAACTGTATCAAACAGGCTCATAACATGCGACAAAGCTTACCTAAACACAAACTCTTAAAAGTAAAACAAAGAAACTGACATAAACACTAAGTTAAACATGAAATTCTGAGCAAAACAGAAAACTAAACGCAACTAAAAATGTCAAGAAAAATGTTTAAAATGCAGGGTATGAGGGGTTAATCATGGAACAATGATACTGAGGAACATGTATGATGAATATAAGTGCCATGGGAAGAGAAGGAGCACAGCAGCTGACCTAAACACTTAGTTAAACATGAAATTCTGAGCTAAACAGAAAACTAAATGCAACTAAAAATGTCAAGAAAAATGTCTAAAATGTAGGGTACGAGGGGTTAAATCATGGTAAAATGAATGATAATAATCATCATATAGCAGCATTATAAACGTGATATGGAAATAGGGTAAGTGACCTAAACAGAAGCTTTAACATCACTGGACACGTACGCTGATGCTGACCGATCGAGCCATGCCATAAGCTCACACAACTAAAGTTGGTGAGCTAAAAACTCAAATCTGATATAAAAGCAGAACAATCACACCCCTGAATAATATAGTTAAGACCTAGATGGAAAATTTTTTATTTGTAGATTTGGACGATTCAGAAAGTAATACATGCAAATCTTGCATAAAATACTCCGCCTGACAGAATGTAACATATGCAAATCTTGCATAAAATACTTCGGCCTTATTTCGTCTTTTGAAAGTGCAAGGGTGCTTCACAATGCTAAAGCATAGTTGCACTCAAGGGAGAAATTTATCAATTTTATTAACTTGGGTAAAATATCAGACATAAACCATTTAATTTTTATAAGTTTGCATTGGTTATAAAAAGTAAATTTACTATGTTAACCCTTTACCCAAAGTAACGGCTAAAACCGACCAGAGCTATTTACAAAAATCACCATTCAATTTTCATTATTTTTTTATTTTTTGTCTCAAAAACATAGCTTATGACCCCTTATTGGAACGAGCTTGATGAGCTCGTTCCATTGAGAAGTCATAAGCTATGTTTTTGAGACAAAAAATGAAAATATTTAGTTATTCAAGAATTTTGTTTGCAGGTGTCATCTGTTAATCACTTCTGTTTAGGGAGCATGGTAACTCAGTAGGTAGAGTCTACCGTAGAGATGCAGGCTGCAAGCCAAGAAGTCCTCGGTTCAAATCCCATCTACAGCAACTGCATTGTGTCCTTGGGCAAGACACTTAATCCCAATTGCCCACATGGGGGCACGGTGCCATTGTAAATCCCAATAAATGAATGAATGAATCACTTCCGTTGGCCCATCAGTAATGTGCAGTGCCCTCCAAACTCATGTTATTAATTGTTACATTATCTACAGTAATAATTTATTTAAGTTCTGCATATAGCATTATCTGTTCTCACAAGGAGAACTGTTTGAATTTTTACAATCTTCCACCGTATGGGCCAACTGACCAAGAAGTTCTGCCTGGAATCCATACAGAAATACTTGCTCAATCAACCCATCCTGGGGTAAAAGGTTTTGCAAAAAAAAAAAGAACAGAAGTTTATTGGCATTGACTGGCTTGAAGCATTCCATGGCACACACACCATTTACTGGGGAGGATGTTTGTGAAGCAAAACAATGAAAAATAAATAGTTCAGATGAGCAATTTGCTCACCCAAGAATCTCCAAGGAGAGTGATTTTTTGCCACCCCAAATTTAAAAAACAAACAAACGATCGGATGAATACGCAAACAGGATCCTTATGTACCCAAATAAGGCAGGGATATAAAGACACAAGTCATCCGATTTGAAAATACATGAATCAGAAAAGTGATTTTATGATGATCCCAAATCAGGCCATCAGTGTCGACATTGAATTGAATCTTTTAACACTGGATTAAGGTTACCAAGCTTGTTCCAATGAGGGATCATAAACTGTGTTTGAGAAGCAAAAAGCTAACTTTTTTTGTTATTTCGGAAAGAAATATTTTGTTTGCTTCAGATAGGTATGTCAGGTGAATGGTCCACAGGACTTCACTCTACAGTTGAAACCTGTTAATTGAATAGCCACTTTGCTGGCGAAAATTATTCACAAAACAGAAATATTCAATTAACAGGGATTTTGGGTTACTTTCCCAGGTTGCAGACATAAACTGAGCATTTATTCTGTTTTATATTGTTTGACAGAGATCATGGAGCTCTATCAAACAAAATATAATAGATTAAATGTCAGTACTGGATGTATGGTGGCCAATTAGGCCAATAAACAAGGGGTATTACATGATTGTCAGGGTCATTTCTCAACATCTTGCATGATTTGTTATTCAATTAACATGATTCTCTATAACCAATATGAAATTACAAGGTCAAATTTGTATTGAACATATGGTAAACGGTTTTGCATTTGGAAATTATGTTCAGTTAACAGGTTTATTCAATTAAGAGATATCCAATTCAGTGGATGCCATTGCACATATATTTACTTCAGTACAGCAGTAAACAATTCAAATTCAATGTTCAACTTGTAGTTTGTTTAATCATTTAGATTTGATAACATTTTCAATTCAAAAGACAGCTATACCCTTCAATAGAATGTCCAAAACTGGCCAGCGCTATTCACAAAAATTACCATTCAATTTTTTTCTTTCATTTTTTTGTCTAATTGGAATGAGCTTAACGGGGTCATAAGCTACGTTTTTGATGAAAAAAGTGAGAAAAAAATAGTTATTGAAGAATTTTTTTGTGTTGTCTGCATTTCGTGTTAGGTAAAGGGTTATGTACCTGAATCATCTGCATCATTGTAACATAGCTTAACATTATCTGAGACACACCTTTACACTTTACCTCATGTGGCTAGAGGATGTCACTTGCAAAGATATTTCTTAACGCTTTAAACCCTGATGGTATCTTCCATGTCAGCTGAATGGCAGAAATCGGAAGGGTCCACATTCATTATTTGGGGGCAGACCAATTAATATTTTCAACGTGCAGCCTCAGGGCTGCACGTTGAAAATATTGACTGGTCTACCCCACATATTCACTTACCAACCATCCTACTTCCTTAAATTATGATGTATCATCTTCCAAGAGCTGGAAAACAGCCTCTCATGTTCAAAGGGTTAAGAAACTAAAAAATTTTCCTATTTTGGCAATTTTGCCTCAAAAACAAAACCTGATGACCCAATAGTAGAGTGACCTTGACCAGCTTGTTGTAGGGTCATAAGGTACATTCTGAAGGCAAAAACTGAAATAAGAGAGCCCCTTAACTGCTCACCTTGGAAAGTTGTTTGAAGAAGATTTAAGATCACATTTTCAGTACAACACTACAGAAGATTGAAGTTATGCAATTTTTCATAACTCTGTTGTTCATGTCAGATGATCTGAATGCCCGGATTTCCAATAATGTTAAATAGAGACCATTTTTCCAAGACCTAGAATTCTAAATAACTCTTGATTGGGTCAACATCATATTTTTAACCGAAGGATGCAATCTGGAGAGGGGGGGGGGGGGGGGGGGGGGTTGTTCTTGGAAAAATACAATTAAAATTATTTGGATTTCAGACCCAATTGATATTACTTGATATGGTGCTAAATTAATTTTGGTGGTCAGATTTTGTCATTATTAATTTCTCACTCTCGGATAAATTGAATTCAAACTCATCAATGTGAATAAACTATAATTTTATTCAAACTGAATAACTTTGTGCTTGTATTGTAGAACCACTGTTCATAACAGAAGCCTGTCTATTTGAGGCAAATGGCCATTTGGGTCGTGTGGAGGTTACCTAAAATGAAAAACATGCATACGAAAAACGGGTCATGCCAAATTGTGACCAAGTCACTCAAAATTTTCACCAAGTTAAATAATCTAGTATGAATGAATGGTGGAATGATGTTCAGCATCAACTAATCATCAGCTGCACAGGTGTTTGCATCTACCTGAAGTATATAGCTGCTCTGTTGGCCAAATATTGGCCAACAGAGCAGCTATACTTAAGGAAGCTGCAAACACCTATGCTGCTGATGACTGGTTGATGCTCAACATCATTTTAAACTGTTGATCATCTGAAGATATAACATAGGCACAAAATCCAGAAATGGCAATAATTCATGTCCTACCATAAATACCGATTATGGGTGCCATACTCTTCAGCAACATGCTAGCCCATACCAAGATTAGGCAATGATTGCCACTAATTTGTATCTGAATTTCTTCAACACAGCCTCTTCAGGGTTCGTACAGGTTTAACAAAATGAAATTCAAGCACTTTTCAATGGCTATATCATTCATTTTCAAGGACTATTTTTCCATTCTAAGAAACCAACTGTGACATGTTCTTTTTATAACTGCTCTCTGCACAGTGCATATTTCAAGAATGAGTGTATGTCTGGTAATATTCAGGCCCATTTCTGTCCTTTTGGTTAAGTTTCGGAACTTCTTGCAAAGTTGTTGGGTTGTTTGTGGTAATTTGACATTCAAAATCGATTGTTCACAAACAATAATTCATGATTTATTATCAAATACCTCTGTTATTTTCATACAAAGTCAAGGTGAATCTTTGATATATTATCGCTTCCTGTAACTACCCTTTTGTGTGACACGATGATATAAAAGAAGCAGGCGGAGATGCACACATTGATTGGAAAAACCAGTTTGCAAAACACAATTCACCGCTCATTTGAATTGGATGCTCTCCATAGTACAGCAGCCTGTGTGTACAGTGAGCCACATGATAGTATGCAAATAGATCACATGCTGCCATTTCAATTTTCTGATTGGTTAAAATTGACCTGTACATTATGATGAACGTCATCGTAATTTGTGTACTTGTGTTTTCTCTCATTATCATGAACAAGAAAAGTAGTGTGCAGACCACACAGGCGTATTATACTATTCATGTTTTAAACGTTAATATGCTACAGCGAATTCCCGAATTTTTTGGTTATTTTGGGCACTAAAACTTGGCATTTTGGGGGGGATTTTTTTAGCAGAGTAGGTTGGGGTCCAGAATTCAAGGACTTTTCAAGGGGAATGGTGGTAATTCAAGCACTAGTCAAAGGGAAAAGTCAATTTAAGCACTTTTGAAGACAGGCATTGAAATTCAAGCACTTTTCAAGACCGTACGGACCCTGCTCTTTATTGTTCCTAAGGATTCATCTCCATTCATAAGGATATTACCCATAGGAACACAAACTTGGCTATGATACAACTGTTCATATATCAGCATAGTTGTGATACATATATATTTAGGTTACTTAACATGTTACCTGAATCAAGTACAGGCAGATGGACGATAGGTTACCAAAGCTCAGACCAGGTGAACGATAAATGGGTTACACAAACTTTTGAAACCAGCAGGCCTGTAAGAGCTTTGATTTGTTTGCTGGTGTATAAGGTCACTTTCATCATCTGTGGCTTACACCACAAGTATAAAGTGGAATTTAGCCAATTGTTCATACCTATGCCACCACTGTAGATTTCCACCCCAGGCATTGATTACTGCATCGCATTTTACCAGCAAAAAGAACTTGGTTACCACAGTAAACAAGCATTGCTCTAATTTCTGAGGTTCCCAATAGGAAACAGAGCCCCAATAGGGGATATCTGCTGTTATTTCCTGATTGGATGAAATCTAATAATTTGATTGACTCCAAGGTTTGTTGTAAAAAAATGCCTTTCACGGTCTTTGGTTATTTATATCCTGCTCTAACTCAGGATAAAAATATTGAGAAAATGAGATCAATCTAAGATGTTCAACACCGATCGCCAGCGATCAGACAATCGTCCCCCATGGTAGGTGGATTACTATGAAATAGATTGATATTTCCTCAATAAAACCCAAACATATATGGATATCAAAGGAACAACTCAACAAACTAGTCCCAATATTAACCATATTTCTGTGGTTTTACTGGAAGCATCCAAATACCTGTAA
This sequence comes from Pictodentalium vernedei, assembly GCA_031216915.1. Classification (NCBI taxonomy): domain Eukaryota; kingdom Metazoa; phylum Mollusca; class Scaphopoda; order Dentaliida; family Dentaliidae; genus Pictodentalium; species Pictodentalium vernedei. The sequence continues at coordinate 555,665,134 of CM062295.1, read as the reverse complement.
AAAAGTTAAGTAAGGCTAACTTGCATAATTTATGCACAAGAAAAAAAACCTGTATAATATGTTATTTATCTTATGTCTCTTCCCTTCAAATCAGAAAATTTGAAACAAAAGCATGAAAGCATCTCTGAGGTAGAGGTGGTAACAGTACACAACATAATACGCACAAAAATATTAGCGAGAAAAAGGTTAAGTAAGGCTAATTTGCATACTTTATGCACGAGAAAAAACCTGTATGTTATTTATCTTTTGCTGCTAGACCTCCATACCAAAAATTATTGACATCTGAAATGTCGTTCAGAAGTTCTGAGTGTATAACGAATTACATGCAATTTCCAATAAAAATGGCTGCCAGTCAGACATCTTGAATTTTTTTCGGAAAAAAATTGACGTGCATCAATTTTTCCTAATGCCTCATCAAATCTGAAAATTTTAAACAAAAGCGTGAAAGCATTTCTGAGATACAGATGGTAACAGTACACAACATAATACGCACAAAAATATTAACCAAAAAAAGGTTAAGTAAAGCTAATTTGCATAATTTATGCATGAGAAAAAAAATGGTATGATATGTTGTGCTGCTAGACCTCCATACCAAAAATTATTGAAATCAGAAATGTCATTCCGATATTTTGAGCATATAAAGAATTATATGCAATTTCCAACAAAAATGGCCACAGGTCAGCCATCTTGAATTGTTTTCGAAAAAAAATTGACGTGCATCAATTTTTCCCAGTCGCCCATCAAATCTGACAATTTGAAAGAAAAACCAGGCCGGCAGGCACAGACAGAGACAGACAGACACAGTGCAATCCAATAGTCCCCTTCACAGTTTAACCGTGGGGGACTAAAATGGTTTCTAGAAATAAAACATGATAGTATGAGTGGACAAATTTAACAATACATTTGTATTATCCTATAGAACAAATTAAATAAATATTCTAAATTATTTTGTTTGTATTATGTTATCTGAGGACAAAAATTAGGTTACTTATGGAAACAAACATCAGATTTCAAATAAATGTAAATTCCCATACCATACTTCCAGGAATATATTGTATCACATCACTTTACCTCTGTTCTTGATTTTTTTGTATTTATCTAAATTTGTCCTCTAACCACAATGAAATCCAAGAAGCAGCGATGCCCCCAAACCAGCATAGAAGAGACAGTGTTTGTTTAACTTTCAAAAACATGGAAATAATTTTCTGACAAAATGGCTGATGGCAGATTACACTTGTTTGCGATGATACCACAAACCTGCTGACCAGCAGAAGACTATATCTGCATCAAAATAGGACTTGGCTAGAGTTATACTCTACCTGTATACCTACTCGTATTCATCCAGAGTTCCAGATAAGATCTGTATTGGCATTAAACCTTTAACACAAACAGAATAGCAATTGAAAAATAATTTCATGAACAACAAAAAATTACATTTTCAGCCTCACAAACATGGAGGATAATTCAATAAAACATACTCAACAAGCTCATTCCAATTAGGGATCTAAAAATAAATATTTAGGGTGATCTTTGTAAATAGGGCCGATATAGGTCTAAAATCTATTGTTTTTTTTGCTAAAATTTATTGGAAACAATTTAGTAGCATACAAATATGCTTTAAATTGTAAAATACCACATCGATAAAATATCAAGCATGAAAATATCATTGTTTCCAAAAGAACACAATTTATAGAACTAATTTATGGAACCCGAGATGTTCTGCATGAGCAAAATTTGCATGATCACACCTAAGCTTTGTCGGCTGATAACAATTAAACAAATGCCAAGTCCATAAAGAGCAATAACTCTGATAAAAATACTCTGCAGAACACCTACAGGGAATATGGGGTTAGACACCATGGTAACAAGAGCACCACCTAGCAGGGCAACATACACCCATGTGATCACCATGTGTGCAAAGCTTGAACAATATAGCATGTAAAATGTTGAAGGAGTAGGCGACACAATACTGCTCTTGTCACATGCACAATGGCAATTGGTGATCAACATGTGTGCAAAGTTTGAACAATATAGCATGTAAAATGTTGAAGGAGAAGGTGACACAATACTGTGTGTTTTAAGTACTCAAAGGGGCATATTATTGTATTGCCACCAAGTGTGGTCACACTTTTTTGAGCTCCTGCTGTTTCATAGTTTTCTACTGTTTCATAGTTTTCTACTGGACATTTTTGGATTTATCTGCTGGAAATTGCAGTACATATTCCTTACAAGTTGTGCATTATTTTGATGTGACTTTGAAGATAAAATTTTTCATCATTTTTGTGTTTTTTAACAAAAAAAAACTCTGAAATTAACTGAATATTTCTCCATCTTGGATTCTTTCCTCAAGTGCAGAGTTAATCCTGATTATAACACCTATTGTTCTGAACCAGATTGGACTGTTAAACCCTTTCGCCACTCTATTCACTGCTAATGAGAGACACAACTAGTGCCATTACATTCATGTGTTTCAGTAATGACAATTAAAATGTGTTTATTTAATTACACCTCAGATGACCTCCATTCAATTAACAACACAATGGATCACCTTAAGCATCGACCTAAAGCATATGTTTTTAAAGCCTTGAAAAAACAAAGAATACTAAAACCAGAATTTTGTTTTTACCAACAATAGCTCAGAAAAAGTATACCAACCAAAGAGATTAAAAATTCAACACAGACAAGCAATAAGACCAAAGCCTATGAATACCAACAACATTCATGTTATCAGCATAGATACCACTACTCTTTCCCAGAAAAAAGTACCTCTTTGAACTTCGGACTACTGAATACAAGATCTGTTGCTGGAAAGGAACATAACCTAAAGGACTTCATACAAGACAACAATCTCAGTGTTTTGGCTCTAACGGAAACATGGTTGAAAGAAAATGATAGTGACAGTTTTTCTATTGGACAACTATTGCCACCAGGTTTCTCCATTTTACATAACTCAAGGGGGAGCCAAGGTGGTGGTGCTGCTGTCATCCACAGCAATGCCCTAAAAGTAAAACATCATCCTGACACCTATAAAACTCAGCCATCTTTTGAAATGCTAGACTGCCTCATGTCGACCAACAGTTCACTTCGATTACTCATAGTTTACACCATCAAAAAGAAACAAACTTACATCAGCACAATTTTTAAATGAATTCTCAGAATGTCTGTCCTTCTATGCCTTGTATGGAGGAGATATAGCTATTGCCGGCGACTTCAACATCCATGTTGACAATTTAAATGACACTTTTACGAAGCAATTTACTAATCTGTTCGATTCAATCGGCTATTTGCAACTGGTTTTGAAACCTACCCACAACAGAGGACACACCTTGGCTCTAATTCTTGTTCGTCAAAGTAACAGCACGTCAGTACAAAACATCAATGTCACAGATCCAGCATTATCTGATCACTATGCAGTCTTGGCTGAATTGACACTAGCAACCTCCAAAATTCCTCCCAAGAAAATTACTTATCGAAAATATAAATGCATCAACATTGATTCCTTGAAAATGGATATAAGTTCATCAACACTGTCTCCAAATTATTTTTGTAGTAGTCATGGATCATCTGAGCAACTGTTATCTTTATTTGAAGAAACTCTTAAGGGCATCATGGCTGAACATGCACCACCAAAGTCAAAAGTTATAACTCATAGGGAAAAAGTGGAGTGATTTACAGAAGACGTTAGAGCTGCTAAACAACAGCGTCGCAGACTTGAGCGTCTATACAACAAAACGGAGCTTGAGATTCACCGGCAGATGTTCTGCCACCAAAGAAATACAACTAATAAGATCATCAAAAAAGCGAAGAGGGAGTACTACAATTCTCTGATAGAGGGGTCATCAAATACTAGGGTGTTATTCTCGGTAACCAATAGTCTCCTTGGTAAAGAACAAAAAGTCATTCTCCCAGATCATCTAAATACCAATGAAATTCTGGAAAAATTCAGTGATTTTTTCATAACCAAAATTCAATTAATCCTGGATAGTATACCATCACGTGAACCACCAGAGTTTGATCAACTTGACATAAAAGGAGATTTTTCCAGTTTTCACACTGTCTTGGAAGAAGATATTCGAAAAATGATTTTGTCATCATCCAACAAATCCAATGATCTAGATGAAATTCCAACATTCCTTCTGAAAGAGACAACTGATCATCTTCTGCCAGCCATATCATCTATTATATCTGCATCCCTTCATGAGGGATTTGTTCCACGCCCACTGAAAAAAGCACTTGTTACTCCACTCATCAAGAAGCCATCTCTTGATCCTGACAACCTGAAGAATTATCGACCAGTATCGAACCTCTCTTTCCTGTCTAAATTGTTGGAAAAGGTTGTTGCTTCACAACTCAAAAAACATCTGCATGAAAATGATCTTTTAGAGCCTTTCCAGTCTGCATACAGAGCCAATCACAGTACAGAGACAGCTTTACTGCGAGTCAACAACGACATTGTTAAATCAGTGTCTGAGGGTAAGGCTGTACTGCTTGTTCTCTTGGATTTGTCAGCAGCATTTAACACAGTCGACCATGATATTCTTTTGCAGACATTGACACAGCATGGCATATGTGGAACTGTCTTATCATGGTTTGCATCATATCTAGAAGGTCGCAGTCAACAAATATATATCAACAAGACCGGTTCAGAAAGCAACATGTTAAAGTGTGGTGTTCCTCAGGGCTCAGTTCTTGGTCCACTTTTGTTTACTCTGTACACTTCTTCTCTGGGTCGTCTTCTTAAAAGGCATGGCATATCATATCATCTGTATGCTGATGATACCCAACTGTACATTACATTTAATTCATCTCTTCAAAGTGACTCAATCACTGCAGTCAGCAACATAGAAACTTGCATAAATCTGGTGCGGGAATGGATGATAGATTTTAAACTGAAAATGAATGACTCTAAAACAGAATTCTTAGTGATATCCGGGGTCTGCATGCCTACACCCACTGTTACATCAATTCAGGTTGGAAACAACATAACCATGAAACGTGAATCAGCCAGGAATATTGGACTGATTATGGACTCAAATTTAAAGCTAGACATCCATATCAATAAAATATGTCAAAAATGTTACTGGCATCTTCGGAATATTGGAAGACTGAGAACTTATCTTAACCAGTCAGCACTTGAAAAACTTGTGCATTCCTTCATCACCTCACAACTAGACTATTGTGATTCAGTGTTAGTGGGGCTGCCACAGTATTTGATTCAGAAGCTTCAAAAAGTTCAGAATATTGCTGCTAGGATAATTACTGGTACCAAATGCTCTGAACATATAACACCTGTTTTAAGACAATTACATTGGCTTCCAGTTAAACAGAGAATCAATTTCAAAATATTGATCTTAGTATTCAAATGTATCCACAAACTGGCTCCAGTTTACCTGCAAGAGCTCATCACTGTATACACTCCATCACGCAGTCTGAGATCTAAAGATCAAATTCAACTAGTCATACCTTTTAGCAGATCTAATCTGGCTAATGATCGTGTGTTCTCCATCGTGGGTCCAAGATTGTGGAACGCATTGCCTATTAGTGTCAGAATTTCAGAAACTATCAACATCTTCAAAAGAAATCTTAAAACTTTCCTATTTACTGAAGCATTCTCCTGAACCTCCCTAGAGGAAACTGAAACATGTGACTCTTTATTTTCAGAAAAGTGTATTTTATTTCTGTGAAGCGTTTTAGGACACTCTTCGTGGTTTTACGCTTTTACAAAATCAATTATTATTATTATTATTATTATTATTAACTCTGGAAATACAAAATGGAGTTACCTGCTCTTATCACACACACAATGGCAACTGGTGATCACCATGTGTGCAATGTTTGAACAATATTGCATGAAAAATATTGAAGGAGTAGACGACACAAGATTGCAATGTTTTAAGAACTAAAAGGGGACATAACTCTGGAAATACAAAACAGAGTTACTGCTCTTGTCACATGCACAATGGCAATTGGTGATCAACAGGTGTGCAAAGTTTGAACAATAATGCATGTAAAATGTTGAAGGAGAAGGCGACTCAATACTGTAATGTTATAAGTACTAAAAGGGGCATAACTCTGGAAATACAAAATGCAGTTATCTGCCCTTGTCACATGTACAACGGCAATTGGTGATCACCATGTGTGCAAAGTTTGAACAATATAGCATGTAAAATGTTGAAGGAGTATGCGACACAAAACTGTAATGTTTTTAGTTCTAAAAGGGGGCATAACTCTGGAAATACAAAAGAGAGTTACCTGCACTTGTCACATGCACAACGGCAATTACTGGTCAACATAGCATGTAAAATGTTGAAAGAGAAGGCTACACAATACTGTAATGTTTAAGTATAAAAGGAGCATAACTCTGGAAATACGAAATGGAGGTACCTGCTCTTGTCAGGTCTCGTTTCCTATTAAAAGGTCATTTCCGAGGTTATTGGATATCCTCAGCCAAATGACTATTTTGAGCTATAGTTTTAGTTTATGGTGGTGTGGATTTAGTTAATAATTCTCATTAATGGTGATATGGCCAAAATAATCTGTTGATGGTCTTGATTCAAACTGTGTATTGTCAAGTGCATTTCAACTGGGGGTCAAGGTCACATGGGAGTGTTAAATGACAAACCCAGACCTGGTTGGGACCTGACAATTTGCAGTTTACAAATGGGACAATTTTTGTGTAAATTTGCTTTGAGAAAGCCTTCTGAAAAAATGAATAAGAAACCCATATGTTTTTTATTTGTCAGAATGATCATGTTATGCTGTAAAATCCTCAGTGGAGGAATGAGGAATTCCTATAACACAGTTTTATCACTATCGATGCACGAAAATTGGAGATTTATCCCCAAAATGAGAAAATTTTGACCATTTTGAGCCATTTTTTTAGCCATCAACTGTGTCATTCGGGTGAGTGTATTTGAGTGATATTATAAGATTTTTGTTGTGTACAGTTGTCTCCAGAAAGGGCCATATTCAGAGCTGCCAGAAACTATATACATTGTGAGTATTGTGAATAGGGGAGGTAATTTAAATGCGAAATATCCTCGGCCGTGTTAATCAGAAGCTGAACATTTCTTGAAACCTGACATTTTCACCTGAATAACTGTAACGAGACCTCACATGCACAACAGAAATTGGTGATCACCATGTGTGCAATGTTTGAACAACATAGCACGTAATATGTTGATAGAGTAGACAACACAATACTGTAATGTTTTAAGTACTAAAAGGGGGCATAACTCTGGAAATATAAAATGTAGTTACCTGCTCTTGTCACATGCACAACGGCAATTACTGATCAACATGTGTGCAAAGTTTGAACAATGTAGCATGTAAACTATTGCAGGAGTAGGCGACACAAAGATTGTTTACAGACAGACAGACAGACAACGCCATAACATAATACTCCCGTTTTTTTCAAAACAGGCGTATAAAAATGAAACAAATTCCAAGCCCATAAAGGGCAATAACTCTAACAAAACAAGAGCTGGACATTTGTCCAGTGCATACCCTCACATGGTGTACCGCCTAGTGTGGGCATACCTAGGACCAACAAATAGTATTTATGAATATTCTCATATGGACAGGTTGAATCTGACACAATCCAGTACAAACCCCCCCCCCCCCCCCCCACATTTTCTTCGAAAGTTTTCAACAATTTCTAAGTCAAAAGGTATGGTAAATTGTTTGGGTTTGGAAGTTTTATGCAATGAGGCAGAAGCCTTTGTCATTGGCAAACTACATGCCATATTTCACTGAAATCCGATAACCCCAATCCAGTATACTTCCCCCCCCCCCACCCCTCCACCCCCATTTTCTTCTAAAGTTTTCAACAATTTCTAAGTCAAAAGGTGTGGTAAATTGTTTGGTGTTTGGACGTTTTATGCAATGAGGCAGAAGCCTTTGTCATAGGCAAACCGCATGCCATATTTCACTGAAATCTGATAACCCATACCTGAGATACAGGCTGAACAGACAAATAATGTCTATTTCCTACAATTTCTACGTCAAAAAAGGGAGATAACTCTAAACAGGAGAATGTGAGAAATACTGTTGAATCCTTTTTTTTAAAGCCTATACCATAAGCAGTGTTCATGGCAAATTTCATTGCAACAGAACATTCAATATCCGAGATACAGGCAGAACAGACAAAATTTGACTCGGACAAAACAATTTCTAAGTGAACAAATAATAATAAAAAAAATAACTAGTGTGGGCATACCTATGACCAACAAATATTATAGAAAATAATAATTTACTTAAGTTATGAATATTCTCGGACGGACTCACACACGCACAGATGGGTGGACGGATGGACCCCTACCCACCCCTAACCCTAACCCTAGCCACATAACTCTAACACCCCTTCACTGACCCCCACTCCACACCTAAACCTCACCCTGGAATGCCCCAACCCTACTCTACATTTATCCAAACCTGCCCCAACCCCCACCCCCCCACCCCCACAATAAGAGATTCTGTTACATGGATAGCCACTTAACAGACTTTAACCACATAAGTATCCTGTTTTACTAACTTGTAGCCACATAAGTAGTCATTTGTTAGTGCGGACGGATGGTCAGACGGAGGGACGATGGACGGACGGACGGACGGACACATGTAATCCAGTATACCCCCATTTTCTTCGAAAGTGGGGGTATAAATACTCCAAATAACACATAGGGCGAGACATCAATAAGGTAAAACAGGATGTCATTCCTCCAAGTATTTTAAAATTTATGGAGTATAAAAATTATTGCTCACAGACTGACTGCCGGCTGATAGGCAGACCAACTTACGTAACGACATTGTCAGATACTTGTTGCAGCTAAAAAGAACAAGAGGCCCCAAAGGGGCCTGAAGCGCTCACCTTGCACAGAACACAATATAAACAGAGTCCAAGAATGAGTCTACATTAAGCAATCCATCTCCATAGAATACATTGTAAATCCTTGAGCTGCTCAGGAGTGACAAAAATAGCTCGAGCATCATGCCTTTTCTTCAGTTGATCATAATGTAAAATGTGGAGCTCCCCTATGAAGACCCTTGATACAACCTATGTGGATTAATCTTAGTTACACACCTCTAGAGGGTACTGAATACAAAATTTCTAATTGTTCAGCTACATGGCCAATTCCGGCTCCCATAGGGAGCCCAAATATTAATCCAGGCTCTTATTTGAACAAAGTTGAATCTGACCTCCCTAGAGATGTTGTATACCAAATATGAAAGCATTCTGACTGATGGATCTGAAGAACAATTTTAAATTAATTTCTTCATGCTGCACTAAGTTAAAATCTGGGCTACTATTGGGACCCCAAATATTAACCCAGGGAACCAATTTGAACAAACTTGAATCTGACCCCCCCCCCCCCCCCCCCCCCCCCCCCCCCCCCCCCAGAGATGTTGTACACCAAATATGATAGCATTCTGACTAGTGGATCTGAAGATGATTTTTTAAAAAAAAATTCCTCATATTGCACTAAGTTAAAATTTGGGCTACCAAAGCGAGCCCAAATATATACCTAGGGACCCGATTTGAACAAACTTGAATCTGACACCCCCCACCCACTCCTAGAGATGTTGTATATCAAATATGAAAGCATTCTGGTGGATCTGAAGAAGATTTTCCCCCATATTGAACTGAGCTAAAATTTGGGCTTCCATAGAAAGCCCAAATATTAATCTAGGGACTTGGTTTGAACAATCTTGAATCTGACCCTCATAACAATGATGTATACCAAACATTAAAAGATTCTGACATGTGGTTCTGAAGAAGATTTTTAAAGAATATTCCCTATATTGCCCCAAGTTAAAAATTTGAGCTCCTGTATTGAGCCCAAATATGAACCAATGGACTTTATTTTAACAAACTTGCATCTGTCCCCCTCCCCCCCCCCCCCCCCCCCCATGCCCCTATGAATGCTGTATACTGAATATCTAAAGATTCTGACCATTGGTTCTGGAGAAAAGATTTTTTTAAATTTTTGCAAATATGCTGACTCAGCATTTTTTTCGATGTCCTCAACAGAACACCCTAACATAACCGATGGCATTTTTTTTCAATTCTACTGGTCCTAAGGATGTTTCATACCAAATAACAGCTCTCTGTTCCATGTGGTTAGGGAAATATGGGCATTTGAAAATACTTCTATTTTTAGCTCCTGGGGTTCCCATGGGGATGCAGGAAATTTTTGGGGGGCAGTAGTCAAGAACTTATGACCCAATAATACCACATATCAAATGTGGTTCAAATTGGACCATCGGTTCAGAAAATAGAAATTTTGGGCTGGGTCAAAAATCTTACCCCTCCCATTACAAAGCCAAATATTGCTTCACGAACTTCGTTTGAACAAACTTGATTCTGCAGCTCAAAAAGAAGCTCCATAACAAATATCAAGTCATTGTACCCACTGGTTCATGAGAAGAAGATTTTTTAAATATTTTGGAGCATTTTTCCTCACACCCTCCCTATGAGGCTGGGCATGTTCAGTTGAACAAAAATGCAATGCCCCTTCGGGACCATCACTCACAAACTTTCAGTTTGAAGTGGCCCAGTGGTTTTGGAGAAGACCAAAACATGGTGTTGATGGATGCCGGACGACAGACGACAGACGGAGAGTGATGAGATTAGCTCAGCTTGTCTTTGTCAAGGTTAGCTAAAAATCTGACCACAATTTTTTATCAAAACTGTTATTAAATATCATTTTTTCCATTTCTCAGCCAAAAAAGATACCAAACATCATTTTTTTTATTTCTTACTTTGTATCTAGCATTTGGAGTGAAAAAAGCTAATTGGACACCATGGTATCACATTTCAATGATTAAATTCCTTTTTGAAAATACATGGTTTCATCCATGGAAATTAGGGGAGGACCTTTGAGAGAGCTGACAGAGGATCCAACTGGGTGACCAAACCTGTCAGATTTGAACAAACTAAGTCATAATTCCAGGGACACCAAAAGATCAGTGATGCTTCACTATTTATCTGGCACCACAAATCTATAGCAGTCACTGGAATTGAGGCACCTGAAGCAGCCCTAGTACAGGGCATATATTTTGAAGAGAATCCAAGAATCGATTCACACGAAGATTTGCTTTACAAAAACCTGAAAATCCATGTAGATTCCCGCTGCACCTCTGCTAGAATTTGCATGAAAAGAATTGAGTCAATTTAACCCTCCACCTAACATAGCAACAGCAAATTAACCAATACAAGGCTAACATGACATGAAAATATCCTGATACTTTGTCAATAAAACTGTACAAATATGGCAGTCATTGGAACCGGCTCCATGAGCCGGTTCCAATGACATCCATATTTGCAAGGTTTTATTGGTAAATATTGTTTATTTTTTTTTAAATTATAAATTTAAAGTAATTTGTATATTTTTATACTTACCAATGGCCCAGACTAGCTGGTGCTTAACTCAAAGTTATTAAGGGCCAAACACAAATTTTGAACCCCCAATCCCCAAAATTTGCTTGCAAAACCGAAAATTAAAAGTCCTATCTGGCCCTCCATACATTTACTCTCCGCGCATGCGCGGACATCAGGAAGAGACCGGAATTGGCGCCAACATCATTCTTTGTAGAAGAGAGTACTTCATAATAATTCAGCGGGGAGGAATGAGTGCCCACTCATGGGAGGGCCATCTCCGTCTGGGCCATTGGTTAAGTATAAAAATATACAAATTACTTTAAATTTATAATATTTTTACACTGTAACCCAATGGCCCAGACTTGCTGAATCGTAAAAAGTGGAGGGCCTAGGACTTCAGAATTAGTAGATCAACATAGTTCCAATCCTGTAACCAAGGTGAAAGGAAATTAAAATTATTAGGAATTACATGTATGTCTCTCTATTCAATAATAGAGAAGACATATCATAAAAAAGGACCCCAGTTCAAGTAATTCCGTATACTTAGCATGAAGACTATGCTAATTGGATGTAACAAGTTCTCAATTTTTAAGGCTAGCCTGGACTAAGCCCCCAAAATTAGGATGGCATATTTGAGAATGAGAGAATATCTCCCACAAACATACGCCATATACAATAAAACTCCAGCTGTATGCAGGATATAATTACAGACAAAACAGCTTCACTCATAGTTACATACATATTTATCAAACCGGAGGAGAGGTAAAAAAATCCCCCCCCCCCCTTTTCTTTTGAAGGAATCTTCAAAAAGAGGGGAGCGCTCTGGAATCAGTAAAAACGGTACCAAAAAACAATATGAATATTCGTTGAACAGGCACTCAGGTATTAATTATTAATAAATGGTGCTTAACACCACTTCAGAAGCTAAGGCTATAGCGACGATCCAGGTAATTAATATCGCCCACTATATAATGTATACCAGAGTCGGCATACGCAAATAGGTCGAAAACCGGTGATATAAAATATAACATACACATGTCCAATAGAACCACAATGAACGATCTCTGGAGAGTAAACATACTTCCGGGGTAACCCACAGGCAACCCAATTCAGGCATACAATAAATTCCAGTAACAACACTCCCCGATGTGTACTATCCGATATCTATGAAATTATAAATGTGCGAATATACGAGAATGTAAAACAAGGTGTATTCGATTGGGTACCGACCTTAATAGAAACCTGGATCTAGAAATGGAAGTAGGAATGATTAACAGGCTCGAGATGGACCGCCCCTGAAATAATTAATAATTTTTAAGGTCCATAACATACAATAATGCGTCTGCCTAATAATTCATTATTATGCACGTGAGCACTGAAATCCCGCATGTGATCATCTGAATACCAGTTAACTGGTTATGCAGCCTCCGAGGTACCCAAAGACTAGCAATTTATTTTATGATGAATTATGCGCTCGTGTATGTCATATAGACGAACAACCACAAGAAACCAACCAACTAAAAAGTGGATGCGCCCATGAGGTTGCCATAGAACACGACCCAGTCGCCAATCGAGAAGTCCTGAAATGCATGTATGTATTTAAACTCATACGAGGCTTACGGGAAGAAAACTACGTCTTGCCCGGTAATTGCCTCTAAACACATGGGCGGTGGGGGAATTCAAAGTCATATGGAACCCTCCTCATCCACATTACTTTAATCGTTCTTGTGTTAGTCATAAAATAATATAGGAACCACAATGGTTCCCTCACGTCTAACCGACTCCATTATGCCACTATGGGCAGAGAAGGACATGAAGAACAAAAACTTCCCCTGATAAAGAAGGTCCTTTTGTGAAGGAAGCTTCTGGGGAACGTCCCATAACAGACTCCTGAGAAGACTGATCCAAGGTTTCTGGGACGACAGAGGTGCTACTAATAGGATTCACAATGAGATTGTTTGGTCTTAAACATAATGCTGGTAACATAATCCATGGCAGTTTAATACTTCATCATGTATGCATGTAATATGATCAGGACATAGACTCAGTGCTTATTGGATGGCTGACAGATGGCCGGTCAGGAAAGGATGGACAGTTAAGCAGCAAGCGACATGCATTAAAAAAATTGTTTCTCAGTCACTTCCCTTGTCACTGAAAATGTATCTCATCATTCTTTTTTTAACCTGGAAAACTCTTCCTCTACAATAATATTCGCACTTGTGGGACAAAAAATTTAACCAGCTATATCTCGTTTGACAGAACTCACTGAGCACTGTCAAACAGAATATAATTGGTTAAATTTGCAACTGTAGCATGGAAAATTTTCTTTCATTGCTGAAAACATTGCAGTTTTTTTACAGAATAGTGTAAGAAGTTAAATTAATTAGTCCAACTATTTTCAGGACTGTTTTGCAGATTTATTTATTTATTGGTGTTCAAGGTCACATACTTATGCACAATGGCTAATCGTGACCGTGGCAGTTTTATGGGTGGAGGAAGCCGAAGTACCTGGAGAGAACCACTGAGCATTGACGAGCAACTGTCAGCTCCTCAATATTCTAACTCTGTTCAAGCTCTGCTCAAGTAAGGTTACACCGGTTGATGACATGTGCACCATCGACGTGCAGTACGCCTTAGTACACAGCATCATCGTGCCCCCATGTAGGCAACTGGGATAAAGTGCCTTGCCCAAGGACACAATGGATGGGGATCGAACTCGAGACCTCTAGTATAGAAGTCAAACGGTCTACCACTGAGCCACAGCGCTCCCTGTTTTGCAGATATCTAATGAATTTTAAAATGGAAAAAGAGCCTCCCTCCATCATCATAAAATGGAGGGAAAACTGCCTGAGAAAAAAGAAACTGCTTTTTTTCAGGGGTGAGAGTACTGAACATGTAAATTAGCTGAAATTCTTACATTTGAATAAGAAAATTGGTAAAAATTGTTTTTTTTCCTCCCAAAATAGAAGGCATATTGTGAAATTATTAAAAGGCGGTCATTTAATTTCCATAAATTTACATGAAAATTGCCTTTAAGAGTGTTTTAATATAAATTTATAAAAAACAAAATTTCAGCATTTTGGTCTTCAATTAGCTGAAATCAACTGATTATCATCATGCCTAGTTTTAAACAGGACTTAAATTGGTAATTTTAGAGCCCATTTCACATTGGGAATGGGACTGAAGTTCAGTCCCTCAAAATCCTGGGACTAAATCCTAAAATATTAACATACATTTTGCAAGGGGTTAAATAAGGTGAGGGGGGGGGGGGGGGGGGGGGGGGGGTAAAGACTGCTTAACTGGTTGAGTGCTAGATTATTTTTGGTGGTCTGAATTTGTTATTCAAAATTTATTTTATTACAAATTATCCAAAAATTTGTAATTATTTTTTTTTATATAAAACAAAATATTATTTGCATTTGACTGAATATTAAACATGAGCAGCAAAAATGTTGGCTTCAGCACTGGTACCCTCATTTTTTCAAAGCCCTGATAGTGGCTTCTAGCACTCAACCAGTTAACCAAAATCTTGTGTTCACACCATTCTTATTTATACTTGCCTGATGTGGGCGCAGTGGCATTGCGGTAACCGGTTCTCGTCAGATCACCGAAGTTAAGCAACATTGAGCTCGGTTAGTCCTTGGATGGGTGACTGTCTGAGCAATCGATTCAAACTCCTGTGTTGCATCCTTGGGCAAGGCACTTAACCCCGATTGTCCACATGGGGGCACGATGACGCCATGTACTAAGGCACACTGCATGTTGAAGGTGCGCATGTCTTCAACCAATCTTACCCTGTATGCGCTGTAGTGCAGAGTTACGATGTTGGGGAGCTGGCAGCTGCTCATCGTTGCTCGGTGGTTCTCTCCAGGTATTCCGGCTTCCTCCAACCATAAAACTGTCACCGACACAATATAACCTTGGCTGTTGATGTGTCATTAAATCTTAATAAATAATAAATAAATATACTTGCCTGATGCTAAATTTTCTGATTTTAGGATTCACACTGTGAACAAATATATTCAAATACTGCACATTAATCTGGTTTTCATAAGACAGGTGGTGTTCTTCAGTCTTGTCAAGTGACAAATGAATATCATTCTGATGGGTAATATCCACATGATAAACAGAGGTCTTCATCACCCATGTATCGGTTACAATTACGCGATTGCTAATTATGCCACTTGTAAACTTGTCTATCCTTCGAAATTCCACATTAATTGAGGAAGCAACTGCTCTCCAAGAATCACCATTTCCCAGATAACCAAGTTGTTTTGAGATAGGATGATTGTCCCAGTTGTTTCTTGACCAGTATAGTGCTCGTAAACATATAACTAACAAAAGTAGAATGGAAGCAATTAGAAAGACTAGTAAATGAGCACTTCCTCTCCACAGTGTAAAGAGCTCAAGTTCTGGGGCAAATAAAGCCATACACAAGTAGTAGCCTGTAAAATAAAAAAAAAGATGATGGTTATTTCTGGAAACCAGGAGGGTTTCATACTGTTTTGACAGCTTGTATTTCCATAACATTTCCAGTTGTTCCATAGCTTGCACAAAAAAGAACTGGGCCACAGCCAGGTGCATACCCCCGCCATTGCATACAGCCTTGCCACATAGCAAATTTCGATGAAATCCATCCACTCACTGCTGAGATATGATCCCTTTGGGTGGACAGATGGATGGATAGATGGATGGATGGATGGCCTTAAAATTGACCCTTAGACGTTTAATCTTTTGTTGCAAACCCAACCCCCTACCACTAAAGGATAAAGGGATTACCAGTTAAGGAAACAGTACCCGATACTCAAACAATGGAGTCTTTTGTGGTAGGCCACAACTGCTACCACTAAAGGTGCTGAATGTCAGCCTGGATGGATGGATGGATGGATGGATGGATGGATGGATGGATGGATGGATGGATGGATGGATGGATGGATGGTTGTATGTAATCCAGTATACTTCTCAATCTCTTCGAGAGTGGGGTGGTATAATTAGAAATTAAGGAACCAGAAAAAAACGTGTTACCCAATTTCCTTTCACCCAATCCTTTTCAATGAGGTACCCCATAAAGAACATCAAGTTTGATCACCATTATAAACATACAAAACCTGGTTCTGGAAGATGCTACAGATAAATATCAAGAGAACTTGAAGCATGGGTTCATGTTATTTGTCAAGTATTTTAGGTGAATCAAAAATTAGTTGCCTTATCTTTTTTAAATGAATGACAGGTGAACAAACTGACCACTTGCCAGATTTGTACAGGTCTGGTCTGCAAACAAGTTAAGCTTTCAAGATGTTAAATAGTTAGATTTCCGTGCAAAAGTAGTGAGATTTCAATTTTAAATCCAAAGAGGGGTCATAACCTATGTTTTTGAGACAAAAAAAATGAAAAAAATAATTAAAATTAATTGACGATTTTTGTGAATAGTGCAGGCCGGTTTTGGCCGTTACATTGAGTAAAGGGTTAAAATATTAACAATAGATATACTGACACATTTTTATATTGACATATAAAACTCTGATTTTACATGGCTTTGTGTTGTATTCTAGAAATGTGAGAAAGCCAGTCATTGCCATTTAAATATTTAAATGTCAATTTAGAATAAAATTTGAATTTTGGCATTTATGAATGAACATTTGAATTTTAGTTTTGGCACTAATCTGTCTGTATGTTATACAATTAGAGTCGTGACTGTTCCAGTGGAACTCAGAACACTCCCTCCACATTTCTTATAGAGGTTGCAACAATAACCTCAGTTGAAAAAGGCAAAAACCAATCCAAATGATCTCAAAATTGCAGACTTAAAAAACTGACTGAACAAGGGCAATGCAAAGAGTGGGCCAATGCCCCTGACCCGTATGCAAGTTCGAAGTAGCCTTGAAGGTATTGTGGGACAGAAAAATTTTCTAAATGGAAAGAGTGAAAACAGAAGAATTTTCTAAGTCAAAAAATGACCATAACTCTGGACAAAATTATTGGACTGAACCTGTTCCTTATGCATATCAGTTTCCCCATGCCAGTCTGTTAGCACACCAAAGGAGATCCAAATCCGAGTGATGGCTTTGAAATTACAATGCAAAATGTTTGTATGGACAGAGGAACGGATGGACAGACAGATGGATGGATGGATGGACGGATGGATGGATGGCTGGATGGATGGGCAGATGGATGGACAGATGGATGGACTGAAGGCTTCACTAGATATCCTCGATTCCTCCTTCAGCACAATATGAAAGTGTCAATGATACTGTAATGTCACACAGCAATGACACACATCTAGGTAATGACCTGATAACAAAGGTACATGCAAAGTATTGTAAAGGTCTGTACATAAATACTGACCGTAGCCTGTAACAAGTGTACAGGTAAAGTAATTTGCATAATTTATGCACTAGAAAAAAACTCGTATGATATGTGATGTATTCCATGTTACCATACATTCATACACAAAATTTATTCAAATCAGAACCCTCATACAGAGGTTCTGGACAAAAAAAACCGATTGCACCTAATTTCGGTATAAAATGGCCGCAGGCAACCATCTTTAATTTTGGACCACACCGAAAAACAATCGTTCTCATCCCAAGGGGGTAACAAAGGTATCCAAGAAGTTTCGTGAAGATCGGTTCATAAATACAGCTTCTAGCCCGAGCCATATTGACATGTGCACTTACTGTGTATAAGTAGCACAGAATAAATCAATGTTCATCAAATTTGCATAATTTCTGCATGAGAAAAAAAGCTGTATTATATGAACATGTGATGTATTCCATGTTACTAAACATTCATTAAAAAATTTATTCAAATCAGAACCTTTATATAGAAGTTCTGTACAATGAAAGTGTCAATGACAATATAGCTTAACTTGTGTGTTATGTTTGATGAAAAGAATACTGTTCAATGCTTATGAAAGGATTATGAAATAAGACAAGAATTGTGATAATTGGGAATATGTTCATTTCTGTTCCCTGCATGCTATGTTTTTGATAACTTAGATGTGAGTCTTCCATGGAAGACGTGTGTCGCCTGGCGTTTCAGACAGAATTCTAAGGGGAAAAGGGGCATAACTCTGGAAAAAATACAGCGGATCAAAAAATAAAATAGGAGGTGCACAATGCCATGATGTGATAAAGAATCACTGAAAGTTTCATCAAAATCCATTCATAGGTTAAAGAGGAGTGGCGGATAAGAGAAGCCTGGCATTTCAGACAGAATTCTAAGTGGAAAAGGGGCATAACTCTGGAAAAAATACAGTGGATCAAAAAATAAAATAGGAGGTGCACAATGCCATGATGTGATAAAGAATCACTGAAAGTTTCATCAAAATCCATTCATAGGTTAAAGAGGAGTGGCGGATAAGAGAAGCCTGGCGTTTCAGACAGAATTCTAAGTGGAAAAGGGGCATAACTCTGGAAAAAACACAGTGGATCAAAAAATAAAATAAGAGGTGCACAATGCCATGATGGGATAAAGAATCACTGAAAGTTTCATCAAAATCCATTCAGAGGAGTGGCAGATAAGAGAAAGTGTGACGCGGACGACGCGGCGGACGACGCAAGACAACAAAAGTAATCCCTATATGTCGCTCCCCACTTCATGGGGCGGCAACACAAAAATAATATGAGGTGTACACTGTACTAAAGAGCTGAGGGGTGGGTTAATATGACCTCACAGTTAATGTATGTGGCCCTCACAGTTAATGTATATCAACAAAAGTTACCAAGTTACAGTGAAATTATTCCAAAATGAGTATTCCTATCAAGTTACATTGAAATCCCTTCATAAATATGGCCTGTAGACTGTGCTGAAGGTTTTCGGGCTTCGGGTCCCTGTAGCCGAAAGTTTCCCAATTGCGTCCAAAGGGGACGTTCTCATCTGGACATTATATGAAGTGAACCTACAAAGTTGCAATGAAATCCCTTCATAACTATGACCTGTAGACTGTGCTAAAGGTTTTTGGGCTTTGGGCTTTGGGCTTGGGCAGCCATCATGGTTGAATGATCGCAACCAAAAAGGGGACATTCTCATCTGGGCATCATCTGGAGTGATCCCACCAAGTTACAATGAAATCCCTTCATAAATATGACCTGTAGACTGTGCTCAAGGTTTTCGGGCTTCGGGCCCCTGAAGCCGTCACAGCTGACCAATCACGACCAAAAGGGGATGTCATCATCTAGGCATTATATGGAGTCAAACTAACAGGTTACAATGAAAGGTTTTCGGGCTTCAGGCACCTGTAGCTGTCAAAGTTGCCCAATTGTATCCAAAAGGGGACGTTCTCATCTGGACATTATTTGAAGTCAAACCTACCAACTTACAATGAAATCCCTTCATAAACTGTGCTAAAGGTATTCGGGCTTCGGGCTCGGGCAGCCATAATGAGTGAATGATCGCAACCAAAAGGGGACATTCTCATCTGGGCATCATCTGGAGTGATCCTACGAAGTTACAATGAAATCCCTTCATAAATATGACCTGTAGACTGTGCTCAAGATCTTCGGGCTTTGGGCATCTGTAGCCATCACCAATCCTGACCAAAAGGGGATGTCATCATCTAGGCATTATATGGAGTCAACCTAACAAGTTACAATGAAATCTTTCCATAAATATGACCTATAGACTATGCTAAAGGTCTTTGGGCTCGGGCAGCCATAAAGGCTGAATGATCGCGACCAAAAGGGGATGTTCTCATCTAGACATTATTTGGAGTCATCCTACCAAGCTACAATGAAATCCCTTCATAATTATGACCTGTTATTTATATTTATTTATTTATTGGTGTTTATGGTCACATATTTATGCACACAATGGCTAATCATGACTGTGACAGTTTTACGGGTGGAGGAAGCCAGAGTACCCGGAGAGAATCACCGAGCAACGACGAGCAGCTGCCAGCTCCCCAACATCATAACTCCGCACTGCAGCACAGGCAGAGTTAGATTCGTTGAAGACATGCGAACCATCGACGTGCAGTATGCCTTAGTACACGGCGTCATCGTGCCCCCACGCGGGCAATGGAGATGAAGTGTCTTGCCCAAGGACACAACACGGTTGCCGCAGGTGGGATTCGAACCGAGGACCTCTCGGCTTGAAGCCTGCACCTCTACCTACTGAGCCACCGCGTGCTCTAATTATTACCTGTAGACTGTTCTAAAGGTTTTCGGGCTTCGGGCCCCTGTAGCCATCACAGTCGCCAATCGTGTCCAAAAGGGGACATTCTCATCTAGACATTATATGAAGTCAACCTACCAAGTAACAATGAAATCCCTTCATAAATATGACCTGTAGACTGTGCTAAAGGTTTTTGGGCTTCGGGCTCAGGCAGCCATCATTGTTGAATGATTGCATCCAAAGGGGACAATCTCATCTGGGCATCATCTGGAGTGATCCTACGAAGTTACAATGAAATCCCTTCATAAATATGACCTGTAGACTGTTCTAAAGGTTTTCGGGCTTCGGGCCCCTGAAGCCGTCACAGTTGCCCAATCGTGTCCAAAAGGGGACGTTCTCATCTAGACATTATATTAAGTCAACCTACCAAGTTACAATGAAATCCCTTCATAAATATGACCTGTAGACTGTGCTAAAGGTTTTTGGGCTTCAGGCTCGGGCAGCCATCATGGTTGAATGATCGCATCCAAAGGGGACAATCTCATCTGGGCATCATCTGGAGTGATCCTACGAAGTTACAATAAAATCCCTTCATAAATATGACCTGTAGACTGTTCTAAGGTTTTCGGGCTTTGGGCCCCCTGTAGCCGTCGCAGTTGCCCAATCGTGTCCAAAAGGGGACGTTCTCATCTAGACATTATATGAAGTGAACCTACCAAGTTACAATGAAATCCCTTCATAAATATGACCTGCAGACTGTGCTAAAGGTTTTCAGGCTTTGGGCTCGGGCAGCCATCATGGTTGAATGATCCCAACCAAAGGGGACAATCTCATCTGGGCATCATCTGGAGTGATCCTACAGAGTTACAAAGAAATCCCTTCACAAATATGAAATGTAGACTGTGCTCAAGGTTTTTGGGCTTCGGGCACCTGTAGCCATCACAGTTGACCAATCACGACCAAAAGGGGATGTCATCATCTAGGCATTATATGGAGTCAACCTAACAGGTTACAATGAAATCCTTCCATAAATATGACCTTTTGCCTATGCTAAAGGTTTTGGGGCTCTGGCACCCATCAAGGCTGAATGATCGCGATCAAAATGGGACGTTCTCATCTAGACATTATTTGGAGTCATCCTACCAAGATACAATGAAATCCTTTCATAAATATGACCTGTAGACTGTGCTAAAGGTTTTCAGACTTTGGGTCCCTGTAGCCGTCACAGTTGCCCAATCATGTCCAAAAGGGGACTTTCTCATCTAGACTTTATATGACGTCAACCCACCAAGTTACAATGAAATTCCTCAATAAATATGACCTGTAGACTGTGCTAAAGGTTTTCGGGTTTTGGGCTCGGGCAGTCGTCACGGTTGGCAGATCACACCCAAATGGGGAAATTCTCATCTAGACATCATTAGGAGTCATCCTACCTAGCTACAATGAAATCCCTCCATATTAAACATGACCTGCAGACTGTGCTAAAAGTTTTTGGGTTTCGGGCTTGGGCAGCCATCACGGTAGACAGATCATGTCCAAAAGGGGACGTTCCCATCTAGGCATTTTTCAGAGGCATCCTGCCAAGTTACAATGAAATCCCTTATAAATACAACCTGTAGACTGTGCTAATAGTTTTCGGGTTTTGGGCTCGGGTAGCCATACCGGTTGACCGATCGTGACCAAAAGGGGACGTTCTCATCTAGACATGGCCCCAAACCTGCATATGAAATTTCGTGACGATCAGACAAGAACTGCAGGGTGTAGCCTGTGCTAAAGGAATGTGAACAGAATCACATACTAACAGACTTCCGCACGCGTGATGGCAATAGCTTAACTTGACTTTGTCAAGTTAAGCTAAAAAACTGATCGTACCTAATTAATTTTGATTTAAAATGGCCACTGGCAGCCATCTTGAATTTTGGACCGCACCCAAAAATTGTCGTTTTGTCCCAAGGTGATAACAAAGGTACCAAAGAAGTTTTGTAAAGATTGGTTCATAAATATAGCCCCTAGCCCGAGCCATATTGACATGTGTAGTTACTGTGTATAAGTAGCACTGAATAAATCAAAGTTCATCTAATTTGCATAATTTCTGCACGAGAAAAAAACCTGTATTATATGTGATGTATTCCATGGTACTAAACATTCATACAAAAATTGATTTAAATCAGAACTTTCATACAGAAGTTCTGTACAAAAACATGAGGCCCCAGGGGGCCTGCGGGTGCTCACCTGAATGGTAGTCTAAATATTAAACCAGGGACTTGAATAAGCTGCATACGCCCCTCCTAAGAAAAGCATATACCAACTAGATGAAGCGATTGTGCCCACACAATACACAGGATTTTCCTTCTATTTTCAGTTCCTGCACTTTTACATCCCAAAATTGAGATAAACGCATAAAAAACAGACTTTTTTCCCCAAACAAAATATTTTCAGCCTCAATATTTTTTTTCTTCTTAAAACGCATAAAAAAACTAATTTCCGGATTTTGGTCCAAAATTTTCCAAGTCCCACCTAGACCCCAAAATTTGAGTGTAAAAAAAATTTTTTTTTTTCCTCTTAAAATTGACCGAAACGCATAAAAAAACCAAAAAAAAAGTTCCGGGTTTTGGTCCAAAATTTTCCAAGTCCCACCCAGACCCCAAAATTTTAGTGTAAAAAATTTTTTTTTTTTTTTTTCCCTCTTAAAATTGACCGAAACGCATAAAAAAAAAAAAAAAAAAATTTCGGACTTTGGTCTAAAATTTTCCATGGAAGCTTTCTGACTGCAGGGTCTAAAGAAGAAGATTTTTAAAAACATCACTCATATTGCACAAAGTTGATATTCAGGCTCCCATAGGGAGCCCAAATGTTTACCCAGGTAAGCAATTTGAAGAAACCTAAAACTGACCCACCTCGAGATGTTGTATACCAAATATGAAAGGATTATGATCAGTGGATCTGAAGAAGATTTTTAAAGAAATTCCTTCATAGAGCACTAAGTTAAAATTTGGGCTCCCTATAAACCCAGGGACTCGATTCGAACCAACTTGAATCTGACCCCATGGAGAAGTTGTATACCAAATATGAAAGGTTTCTGACTAGTGGATCTGAAGTAGAAGATTTTTAAAGAAGTTTCCTCATATTGCACCGAGTTAAACTTTGGGCTCCAATATAGAGCCCAAATATAAACCCAGGGACTCTATATCTGAAGATGAAGAGTTTTAAAGAAGTTTCCTCTTACTGCATCAAGTTCAACTTTTGGCTCCAATAGATTACCCAAATATTACCCAAATTAAATTTGAATCTTGCCCATCCAGAGATGTTGTATGCCAAATATGAAAGCATTCTGACTGTGGATCTGAAGAAGAAGATTTTTAAAGAAATTTCCTCATATTGCACTACGTTAAAACTTGGGCTCCCATAGGAAGCCCAAATATTAACCCAGGGACTTGATTTGAACAAACTTGAATCTGCCCCCCCCCCCCTCTCCCCCCCCCCCCCCCCCCCCCCCCCCCCCCCCCCAGGTGTTATATAACAAATATCAGAAGATTCTAATTGATGGTTCTCGAGAAGACAATTTTTTTAATTTTGGAAAACAATTTGTGGGTGCTATCACAATAATGCCCGTTGGTGGTGCCCCCTGTGGGCATGGCAACTTTATTTGAACAGCTTGAACTGACAAATGATAAGAAACATGCATATCAAATTTGTTTCAATTTGGTCCAATGGTTTATGAAGAGAAGTCGATAATGTAAAGTTCAAGCCGGACGGACGGCGGACAGAAAGTAATTACTTAAGCTCCACCTGACTTTCAGCCAGGTAAGTTAAAAAAAACAATATCTTCTCACAATGTTTTCTCAGAGCAAGTTTGGAGAAAATCTGATTTTTTTAAAATATTATCAAAATCTTCTCCAGAACCATCAGTCAAAATCTTTTGATAATATTACCACTTTTGTACTATGTTAAAATTTGCCTCACCCCCCACAGGGAACACAAGCATGAAGCCAGGGACTTTTTTGAACAAACTGAATTTGAACCCTCTAAGGATACTGTATACCAAATATCAAATGATTCTGATTGTATCTCTAGAAGTAGATTTTAAAGATTATTCCTCATATTGGACTAAGTTTACATTCAGGCTCCAACAGGGAGCCCAACTATTAACCCAGGGACTTGGTTTGAACTACTTGAGATCTAACCTCCCTAAGGATGCTGTATACCAAATATCAAAAGATTCTGACTGGTGGATCTGAAGAAGAAGATTTTTAAAGATTATTCTTGATATTGCATGAAGTTAAAAATTTGGGGTCCCATAGAGAGCACAATTATAAACTGATGGGCTTGAATCGAACAAATTTGATACTGACCCCTGTAAGGATTCTGTATTCCATATATCACAAGATTCTGACCAGTGGTTCTGGAGAAGAAGAGTTTCAATGACTATTCCTCATATTGGACTAAGTAATAATTCAGGCTCCAATATAGCCCAAGAACATTAGGTTTCACTAGGGAAAAAAATCGGAGAAAGCTGATTTTTTCAGGGAATGTCGAGTACATGTCACTGAACGATTAGACAAAAGTCCCCTAAAATCCCAGTTGAGCTTTTTTTTCTACAGCCTTTTTTCGAAAACGCGTTTCAAAAAAATAAAAAAAAATCGCACGAACTTTGTAACCTCGAATTGATCCAACTGTATTTTTTGTTTACACGTATTTCGAGCTACATAATGTCTAATATACATTTACCTAGAGGAAAATGTGCATTCTGTGACAATTTCTGCGAAAAATGATTGAAAATTCACAAAAGAGTATCGGATTTACGCAAAAAATGACGATTTTCCTAATGGATTTGCCCAAAGGGTCGTAGTACAGAACGGGATGTTAGTTGGACAGACGATAAAAAATCCACCACCATTTGAAGACTTTTATCATTGCTTACAAAATAGACATTATGGAAGCCCCCCTCTGCTTCTGGCCGAGTTCCCCTTTTGGCATAAAATACGTCAGCATGAGAACTCAACTATTTTCGGGCTTGGGACCGAACAGACACGTCTGTGACTGGCAGCATTAGATCAATAAATAATATTTACAGAATGTACAAAAATCAATAAATAATATTTACAGAATGTACAAATCAATCAACATGGATTAAGTTACATTGACTATTATCAACGCTATATACAGAAATGACATGACCTATATACATATTATTCATCGAACTCAGAAATTTCCGACAGGACAGTGTTCTGTGGTGTTACAAGAATCCGAACTGCAATTACACAAACCTGAGCAAGAGAGTCCTGCCTTCTTAAACCCACACCTTTTTGTACAAGCACTCTTGCAACCACAACTGATCAGATTCAGTAGGTTATCGGGGACACATGGCTTTGTGGCTGCAGTCGGTACAAGAAGTCCATTGTCTAGCGACCACCCCCAATCCGTCGGAGGAAGCGAAGTGCCCAGCCATTGTTGGACCTGGAGATAACATCTGTAGACATGTTGTTGTGCAGTATCGGTGCTTGGTGGGAGTGAGGCTAGGTCGATGGGTTTATTCAGTTTAGATTTTGCTACATAACGCTTGTAAGTGACATATCTATATTGGTCAAGAGAGGAAACAGTTTTACTCCCGTATAAGATCAGGAGAAGTTGTTCCCCGGCAGTGGCTACTGCACTTGGTGTACTGTCATCCGCCAAAATTGTGTTGACATACTGTTGTGAGTCGCTAGTAACATCGGAGACAATTGTACTGAATACTTTCTTCTTACCAACTCGAAAGAGTGCAGAAGTAGTGTCACAACCACTTATAGAAAGTGCTACAAGGAGGTTGCTTCTATGGTCACCCATTTTGGTTGCTATTTCACTAACTGAAACTAGTAAGTTTGGGGTAATGGAATACATCATGTGAATATTACATCCCGGTTGAACTCGAGAGGTAAGAATGACTAACAAGTCTGTGTCTGTTCCCACAACGACAACATTGTTGTCATCTTGAGCGATGTCAAGTGCAGTTTCGGCTATCAGTACATCAGAATCAGCCTCGGCCTGCTTGGACTGAATATTGATAGCAGATAGCTCCTGCATTAGAAGATCGATCAGTTGGGTTTTGTTCTTGGCATTTGCAAGGAAATCGGATTGGGGTGTGGTGGCTGGTAACTCGGTGGAGATATTGATATCAATGGAATACCTGTCTTTAGATCTACGGGCTTGTTCCATGCCCTTTGTCGACATTGTACAAGCATAACCATCAAAAACAACCACGACGTTCGCCCCAAAATGTCTCACTAGATAATTGGAATATGATGTACATATGTCCTTATATGACGACTGTTTAGGCCATACAACTGCCCTCAATAAAAATCCACCATCTACAACAAACAGAGAATGTTCTGGGATTTTAGTTTGCTCGGAACCGTATGTTTTGAGGATCTTACCGAGCGTGCTTTTCTGTGTCTTCCTCATTCCAGCAGAATCAAACAATGCTGGTGGTTTCGGGGCGAGTTCATATTTGAGATACTCTTCCATCTCTGCTTGTGACTGAATAACACATGTGATGCGGTTGAACAGAATTGTGGGGTCAATCACTACCTTACTTCCACGGACTTTGATGCTATTTGCCATCGATGCGAAAGACTTCACAGTGTCAACACGTCGTAGTTTGATGCTGTTGAACGTTTTGCTTACAACATTCGATATGCAACATTCACCAATTTTGCGAACTTGGTCACAGTTCACAGTTTCGTCGGCCACAAGCCCGGTCGCTATAGAGACTAATTGTAGTGGATCTCTATTCTGAAAGGGGGAATGCACTCTGAGCCAGTTCAATAATTTGGTGATATCATTGGCATCAGTCAATTGTGAACTTTGACGGAGATTCCGATGTTGTTCGCCATGACCAGTGTGAACATGAACAAAATTTTCGAGAGCATTACATATCGGAAGGCAAAGAGGTAGTCCATGTACCCATTTCGCAACAGTGCTATCGGTTATTCCCCTGCCATGTGTGAGACCACCAGGGAGCTTGAACATTCTCATTAAACACTGCTCTATGGTCTGATCAGAATATATCCCGTCCCAGAATTTATCTGAGCGCCTTATGGTAAAGTAACCTTTCTCAGTGAACAACTTCAAATCATCCTGTTGCATTATTTCTGTTAGCTCATTCATCTGCTGCAAATAGAGATGAGAACTTTTTGCGTATGCAAAATGACCACCTGCGTGAAATACTGGAATCATATTGCGAACACAATATGTGTGGAGTTCCCAGTCGCCTGTGCGCTCTGCTCTCAAGAACAACTGGAGAAGACCTATTTGCTGGTAGTATTGTACCCAAAGCTTTCCTGTGCGTCCTACGGACGCATTCTGGAGCAGTTCGTGTAATTTTGACAGTAGATGGTTGACACTTTCTTGAATGACAGCGTCAGCTGTTGTACAGTCACCTCTGGCAAGTCCACAGAATATTTCATTGACTTCTGTGCAGTCTATGTTATCTAGTGTTCGGCTTTCTTCAAACACAAGTTTTGTAATGGCAATTTGTGTTAGCAAATGGGCACGAACTGCTCTTGAATATGCATGACCACTGATCAAATGATGGATTGACCCACCAGCATAAACAGTCCCCCAAAGTTCATCCAAGCCGCTACCAGCCATGATCAAACCAATTGCCCCTAAATATGACATAATCATATGGAAGCCGCCGAGTCTAACGAAAACTTTTGTCAACTTATCTGACGAAGACACAATCTCCACTGCTTTGATATAAAGTGGTTGGTCAAACGTCACTGGACAAACGTTCTGTCCCTGTTTCTCACATTCAGTTTGTGCAAGTCGATGCCGTTAGAATTTGAGTTTAGGGGGTATGGTTAATATTTCACAAGTTTCACCAGTTCATTATGGAATAAATGACTAGTGTTATATATCATTATAAAGCCACTGCTTTTCTGCAATTTTTGATATATAATTTAACTCCCAAAGTAGTCGTAGATTTGATTTAATGGACGTTGTGTACCATTGTGTGTATGAAAACAATAAATTTTTTTTCGTAATTTTGTACATTTTCGTGAATATTTCACCACTGAGTGTGAGGATTGGTACATAGTTGGCATTTTCTGTTGGGGATATGTATTCTCAATATAATTCAGCACAATATTTATGATTCTCACCCTACTAAGGCGAATAAGAATGAGAAATATGGAGCTTGGTCAAATTTTTTTTTGAATTTTTTTTTTCATCAAAAAAACGCTCTAACTAAAAAAGCTCAACTCGGATTCGCGGGGACTTTTCACACTTTATCCGCAATGTGTGTCCCGGAAACATATAAAAAAATCAGCTTTCTCCGATTTTTTTCCTTACTTTCTCATTTTTATGTCTAATGTGCCTGGACTAATAGGGAGCCCAAATATTAACCCAGGGACTTGGTTTGAACAAAATTAGATCAAATCTCCCTAAGCATACTGTATGCCAAATATCAAGAGATTCTGACTGGTGGATCTGAAAAAGATTTTTAAAGATTATCCCCCACTAAGTTAAAATTCAGGCCCCCATGGGAAACCCAAATAGGGACTTGACTTGATCCTCATAACAACGATGTATACCAAACATTAAATGATTCTGACTGGTGGTTCTGAATAAGATTTTTAAAGATTATTCCCCAAAATTTTCCTAAGTTAAAATTGTATTGAGCCCAATATGAACCAAGAGGTTTAATTTTAACAAAATTGTATCTGACACCCCCGCCAACCACCTCCTCCCCCCCCCCCCCCCCCCACCCCCAACCTATGGATGCTGTATATCAAATATCAAAAGATTCTGGTCAGTGGTTCTGGAGAAGACATTTTTTTTTAATTTCTGCAATTATGCTGACTCAGCATTTTTCTGGCCCCCCCCCCCCCCCCCCCCCCCCTACAGAACACCCTGACACAACCGGTGGCATTTGTTTACCATTCCATTCTACTAGTCATAAGAATGTTTCATACCAATTCACAATTCCATGCTCCATGTGGTTTGGGAAATATGGGCATTTGAAAATATTTCCATATTTAGCTCCTGAGGTTCCCATGGGGACAAGAATTTTTTTTTTTTTTGCAGGAATCAAGTATTTATGATTCAATAATACCACATACCAAATTTGGTTCACGTTGGACCATCGGGTAAAGAAAATAGAAATTTTGGGCAGCTTCAATGCTTGAGATCTAATATATTCAGTAGCATTTGTATCATTTCCTAAAAATTCCCCGGTAGGACATTGGCTTGACACTAGAAAACTAAGGCCCCACCGCAAAGTAGATCTTCTCTGTTTCTCAGGACATTTTTTTGTAAAACTGCATGTGGGCGGGTGTTTTCTATTTTATTTTTTATTTTTGTAATTATTTCTTTGCCATGAAAAAGTTCATGTACTTGGTTTGTTTTATGTTTTAGGCCTCATAATCTACAAAATAGCATGGGTGGTGGTGTATATTGTCCCTTGAATGCAAGAAGGCTTTGTAATGCTAAAGGATTGCAAAGCCTTGTTGCACTCAAGGGACAAATTTATCTATTTTCTTAACTTGGGTATAGATCAGACATGAACCATTTAAATTTTATTTTTTAAAATTTACATTGGTTGTAAACACAGATGCTAAGAAGGCATTAATAACAGCACTTTTCTCTCCCATCAGGCCGCAATATAGTGGATCCTTATTTGCCACTGCACCCAAATTTGACTAATCTGAGAAAGCCTGTCAGGAAAGATGGTGGATCATTGGTTAGCACAATGGACTTGAAACTGAAAGGACTGCATTGTGTCCTTGGGCAAGATACATCATAGTGACCATCCAGGTGGGAGCTCAGTGGCACTGTGTGCAGGGCTTATATTCAATGAGAATCAATTTGCGCAAAGATTCGCGCAACAAAATTTGCAAGAATTCATGTTGATTCTTGCTGAACCAATGGTAGGATTCACATGAAAAAAAAAGAGTCAATTTAACCCTTTACCTAACACAGTGGCTGCAAATTAACCAATACAAGAATAACATGACCTGAAATATCTGAACACTTTGTCAATAAAATTGTAACAAATATGGCTGGCATTGGAACCAACTCAATGAAACCCGTTCCAATGACAGCCATATTTGCAAGATTTTATTGGTAAATATTGTTTTTTGTTTTTAGCTTATGTTGTTAAAAATTAAAAAGCTGTGTTGGGCAGAGGTCAACCGAGTGGGCGACTAGGGCAAAGAAGTCGCCTTGTCATTCCCCAAGTCGCCTTGACTTACATTGGGGGCGAAATTCAAGTCGCCCTCCAGAACTTCCTTGGGAGACATGGCAGTTTACTGAATTTTCTTATTATTTTTTTATTTCCAAAAAACAAACGCTCCTGCATTCACAAAAAAGTAAACACGGCTAAATTTCAAATCCACTGCATTGAGGCAAATATAGCCTTTTTGGTACATTAAAATGTATAAGTTAGATTATCTCCCCTTGGAAATGTCAGAACGGAATTATATTGCATTGCTTCATGCACATCTTCATATGGAGTTCTTCCATTGTGTAAAGTTTCATGCAAATTCTTCTAACGGTTTAGGAGGAGTTGCGCTTATTCTTCAAACGGTTTAGAAGGAGTTGCGCTTATAAGGATGGACAGATGGACGGACAGATGGATGGACAGGGTGATTCCTATATACCCCCCCCCCCCCAACTTTGTTCGCAGGGGTATAATGAACTGCATGGTAACGATAATCGTCACTGATAGGGAAAGAGTTAGGGTATTCAGAAACCATGAACGACACAGTTTTTTTGTAGGGGGTGGGGGATTTTAACCTACATTCTTGTTATATACCATCTGACTTAGTTTTGAGTGTGTATGTATAGTTAAAACTAGAAGTCCTGTCATGAAATGTGCACAAATAGCACGTCGATCTGTGTGTTAATCTACTCGATACGACCATAGTAAGGCTATCAAATTCTGTACATATGGCCTATGCACAAGCAATGTTTCAACCAATGGACCTCCGGGTAACCCGGAGGTCCATTGGCAGAAACATTACCTGTGTTTGTTATGAGTAACCAGGAGAACCTGCCGTGCTTTGAATGCCATTCGATTTGGCAATTGCACGCAATTCATATGCACAATTAAGCCAAGATAAGCGCACAGTTCGTGACAGGACTTCTAGTTTTAACTGTATGTTTGTATAACTTTTATTTATTTTTTTCTCCACAATTGTGTCCTCTACATACATTTACTTTCTCACAATGTCATATACATTGTATTTTTTTTCTGACTTCTCTCTCATGTCCACTGACTTCTCCAGCCTGGCTCCTGACTTCTCCCTAGAGGCTCTGGAGGGAGAAATCACTTCTACCTAAGATCAGCTCCCAGGCTGACTAACCCCCCCCCCCCCCCCCCCCCCCCCCCGGAGTGGGTAAGGGTTAACATGGGTTTTTAGTCCACAACCATGGTGGCTGCATGAGATCCTGGGTCACTCATAGCAGATATGGATTCTCACAGCCATTTTCGAGAGAATCCAAATGGATTCTCTCAAATGTAGATGAAATATGAGCCCTATGTGTATGAAGGCATAAGGCACAATGACAGTGCACCTTGCCTTCAAACAATACTAACCTTGATTGTGCTTATGTAAGCTCGGGAGTCTGACAATTGCTTGGCGGTTCTCTTTGGCTATTCTCGACTTCCTCCACCCGACACAATATGATCCTGGGTGTTGAAAGTTTCAAAAATAAACAAACAGGCTTAAATCAAAATCAGGAGAGTTAAGTGAAGCTAGGGCTGCACGATATTCAAAACTGAATACCGGTATCAGTATTAAAAAAAAATACCGTGGTATACCGGTGTATCAAAAACTGTTCAAATATAAGAAAACAAGTACCACAATCAAGAATCGAGGCATCACAGTTGGAACAAATTAGCATTCCTTGATGATGAGGTTCGAAAAACCTTTACCTAACGCAGACGATATCAAAATTTATTATTTTCAAAATTAGTTGATCAGATTTTCCCCAAAGATTTCAACAAAACAATATCATGTGACCCCTCATTGGGTCACATGATATAGTTTTGTTGAAATTTTTGAAAATTATTTTTTCAACTGCTGAATTTCAGGGTTGGGGTATTCGTATTCGGTATTCAGTCGTATTCAATACATTTTTTCATGTATTCAAATGTATTCAGTATTCATGCAATTTTAAAGTATTCGTATTCGTATTTGAATACAGTCAAATTTGAGGTGTATTCATGAATACTTTTTGAATACTTTTCTTGTTTTTAATACACATGTATACAGTATTTGTAAAAAAAATATTGTGTTTATCTCTATTAGAAAGTAGTAAAGAATTAAACTAATACTTTTGAAGTGCACATATCAGGTCCATCAAATAGGAATCCCGGAAAAAACCCCTACCGGAAAAAAGCCCTCAGGAAAAAAACCCTACTGGAAAAAACCCCTACCAAAAATAACGGGGGTAGGAAAAAACCCCTACCTTTTTGGATAGATAATTAAAACAATGAATTTTCAATGAATCTGATCAATTTATTCCATGTAACCCTTTCCACTGCAGTAACCCAACAACACAATGTATGAAATAAGTGATGCATAAGTAATAAATACTATAATAGCACAACAAATAGCACAAAAAGATAAAACAAACAAGATAAGTATACACTTATTACTTGTTGAAAGTGACATTAAACCTAAATAAATAAAGGGTTTATATGTATCTCTCCACATTGATTCGAGGTGGGAACTCTGCACTGGGGTGAAGCTACGGGCTACTCTATGTTAATGGGTTGAGCCATACTCCCCACTTTATACACAAATCTACTTTTGTGGCCCTAGATCCATACGCTTTAACTAGCCGTCGAGCTACGGACCGCCGTCAGGTTAGTGAGTTGAGCTGCACTCCCCATAAAAGGCATATTTGTTCATCAAATTTATTTTAAAAAAAAAGAAGCTTTATATTCTTACCTCTAAATTGGTCTTTAATTTCCCAACACAAGCAAATGAACCACGGTTGCTACATTCCCACTGAATTGAATTTTTCAAAGTTCTCTTTTTGGTATACAAATAACCATCGAATGCTACCTTATGTCCACCTTTGTTATTAGGTATTAACTCCATGTTGGCTGTTTGATAACTGAATTTAAAGCTTTAAAATCCTCATTTTATATCTTTTGAACAGTGTTGTTATAATATTAAAAAAACAGAAAGTCTTTGAAATTAGGAATGAGTGGCTTCTGTGTAAGCAAATGTGATAAGTGATCATTAAAGTTTACTGATGTAGCTATGCTTCTCTAAAACATATCAAGTACTAGTCTATAGGTTGTTTTGATTGTTAAATCTGAATTCATAATTAACAATGATCAATAGATAACACATTTTCAGACACAATTATAGAGCACAAAGGATCTTATAACAACATTAAAAAAATATACTGCAGTGGAAAGGGTTACATGGAATAAATTGATTGATCAAATTCATTGAAAATTCATTGTTTTAATTATCTATCCAAAAAGGTAGGGGTTTTTTCCTACCCCCATCATTTTGGGTAGGGGTTTTTTTTGGTAGGGGTTTTTTCTTGAGGGGTTTTTTCCAGTAGGGGTTTTTTCCGGTAGGGGTTTTTTCTGGATCCCATCAAGAATCCCGGATCAATAGATAACACATTTTCAGACACAATTATAGAGCACAAAGGATCTTATAACAACATTAAAAAAATATACTGCAGTGGAAAGGGTTACATGGAATAAATTGATTGATCAAATTCATTGAAAATTCATTGTTTTAATTATCTATCCAAAAAGGTAGGGGTTTTTTCCTACCCCCATCATTTTGGGTAGGGGTTTTTTTTGGTAGGGGTTTTTTCTTGAGGGTTTTTTTCCAGTAGGGGTTTTTTCCGGTAGGGGTTTTTTCTGGATCCCATCAAATAGTACATCAAACTTCATACCACACATGAAGGTAAGTTCAATTATTTATCTGCCTTTTGATAGCAAACTCTTCATTGTTCAAAATTTGTTTCATTGTAAACTGAACATTGTAATTGTACAGATTATTATTTGGACAAAGGATATCAGTCTGGCCAAAGTATTGATTTTTAATCCCTAAACAACTCCATTATCCAATTAATACTAATCTAATATTTTTCTACAGTAATAGTAGAAATAAAGATAGTGGGACATAATGTCCATAGGACAAAATGTCCATGGACAAAATGTCCAACAAAAAATACACCTTGGACATAATGTCCATGGACATAATGTCCTTGATTAATTTGCCATGGTGGACAAAATGTCCATTTTTTTTGGTTTTCCTATTTTTTGTACTTCCCAATTTTAAGTTTAATTTTATTATTAAAATTATTTTGAAAATTTAAGTATATATTTTTCATGTTATCAGAATACCATGAATATCTCATTAGCTTAGGGTAAATGTGCATGTGTGTACATTACTTTATTGTTTTTATAACAATATTCAATGATGAGCTTGTGGTGTGTGTGTGATTGGTCTTTGACATATTGTTCTCAATTTGGCTATGAAAACAGTCAAAACTGTTTGGTGACTGCATCTAAAGACAGATCCCATCTTTCATGTATTGGTAAGAAAATTGTCAAACTGCAGTACTAGTCACATCTAAAGAGCATTCATTTCTTTGATGTACATCAATGTTTTTGAAAGATAAACACACAGCAAACTATATATTGGACATCATATTGAATTGGTCATTATGCAGAGGCTTGAGTCCCACCATGGTGGCGAGCCAGAATGTAATGTTGTGCGATGGCAAATTTGAGGGAAGAAGAGAAAAGAAAACCAAACAGCAACGCCGGTTTGGTAGCAGCCCCGGTATATGACCATAGCGGTTACAAAAAAGAAGTGGAGAAAGCTCCAACATGATGTGTGTTTTTAGAATGTTGCTTTTATCTCTGATATAAAGTGATTGATTCTTAATTGTCGGCTACTACAGTATTGTTTCTTCAATGATTTTGTTTTGGTTGGGTGATGGCTTCTCAATTATCCGTGATCACAGTTATCAGAGAGTGTTTTCAGAGCCCCCTTTTATTTGCCGACCTGATTTTATATAAATATAGTCAGACGGCAGAACTCCGCATCTCAGAGGTAGAAATTGGGGAGCAAACAAAGATGTGCTTCTCAAGCTCTACAAAACATTTATACGTCCGGTACCAGAATACGGTGCCATAATAACAAGCGACCTAAGCAAAACCAACATTCAGAAGCTACAGAGGGTTCAAAATTATGCCCTGCGAGTGGCACTATGCAAACCGAAATGGACACCGATAAAGGAACTTCACGAGCTAGCAAAAATAGAAACTATTGATATGCGATTAAAAGACCTACAAACCAAAACCCTCAACAGACTCCAAGATAGTGAATTAATGGTTGAGCTGAACGAACACTGATCCCTTAACAGAAAAACAAAATAAGTTTCCAGAAAAAAAAAATAATAAAATAAAATAAAATAAAAATTATACAATATAACTAAATCGCGTGGAGTCAGTGAGGATTGCCTCGCTACTCATTGGGAACTTTAGGATAGAGTCTGTGAGGACTGCCTCGCAACTCTGCTGAAGCGCGATTGAAACGCGTTTAATAAGATCTATATAACAAAACCCTCCACATACTCCAGGATAGTGAATCAATGGTGAAGCTGAACGAACACCGAACCCTAAACAGAAAAACAAAATAATCCACAGTAAATTAAAATTACTCAATAGAATTAAACTGCGTGGAGTCAGTGAGGATTGCCTCGCTACTCATTGAGATCTTTAGGATTGAGTCTGTGAGGATTGCCTCGCAACTCTGCGTGTGGGGAGTGGGCTCCGAAGAAACACACCCCTTACCCCATCCATAGCAACATTCACACAGCAGGCACAATATACAATAGCGGATACCTATCTTTCTCTCTACCTTTTACTTTTCTAACTGAACATTCTCAAATTTTCTTGCAACACTCTTATCAAGAAGACGCATGGAAATGGTAGACAAAGCGTAGGAGGAATTGGTGCAACCTACCTTTCTGCAACATATACAAGAAACCACCAAACGCTAGGCAAGGATTGAAACAAGCTTGTCTGGCTTGGAACGAGTGTACATTTGATATAAATAAACATTTGAATAAAGATTTAACAGCCCTTTTAAGGGCTTGAGGGTGTGTGTCAGTGAGTGTTTTTTTTTTTTTTTGGGGGGGGGGGGGGTGGTGGGGTGGAGGAAGTCATTTGGAATTCCCGAAGGATAACCAGATACCTCAAAATCACATACGGCATCCTATCTCCCAGAAGGCTTGGTGGATGACTCCCGGTTTCTTAAAACTAAGCTGTTGGAGCTTTCTCCACTTCTTTTTTGTAACCGCTATGGTCATATACCGGGGCCGCTACCAAACCAGCGTTGCTGTTTGGTTTTCTTTTCTCTTCTTCCCTTAAACTTGCCATTGCACAACATTACATTCTGGCTCACCACCATGGTGGGACTCAAACCTCTACCATCGCCGAACTGGAACCGAATAGAGCTCGCTCTCTAATAGTTTTAAAGGCGTTGAAGGATTGAGTATTGACCATCTAACACTCCAGCGTAAACTGCCGGGTATTCTAACCGCGTGCATAACCCCCTCAGACTCCATTTCGGGCAATAGGAAAGCTAGGCCTGTGTGATCCAAGGGAAAAAAATAAGGTTAACCGGGTCGCAAGGGATTTGTAAATCCCACATCGTCCCTGCACGCCTTCGGCACGCTAAAACCTTTCATTCATTCATTCATTCATGGTCATTAAACATTCTTCAGTCATGGAGGTTCTTACTAGCAATAAAGGTGGCAAAAAATTAGTTCTTGATGGATATATGTACACCAAAAAATCTTCAAATAAATCAACCATTCGATGGGCATGTGCCACAGAGCTGCATTTGATTGTAAATCCTTTGCTAATACAGATGTTGAGGTAAGTCAAATCAAGTTTTCTCTTTTTTTCTTTAGAGTACCTAACTGGGCATACATCATTTCCAACATGTACAGTTGAATAAAGGCCTAATTTTCTACTATTTTTCTACAATATAATGAATTCATATAATAGTCACTTTGCAACTTGATGTTATTCAATTAACAGGAATATAAATTAACAAGGATTTGGTTATATTCCAGTGGTTCAACTGTGCATTTATTCTATTATATCTTGTTTGACAAAGCTCAATGAGCTCTGTCAAGCAAGATATAATAGATTAAATGCATTTATTGTTACAAACCATATTAAGTAAACAACCTGTGCTCAGTATATTATTTCTCTCCATTTAATTAAGTGTTTTTCTCTGTTGCAGATAACTAAGGTTGTAAAAGTCACAGATCATAATCACGCCCCAAATGCAGCAAAAGTTGAAGCTACTAAAGTACGTTCAGAAATCAAAGACTCAGCAAGTGTTAACAGAGGTCGTCCAGCACAAATCCTTGCAGACTTTGTAAGTCATAAGCCGTTAGAAGTACGTGCAGCGATGGGGAACAACAATACAGTGAAGCGTCTCATCAGGAGAAACAGGCAAGGTTCTCTTCCAAAAGATCCATCTCATCTCAAAGACCTGATCATTGACGGCGAGTGGAAGACAACTGGTTAGCCAAATTTCGACAACTTTCTCATTCATGATAATGGCCCAGAAACGTCCAAAAGAATGCTTGTCTTCGGTTCCGAAACTGGACTCAGACACTTATGTCGTTCGAAAGTGTGGTATATGGATGGCTGCTTCTCTTCTGCACCAAAGCTCTTTCAACAAATATATGTTATTTGATGCCCCCTTGGCGACAGTGCCGTGTCATGTGTTTATGCTTTTCTCAGTGGCAAATCCCAGGATATTTATGATGAGTTGCTGCAAGCTGTTGTGACTAACTGTGACGCAAATGGATATACACCCGATCCTGAAAAGATTGTGATGGACTTTGAGCAGGCCATGATGAATTCTGTCAAGACAGTCTTCGGACAGCATATACAACTCCAAGGGTGTTTTTATCATCTAACCCAGTGCACGTGGCGCAGGATTCAGGCTTTGGGACTTGTTGAAATATATAAGAATGACAGTGAAGTGAGACATTTTTGTGCAATGTTGGATGGCTTAGCTTTTTTGCCAGTGGAAGAGGTGAAAAATGGAATGGAACACATCATGGATTCTGCTCCTGAAATTCTTGAACCATTAGTGGATTATTTCAACAAAACATACGTGGCTGGTTCTTATCGGCAAATAAAAATTCCAGCAGAATCATCCTCCGACGGTATTCCAAGCATTAGGTTTCGCAATGTACCAGCACTTTACCCACCTCCACTTTGGAACGTCAATGATTCAACTCTGAATGACGATCATAGAACAAATAACATCTGTGAATCTTGGAACAGTGCATTTAATAAGTCCATAGGTTACCACCATGCATCAGTCTGGGTAACCCTTGATGCTATCAGAAAGGATCATTCCATGGTTATTACCCAACTCTACAAAGACTCACTCGGCAAACCGCCAAAGAAAAGGGTTAAGCGAGTTACAAAGGACCACCAGCAACGTCTCAAGAATCTGTGTATTGACTTTAAGGACAAAAAGAAAAACCTCTCAGAATTTTTAAATTCCCTTGGCCATGTCATTAGACTGTAAACTTGTTACGTTATTTTACACTCTAAAATCAGTTAGATTGAAAACTAACCCAAACCGACTGGGTTGAGTGAAAAAATCACTAAACCCAGTCGATTTTGGTTAATTTTCAATCCAACTGATTTTATAGTCTACTATATTCATAGTATTTATATTTATCAAGGGGATTTTGTCCCATGTCATTAGACTGTAAACTTGTTATGTTATTTTACACTCTAAAATCAGATTGAAAACTAACCCAAACCGACTGGGTTGAGTGAAAAAATCACTAAACCCAGTCGATTTTGGTTAATTTTCAATCCAACTGATTTTATAGTCTACTATATTCATAGTATTTATATTTATCAAGGGGATTTTGTCCCAGGGGTATTCAGTCTTTTGTAATATTATTTTACACTCTAAAATCAGCTGGGTTGAAAATTAACCAAAATCGACTGAGTTGAGTGAATAAGATTCATATTCACTCAACTCAGTCGATTTTGGTTAATTTTCAACCCAACTGATTTTATGGTGTACTACTATATGTACATTTTGTTCATGGACATTTTGTCCATGGACATTATGTCCTATGGACATTTTGTCCACCTATGCAGAACCACCATGGACATAATGTCCATGGACATTTTGTCCTATGGACATTTTGTCCGGATACCGAAATAAAGTGTAGACTGATAGATCTGTAAAATTATTGTGCTTGAATTACAACATTTTTCCAATAGTGCAGTAATTGCTTAATTGATTTTTGTGAATAGCACTGGCCAGTTTTTTTTATTCTCACCAGCAATGTATGTTTAAATATTAATAAAAGACATGAAGCAAAGAAGCCACATTTAGCCACAATTAATAGACATTATTGGGGGTCATAAAGTGCAGTTTAGAAGAAAAAAACTTTAAAAAATACCCCAAAAATTGTGTAAATTGCTCACAGTTCTCTATTTAATGATTACTGTGTATGCACTAAACAACAAAACATTGGATACTGTGCACATTTTGCTAATTGTTTTCTAAATAAATTGATATTTGAAATTTTTTTATTTCTTTTGTTTGTCATTAATGCCAACTTATGTCTGTTGATTGGATTCTAAAGGATTAAGAGATCCACCCTCTGAAAAATTAATTCTTCACCTGTAATCCCTTATACCCTTAATCCCAATAAGAATGATCAAATTATCATCCATTTACAAGAAACAATTTTGAAAAGTATTCAAGTATTCATATTTGTATTCATGAATACATTGTAAAGTATTCGTATTCGTATTCAATACATTTGAAATTTGTGTATTCGTATTCGTATTCATAAAATTTCAAAGTATTCGTATTCGTATTCAATACATTTACAATGTATTTGCCCCAAATTTAGTGAATTTGTATATTATGAGGGCACAAGCAGACGATTCCTTTGATAAAGCGATAATAATATTCAGTCGGGGCTGCACTTAAAAAATTCAAGACATCTTGAAAATTAAATTGTGGGTAAATAAATAATGACGATAAACCAATATTTTTGTAATTACACCGGTATTCAATTGATATTGGTTTGAATACCGGTATATATCAGTTTATCGATATACCGTCCAGCCCTAAGTGAAGCTCAGATTGATTTTAGTGAACTTGGTTAAAAAATTTCATACAAAATCATCATGAAGTTGAGATTTTGTTTATCACATAATGCGTAATTTAATGTGGTGAATGACTTCAACAAACAGAGAAGATTAATTCGATTCTACTTTCGAAACTAACTCACTCACAAAGTTACAAACTTTCACAATCATAGAAGGACAAAATAGTTCTCCCCACCACTACTACCATTTTGTTTTATTACCAAATGACTAATTTACATTGCACTTTTGGTGCTGTAAATGTGGATAGATAATAAAGTACAAAATTTATGGACCTACATTTGCTTTTCACCTCAAAAAGCAGGTTAGGTATTAAAATGATGTCAGTCCAGTCTCTCGATTTTGAGGAGCTGATTTTGTCACTCTTGCCCACCATTGCATTGTAATTTTTATTTTTTGCACTTGCATGTATACAACAGTGTGTCTGGGTTAGTGTTCAACCGATGATCGGAACTGGCTACCACAATCAGCCGATTGTGGGCAATCGGATGAGAACGGCAACGGCTTCTGGAACATCGGTTCAACTGATTCTTGCCAAGCATTTTGTGATGATTCATAAACCACATTTTATTATCTTCTGCAATTGTTCTATGGTTAATATAAGATGATGTCAATAATGTTGAGAAACCACCACAATGTGTACTCTTAATCTCTCCAGATGCCCCTTTATAGGATCTACAAGTTAAATGACATGTAAAGCTTGCAATTGAGAGTACTTGCAGCAATCGACAGTTCATACCAGAAAAGTGAAGGTTGCACTCCATTGACTCATGTCGCAGTAAAAATTACCTGTTGTGCGCCCTTGGGTGGTAAACGTGGCTCTGAGAGCCATGTTTATCGCCCAAGTGTGTGCGACTGGTAATTTTACTGGACATGAGTCAACAGAGTTTAACACAGTGAAATATGTTCAATTTAATGTAGTTATTTCGAGTCTCAACTTATCTAGTAGTGAATGGACTCTAAACACTGTAACATATGTTCAATTTAATGAAGTTCTTTGCGAGCCTCGACTTGTCTAGTAGTGCATGGTATTACAATTAGAATCAGCATCGAAATTGGCCGATTATGAGCTCAAATAACCAGTAATCAGTCAGCAGCCATTTTTGGTAATCGGTTGAACACTAGCCTGGACTCTACCTACTTGTAGTGAGTCAATAACTGGTGGAGTGCCAAATTATTTTTCAAAGATGATTTGTAATATGAGTATTTTATTCCAAAGATATCATGCTACCGGCAAGGGGAGCCTTACTTGTGCAACATTTTGTTCATAAATAATTGTTTGTTACAACTGATAAAAGAGTGCCAAAAGGTAAACTGTAATAGAACAATTTCATGTAAAGAATTTTTCCAACTACAAAGAAGAGAGCAAGCCATGGTGCATACAGTACAAAGCCACTAAAGTGGCTTTCAGGACTTTTCAATAGGGTAATGATAGTGGCTTCCAGCACTCAACCAGTTAAGTCAGTTCATGAGAAAGGGGTCAAATAACACAAGGCTTGCATGGAAATGTGAACAATATACCATGAATTATAAACTGTATCATTCCAAGATTTCAAACTAATTAAAACTTCATTTTCCTTGAATTGGTACGTACAGAAGAACCTGTCTTGAGAGACCGCCCTTTGAGACACACAAAAGTGGTCTCTCAAGACAGGTGGTCTCTCATAACAGGTTTCAGGTTTTCTCAAGTCAGTGAATAACCAACCACAAAATTCAGAAATGGAGAAGAATAGATTTTTGTAATTACTTTGTAGTTATTCTTTTTTATGAAGTTTTTGTAACATATTGGAATGGACCATTATAAAAATTATAAAACTAAATTAGTTTTGAAAATCTTCATTGAAGATTTTCAACACTAATTTATTTTTATAATTTTTATAAAGTCCATTTCAATTTGTTACAAAAAGATTTTCAACACAAATTTATTTTTATTCCTATCTGTCACATTTCA
Source organism: Pictodentalium vernedei (assembly GCA_031216915.1). Lineage (NCBI taxonomy): Eukaryota > Metazoa > Mollusca > Scaphopoda > Dentaliida > Dentaliidae > Pictodentalium > Pictodentalium vernedei. Next base: position 555,622,477 of record CM062295.1, on the reverse strand, counting down.
GGTATGTATGAAATTGTTTATTCAGCAATAATACTAATCTTTTCACAGGGGTCTTATAAGAACATCTCAATCTTTAATGAGTTAGCAATTGAAACCCAATTAAGAGCTTTTAATACTTTTAATTATGTTAGTATAACCACAATGGATTTTCCAATTCCAGAACAGGTAAAAAGTTTTTGTCATGGTTTCAGTCTTCAAAGGGGCAGTCTCTCAAGACAGGTCCATTATGGCATAAAAATACAAGTTGGTACCAGGTCACATTGGTCTCTCAAGACAGGTGGTCTCCCATAGCAGGTCCATTATAGAGTAAAACCAATCAGTGCCTGGCAGATGTGGTCTCTCAAGACAGGTGGTCTCTCAAGACAGTGGTCTCTCAAGACAGGTTTTACTGTAATTCAGCATTTCATATCCTTAAGAGTTTTGTTTCATCTTGTGAAACAACATCCAGGTTTTGAGAACCATCTTCAACCAGCCTGAGAGATCAAGAGTTTGCAGTGAACTGTAGATACTGTGTTGTGTCACCTCACAGTGAGGTGCATTCAGAAATGAAATACACAAACTGAAGTTGCATTTCATGTATTGTACCAAACTCAACTAAATTTTATTACTACTGCGACACGCTGATTCGAAAATAAATTGGTAATCATTTTGGAATCCCCATTTCCTGTACTCCTGGAAAGTGAATGGTGTGCATACTCGCTTATGGAAATGAATAACACTAAATAGTTTTGTCTTTTAGTTCCGAAGAAAATGATCAGTTGAATCAAGGTCTGCAGGTTTTTGGGTTTTTTTTTTTTAACCCTTTACCCAACGCAGATGATTTCAAAATTTATCATTTTAAATATCATTTTTTAAAAAATATTTCAACAAAACCAAATCATGTGACCACTCTTTGGAACGAGTTTGGCAAGCTCATTCCAAAGAGGGGTCACATGATATGGTTTTGTTGAAATTTTTCGAAAAATAATATTTTTTCAGCTGCTGAATTTGCATATTACGCAGGCGGATGAGGGCGATTCGTTGGGTAAAGGGTTAACCGGTGGAGTGCTAAATTATTTTCCAAAAGGTGATCTGAAACATGGGTATTCTTTTTCAAAGATACCATTCTACAAGCAAGAGTAGCCTTAGTTTAGCTATGTTTTGTTTAGCTATGTTTTGTTCATAGTTTTGTTAAGATTTATTGGAGAGTGCCAAACAATTTTTTTCCATTTTTTTTCTTCCACTACTGAGTAAACATCAAGGTAATGCATACAGTGTAAAGCCACTAAATGGCTTCCAGCAATTTTCAATAGTGGCTTCTACAACCAACCAATTGAATGGTCAGTATCAATGTTCTCTTAGTTTTATGTACACAGCACATTTCCTAGAAGTTTCGAAGATACAGAAAAATAATTTTCGTGGATGTTTTTCTCGAAAATATTTTCTCAATACCCGGACTCAACAATGCATGTCTAACTTCAAATGGGAGCGAGCAGTATGCAGTACTGTCGCCCTGGACTGGTCACTTTCCATGGGTGGGAAATATTTCCAAGGACTTCATATTAGCTCCCAAACACTAACTAGAGGTACTGTGAGAAAGCTCACAAAGTGATACTCCCCCCCCCCCCCCCCCCCCGCGCCTGAAATGTATACATTAAAGTTAGATTATCTCCCCTTGGGAATGTCAGAACGGAATTATATTGCTTCATGCACATCTTCATATGGAGTTCTTCCATTGTGTAAAGTTTCATGAAAATTCTTCAAATGGTTTAGGAGGAGTTGCGCTTATAAGGATGGACAGCACCTGAAATGTATAAGTTAGATTATCTCTCCTTGGAAATGTCTGAACGGAATTATATTGCTTCATGCACATCTTCATATGGAGTTCTTCCATTGTGTAAAGTTTCATGAAAATGTTTCAAACGGTTTAGGAGGAGTTGCGATTGTAAGGATGGACAGACGGACAGATGGACAGACAGACGCTCCAACATTTCGGGTTTATAGGCTACCAAAAAAACATTTTGTATGACCAAAACCTTATTTTACCCAGAACCCCACCCCTCCACCCTAGAACTTATATTTAACCCTAACCCCACCCCTCCACCCAAAAACCACACCCTAACCCTACCCCAACCTGACCCTAACCCCTAAAAGCCCACCCCAGACCCTAACCCCCACCCACCCCGGGACCTAACCCCCCCAACCTTAAGCTCCACTCTGGGGCTACCCCTAACCCCATCCCTGATCCAACACCACCCTAGCCAAAGCAATAGGATTAGGAGCTATTTTTCGGTTTAGGGCTACTAAAACTAAAACCCCCACCCCTGACCCCAAGCCTACCCCCCCCCTGGGACCTAACCCTCCCCAACCTTAAGCCCTACTCTGGGGCTACCCCTAACCCCACCCCACCTCACTCCTAACCCTACCTTAATTTGGAGGTAGCCCCCTAATAATAATATCCCCTAAACCCGAAATGTTGGCCCGGATGGACAGGGTGATTCCTATATACCCTCCCAAACTTTGTTTGCGGGGGGTATAATGAAAGGAATAATCATCAATAAAAGGCCGCTCGGCCACATGTCCCACAAAAAAATAATATTGAAAAAGGAATATAACTCTGACAAAAAATGTCGGACGAAACCCCGATTTGACCTTGACCTGTCTTTTATGTTGATACCCCTACACAAAAAATTTTATTTGATTCGGTCAATTATAGCTTAAGTTATTGGTTGGTAACTAAATAAATAGAGTTTCAAAGTTGAAAAATGGGCATCACTCTGTCAAAAATTGTCGGACAACACCCCGATTCGAACTTGACCTGTATTTTATGTTGATACACCTACAAACCAGATTTCATTTGATTTGGTCAACTATAACTAAAGTTATCATCAGGAAATCAAAGTGGGATGGATGCACGGATGGACACCGGCTATTTTAATAGTCCCCAATACAAAATTTTCGAGGGACAAAAATTTTAATTAATGAAGCACTGGGTACAACCTGGTGCTTCATTAATTAAAATTTTGCTCATGATGGTTTTTATGACCTGGAAAAAGCATGTATGGACATCTCTGCCCTTGCATGAATTACGACTAGTCCCTGATGTATAGTGTGCCTTCCATTTTCAAAATTGAAAGACTGATGTAAGCCATTGAACAGTGAGGTAGTCCTTGCCATCTGGAAAGTGGAGATATCATGGTTATTATGTATTAAAATTTCATACCTAATGGTAACAGTGAATGTATGACTGGAGTAATTGTAGTCCTCTTGATATGATAATAGACGAAATTCAAATCCTCACTGCCAAGAAAATCTCTAAACACATTCTGAATAGTCAAACCTGCTGACACAAATTCTGTTGGTGGTGCTATTAAACAGAATGCAAAGAATGCATAAAATATTGAAAACAACAAATGAATTGATTCCATCTTCAGTATCTGAAAAAAAGACAAAATGTTAAGAATTGGGTGTGCTTGATAATTTGTTCAATATTATATTGTAAATACTGCCAGGAGTAAACTGTGAAAGATTCAAGTTTATTTAATCCTGAAAGTCTTTTGAGATTTTTATACATTGTTGCAACACTTGGACAGACTACATCCTATGGCTTTCAGTTGTTTCTAGGTAAGTCTTACCTGCCTATAAAGGCAGCCAAGACTTGCCAAGAAACATCTGCCAATGTACTTGGAATGTAACTTGCAAGTTAACCTAGATATGACTTGCTCACACTGTACAACTAATCTGCATCCGCTCGGTACAAACAGCATCCTCTTTGAGTTGGCGAGTCATTCCTTCATTCATCGGGAAGCATTATTTAAGTAAAGGTGGATGCCAAGAGGTGATATGCTCAAGTCACCTATTTTTGCTTTGGCAGTCGTAAACTGACCAAGCATCTCAATTGAAATGAATAAAACAGAAAAAAACATGGGTATAATTGAAGTATTTTATAATAAGACACCTTTATTAAATATAATTCACTTGTATGAATATTTTTTGTTTCATTCGTTATGAGCTGGGTTTTGAAGGACTATCAACAGAAAACTGTGATAGTACAGAAGAACTATTTTGAAAAGTGTCAAAACCGAAGATCGGCTGTTACCAGAGGACAGGAGACTGGGCATCAAACCAGGAGTCTCCTGGAAAAACTGGGAGTCTTAACAGGTATGCCTCTCAGTGCAAATCACCATTCTTCAAAGATGGAGGAGGTTGTTGTTTCACATCAAGTACTGTGAGTACTTTGAAAATATGTTAAATGACGATGAGGAGAGTATGGGTGGTACACAACAACAAATGCTGTATTGAAAAATCTTGAGGGCATACATAGCAACCCCGCTGAATCATTTTCTGTCGTGCACCAGCTCTACTGGCATGTTGCATATTCTCAAACTATTCACAGTACCCCATTCTATTAGTTTTTGTTACCTACATGTATACATGCTGCTGCCAAATTATCAGAGAATTCAACAATCTATTCCCACAAATTAGGTAAAATCCTTTAGGCCCATCAGATTGTCCTCGAGACGGAAATTCAATACACTTCTCGAAGTTTGTAACTTTGCATATGCATTTTTTTTGCTTTAAATAGAAGCATTGCCACTGCCAGGTGAACTGGAACTCTCAGGATAATCTCCCCAACTAATAAATGCAAATATCTTGATAGATACCTCTTCATTTTGAGTTTCTGGTTATTTAAGTAGAAAAGGCAGCCTTCAAGTTCATAAAATGCCAATTTGCACCAAAAGGACAACTGACAGCACAGAGAGGATGCTATTTTCACAAAGAGGATGCGAGTCGATTGTACAGTGTGATGTAAGAAAGGCTTGAAATTTACGGAGATTCAGAATCATGATTCTTCTTTTGATTCTAACAAATAGCCCCGGATTGATGTACTAACACAATACAGTGGCGCTCACTTAACTGTATATCTCTTAATTGAATATACACTGTGAATGCTTTACAGTACAGCCGCTGTGGACAGGTCATAATCCATGCATGGTCAGTGATGACCATGCATGTGCTCACCAGGTAATAAAAATCATCAGCAGCAAAATTTTAATTAACGAAGTACCGGGTTGTACCCAGTGCTTCATTAATTAAATTTCTGATGATTATTCCTATACCGGTAATTAGTGTTTGGAATCTAAGATTATTGCGTCCATAGAAATAATGCCTACCCGTGGAAAGTGACCAATTCACGGTGGCCGTAATGTACCCAGCGTACACAATATCAAAATCTATTATTTTAATTATTGGTTTTTTATAAAGGACGAAGGCGCCGGAGGTGCCCGAGTTGAGACGGAAGCGAAGCCGACGTCGAAACGCGTGAGTCCTTTATACTAATTTCACACTTTTTTTATCGTAGGAAGTAGTTAACGAGATGAGACCTCACGAGAATGACTCTGGCTGATTAAACTTTTAGGGATTTTTCCCAAAGGAACCAAGGACAAATGAGGTTACATTTTTTCAAGGATACTCGGACGCTAGAATAAGTGATGGCTCTCCACCATTGCTTTCACCCTCATTGGGTTAAGGGACCCTTAATATATATGGTGTGAGGGGGGGGGGGTGTGAGGTTAATGGGCCACTGATTATGTCATGTGACGTCCATAGCAAGTAAAGCGCGCCCCTAGCAACAGGCAAACTACTGGGCCAATTTTGATACATGGACCCAACATGCATTGCAAACGAAAATAGACAAGTCAGTGGTGTCGCCACGTGACTTCCCTAGCAACCAGAGCGTCCCCTTAGCAACGGGCTAACTACTGGGCCGATTTTGACCAAATTCGGTATACGGACCCAAAATGCATTGCAAATATAAAGATAGACCAATGTTGACGCCATGTGACTTCCCTGGCAACCAGAATGTCCCTTAGCAATGGGCTAACTACTGGGCCGATTTTGACCAAATTCGGTATACGGACCCAAAATGCTTTGCAAGTGAAAACAGACTGATCAATCATGATGTCATGTGACTTCCATAGCAACCAGAGCACCCCCTTAGCAATGGGCTAACTACTGGGCCGATTTTGCCTAAATTCGGTATACGGACCCAAAATGCATTGCAAATGAAAACAGAGAGATCAATGTTGACGTCACGTGACTTTCCTAGCAACCAGAACGCCCCCTTAGCAACGGGCTAACTACTGGGCCGATTTTGACCAAATTCGGTATACGGACCCAAAATGCTTTGCAAGTGAAAACAGACAGATCAAAGTTTTCGTCTCGTGACTTCCCTAGCAACCAGAGCGCCCCCTTAGCAACAGGCTAACTACTGGGCCGATTTTGACAAAACTCGGTATACGGACCCAAAATGCAATGCGAATGAAAACAGACAGTCAATGTTGATGTCACGTGATTTCCCCAGCAACTAGACCGCCCCTTAGCAACGGGCCAACTACTGGGCCGATTTTGACCAAATTCGGTATACGGACCCAAAATGCATTGCAAATAAAAACAGGCAGGTCAATGTTGACGTCACGTCTTTTTTCCTCTTCCCTGACATGACCCAGAAGCACAGGATTAGTTGTTTCATAATTACTCGCAGAATTATCTTTTGTGATAACTACAAACAATACCGCTACGTCGATATTTTTTCAGTGAAATTAATGAAAATGGCTCACTGAAATTAGCACATGGAGCTCTAGGCCTATTTAATTCAAAAGATAAGTCTGTGCTGTCTTGTGAAGTGTGTATGTTTGTGCTGGCTTGTGTAGTTTGTGTGTCTGTTGGGCAAATAGCCCAGAAACCTGATCCGAATCGTCCACAAACAGGATCCGAATCGTCCGATAATCTGATCCGAATCGGCCAGAAATCTAAATTTTATAGTAAATTTCCTTTCTTATTATACCTACCACAATTGTTTACTACAGGCTTGCACTACAGTGGAAGTCCCTAACTCGGATAAAATACTCTCTATTTTGTCTTTCCCAAGCAAGTTGGGAAAGAAAAGTGGTGCAAAAGCACCAATAAAAATAAGCCAAAACTGGGTCGAGTGCAACCGGCGCAGACCCAGTACGGGACGCTTTCTCCCAAGTACAACTCCACGACTTCCGTTGCCAGTGCGCATATACCGTCTCTAAAGACTCATTCTTTTTGAATCCGTAAACGTTAGAGTTATGTGATCAGCGGGGAGGAAAGATTCTTTACCCGTAAAGAAGACGGGAGGGCCCCCATGTAAACAATTGTGGTAGGTATAATAAGAAAGGAAATTTACTATAAAATTTAGATTTCTTATCAACCTACTCACAATTGTTTACTACAGGCTGAATAGACAAAAGGCTGGAGGGAATCGCATAACCAACCCCCACATAACCCTAGTGCACTGGAACCGTGAAGTAGAAGGAAGACGTCCCGAGGCTTATCAACCATAATGTCGCAATCATTGGTAAAGGACAATGAAAGAGACATATGAGCCTGTGTGACACACAGACAGAAAAAGGGCAGTAACAGCACAAGGCTGAAACTGACCTTCAAGAAGCCTAATGGCTATGGCAGACAACAGCCTGAGCAGAAGAAAGAGGACCCAGGGCAAAAAGGTCCTCCGACTGCTCCTGCAACTGGCGCAAATAAAAGGTGGAGAAAGTAGAAGCATTTCTCCAGTAGGCTGCCTGCATAACATCCGACAACTTGACGGAGTTAGAATAAGCCCAAGAGGTAGACAGTGCCCGCACCTCGTGGGCAGAAATACGATTGGTAATACAATCGCCAGCTGCTAAACGACTATAAGCCGTATGAATAGCAAGACAAATCCATCGAGAAATGGATTGAGGAGAGATCTTCTGTCGACCCGGAACGACAGACAGAAAAAAACATTTTCTGCCTTGCCGTATGAAGCGTGTCCGATCAAGATAAATGCGAATAGCACGGACCGCACAGAGCAAAGGGCGAGTACCCGCAACAGAGGGAAGAGCCCTGATACAGATAGGAGGAGGAGTAGTATCTGGTAACTGATTCTTAGCCAAAAAGGAGCAATCAGTGGTAAAAGTAACACTGTTGGGAGAGCTCCTAAAAAAGGCTGGGTCAACCGAGAGGGCGTGAAGCTCACTAACCCGTCTGGCCGAAGCAAATGCCATCAGAAAAGCCGTCTTATATGTGAGAAAATGCATATCCATCTGGGATAAAGGTTTGAACAGCGCCCCCCCCCCCCCAAGCAAAGCAGCACCCACAAAAGATTCCATCGTGGAGTAAGCTGCAAAGTCCGAGGCCTTTTCAAAGAAAAGTGCCGAACAAGCTTGGAGAGGTAAGGATTAGTGCCGATACGATGCTTCCCCACATAAGAAAAAGTCTCTGAAAGCATAGACCTGTAACCCTTGATGGTAACAGGCTGGAGACCCCGAGAATCAAACAGATATACCAGAAACTCCGCAATCTGTGAAATCGAAGGATTGGCATAATCAACAGAGTGATCAGCACACCAATGACAGAAGACCTTCCATTTAGCTGCATAAGCTAAACAGGTGGAGTGCCTCCTTGAAGAAGAAATGCACTCCACTGCTCGTCTCGAAAAACCTCTACGGAGGAGACAGGACCTGACAAAAGATATGCGTGAAGGCACAACGAAGTCGGGTCGACGTGAAACCTCCTCGGGCGACCTTGACAAAGAAGGTCGCGACGTAGCGGGAGACGTGCCGGAACCGCCGCCATCAGCGATCGGAGCTGATTGATCCACACCCGCTGAGGCGACAGGGGAGCAATCAGAATGATTCGACAACTGCAGGTTCGAATTTTGGCGAGAACCTGAGGAAGAATCGGAAACCGGCGGGAAGGCGTAGCCGACTAGACCGTTCCAATCGAGTGACAGAGCATCCACGGCAAAAGCCAGAGGATCTGGACACAGGGACACGAAAGTGTCCACCTGATGGTTCCAACGAGTCGCAAAGAGGTCGATGTGGGGACGTCCCCAGAGATCGCAAAGCGACTGGAACACTGCCCTGTGAAGCATCCACTCGGTGGAAATAACCCTGCCCTGTCGGGACAGGGAGTCGGCTAGGACGTTCAGACGACCGGGAATGTGACGAACAACCACTCCGGCGTGAACATCCTGAGCGAGCAGTAGAAGATCCCGAGCTAACTCGTACATCGGAAGCGAGTGCGTGCCGCCCTGGTTCCGAATGTAAGCAACCACTGTCGAATTGTCGGATAGTATTAGGACCTGGCGATTCGACAGGAGAGGGATCCACTGCCTGAAACTCAGAAGAAGAGCAAGAAGCTCCTTCTGGTTGATGTGTAGAGCTGCTTGATCCTGGTCCCACATCCCGTGTAGGGAAAGACCGAGAGGATCCAACGTCGCACCCCATCCGAGATCGCTGGCATCTGCCGTCAGAACGCGATCGGACGTGGGTAAGTCCAGTGGAACACCCTGCGTAATCCACTGAACATCTGTCCAGGGAAGAAGGTGAGGATACAGAGAGTCCGGAAACGGAAGAACCTGATCCAGAGAATCTACATTCGGCCTCCAACGACTGAGCAGAAAATGTTGGAGAGGTCTGACACGCAGCCGACCTAGAGGAATGAGATCCGTCACCGAACCGCAGAGACCGATCAGCCAGAGAAAACTCCGAGCGGTCGTGGACCTGGACTGGGAGAGAGTCAGAGCAAAAGCTGAGAGAATCACAGCCTTGGCCTGGGGAACAGCCACAAAATTGAATTTGGTTTGGAAAGACATCCCCAGATGACAGAACGACTGAGAAGGGACCATGTCCGACTTCTCCTCGTTGACTCTGAATCCTAGCGACGTGACAAGCTCAACAGAGTGGCGACATCCGATTCCAGTAAGGCAGCATTGGAATGCCTCTGGAGGATATCGTCCAGATATGCCGAAGTAGTCACCCTGGACTATGTGCGATGGAATGCTATCACATGCGACATCAGTCTGGTGAACGCCCAAGGAGCCAGGTTGAGGCCGAAAGGCATGGCCTTGAACTGGTAAACTCGCCCCAGAAAAGCGAACCTGAGATACTTCCGTGACGCCCGATGCATCGGAACGTGGAAGTAAGCGTCTCGCAGGTCGATGCTGGCTGCGAAATCTCCTTGGTGAATTGATTGGCAGACCGACCTGAAAGTCTCCATGCTGAACTTGGGAGCAATGATAGACTGGTTCAGGATACTCAGATCGATAACCGGTCGGAGTCGGCCGTCCTTCTTCGGCACCAAGAACAGGCGGGAATAGAAACCCACTGACTGAACGTTCTTGACGACCTCGATCGCCCCCTTTGCCAGGAGATTGGCAATCTCCGTGGACAAAAGTTCCCGACGTAAAACGTCTGAAGGAAATGTGGTTGGAAGAGGCACCCTTGACAGAGTGGGGTGCCATCGGAAGGATATGCGCAGCCCGGACCGAACAACATCTAACACCCATGGATCGGATGTGATGGTGGTCCAATGGTCTGCGAACTCTGCTATCCTTCCTCCAACCTGGGACGAGTCGAGGTGAGGACCTTCATTTCGAGCCCCGACGAGGCCCGCGAGAGGAGAAACCACCTCCTCTGCTAAATGAAGAATCCTGAGACTTCCCTCGATTCTGCCGACCCCTACCTTTACCCCGTGAGTAAGAAGTAGAGGCGGCGGCAGAAGGACCAGCCTTTTGCTTCACAGAGGAAGCAGAAGGGTACTTGTTAGGCTTGGAACGGCCCTTGCCTCCCCGAGAAGGCTGATCAAGCTGACGAAACAGCAGCTGATCTTTGGAATGACGTAGGACGTCATCCCGGACCGTCGACACGGAACCATGGAAAAGTTGCGGACCTGCCAAAGAAGCAGATCGAAGAGTAGCACGCTGCTCCTCGGGAAGGGATCGTCCTGTGTCCAGCACAGCGTCCCTTCGAACTAATTCCAAATTAGCCGTGTTACAGGCATGCGTGTGAGTAAGGTGCATAAGCGCCATGGACAGCACACGCAAAGGAGCCTGTACCTCGTCAAACTTATCTGGAGGCAGATAAGCAGCCAAAGCTGAGACGACGTGATCTGAGAGAGAAAGCATGCCAAGCATCTCTCTAGATAAGCCCAACGTGGACTCCAGAGTCGTCATTGGAATGACGGCAGACTTGGGCTTGGAAAGCCCGAGGGAAGTGGAGTCCTGATCCAGAACCGTCAAAGCCTGGCAGATTGACGGATTGGCGGAATCGTAGGAACGATAACGCACAGGAGGCAAAAAGGTGTCAACCCTGGTGAAGAACGAAGTCTTCAAAGCCTTGGAATTCAGCTTGGCATCCAATGCTGAAAAAGCTTTAACCACCTGTACTGACTGGCACGGTCGAAGGTGCCCAGAAGCAGGTTGCTCCATAGGCTGTTGGCGTGCGACCGATGATCACGGCCAGGCTACACTGTCGGCTGGTTAGCAGGTTGAGCTCAGGCAGAAACCCAAACACAAAGTCAAGAGCCGCCCCCAAGTCCGAAGACTGCTGGCCCTCGACCTCAAGCATGTCGGACTCCTCCCCAGAGTCGGAAGACACATAACCCATCGTGGGCAAACCAGCCGACGCCTCCCATGTTGTCGGGACACCAAAGGAATCAGAAACCGGCCTGTTTCCAATCCCGGGAGGCGGCGCCATAGGAGGCGCCTGGAAACCACCCATAGCCTAGCTGGAAGCAACAGGAAGGCTCTTAGAAAGAACCTGAGTGAGTAAGGAGAGGGCCTCCCTAAGCTCACTGCCTGTACCGACCGGTTCGACAGGGGAGCGAACCGGCAAAGTGGCTTCACCTCTGACCCTCTTAACCAGCGAAGGGTCACGATCCTCCAAAACACCCGACGCGGGACGACGGGCGGCAGCCGAAACATCTGAAGGCAGACGTGTATAGGGGTACGATGCACCCCGAGGATCAATATTGCGAGAACTCATGAGAGTCACCGCGGACCTCTGCGGGGCAGAAGGTCCAGGCTGCACAAAAGGCGTTGGTCCCCCAAAACTGGTCGTATGACCAGAGTGAGTAGACGGAAACGCCACAGAGTCCATAGTGTTTCCACTACGAACATCCGAATCCAAAGACACAACTGTGGTGCTCGACGGCGAAGAGACCACAGCGATGGGCTCGGCCGGCAGCCCCTTCCGACTTCGCCGAGTTGAAGTCAGGGAAGGCTGAGGCCGATATCCCACGTCTACAGTATCGGACAGTCCTGCAGCGAAAAGCCGAGGCCGGCTGAAACAGACAACAAAGCAGACGGACCAGCAGCAGTAGTAGATACGTCGAGAGTCGTTGAGGCTAGTGAAATAGTGGAGAGAGCACACCGGCTCGGCTCCGAAGGAGGAGTCACAACCATAGTGACAGCCTCAGATGTCGACTGGAGGGGGACCGTAGTCCCGGAACCAGGCATCTCTACACCAGAACACTCAACGGCTCCCGCAGTATCCACCACAGGAAAAGACTGCACATCCCCCACGGAGGAGGAATAACTCTCACCAGACAAAGTCGGCTCGGGAGGCCCCGAACGACCACGTTCTCCTTTCCCGCGGGAGCGGGAGGCACGGCCACGAGAACGAACGACACGATTTACTGACGCCCAGAAGGTGGAAGACCATGTTCCACAGACACCACACGGCCGCTCGGCCGAACACCCATTACAGGAGGAACAAGACGAATGTACATCGTTCACATGCTTTGGCAGCAGACATTGCCCACAAGGAATTGTCCTGGGCATGATAGAGGTGAGAGGAGCAGAGAAGGTGAGATCAGAAAACAGAACACCCCCAAAGAAGAGAGAAAGGTGACAGAAACAAAGACCCCAGACGGTTGACCGGGAACCACACAACAGGAAGACTACTCTCAAAAGAAAGAAGAAACACTGTAGGAGTGGTACCCCGCTGACACCTAACTCTAACACAATTAGAAAATTTTGCAAAAAAAGCATTAACAATAATTGTGAAATAATCTAAGTCCGAACCGCGTGGCCCGCGAAATTCGAGCGCGACTCGAGAGAGAGCAAATAAATATACATTATGGACATATAATAGAAAAGAGAATATATAAAACACTGTTCCTGAGAATACAAAGGATACACTGTGGTATAATGAATCAGGAATCATCAAACATAGAGCTGGTGGAACACTGATAAGCGTGCAAAAACATCTCGACACGAAGCAGATTTTAAAAAGAATGAGTCTTTAGAGACGGTATATGCGCACTGGCAACGGAAGTCGTGGAGTTGTACTTGGGAAAGAGCGTCCCGTACTGGGTCTGTGCCGGTTGCACTCGACCCAGTTTTGGCTTATTTTTATTGGTGCTTTTGCACCACTTTTCTTTCCCATTTTGCTTGGGAAAGACAAAATAGAGAGTATTTTATCTGAGTTAGGGACTTCCACTGTAGTGCAAGCCTGTAGTAAACAATTGTGAGTAGGTTGATAAGAAATATGGTCCGATTAGTCAATAGATCTGGGCCGAAACGTCCTTTATAAAAATCCGATCCGAATCGTACACGGCCCGCATCGTCCAGACACCTTATAACGAGTTAATTTTCTTACGTTGTGTACTCTGAGGTTATTGATAGAAAACCCCACTAGAACTGATCGTATTTACGGAAAATGCCGTAAATTCAGAACGTTCAGTGCTGTTGGAAAAGCGACGTGAGTTGCATACAAAATAATCTTTATATTTGCTCTTCATGTCATGTTTTTTCTATAATTTCAGATGCATTCTTTGAAAAAAAGCTTTATTTCCTTTCATTTTTTGGCTTAACAATTGTCAGAAAAACTTTTGTTTCCAGAGCACTAGAATGTTCTATGTTCTTCATGAATAAGTTTCTGAAAACTGCATATTTACTGAAGAAAGATACTAAAAAATGTTTAAAAAAAAATAAATAAATAAAATCCCCCATCTTCATTGTTTTCCACAATATATTGACCGAGAATCAAATATATTTTGATTTGTTTTCAAATTGATCTGTTTATGTTTAAATGAATTATTCCTCAGATTTTTTATATTATGAATCTACATTTGTGATACTCAATCTTATTATTTCATGGTCTTTTCAATAAAACTGTATTGGCATATTATCATCGTCCTTTTTTGCACAGCACTGCTGTATTTTCTTGTTTTTTACATTTTTCAAAAAATTTCAACAATACAATATCATGTGACCCCTTCACTGGAACGAGTTTGTCCCAATGTGGGGTCACATGATATGGTCTAGTTGAAATTTTTTGAAGAATACTCTTTTTTCAACTGCTCAATTTGTAAATTACGTGGAAGGATGTGGCAGATTTGTTAACCCTTTACCCAACGCAGTCGATATCAAAATTTATTATTTTAATATTTGTTTTTTCAAATTTTTCAAAAAATTTCAACGAAAACATATCACGCGCCCCCTCATTGGAACTCGATGAGCTCGTTCCAATGAGGGGGTCACATGATACAGTTTCGTCGAAATGTTTTGAAATATATTTTTTTTTACTACTTAATTTGTAAGTTACGTGGGCGGATGCAGCCAATTCGTTAGGTAAAGGGTTAAAGGGTTAACTGAATACAATTTCCTATGAGCAGACCATTTACCATCCCTGAAAATAAATTCGACCTGTCAATTGCATATTCATTGTGAACTCCTTTTATATGAATAAAAAAATCTTGTAATATACTCGCCCAAAAAAGAAAGTGTGCATTACAGAAATTGATCAAACTCCAAAAAAATAATTTCATAGGTGTAAAGAGTGTTAACCTGTTCATGAATAAGTTATATTGAACACAAAAACAGCTTTCCCCATTAAAATTGCATTAACGTTAAATGACGTGCTGCATGTTTGTGAAAAGGCATGTTTTGCACGTAGAGAGTCTGAAAATTCATGCAGCAGTGTGAATCCTTGGGTATTTAAACACTAAAGTAAGGCCTTCCTATCGTTCACATTCAAACTTGCGCTGCTGTTAAAACGACTCCACATTACCATGCCAAGATTGACAATGAATCAACGTCTCCTTGCCCTGGGTATGATTAGAGCTGGCAGAACAAACAGAGAGGTTGCCCAGCATTTGAACTGCCACCGTAACACTGTAGACAGGCTAGTCCATCGACATGCACAACATGATGACGTTCGAGACCGACCCCGCTACGGGAGACCCAGAGTTACCACTCCTGCACAAGATCGGTATATCCGTGCCGTCCATCTTCGGAACCGGCAACAAACGGCAACGACGACAGCCAGGAACATCCCTAACCTGAGACGGATACATCCTCAAACAGTAATCAACCGGCTGAGAGAATACGGCTTACGTCCTCGAAGACCTGCAATTTGTCCGATTGTGACGTTACGTCATCGTGATGCTCGACTGCAGTGGTGTAGACAACACCTCAGGCATCCCTTACACTGGTGGCGACGTGTTTTATTCACAGATGAATGTCGTTTCCATCTTTCATCATCAGATGGCTGCCAGAGAGTGTAGAGACGTTGAAACGAACGCTACGCAGATCCATGTGTCGTGGAGCGAAACCGTTGTGGGGGAGGGTCTCTCATGGTGTGGGGTGGCATCACTGCCTGTAACAGAACTGAGCTGGTCATTATTGATGGCAATCTCAATGCAGCCAGATATCGTGATGAAGTGCTTACACCTGTTGTTGTCCCATTTCTGCAACGTCACGGCCCGGGCGTCATTCTACAGCAGGACAACGCCCGACCCCTCGCAGCTTGTGTTGTTCAACAGTATCTGCAGCAACAACAAGTGGATGTTCTTCCTTGGCCTGCAAATTCGCCCGATATCTCACCCATTGAGCACGTATGGGACGAAATGAAACGTCAGCTACGCCGGCTTCCCCATGCACCGTCAACGCTTGTGGAACTCCAAAGACAGCTTATCAGAATATGGAACAACATCCCACAACACTTCCATGCTAACTTGTTCGCTTCCATGAGGCGTAGATGCACAGCAGTAGTCGATGCAGACGGAGGTCATACCAGATATTGAGTGTGTGACTTTTGTGTTTGACCCTTAATGTCTTTGACTCTACATGGCACCAAGAGTATTCGTCGTAGCGTAATGAAATTTCTCGTGTTGATCACAAATTGATTCACCTGTGATTGAATAAAATTTCCATGAATGAAAATGATACATATCTTTTTTTAGTGTTATTTTTTAGCATGCACACTTTCTTTTTTGGGAGAGTATATATCAAAGAATTACTCTAAAAACCAATGAATGTTTAAAGAAATACATGTACTTGGCCTCAGTATAGGATTCATAACACAGCCATTAAACTTTAAACCCTTGTATTTAATCAAATCGCTGCTATGACATAAATGCTTCTGTTTTCAACTGGTGATACACAAGTCAGAACTTTTTTCCCATACCGTTTCTACTTGTTCCTTTCCCATCGAGTCATTAGTTACACTTCAAAAAGCTTCCAAATTTCGTAATACAATTATCGATCGTCTGTACATCCAAAGCAAAATAAAGTCAGTTCACAGAAAAATAAGTTAACAAGAGCGCACGTATCGCTGAAGCAATACAATGTCCCCTACCGGACTAATGAGCATTAACTGGTAGTGTGAATTATTTTTGTCCATCAAAATTTGTTCACATGTTTTTGCTTTGTTACAATTTAAGGGAGAGTGCTACAGGTACTCTCCCATAAATTGTAACAAGACAAGTCCCTACAGACTAAATAACATCACTTCAAAGATAATATGAAACACATCCATTGAGTATGAAGCCTTCAAGTTGCAGCACCTTCACCTCAGAGTAAAGCCCAAATATGGGTTTCCAGTACTCTACCAGTTAATAATTATACAAATGTTATAACCTAGATGTGATCAGCATGAATTCCGTTGAAGCGTTTCCAAAAAAAGTCCGGAAAACTGATATTTTGGCGCTTTTCCATATTTCCAAGGGCCATAACTCACACAAGAATAATGTAATCAGCATGAAACTCAAACTTGATCTGTAAGTCATCGTTCTATAGTAGGTTACCAAGAATGAAATCATTCGGTTGAAGCATTTCAAAAAAAAGTCCAGAAAACTGAAGTATGACTGACAGACTGACTGACAGACTGACGGATGGACAGAGTGCAAATGAAACTTGATCTGTAAGTCATCATTCTATAGTAGGTTACCAATGAAAGTGTCAATGACACTGTAGCTTAACTTGTGTGTTGTGTTTGATGAAAAGGATAATGTTCAATGTTTATGAAAGGATTATGAAATAAGACAAGAATTGTGATAATTGGGAATATGTTCATTTCTGTTCCCTGTATGCTATGTTTATGATAAAAATAATATGAGGTGTACACTGTACTAAAGATCTGAGGGGTGGGTTAATATGACCTCACAGTTAATATATGTGGCCCTCACAGTTAACATATATCAAAAAAAGTTACCAAATTACAATGAAATTATTCCAAAATGAGTCATCCTATCAAGTTACATTAAAATCCCTTCATAAATATGGCCTGTAGACTGTGCTAAAGGTTTTTGAGCTTCGGGCCCCTGTAGCCGTTAGTTTCCCAATTGCGTCCAAAGGGGACGTTCTCATCTAGACATTATATGAAGTCAACCTACCAAGTTACAATGAAATCCCTCCATAAATACGATCTGTAGACTGTGCTAAATGTTTTCGGGCTTCAGGCACCTGTAGACATCACAGTTGACCAACCACGACCAAAAGGGGATGTCATCATCTAGGCATTATATGGAGTCAACCTAACAAGTTACAATGAAATCCTTCCATAAATACGACCTACAGACATGCTAAAGGTTTTTGGGCTCGGGCAGCCATCAAGGCTGAATGATCGTGACCAAAAGGGGACGTTCTCATCTGGACACTATTTGGAGTCATCCTACCAAGCTACAATAAAATCCCTTCATAATTATGACCTGTAGACTGTTCTAAAGGTTTTCGGGCTTTGGGCCCCTGAAGCCGTCACAGTTGCCCACTCGTGTCCAAAAGGGGATGTTCTCATCTAGACATTATATGAAGTCAACCTACCAAGTTACAATGAAATCCCTTCATAAATATGACCTTAGACTGTGCTAAAGGTTTTCGGACTTCGGGCTCGGGCAGCCATCATGGTTGAATGATCACAACCAAAGGGGACAATCTCATCTGGGCATCATCTGGAGTGATCCTCCAAGTTACAATGAAATCCCTTCATAAATATGACCTGTAGACCGTGTTCAAGGTTTTCGGGCTTCGGGCACCTGTAGCCATCACAGTTGACCAATCACGACCAAAAGGGGATGTCATCATCTAGGCATTATATGGAGTCAACCTAACAATGTTACAATGAAATCCTTCTATAAATATAACCTTTTGCCTATGCTAAAGGTTTTTGGGCTCGGGCACCCATCAAGGCTGAATGATCATGGCCAAAATGGGACGTTCTCATCTTGACATTATTTGGAGTCAACCTACCAAGTTACAATGAAATCCCTTCATAAATATGACCACCTGTAGACAGTGCTAAAGGTTTTCGGGCTTCGGGCACCTTTAGCCGTCAAAGTTGCCCAAACATGTCCCAAAGGGGAAGTTCTCATCTAGACATTATATGAAGTCAACCTACCAAGTTACAATGAAATCCCTTCACAAATATGACTTGTAGACTATGCTTTAGGTTTTCGGGCTTCGGGCTCGGGCAGCCATCATGGTTGAATAATCGCAACCAAAGGGGACAATCTCATCTGGGCATCATCTGGAATGATCCTATGAAGTTACAATGAAATCCCTTCATAAATATGACCTGTAGACTGTGCTCAAGGTTTTTGGGCTTCGGGCACTTGTAGCCAACACAGCTGACCAATTACGACCAAAAGGGGATGTCATCATCTACGCATTATATGGAGTCAACCTAATAGGTTACAATGAAATCCTTCCATAAATATGACCTTTTACCTATGCTAAAGGTTTTTGGGCTCGGGCACCCATCAAGGCTGAATGATCGCGATCAAAAGGGGACGTTCTCATCTAGACATTATTTGGAGTCATCCTACCAAGTTACAATGAAATCCCCTCATAAATATGACCTGTAGACTGTGCTAAAGGTTTTCGGGCTTCGGCCACCTTTAGCCGTCACAGTTGCCCAATCATGTCCAAAAGGGGACGTTCTCATCTAGACATTATATGAAGTTAACCTACCAAGTTACAATGAAATCCCTTCATAAATATGACCTGTAGGCTGTGCTAAAGGTTTTCGGGCTTCGGGCTCGGGCAGCCATCATGGGTGAATGATCGCACGTTCTCATCTAGACATTATATGAAGTTAACCTACCAAGTTACAATGAAATCCCTTCATAAATATGACCTGTAGACTGTGCTAAAGGTTTTTGGGCTTTGGGCTCAGGCAGCCATCATGGTTGAATGATCGCAACCAAAAGGGGACATTCTCATCTGAGCATCATCTGGAGTGATCCTAAGAAGTTACAATGAAATCCCTTCATAAATATGACCTGTAGACTGTGCTCAAGGTTTTCGGGCTTTGGGCACTTGTAGCCATCACAAATGACCAATCACGACCGAAAGGGGATGTCATCATCTAGGCATTATATGGAGTCAACCTAACAGGTTACAATGAAATCCTTCCATAAATATGACCTTTTGCCTTTGCTAAAGGTTTTTGGGCTCGGGCACCCATCAAGGCTGCATGATCGCGATCAAAATGGGATGTTCTCATCTAGACATTATTTGGAGTCATCCTGCCAAGTTACAATGAAATCGTATCATAAATATGACCTCTAGACTGTGCTAAAGGTTTTCGGGCTTCGGGCTCCTGTAGCCGTCACAGTTGCCCAATCATGTCCAAAGGGGGACTTTCTCATCTAGACATTGTATGAAGTCAACCCACCAAGTTACAATGAAATTCCTCAATAAATATGACCTGTAGACTGTGCTAAAGGTTTTTGGGTTTTGGGCTCGGGCAGTCATCACAGTTG
The DNA here is from genome assembly GCA_031216915.1 of Pictodentalium vernedei. Taxonomy (NCBI): domain Eukaryota; kingdom Metazoa; phylum Mollusca; class Scaphopoda; order Dentaliida; family Dentaliidae; genus Pictodentalium; species Pictodentalium vernedei. The sequence goes on along the minus strand of CM062295.1, from coordinate 555,602,662 downwards.
GCAGATCATGCCCAAATGGGGAAATTTGCATCTAGACATCATAAGGAGTCATCCTACCAAGTTACAATGAAATCCCTCCACATTAAACATGACCTGCAGACTGTGCTAAAAGTTTTTGGGTTTCGGGTTTGGGCAGCCATCACGGTTGATAGATCATGCCCAAAAGGGGACGTTCTCATCTAGGCACTATACAGAGGCATCCTACCAAGTTACAATGAAATTCCTTTATAAATACGACCTGTAGACTGTGCTAATGGTTTTCAGGTTTTGGGCTCGGGCAGCCATACCGGTTGCCCGATCGAGACCAAAAGGGGACGTTCTCATCTAGACATGGCCCCAAACCTGCATATGAAATTTCATGACGATCAGACAAGAACTGCGGGGTGTAGCCCGTGCTAAAGGAAAATGTGAACAGACGTCACAGACTCACAGACTAACAGACTCACAGACTAACAGACTTCCGCACGCGTGATGGCAACAGCTTATCTTGACTATGTCAAGTTAAGCTAAAAATGAAATCATTCCGTTGAAGCGTTTCCCAAAAAAGTCTGGAAAACTGATATTTTGGCGCTTTTCCATATTTCCTCGGGACATAACTCAGACAAGAATAAGGCAATCACCATGAAACTCAAACTTGATCTGTAAGTCATCGTTCTATAGTAGGTTACCAAAAATGAAATCATTCTGTTGAAGAGGTTCCAAAAAAGGTCCGGAAAACTGACATTTTGGCGCTTTTCCATATTTCCAAGGGCCATAACTCACACAAGAATGATGCAATCAGCATGAACCTCAAACTTGATCTATATGTCATTGTTCTATAGTAGGTTACCGAGAATGAAATCATTCGGTTGAAGCATTTCCAAAAAAAGTCCGGAAAACTAAAGTATGACTGACAGACTGACTCACAGACCGACGGATGGATGGACAGAGTGTAAATGAAACTTGATCTGTAAGTCATCATTCTATAGTAGGTTACCAAAAATAAAATCATTCCGTTGAAGCGTTTCCAAAAAGAGTCCGGAAAACTGATATTTTGGCGCTTTTCTATATTTCCAAGGGCCATAACTCACACAAGAATAATGCAATCAGCATAAACCTCAAACTTGATCTGTAAGTCATCGTTCTATAGCAGTTTACCAAAAATGAAATCATTCCGTTAAAGCGTTTCCAAAAAAACTCTGGAAAATTGATATTTTGGTGCATTTCCATATTTCCAAGGGCCGTAACTCACAAGAATAATGCAATCAGCATGAAACTCAAACTTGATCTGTAAGTCATCGTTCTATTGTACTTTACCAAAAATGAAATCATTCCATTGAAGTGTTTCCAAAAAAACTCCAGAAAACTAAAGTGTGACTGACAGACTGACTGACAGACTGACGGACTGACAGGCGGACAGACTGACGGATGGACAGAGTGCAAACCTGTAGTCCCCTCCGGCGTTGACGGTAGGGGACTAACAAACTAGAGGCTCTACAGAGCCTGTAATCACTCACCTGGAAATACATATAATGAAAGTGTCAATGACACTGTAGCTTAACTTGTGTGTTGTGTTTGATGAAAAGGATAATGTTCAATGTTTATGAAAGAATTATGAAATAAGACAAGAATTGTGATAATTGGGAATATGTTCATTTCTGTTCCCTGTATGCTACATTTTTGATAAAAATAATATGAGGTGTACACTGTACTAAAGAGCTGAGGGGTGGGTTAATATGACCTCACAGTTAATGTATGTGGCCCTCACAGTTAACGTATATCAACGAAAGTTACCAAGTTACAGTGAAATTATTCCAAAACGAGTCATCCTATCAAGTTACATTGAAATCCCTTCATAAATATGGCCTGTAGACTGTGCTAAAGGTTTTCGCACTTCGGGCCCCTGTAGGTGTCAGTTTCCCAATTGCATCCAAAGGGGATGTTTTCATCTAGACATTATATGAAGTCAACCTACCAAGTTACAATGAAATCCCTTCATAAATATGACCTGTAGACTGTGCTAAAGGTTTTTGGGCTTTGGGCTCAGGCAGCCATCATGGTTGAATGATCGCAACCAAAAGGGGACATTCTCATCTGGGCATCATCTGGAGTGAACCTACGAAGTTACAATGAAATCCCTTCATAAATATGACCTGTAGACTGTGCTCAAGGTTTCCGGGCTTCGGGCCCCTGAAGCTGTCAAAGTTGACCAATCACGACCAAAAGGGGATGTCATCATCTGGGCATTATATGCAGGGTTGGGATGAATACATTGTAAATGTATTGAATACGAATACTTTTGAAATTTTATGAATACGAATACGAATACGAATACACAAATTTCAAATGTATTTGAATACAAATACGAATACTTTACAATGTATTCATGAATACAAATATGAATACTTGGAACACTTTTCAAAATTATTTCTTGTAAATGGATGATAATTTGATCATTCTTATTGGGATTAAGGGTATAAGGGATTATAGGTGAAGAATTAGTTTTTCAGAGGATGGATCTCTTAATCCTTTAGAATCCAATCAACAGACATAAGTTGGTATTAATGACAAACAAAAGAAAAAAAAAGAGTTTAAAATTCACTTACACAAAGCCCCCCCCCCCCCCCCCCCCTCTCCCCCCTACACCAAACACTTCTATGTAAAAATTACAGAAAAAGAATACGAATTTTTACCATTTTTTCTATATGACATTTTAACTTTTTGTCTGAAAAACATAGTTTATGACCCCTCATTGGAATGAGCTTGTTTTAAATATATATATATACATATATACATATCGCCATATACATACTATCAATGCCAATTTTTTTTCTATTTTTTCAGGATTTTTTTTCTTCTAAACTGCATCTTATGACCCCAAAGTAGGGTCATAAGATGCAGTTTGGAAGGAAAAAATGGAAATATAAAATCATTAAATAGGGAACTGTGAGAAATTAACACAATTTTTTTGGTATTTTTTGAAGTTTTTTTCTTCTAAACTGCAATTATGACCCCCAATAATGTCTATTAATTGTGGCTAGTTGTGGCCTCTTTGCTTCAAGTCTTTTATTAATATTTAGGCTTTTCCCTCTGGAAAAGACTATTGTTTTTCTACGGATTATTTATTTATTTTTTTTTTTATTTTTAGGCTTTTCCCTCTGGAAAAGACTATTGTTTTTCTACGGATTATTATTTTTTTTTTTTTTAGGCTTTTCCCTCTGGAAGAGACTATTGTTTTTCTACGGATTATTATTTTTTTTTTTTGTTTTTTTTTTTTTTTTGTTTTTTTTTTTTTTTCACACATTTTGTCCGTACGATTCAGAAGCCATTTTCGAACCGATTTTCACGAAATTTTGCACACGCATAGAGGGGCACAAAATCTAAAAATGTACCGAAGCGGAATTTTCGATTTAACCCTTATTTCGTCAGAATTGGCAAAAAACTGCCAAAATTGGGGTTTATCAGCACTTTCTCGAAACATGTCTTGTAGATTTTTTTTATACATTCGTCATTGTTAGACCTGTCTGTGACACACCCTTTGGTACACACTACATATCAGGTGATGCATATGGTAACCCTCCACAGGCTGCCAAACATCGAAATTTTGATGAAATAGGCCTGTTTCAGGACCCCACTGCACCCAAACAATATACGAGAGATAAACATAACTTCCTTTATTGGGAGTGGAATTCACCGAGGATCATTTTTGTCAGTAATAAGGGTGTTCAGAAAACCAAGCGTTAACCCATTTTGAGCTGGTTAAACAGCAATACCCCCATAATGCTCAAAAGTTTGTGTTTTCCGTGGATTTCTCTAAACGAGTCTTGTAGATTTTCAAGAAAAATTGGTCACTCTCAGGTCTTGGTGTGACATTACAAGTTGCATGGATAAAATATTCCGGTCAGCATTAGTTAACCCTCCCCGAGTTGCTAAACGTAAAAATTGTGATAAAATGGGCTGTTTTTAGTCACCAACAGCACCCAAACGGTATACCAGAGAGAAAGGGTCCTTCATTTATCGGACGCAAAATTGATCGGAAAATATTTTTGAAAGTGGTAAGGGTATTCAAAATTTGACGTCTTAACCCATTTTGGGCTGGTTAAATAGAGATACCCATTAAAATCTTAAAATACCCGTTTTCTGTGGATTTCTCTATCAACATTTTGTAGATTTTCAAGAAAAAATCGGCTATTTGCAGGTCTTGGTGTGACATTACAAGTTGCATGAACAAAATATTCCGGTCAGCATTAGTTAACCCTCCCCGGGCTGTTGAAGGTCAAAATTGTGATAAAATGGGCTGTTTTTGGACACCAACAGCACCCAAAGGGTACACCACAAAGAAAAGTCCCTCCTTTTATCGAGTGCCCAATTTATACGGAAACATTTTTGTAAGCAGTAAGGGTATTCAAAAGTCGACGTCTTAACCCATTTTGGGCAGGCTAAAGCGAGATATCCCTTGAAAGCTTTAAATTCCCATTTTCTGTGAATTTCCCTAACGGTAACTTGTAGGGTTTCAAGACAAATTGACTATTCGTAGGTCTTTATGTGACATTACAAGTTGCATGGACAAAATACTCCGATGAGCGTTTATTAACCATCTACAAGCTGCCAAGCATCGTAATTTTGTTAACATGGGACTGTTTTCAGACACGCACAGCACCTAATGTATACATGAGAGATAAACATAATCTCCTTTGTTTGAAGTGGAATTCACAGAGGACCATTTTTGTAAGTAATAAAGGTATTCAAAAAGCCAAGCGTTAACCCCTCTTGGGGAGGTTAACAGGGATACCCATCAAAAGCTTAAAAAATCGTTTTCCCGGGATTTCTACAGACATTTTGTGGGGTTTTCAAGAGAAAATGGCCGTTGATAGGTCTTGGTGTCATATGACCAGTTGCATGGATCAATTATTCTGGTAGGCATTTGTTAACCCTTCATGGGCTGCTAAATGTAAAAAAATTGAGGAAATAGTCTGTTTTTGGACACCAACAACATCAAATGGAAATACCACAGAGAAACGTAACTTCTTTTACCAGACGCAAAACTGATAGGGAAACATTGATATTGATATTAACCCATTCTACCATTAATGATGGGTTTTACCTAAACATTTTTTTATCAAACCCAAACCGAGTCATTTGAGACTACTATACTCACCTTTCTCATAACATCAATGAAGGAACTTTAGTGAGACAGTTAAAAACAATTCATCAGACACTGTGGGGTCAAGAAAAATCATGGAATCTAATCGGGAAAAGCCATGATTCTCCAGAATCATAAAGTCTAGTTTTTTGGGTTTTTTTTTTTTTTTTTTTTTTTTTCCACACATTTTGTCCTCACGATTCCGAAGCCATTTTCGGACCGATTTTCACGAAATTTTGCACACGCATAGAGGGGCACAAAATCTAACAAGAGGCCCCACGTGGCCTTAATCGCTCACCTGACAAAGTGACTCTAAGAAGTATTTTAGGTCACCTTCACCATGTCATGCCTCATCAACATTAACTGCTTGAGTGATAGATTTTGTTTGAAGTTCAACATTTGTTACCTAAAATTAGTTTTATTTAAAATCATTGGTGTGTGGCCAATCTCCAATGATTTTTAATAAAGCAAATTTATCTCTGCAGACAAACTGGTTTAGCATGAAGCACAAACAAGGAATGTGAAGAGATAGCCTTGGACATCTCTCCCCAACTGTGGATATCTTCCATGTGCTACATGTATATATTTGCATGCAAGAAAACAAAAATTTTCACAAATTTTATTTTTTTTTATCATCATTGGAACAAGCTCAAACAGCTTATTCCAATAGGGGTATGGGAAGATCAGGTATATTTTTGAGACAGAAATGTGAATATATAAATAATGGTGTTTTTTGTGAATGATGCTGGAGAATTTTGCGTAAAGATATGGTAAATGGTTTGTTCTAGATACAGAATGATGCAAAAGTATTTAAATTTGATTAGGCAAGTTGTTCCTATAATGCATTTAAAAATTGAAGTAACTGTTTTTTTGCTGACGAACTTTTAGGTGTGTGTGTCTGTGTTTGTGTGTGTGTGTGTGTGTTTGTGTGTGTGTGTTTGTGGGGGGGGGGGGGGGTAAGAGTGTTCTTGCAAACAAAATTCCTGAAGAAATGGAAAATTTTATTTTTTGTGTGAAAGACATAGTGCGTGAATGTTGATTGGAACAAGCTTAGAGAGCTCATTTTAATGTGAAGTCATAAAGCTGTGTTTTACGTACGAAATTCTGGAATAACTAAAAAAATTGCTTTTTTGACTCAAAAAGCATGGTGTGCGACCTCTCATTGGAATGAGCTCAAAAAGCTCATTCCAATGGGGTATTTACAAGCGATAAGTACATGTATGTTTAAGAGACAAAAATTAAAATTTGAATAGCGATTTTTGCGAAGAATGCTGACAAGTTTTGGCAGTTATGCTGGTAAAAAGGTAAGATATGCAAAGTGGTTGTTTTTTAGAGGCGACATTTAATTAAGGGGAATTAACCCTTGATTACTGAGGTAACTTCTAAAAGTACTGAAATTTCATGAAGCAATGTGAATAACAGACAACAGTTGCCTAAAAATTTCATGAATAACTAAAATTTTTATTCCTTTGTCTCGAAAACATGGCATATGACCTTTGTTGGAATGAGCTGAATGCGTGTGTTCCAATGAGGGGTCATAAAATTTGAACGAAGATTTGTGTGAATAATGCATTAGTACTGCTAGATTTGGGTAAACGGTTCACCCTGGATACCACCCCTTCTATAGTAGATCTTTTCTGCAAATTTTGTCTAAGATTCTATCAACTTTACAAATAAATACGTTCATGAATCACAATCAGATCCACCCTACAATGTTGCATACCAAATATCAAAAGATTCTGCCTGCTGGATCTGGAGAAGAAGATTTTTTAAGAAATATGCCTGAAACGCATTAAGTTAAAATTTGGGCTCCTATACGGAGCCCAAATATAAACCCAGGGGGCCGATTTGAACAAACTTGAATCAGATCCACCCCACAATGTTGCTTACCAAATATCAAAAGATTCTGAAGCTGGATCTGGAGAAGAAGATTTTTTAAGAAATTTGCCTGAAATGCACTAAGTTCGAATTCGAGCTTCTATAGTGAGCCCAAATATGAAACTAGGAAGCCGATTTGAACAAACTTGAATCAGATCCACCCCACAATGTTGCATACCAAATATCAAAAGATTCTGCCTGCTGGATCTGGAGAAGAAGATTTTTTAATAAATTTGCCCGAAATGCACTAAGTGCGAATTCGGGCTTCTATATTAAGCCCAAATATGAATCCAGGGGGCCGATTTGAACAAACTTGAATCAGATCCACCCCGCAATGTTGCATACCAAATATCAAAAGATTCTGCCTGCTGGATCTGGAGAAGAAGATTTTTGAAGAAATTTGCCTGAAATGCACTAAGTGCGAATTCGGGCTTCTATATTAAGCCCAAATATGAATCCAGGGGGCCGATTTGAACAAACTTGAATCAGATCCACCCCGCAATGTTGCATACCAAATATCAAAAGATTCTGCCTGCTGGATCTGGAGAAGAAGATTTTTGAAGAAATTTGCCCGAAATGCACTAAGTTCGAATTCGAGCTTCTATAGTGAGCCCAAATATGAATCCAGGGGGCCGATTTGAACAAACTTGAATCAGATCCACCCCGCAATGTTGCATACCAAATATCAAAAGATTCTGCCTGCTGGATCTGGAGAAGATGATTTTTTAAGAAATTTGCCTGAAATGCACTAAGTTCGAATTCGAGCTTCTATACTGAGCCTAAATATGAATCTAGGAAGCCGATTTGAACAAACTTGAATCAGATCCACCCCACAATGTTGCATACCAAATATCAAAAGATTCTGCCTGCTGGATCTGGAGAAGAAGATTTTTTAATAAATTTGCTTGAAATGCACTAAGTTCAAATTTGGGCTCCTATACTGAGCCCAAATATAAACCCAGGGGGCCGATTTGAACAAACTTGAATCAGATCCACCCCACAATGTTGCTTACCAAATATGAAAAGATTCTGCCTGCTGGATCTGGAGAAGAAGATTTTTTAAGAAATTTGCATGAAATGCACTAAGTTCAAATTCGAGCTTCTATAGTGAGCCCAAATATGAATCTAGGAAGCCGATTTGAACAAACTTGAATCAGATCCACCCCACAATGTTGCATACCAAATATCAAAAGATTCTGCCTTCTGGATCTGGAGAAGAAGATTTTTTAAGAAATTTGCCTAAATGCACTAAGTTCGAAATCGGGCTCCTATACTGAGCCCAAATATGAACCCAGGGGGCCGATTTGAACAAACTTGAATCAGATCCACCCTACAATGTTGCATACCAAATATCAAAAGATTCTGCCTGCTGGATCTGGAGAAGAAGATTTTTTAAGAAATTTGCCTGAAATGCACTAAGTTCGAAATCGGGCTCCTATACTGAGCCCAAATATTAACCCAGGGGGCCGATTTGAACAATCTTGAATCAGATCCACCCCACAATGTTGCTTACCAAATATGAAAACATTCTGCCTGCTGGATCTGGAGAAGAAGATTTTTTAAGAAATTTGCCTGAAATGCACTAAGTTCGAATTCGGGCTTCTATAGTAAGCCCAAATATGTATCCAGGGGGCCGATTTGAACAAACTTGAATCAGATCTACCCCGCAACATTGCATACCAAATATCAAAAGATTCTGCCTGCTGGATCTGGAGAAGAAGATTTTTTAATAAATTTGCCTGAAATGCACTAAATTCGAATTCAAGCTCCTATAGTGAGCCCAAATATGAATCTAGGGAGCCGATTTGAACAAACTTGAATCAGATCCACCCTACAATGTTGCATACCAAATATCAAAAGATTCTGCCTGCTGGATCTGGAGAAGAAGATTTTCAAAGAAATTTGCCTGAAATGCAGTAAGTTCAAATTTGGGCTCCTATACTGAACCCAAATATAAACCCAGGGGGCCGATTTGAACAAACTTGAATCAGATCCACCCCGCAATGTTGCATACCAAATATCAAAAGATTCTGCCTGCTGGATCTGGAGAAGAAGATTTTTGAAGAAATTTGCCCGAAATGCACTAAGTTTGAATTCGAGCTTCTATAGTGAGCCCAAATATGAACCCAGGGGGCCGATTTGAACAAACTTGAATCAGATCCACCCTACAATGTTGCATACCAAATATCAAAAGATTCTGCCTGCTGGATCTGGAGAAGAAGATTTTTTAATGTTTTTCCCATTGCCTACAGTGTTAAAAAGTGCTGACTCAGCACTTTTTCAAAGTCCCGAAACTGTACCCTATGATAAAACCGATGGCAATTTTTTTTTACCAATCCTTTCTGTTGGTCCTAAGGAAGCTGCACACCAAATAAAAATTCTCAGTGCCGTGCAGTTTTGGAGATATGGGCGTTTTAAATTTTTTCTATTTTTAGCTCCTGCGGTTCCCACGGGGCTGCGGGAAAATTTTTTTTTGCATAAATCAAGTACTCATGACCCAATAAGCCCTCACATAAAATTTGGTTCAAATCAGCCTCTCGGTTTGGAAAATAGAAATTTTGGGCGGGGCAAAAAATTTTGCCCCTCTCATAACAACGTCAAGTTTCGCCCCACAAACTTCTCTTGAACAAATCTGAGTCTACACCTCAAAAGGAAGCTGCACACCAAATATCAAGTCTCTGCTACTGCTGGTTCATGAGAAGAAGATTTACAAAGATTTTGGTGCCCCTTGGGGGTGTGGCACCACCCAGGAGGAGGGGCAACTTCATTTGAACAAATCTGAATTGGCATTAGGTAATAAACATTTAGCCAACATTTGAATAAAATTGGGCTAGTGGTTTAGGAGGAGAAGTCGATAATGTAAAGTTAACGCCGGACGGACGACGACGGACGCCGGACGACGGACGACGGACAGAAAGTGATTAGTTAAGCTCCCCTTGAGCTTCGCTCAGGTGAGCTAAAAATGTACCGAAGCGGAATTTTCGATTTAACCCTTATTTCGTCAGAATTGGCAAAAAACTGCCAAAATTGGGGTTTATCGGCACTTTCTCGAAACACGTCTTGTAGATTTTTTTTATACATTCGTCATTGCTAGACCTGTCTGTGACACGCCCTTTGAAACACACGACATATCAGGCGATGCATATGGTAACCCTCCACGGGCTGCCAAACATCGAAATTTTGATGAAATAGGCCGGTTTCAGGCCCCCAATGCACCCACACAATTCACGAGAGATAAACATAACTTCCTTTATTGGGAGTGGAGTTCACCGAGGATCATTTTTGTCAGTAATAAGGGTGTTCAAAAAACCAAGCATTAACCCGTTTTGGGCTGGTTGAACAGCAATACCCCCATAAAGCTAAAAAATTTGTGTTTTCCGTGGATTTCTTTAAACGAGTCTAGTAGATTTTCAAGAAAAATTTGTCATTCCCATGCCTTGATGTGACAATAGAAGTTGCATGGACAAAATAAGGCGGTGAGCATTTGTTAACCCTCCACGGGCTGCTAAAAGTCAAAATTGTGATAAAATAGGCTGTTTTTGAACGCCAACAGCACCCACTTGGTGTACAACCGAGAAAGGTTCCTTCTTTTATCGGACGCAAAATCGATGGGGAAACATTTTTGATAGCGGTAAGGGTATTCAAAAGTCGAAGTCTCTACCCATTTTGGGCTGGTTAAAGAGAGATACCCCTTAAAAGCTTAAAATTCGCATTTTCTGTGGATTTCTCTATAAGCAACATGTAGGTTTTCAGGAAAAATTGACTATTCGCAGGTCCTTGTGTGACATTACAAGTTGCATGGACAAAATATTCCGGTGAGCGTTTATTAACCCTCTACAGACTGCTAAGCATCGTAATTTTGTTGAATAAGGCTGTTTTCAGACGTGCATAACACCCAATGCATACCCGAGAGATAAATGTCATCTACTTTGTTGGAAGTGGAATTCACCGAGGACCAAATTTGTCAGTAATAAGGGTATTCAAAAAACCAAGCATTAACCCCTTTTGGGATGGTTAATAGCAATACCCATCAAAAGCTTAAAAAATCATGTTTTCCCTGAATTTCTTTACAAACGTCTCGTAGGGTTTCAAGAAAAAATGGCCGTTGATAGGTCTTAGAGTCACATTACCAGTTGCATGGATAAAATATTCAGATAAGCATTTGTTAACCCTCCATGGGCTGCTAAATGGCAAAATTTCGAAAAACATAGTCTGTTTTTAGACACCAACAACATCAAATGGGAATGCTGCAGAGAAACATAACTTCTTTTACCGCACGCAAAACTGATAGGGAAAATTTTTAGTAAGTAGTAAGGGTATTCAAAAATTGAGGTCTTAACCCATTTTCGCCGGTTAGCTTGAAAGCTTAAAATTCCCATTTTCTGTGGATTTCTCCAAAAGATCTGGTAAGTATTCAAGAGAAATTGACCATTTGCAGGTCTTGGAGTGACATTACAAGTTGCATGAACAAAAGATTCCGGTAAGCGTTTGTTAACCCTCCAGAGACAGCAAATTTTGAGAAAATGGGCTGTACTTGGCCACCCATTACACCCAATGTGTACCTGCGAGATGAACATAACCACCTTCATTGGAAGTGGGATTCACCGAGGATCATTTTTGTAAGTAATGAAGGTATTCATAAAACCAAGCATTAACCCGTTTAGAGCTGGTTACAGGGTGATACCCCTCAAAAGGTTAAAAATTCATGTTATCCGAGGATTTCTCTAAAAACATAACGTAGATTTTCAAGAAAAATTGGCCATTCTCAGATCTTAGTGTGAATTACAAGTTGCATGTACAAAATATTCCAGTAAGCATTTGTTAACCCTATGCTGGTTCTCAAACATCAAAATGTTGAAAAAGTGAGCTGTGTTTGCATACCCGCAGCACCCAAAGTTAAGAAGAGAAATCAACATAAGTGGAAGTAGAATTCACTGAGAATTATTTTTATAAGTAATAAGCATATTAAAAAAACAACCCTTAACCCGTTTTGGGCTGGATATACAATTATACCCATCAACAGCTTAAAATTCATGTTCTCACTGGATTTCTCTGAAAACATCTCAGAGATTTTTAAGTAAAAATGGCCATTCACAGTTTTTGGTGTGAAATTACAAGCTGCATGAATAAATATTCCTGTTAGCACTTGTTAACCCTTATCAAGCTGCCAGACATCAATATTTTGGATCCATTTGAGATAAAACAGACCATTTTCAAATAGATACAGCACTCAGTGGGTATGTGTCAAACAAACATAACTCCTTTTGTCCGTCATTAACTTGTTGGACGACGATATTGATATTAACCCACTCCACCGTTAATGATGGTTTTTACCTAAACAATTTTTTTTATCAAACTGAGTCATTTGAGACTTTTATACTCACCTTTTTCATGACATCAATGAAGGAACTTCAGTGAGACAGTCAAAAGCAATTCATCATACACTGTGGGGTCATGACAAATCATGGAATCTCATCGGGAAAAGCCATGATTCTCCAGAATCATAAAGTCTAGTTTTTGGGTTTTTTTGTTTTGTTTTTTTTTTTTTGGGGGGGGGGGGGGGGGGGGGGGGGGGGTTCTACACATTTTGTCCGTACGATTCAGAAGCCATTTTTGAACCGATTTTCACGAAATTTTGCACACGCATAGAGGGGCACAAAATCTAAAAATGTACCGAAGCAGAATTTTCGATTTAACCCTTATTTCGCCAGAATTGGAAAAAACTGCCAAAATTGGGGTTTATCGGCACTTTCTCGAAACACATCTTGTACATTTTTTTTATACATTTGTCATTGCTAGACCTGTCTGTGACACACCCTTTGATACACGCTACATACCAGGCGATGCATATGGTAACCCTCCACAGGCTGCCAAACACGGAAATTTTGATGAAATAGGCCGGTTTCAGGCCCCCACTGCTCCCAAACAATACACGAGAGACAAACATAACTTCCTTTATTAGGAGTGGAATTCACCGAGGATCATTTTTGTCAGTAATAAGGGTGTTCAGAAAACCAAGCGTTAACCCATTTTGAAGTGGTTAAACAGCAATACCCCATAAAGCTAAAAAAAATTGTGTTTTCCGTGGATTTCTCTAAACGAGTCTTTTAGATTTTCAAGAAAAATTTGTCACTCCCAGGCCTTGGTGCGACAATAGAAGTTGCATGGACAAAATACTGCGGTGAGCATTTGTTAACCCTCCACGGGCTGCTAAAAGTCAAAATTGTGATAAAATGGGCTGTTTTTGGATGCCAACTGCACCCAGTGGGTACGCCACAAAGAAAAGTGCCTTCTTTTATCGAGCGCACAATCTATATGGAAACATTTTTGTAAGTAGTAAGGGTATTCAAAAGTCGAAGGCTTAACCCATTTTGGGCAGGCTAAAGAGAGAGACCCCTTAAAATCTTAAAATTCCCATTTTCTGTGGATTTCTCTAAATACATCCTGTAGGTTCTCAAGAAAAATTGACTACTCGCAGGTCTTTGTGTGACATTATAAGTTGCATGGACAAAATATTCCGGTGAGCGTTTATTAACCCTCTACAGACTGCCAAGCATCGTAATTTTGTTGAAATGGGCTGTTTTCAGACACACACAGCACCCAACGTGTACCTGAGAAATACACATAATCTCCTTTGTTGGAAGTGGAATTCACCGAGGACAATTTTTGTAAGTAGTAAGGCTATTTAAAAAACCAAGCGTTAACCCTTTTGTGGTTGTTAATAGTGATACCCATCAAAGGCTTAAAAATTTATGTTTTCCCTGGATTTCTTTACAAACATCTGCTAGCGTTTTCAAGAGAAAATGGCCATTGATAGCTCATGGTGTCACATTACTAGTTGATTGGATAAATTATTCCGGTAAGCATTTGTTAACCCTCCATGGGCTGCTAAATGTCAAAATTTTGAAAAAAATAGTCTGTTTTTGAACAACAACAACATCAAAAGGGAATGCAACAGAGAAACGTAACTTCTTTTACCGGACGCAAAACTGACAGGGAAACATTTTTGTAAGTAGTAAATGTATTCAAAAATCGGGGTCTTAACCCATTTTTGACTGGTTAAGGAGATATACCCCTTAAAAGCTTAAAATTCCAGTTTTCTGTGAATTTCTCAAAAAAAAAAATTCAAGAACAATTGACCATTCGCAGGTCTTCGAGTGACATTACAAGCATGAAAAAAATGTTTCGGTAAACATTTAACCCTCCAGAGGCTGCCAAGCATAGACATTTGGAGAAAATGGGCTGTTCTTGGGCAACCAAAACACCAAATGTGTACCTACGAGATAAACATAACCTCCTTCATTGGAAGTGGAATTCACCGTCGATCATTTTTGTAAGTAATGAAGGTATTCACAAAACCAAGCATTAACCCTTTAGAGATGGTTACAGAGAGATACCCCTCAAAAGGTTAAAAATTGTGTTATCTGAGGATTTCTTTAAAAACACCCCGTAGATTTTCAAGAAAAAATGGCCATTCTCAGATCTTAGTGTGACATTACAAGTTGCATGTACAAAATATTCCTGTAAGCATTTGTTAACCCTATGCAGGTTCTTAAACATCAAAATGTTGATAAAATGGGCTGTGTTTGCGTACCCACAGCACCCAAAGTTGGGAGGAGAGATCAAAATGAGTGGAAGTAGAATTCACTGAGAATTATTTTTGGAAGTAATAAGAGTATTCAAAAAACAACACTTAACCCGTTTTGGGCTGGATAAACAATGATACCCATCAAAAGCTTAAAATCCATGTTCACCCTAGATTTCTCTGAAAACATCTTGTAAATTGTAAAGAAAAAATGGCCATTCACAGTTCTTGGTGTGACATTACAAGTTGCATGAATACATATTCCTGTTAGCACTTGTTAACCCTCTACAAGCTGCCAGACATCAATATTTGGGATACATTTGAGATAAAATAAACCATTTTTAAATTGACACAGCACTCAGTGGGTATGTGTAAAACAAACATAACTCCTTTTGTCGGTCATTGACTTGTTGGACGACGATATTGACATTAAACCACTCCACCGTTAATGATGGTTTTTACCTAAACAATTTTTTATCAAACTCTGTCATTTGAGGTTACTATCTTCACCTTTCTCATAACATCAATGAAGGGACTTCAGTGAGACAGTTAAAAACAATTCATCAGACACCATTGTGGGGTCATGAAAAATCATGGAATCTCATCGGGAAAAGCCATGATTCTCCAGAATCATAAAGTCTAGTTAAACATACATTGCTGGTGAGAATAAAAAAAACTGGCCAGTGCTATTCACAAAAATCAATTTAGCAATTACTGCACTATTGGAAAAATGTTGTAATTCAAGCACAATAATTTTACAGATCTATCAGTATGCACCTTATTTCTACTATTACTGTAGAAAAATATTAGATTAGTATTAAGTGGATAATGGAGTTGTTTAGGGATTAAAAATTAATACTTTGGCCAGACTGATATCCTTTGTCCTAAGAATAATCTGTACAATTACAATGTTCAATTTACAGTAAAACAATATTTGAAGAATGAAGAGTTTGCTATCAAAAGACAGATAAATAATTAAACTTACCTTCATGTGTGGTATGAAGTTTGATGTACTATTTGATGGACCTGATATGAATGTTGGACAGTGCTTAAATTGAACTTTTATAGTAACAGATGGATTATCTGGCATTTTGTAATGAATAAAAACTAGCGATTTGTTTCTTGATGACATCTTGGACAAAAACAAGTAAAGTATTCAAAAAGTATTCATGAATACACCTCAAATTTGACTGTATTCGAATATGAATACGAATACTTTAAAATTGCATGAATACTGAATACATTCGAATACTTGAAAAAATGTATTGAATATGACAGAATACCGAATACGAATACAAATACCCCAACCCTGATTATATGGAGTCAAACTAATAGGTTACAATGAAATCCTTCCATAAATATGACCTATAGACTATGCTAATGGTTTGGGGGTTTGGGGCTCGGGCAGCCATCAAGGCTGAATGATCGCGACCAAAAGGGGACGTTCTAATCTAGACATTATTACCAATGTACAATGAAATCCATTCATAAATATCACCTGTAGACTGTGCTAAAGGTTTTCGGTCTTCAGGCCCCTGTAGCCGTCACAGTTGCCTAATGGTGTCCAAACGGGGCTGTTCTCATCTAGACATTATATGAAGTCAACCTACCAAGTTACAATGAAATCCCTTCATAAATATGACCTTGAGACTGTGTTAAAGGTTTTTGGGCTTCCGGCCCCTGTAGCCGTCACAGCTGCCTAATGGTGTACAAAAGGGGCTGTTCTCATCTAGACATTATATAAAGTCAACCTACCAAGCTACAATGAAATCCCTTCATAATTATGACCTGTAGGCTGTTCTAACGGTTTTCAGGCTTCAGGCCCCTGTAGCTGTCACAGTTGCTCAATCGTGTCCAAAAGGGGACGTTCTCATCTAAACATTATATGAAGTTAAACCTACCAAGTTACAATGAAATCCCTTCATAAATATGACCTGTAGACTGTGCTAAAGGTTTTCGGGCTTCGGGCCCCTGTAGCCGTCACAGTTGCCTAATGGTGTCCAAAAGGGGCTCTTCTCATCTAGATATTATATGAAGTCAACCTACCAAGTTACAATGAAATCCCTTCATAAATGTGACTTGAAGACTGTGCTAAAGGTTTTTGGGCTTTGGGCTCGGGTAGCCATCATGGATGAATGATCGCAACCAAAAGGGGACATTCTCATTTGGGCATCATCTGGAGTGATCCTACGAAGTTACAATGAAATCCCTTCAGATTTTCGGGCTTCGGGCACCTGTAGCCATCGCAGTTGACCAATCACGACCAAAAGGGGATGTCATCATCTAGGCATTATATGGAGTCAACCTAACCTAACAAGTTACAATGAAATCCTTCCATAAATACGACCTATAGACTATGCTAAAGGTTTTTGGGCTCGGGGGGCCATCAAGGCTGAACGATTGCAACCAAAAGGAGAAGTTCTCATCTAGACATTATTTGGAGTCATCCTACCAAGGTACAATGAAATCCCTTCATCATAATTAATTATGACCTGTAGACTGTTCTAAAGGTTTTCGGGCTTAGGGACCCTGCAGCCGTCACAGTTGCCCAATCGTATCCAAAAGGGGACATTCTCATCTAGACATTATATGAAGTCAACCTACCAAGTTACAATGAAATCCCTTAATAAATATGACCTGTAGACTGTACTAAAGGTTTTGGGGCTTTGGGTTCGGGCAGCCATCATGGCTGAATGATCGCAACCAAAAGGGGACATTCTCATCTGGGCATCATCTGGAGTGATCCTACGAAGTTAAAATGAAATCCCTTCATAAATATGACCTGTAGACTGTGCTCAAGGTTTTTGGTCTTCGGGCACCTGTAGCCGTCACAGTTGACCACTCACGACCAAAAGATGATGTCATCATCTAGGCATTATATGGAGTCAACCTAACAGGTTACAATGAAATCCTTCCATAAATATGACCTTCTGCCTATGCTAAAAATTTTTGGGCTCGGGCAGCCATCAAGGCTGAAGGATCGCGATCAAAATGGGATGTTCTCATCTAGACATTATTTGGAGTCATCCTACCAAGTTATAATGAAATCCCTTCATAAATATGACCTGTAGACTGTGCTAAAGGTTTTCGGTCTTCGGGCCCCTGTAGCTGTCACAGTTGCCCAATCATGTCCAAAAGGGGACTTTCTCATCTAGACATTATATGAAGTCAACCCACCAAGTTACAATGAAATTCCTCAATAAATATGACCTGTAGACTGTGCTAAAGGTTTTCGGGTTTTGGGCTTGGGTAGTCGTCACGGTTGACAGATCACGCCCAAATGAGGAAATTCTCATCTAGACATCATAAGGAGTCATCAAGTTACAATGAAATCCCTCCATATTAAACATGACCTGCAGACTGTGCTAAAAGTTTTCGGGTTTGGGCAGCCATACGGTTGACAGATCATGTCCAAAAGGGGACGTTCTCATCTAGAGGCATTATACAGAGGCATCCTACCAAGTTACAATGAAATCCCTTCATAAATACGACCTGTAGACTGTGCTAATGGTTTTCGGGTTTTGGGCTCGGGCAGCCAAACCGGCTGATCGATCGCGACCAATAGGGGACGTTCTCATCTAGACATGATCCCAAACCTGCATATGAAATTTCGTGATGAGCAGACAAGAACTGCGGGGTGTTGCCTGTGCTAAAGGAAAATGTGAACAGACTCACAGACTGACAGACTTCCGCACGCGTGATGGCAATAGCATATCTTGACTTTTGTCAAGTTAAGCTAAAAATGTGATTTCCCATAGGCTTTCCATGGTAACTATGAGCTGCAATTGTGGCCATGTTTGCAACATTACATCAAAATTACATGAGGATCATTGGTAGAAGGTGTCCCAGTCTTCAATGACGTGAAGTTTCAAAACATTTGAATCCATCAAACAGAATTATAGAATGTCTCTAGTGGCCATATTTTCCAGTCAACAGGAACAAAAAGAGGATCGTTTGTAGAGGGCCTCCTCTAGACCATTCTTGCCAAGTTTTGGTTCACGCAGGCCTGGCATTCTGAAAAATGCAGGAGGGCAAAAAATCGCTCTCCTCATTCAGCTTAGGAGAGCAATTAGCTTTACACAGCATTTTAAGTATCCAATTGAACGAACTCATTGAAACTGAAACCAACAGACTACATCAGTGATTTTATTAACTTTACCAAGGTAAAGCGAAATCTCTTAGACATCTAGATGTCTCACTCAACAACCGAACACACACTTGACAAGACATGTGTGTGTACCCAGACCTGTTGTCCAAGAAAGTCATATGCCTACCACTACCACCTTCAACCCCCTAAGGGGGTTGAAGGTGGTAGTGGTGGGTGTATGACTTTCTTGGACAACAGGTCTGCTTGAATCTACAGTCACATCCTGGTGCAAGTGCTTCAAGTGACAGGATAGTAGTAATGGTAGCATATTATAGTGTCAGTATTCCTTGAATAATTACCCCTCAAACTGTGATGTCAGTTGTTGAACTTGAAACTGACAGAAAAAAAAATATTGCTGTGACCCATTTTGCTTCAAATGATTGCAACTGTGTTTGGGTATGGTTGCAGCCATTACCTTTTACCACTAAACCACTTTCAAAATGAAATTACGTGATGTTATGTGACTTCGAAGTTAAATTACATTTTTGCTTTACAACAAAAATTTAATGTGAGCATAATACATGTAATCTCAATCATCCCAGACCAAAATATTTAGGAGGGCAATTTTTCGCTCTCCTTAATTCTTTCAGGAGGGCAGTAAGGAGAGCTAAAAAATCACTCTCCTGAAATTGCCAAGCCTGTTCACGTCAGCTCAATAGTTCCAGAGAGAAGATGAAAATGTGATTTCCTATTGGTTTTTTCTATAGTAACTATAAACTGCAATTGTGGCCATGTTTGCAATACGAGCAACATTAAAATGAGGAACGTTGGTGTAGAGTGTCCCAGTTATCAACCATGCAAAGTTTCAAAATGTTTGGCCCTGTGGTTTCAAAGAAGAAGAGTTTTCAAAATTGACCAATCAGAATCAAAGAATGTTTCAGGCAGCCACGTTTTTTCACCCAACAGGAATAAAATGAGTAACAGTTGTAGAGAACCTCTCATAGACAATTTATTTATTTATTTATTGGTGCTTAATGCCACATCAGCAGCTAGGGCTATATCGTGGCGAGAAAACAGAGGTATATAAAAAGTTATTATCAAGAATGAAGTAAAAATTGAATGAAATGAAAATAACCAAAAAAATCATTTCAAAGACAAAAAGGATTAGAAAAGCAAAGAGTAATGAGATGAGAAAAAACATTATAAATCAACCTATAGAACTGAGACTTGATGATTCGAGATTAAAAGAATAAAAACAATTTTAAAATTTTGTAAAAAGGTTGATTACTTTTAGAAATGACACAACTTTGTGTGGGCTCGTATTATAAAATAGATCTCTAAGGGATCCAGCTGTGAAGTACTGCCCTCTAACAAGATTAAAATCAGTGCAATGCAAAAGAATGTGTTCCACTGACAACACCTGCTGACATGGAACACACTCTGGTCGCAAATTACCCTCTAACAGAAAGGAATGTGTTAGTCTTGTATGACCAATATGACATCGTGTCAGAATAACATGATCTTTCCTACAAAGGTTACTAGATGGGTAGTGATCAAAAACAGTTGGTCGGAAGCGATGAAGCTTGTTATTAGTTGCCCCATTCCATTCCGCCTGCCACATAGATTTGATGTAGCTACTAATATGTGGTTTGAAATCACTGAAAGGGATGTTAAAATCAGTAAGAGGCTTTGTTAAAGCCTGTTTTGCTGCACTGTCTGCCCTGGTGTTACCAGCGATACCTACATGTCCGGGTAACCAGCAAAACACGATATCACATTGGTCAGACATGAGAGTTGTTAACTTCTCACGAAGTTCCAAAACTAGAGGGTTCTTCAACTTAGGGTTGAGTAAAGCAAGTAAAGAGGAAAGAGAGTCGGAAAAAATAATCGACTTCTTTTCCTGAAAATTCTCGATATGTTCAAGAGCGAGTTGTAAAGCTTTAACTTCAGCTGTGAAAATAGAACCCTGATTCGGTATTCTGATTGAGGTGACATGACCACCAGTAACAGCAGCTGATGATACTTTATCACCATCCTTAGATCCATCCGTATAGATCCTTGTATACGTACTATACTTGGACTTTATTTCGGCATATTTTTGTTTGAACTGTAAGGAATTGGTATCAGATTTTTTGGTAGAAGCAAGGTCCAAAATGACTGTAGGTTTTTTAAGATGCCAAGGAGGAATATGTGTTTTACGATTTTCCTTTATTGTGTGTGGTTCAATTTTGGTGGACTCCATGTGGGGTTTAATTCTAATTCCCAATGGAGGAATATGTTTCTGGTGGCGGTTAAAGAAATCAACATTTTGAGGGTCTGTAACACAATTATAAGCAGGATTTGACGGATTGGCCAAAAGTTTAGACACATATTGAAGAGACAATTTAATTCTACGCTTCTCAAGAGAAGGTTCCTCTGCTTCAACAAGCATCGAGTCTATTGGGGATGTTCGAAAAGCCCCTAGACTAATTCTAATACCACTATTATGAATTGCATCAAGTGATTTCAGATATGATTTCCTTGCAGAACCGTAAACTACACAACCGTAATCTAATTTTGACCGAACAAGTGATCTATACAGATGGAGCAAAGTTTTTTGGTCAGCACCCCAATCGGCGCTACCAACAACTTTCAGCAGGTTCAGAGCTTTCTTACATTTAACTTTTAGTTGTTTTATGTGGGAAGTGAAATTCAGTTTGTTGTCAAACAACAAACCTAAGAATTTCACTTCCTTAACAACTTTAATAGGACTCCCATCGATTTTTAACTCCGGATCGAGGTGATGTTTCCGAAGTTTACAAAAATGAACACAGTTCGT
Organism: Pictodentalium vernedei; assembly: GCA_031216915.1. Classification (NCBI taxonomy): domain Eukaryota; kingdom Metazoa; phylum Mollusca; class Scaphopoda; order Dentaliida; family Dentaliidae; genus Pictodentalium; species Pictodentalium vernedei. Next base: position 555,581,172 of record CM062295.1, on the reverse strand, counting down.
TTTTGACTTTGAAAATTTAAAACCATTTTCTGTGGCCCATTTTTGAATCCTATTCAAACACAGCTGAAGTTTGCGCTCGATAGCATTCATATTTTTACTGCTATAACAGATTAAAAAATCATCGACATACAATGAAGAGTCTACCATATTTTCAATTGCATCGATGATACTGTTAATTTTTACCGAAAACAGGGTAACGGATAAAATACTACCCTGAGGAACCCCCAATTCCTGCCCGTGAGGATCAGATAACGTTGACCCAACACGAACCTGAAACTGGCGGTCCCTCAAAAAGTTTTCAATAAAAAGAGGCATACGCCCTCTCAACCCCATGTTAAAAAGATCTTTTAAAATCCCATACGTCCACGTTGTATCATATGCCTTCTCTAGATCAAAGAAGATGGCGACCACATGTTCTTTTCTAGCAAAGGCATTTCTTATAAACGTTTCAAGTCTGATCAAATGATCCACAGTACTTCTCTGGTTTCGGAAACCACACTGAACATCTGCAAGCAGATTGTTCGATTCCAGAAACCAGACAAGTCGATCATTGATCATCCTCTCCATGGTTTTACACAGACAACTGGTTAAGGCAATAGGCCTGTAATTGCTTGGGTTGCTGTGATCTTTATCAGGCTTAGGAATAGGAATTATAGTAGCGTTTCGCCAGGAAGGTGGAAACTGGCCAGTCATCCAAATGTCATTAAAAATAGATAATAAAAGTGCAAGTGAAGTTTGAGGCAGATGTTTTAAAAGTTGATAGTGTATTTGATCAGGTCCAGTGGCAGAATCCTTTGCTCTATGCAAAGAGTTACTTAACTCTTCCATAGAGAAAGGTTCGTTGTAGTCCTCTAAGTTATTGGATGTAAATTTAATCTTTTGTTTTTCTTGTTGTTTTTTAAGTTTGAGGAACTCTGGGTTACTATTTTCAGACGACGAATGTTTAGAAAATGTAGAGGCCAACTTGTTTGAAATTTCCTGTTTTGATGTTATGAGTGTGTTGTTATCTTTTAGGTGTTGTACAGCTGATTTTGTTTCTTTTCCTTTAATTTTTTTAATCATTTTCCAAATTTTAGTGATGGGGGTGTTTTGATTTAGTTTCGAAACGTAAGTTTCCCATGAACTTTTCTTTTTATGTTTTAAAAGTCGTCTTGTTTTTGCCCGATTTATACGTAATCTATCCAAATTTTGTGTAGTTGGTGACTTATTAAATTCCCTCTCAAATTTCTTGCGATCTTTTATAGCCTGTTTGCACTCGGTATCAAACCATGGTTTAGTGAAACGTTTTGGATTTGCCGAGGTTTTAGGAATGACTTGGCTTGCAATGTCAATCAACTCTGTGGTGAAGTGTTCAATCTGGTCAGTACTGTCCTGAAATTTCTCCCGTGTGAGGGGTTCAGAACAAAGCGACGAGAAAGTGTCCCAGTCAGCCTTTTTAAAGTTCCACTGGGGCACCCTCTCATCATCTGCCGGAACAACGCTTTCCAACACAATTGGAAAGTGGTCACTCCCGCACAAGTCATCTTCTACCTTCCAAGAAAAATCGAGGAAGGTAGAAGGGCATGCAATTGAAAGATCAATCGATGTATACGAACCAGATGCGGGGTGCAGATAAGTGTCTGAACCATCATTAAACAAACACAAATCATATTTTGTCATGAACTCTTCTACAGTTTTACCTTTTGCATCCTCTTGACAGCAGGAATTACCCCAAAGGGGGCTATGTGCATTAAAATCACCCAACAAAATGTATGGGGTTGGGAGCTGTTGGACTAGCAGCTCAAGCTCATTCAGTTGTAGGGGTTTACTTGGTGAAACGTATACAGAACATAATGTAATTGTCTTGTCTAAAGTTAGGCGTACCGCTACAGCCTGTAAATTTGATTGTAAAGATACAGAACTGTGAATAATATCGTTTCTAACTAAGACGGATGTTCCACGAATATGAAGATCAGTTTCATCTGCCCAGGCATTATACGAAGTATAATGCTTAAAGACTGAATAATCTTGAGACTCGGGTTTCTATAAAAGAGTTTCCTGCAGGCAAAAAGCAGCAGGTTTATACTTTTGGCTCAAAAGGCCCAGTTCATTAAAATTCGCTCTAAAACCTCGACAATTCCACTGTATAATATTTTGTTTGGATGTATTATCCATGTTTGAGTGGTGAATTAGAAGGTGGACGTATGGGCGAAATTGCCCCAGTGTTTCTTCTAGGTGATGGTTTACGTGGGGATTTTCCCTGAGACGAACTCAGGGGTGGTTTGTTTGAGAACGTGTCATCGATGCACTCATCAACTGACATTGCCTCAATGCCTTCAAACATGTTGCTTGTGACAACATTTTGAAGACGTTTAGATATTCTGTTGGATTCTAGTTTCTGTTTTTCCTTTTCTTTATTCTTATCTTGTTGTGACTGTTTCCTTCTCTGACTCAGATTTTGTTGAGAGCTATGTTGTATGTCTTGGTTTGGTTTAATTGACTTATTTTTTTCAGGTTTGTGTTTTGGTTCTTTATTTTGTTCTGCTTGAGGTGGATTTTTAGGGTGGTGTTCCTTTTTGTCTGTTGTTATTTTGTCTGTTGTTTGGGCAGCTGTATTCTTTTGAGTGGATGGAGGTTCTATTGTAAATGACTGTACTGAAGATGGTATTGTACCTTTGAGCCATGTGTATTGTGTTTGGCATGCTACTGATTGAGTTGGTAATTTTTGGGATAATTTTGTGGCATATGATGGTGATGATGCACACATACCTGGCATTGATGACACGATTTCCCTGGCTTCTTTAAAACTTATTTGTTTTTCACATTTGACTTTTTGAATAGTTTTCTCCCGTTTCCAGACAGGGCAATCTTTGGACGATGACATGTGATTGCCCTGACAGTTAACACACTTGATGGGATTGCTGCATGGCTCTTGATGTTGCAGGCCACATCGGAAACATATTTGTTGACCTCTACAATTTTTCTGTCCATGTCCATATTTCTGACATTTGAAGCATCGAAGTGGATTTGGAATATACAAATCCACTTTGACGTTCATATATCCAACTTTAATAGCTTTAGGCGGTTGAGTAGAATTGAAAGACAAAATGTAAGTATTTGTTTTAATTATTGTGTTATCCTTTTTAATCTGTATATTTTTAACATCGGTCACTCCTTGGGGTTCTAATTCCTTTTTTATTTCCATTATATCAATGCCATTTAATTCTCTGGTTCTTATTACACCTCTGCTGCTGTTTAAAATTTTATGTGGAAAAGTATTCACCTCAATATCTGCTAGTTTTTGTGTTTTAAGTAAATTTGTCGCTTGAACTTCCCTTTGACATTCTATCAGTAAAGCGCCAGATCTTAATTTCTTGGCGTCTTTAACTGTTCCAGCAATCCCTTTAATTGATTTTTCTATTAGAAATGGGTTCATATCTGATAGTCTTTTATTTTCGTCAGCTGCATACATTATAATGAATTTTGGCCAAGTATGTGTCGTAGGTTCAAAATCTGAGTCAGAATCCGAGTCAGTAGAAAGTAATTCCCGACCTCGTTTTTGTTTTTTATTTGTGGAGTCCATATTTGATTTTTAAGGCGTTCACTGCCCCGGCTCCCACCCACCACGGAGTCCAACAAGGGGTAGGGTTACTGCCATGCAGTGAACCCACCGGGTTGCCGGTATTCCCACATACCTGGTATGGGGCAGTATACTCAGCCAGTGTTGATACCGAAGTATGCCACTGGCTGATTGGCCCGTGTGTGGAAGTGCCAGGTCTTCAGATGGCGGCCATCCAATCAATCACTGTATAAAACACCGCAATAAAAGGTTGCCATGCATAACCGAAACAGACAGTGCAGCAAAACTTAGTGGCTATTAAAATATAAAGTGTTTAAAAACAGTACACAATGGCAATTATGTTATGTGAATAAAAGAAATGATTGAATGAATGGTCACCAAATGCCCCCCGACGTGACACCCAGTACTTTTTGGGGTGGGGGCTCCCGATTGGCCAGAACGGACCATCCGACCATCCTTCTACTCCCGAAATTGGGGCCAAAGCAGTGTGTTGAACAAGATTATCTCCGAAATGGAGACCAGGGCTCCATCCCGGAGACTGCCCTAACCGGGGCCACAAGTCCTCAACTGCCAGGATTCCTTCTTCCGGGGCCTTCGGAATGCACCTCACGGGAGAACAAGGTGCCTGCCAGATGGTATTAGCAGGATTGATCATTTTGGTCCGGGGCTGCGTATTTATGTATTTCGCAGCGAACCAACTCAATTGAGCAAACCTGCCAATTAGAAATTAGCAAACCTGCCCAATTGAGCAGGCCATCCTCTATCCGCCACCTGAGGACCCGCCTAGTAGGGGATGATCAAACCCCCCTAGGCTCATAGACAATGCCTGCCAAGTCTGGTTCATATTGGCTCAGTACTCTCAGTGAAGATGATGAAAATGTGATTTCCTGTATGGTTTCTATAGTGACTATAAGCCACAATTGCAGTCATAATTGCAACCCAATGAAGATTAAAATGAGGATCATTGGTAGAGGGGGTTACAGTCATCAGTCACACTAAGTGTTTCAAACCATTTGGCCTTGTAGCTTCAAAGAAGATTTTCTTGAAAATGCACACATTTATGAATTCTGTTTTCAACAAAAAAATCAGTAAAAGAAGGTTAAATATTTTTGAAAAATTACAACTTTTTTCAGACAGTATTCTCTTTTCAATTATTGTCATCTTAGCTGGCATGATTGCCAGAGAATGTTAGCAAAAACTTCTGTTTTCCAATCACCTGTCAACAATCAAGATTTTCTGTTAAGTAACATGAGTAATGAGCATATATCAGCATCCATGTACAGTTGCAATGGTTTACAGTTAGGTCAAAATAAATTGTAGGATAATCCTATAAACTATTTATCTTTTTCTCTTCCTACACTGATAAGACCAGAAGCGGACATCATTTTTTGGAAAGCTCTCACTGATAGCTTTCCAGAAAATGTCAGATTCTGATCTTGTCAGGGCAGGAGCAGCAGTTTACTTAGTTTATTGTAATTATGCTACAGCTTATTTTGACTTGTACTGTATACCAGGTCAGCTAAGGTTCCGCTCTACAGTTTCGCACTATTTCACAGGGGTGAAATTCTAAACATAGGTCATATGTTGAAACTAAGGCCATGTAAAATAGAGATATATTTTTAGTATCAGATATATGATTACATTAGGCTTTTTGTTGGACAAGAGAATTTGAAGTTTTGGTCCCAGTGTTGGAGTCTGATACATAGGGGAAAATTATCAGATGAATTATGGGAAACAGTGGCTTCGAAAAATTGGCTATTTTTTAAAATGTCATTTTTACACAGGTTTGTTACCAGACAGGTAACTAAAAAATGAAACAGAAACATATAAATTTTTTATGCATTTTAGAAACAGGGGATGCTTTGCTTCCGGGGTAGGTAGGTGGAGTTGGTGTGAAAATTCTGCTTTTGAGGCTGCTAGGTGGCTGAAAATGACTGGTTTCGGCATTTTTTCATGCAATTTTTCAGGTTGAAGTCTTGCCTTTGACAATATTTCTACTTAGTGCCAGATAGTGTTAAATGTTTTTTGTGGATTTGGGAAATATAATACATGTTATGGGTTAGATAAATAAGTTACAGAATATTTGCATTTGAAGAGTGTATGGCATGGAATTTTTGGAAATGCCTGGAAAACTGTGGAGCGGAACCTGAAAACGATTATTTCCATCGACAAAATTAACCCCATTCCATGGCTGTGTTGTTTTTGGATCCTGTTATATCTAAATTGGTCAACTTTATTTCGGTAAATCTTCAGACATTCTAACATGCTTCAAACTTCTTTTAAAAAAGTTTATTCCAACTTTTTGCAAATCCACCCAAATTTTTTCTTATATTTTCACTATCAGTAATACCAACCAAATGGTATAACATGTATATCTTGTATATATTATATATGCCCATAGAACTCTCTGTCTAACAAAATTTAAGAGAATAAATGCTCATTTTTACACCAGAATACAGGAAAATGACCAATTTCCTGTTAATTGAAAAAACATGTTAAGTGAATATTTTTCATAGTCAAATTGTTTATTCAATTAACAGGGTTCCACCAATCAATTCTCGAAAAAATTTACTAAATTTTAAGGCCTGATTTAGGCATGTGCAGGAAAGCCTCCAGAGACGATTTGCTACCTGTTATAGGCATGGCCACCCAAACTCTGGAGGCCAAATGTCCCCAACTTCCTGCAGGAAAATATCATTCAAATTTGAAATCTACAAGTTTGAAGAAATTATTTCCAATATTTAGTTGAAATCTATACACATGCAGTTGATAAAAAGTTCTTCATGACACATGCAGAGGTCTAATCATCTGTATTAAGATCTCAATTTATTTGTGGACTTCCTCAACTGAAAGACAAGTGTCCCCAAAACATTCCTGGATCCGTCCCAGGACATGTGTCAGAACTAGTCATTTAAGGGTTAAATGGTTATTGGATAAAAGTGAAAAAGATAAAATTGATCATTCAGTGTACAAGTAGAACATCCATGGAGAGAACTTTCCACCCAGATAAAAATGCAAATGATAAGAAAAGGCAAAAAAGCATGACCAAATTTTAAACCAAAAGGTCTGCATGTTGAATCTAGAGAGCCATTGGGTGAAACTTTTGTTTTCACTTCTCATACTTTTCAATGCATTTTAAATTTTCTGCCTGAATGGGTACTTCACTAGAAACACATTTCACAGATCTACCAATTACCTACAATGAGAGTAAAACAAGAACAAGAAAGAAAAATGAACAGGAAGGAAAACTTGTAAATAACAAAAAAGCAATTTGTTTTCGCCATTTACCTTACATGAAAGGCAGAGGATACTTGCAAATGGAATTATTGAATAACTATTTTTTTTTATTTTTTGTGTCAAAATCATAGCCTATAAGTTACATGTATGACCACTCATGGAATAAGCTTAACAAGCTTGTTCCATTGAGGGGTCATGAGCTATGATTTTGAGGCAAAAAATGAAAAAATTAATGAAAGTTGAATGCCAATTTTTGTGAATAGCTCTCGACAGTTTTGGCAATTATGTTGGGTAAAGGGTTAAAAAAGAGCTTGTAACTTCTAACTGGAATGAGCTCAATGAGCTTGTCCAATGAAGGGCCATGCCCTATGTTTTAAACTAACAATTTGAAATGAAAAACCAAGAATTCAAGCTCACTCCAATCAGGGGCCATGAAATCTGCTTTAGACGGAAAACTCAGGCCTCAAGTTGAAAATCTGTGATAAATTGATAAACTGCTTCTGAAATCCACCTTTTAACAATAAATCTACTTAAGAGTTTTAGTCATTTTTAAAAATCCCGAAGGAGATGGTATTAAAAGGCTTACACTTCAGGGTTTCCCATCATAGTGGAATGAGAGGAGGGCTATGGGGGTAATCACCCTCCTGTTCAAACTTGAGTTCAGGAGGTTGTTAGATTTTGCTTTTCCACTATATTCAAAACTATTTAATCAATTACCCAACAAAATGCTTCGCACAAAATACTACTGTTCAAATCTGTTTCTAGGAGCTTACAAATTGTTTAAAGAATTTCAGAATTTTCCACAGTGCTTGCCCATTTGATGCCCTGTATTAACTGACTGAGTGCTAGAAGCCACTATAATGATTCTATTGAAAAGTGGTGGAAGTCACCTTAGTGGCTTTAAACTGTATACATTAGCTTGATGTTTCCTCAGTGATAGAAGAAAGTTTTCTTATATAAAACTGTCTGATTGCAATTTATTGGAGTAGCCACTGGAACTCTCCAATATATTGTAACAAAACAACTATTTATGAACAAAATCTTGCTAAATTGAGGGTACTCTTGCTGGTAGCATGGCATTGTTGAAAAAAATGCCCATGTTTCAAATCACCATTGAAAAATAATTCAGCACTCAACCAGTTAATATACAGCAGCAGTACAAATCTTACCTTCTCACCAAAATTGAATGTCCTCTACCCCTGCCTTTTCCCAAGCTTAGTAAGTTATAATTTTCAGCTTTTGCACATTACGATTGCTTGTTATGGGTTGAAATGTTCCATTTCCTTATTTTGTCTCCTTCGTATCTTTTCTGTCCGCTAGTCTAGAAAAAAATCAAACCTGAGATAGTGAAAGAAACTTGGATGCTCTTAAAAATAAAATGTGTATTCCTTCAGCTTCAAAAAGCTTCTTATCTGCTTGTCACCATTATCAGTGAGGATAAAGAAGGTTGACAACACCCCCCACCCCCACCTCAACCCCCAACTCTCCACCAATTGTTCATCTGCAAGAAAATCCTGACACTTTTTTATTACATGCCTGTTATATGCAGACCCCATCTAAAGAAACACTAAACAATGTGGAAAATGATAATGCGTTCTGCACACGTGAGGAACGGAAATCGTTCACAGACTATTTTTAAATAGAAGTGAAATTTCATTGGAATTTTCTACAAATCGTACACCACACTTACAATTTCAATCACTAATGATAGCGAAAAATAGTAGCAGCACGGGGGAGGACTATTCCATAAAAGAGACTCCTGTTCCAACTTTTTAACCAGTTCTTTACCGATTTGTTACAGTTTGCTAGCGAATGAATTTCTAACAGAAAATTGAAAAATGGAAGATTGCAGGTACATACTAACATCATTTGAGTCAAATAAGTTTAATTTTATATAAAACTATATCTCAGCTGTCCATTTGAAGGACAAGAGGAAACAAAGGGGACAAATTGTAAAGTTGCCATGCATTTTAACAGAAGCTATATTTTGTACACAAATCCAATTGTCTATACAGTAATTTTGTAAGCCTCGTTTTCTTCCATATAAATATTTTCTTCAATGAAATCTGGGGTATCCGGCAAGATATAATCACTCTCAGCATATTTTAAGTTCGACAGCAACCCAAGGGATCTGGACGACCAAGATTGTGAGCTCTAAACATTCATGCAAAACGTGCCAGTTCACTACTGATCAGATCGGTTCGCTTTGTTTTTAAATGAACATTGATGTCACCGGTATCACAAGAGTTTCCAAGATTTAATGGATCTCATATCCCCCTTGCCTGCTCTCACTTAATATATACTGTAGCCCAAACAAAAATCCAATATATTATAATATATAAAAGCTACATATATAGCAACCAGTATTATATGACTTTATATAAATTTATCGCATAAAATCCTATAGAAACTAAAAGGTCATAAAATCTAATTGTCTGCCCAATACCCAATTTGTTTCTACAAAAGTACTTTAGTGAGGCTATCATGTGAACTGTACCGCCGAAGCCATATTCATAAAATGTTTGCTGCTTAATTTTGAGATTGACATGAGGATGTATCCACCTTTAAAAGTTGATGAATCTTCGTCTCAAACTCAAAACCATGCAACGTAAGTTACGTAACATGTATAGTATCACACGGCTTGTTGCAAAATTGGTAAGCAGGCCAGCAAAGACTAGTGTAATAAATATTGGGTGGAGAAAACAATTGTTTGAGCAGGCACATTGTGACATTGTGAATTATGATGTAGAAATAAAATTACACTCAGTAGTTTAATGTCACAAAATTATTGCAAAACGTACTCACAGCGGTCATGGTCGCTTATATGACAATTTTAAACAAAATGTGGTAGTGCTCAGGCAAATCAACACAATATTGCTCACAATAACGTTGTTAAAATCGTCAATTATGCTGCCAAGATAAATGGATGATTTTCGGTGAAGTGAACTGGCACCTGAGTTTTCTTGTCGAGCGAACTGGATCTTCACTTTTAGCGAACTGGAGCTTACACGAGGTTCAACTTGATAGCATTGTAGAGGATTACATTTCGAATGTTCATTCTAAATTTGCATACAATATTAAAACAAGGTATTTTTGTACTGCTAGGTGAAACTGTTCACCTCTGTAACCTCAAGTGATCTCTAAAATGTCGGCGTATCACCAGTCTTTAATTTTTTTTTAGTGAAAATCTAGTGATTGTGGACATATTTACTGTGTCAACTTAGATAATGATCTATAGCTTATGACAACGTGACATGGTGTACCTTTTTACCTGCCGGAGAAATGACCTTCCTTTCAAGAAACATTATATCTATAGAATACTCACCATATTTTCTTCATCTCTCGATGAAAAAAAGGCCAAAGTCGGTAACGAACTGGAGATTTAATCGCAAGCGAACCATCCGTGAAGTCGGAACAGGAGTCTCTTTCATGGAACAGTTCCTCCCCCGTGAACAGGGGTTCCCGTCGCAAATTTGGTTGGCGATAAAATATGTTTTTTTTTGTTGACAGTTCGTCTCCAGAGTTCCAATGTCTTCTATGTGCCTACTGACAGAGTCATCCTAGCAAGTTACAATAAAATCCCTTCATAAATATGACCTGTAGACTGTGCTAAAGGTTTTCGGGTTTCAGGTCCATGCAGCCGTCATGGCTGACCGATTGTGACCAAAAGGAGACATTCTCATCTAGACATTATATAGTGTCATCCTACCAAGTTACAATAAAATCCCTTCAAAAATGTGACCTGTAGACTGTGCTAAAGGTTTTTGGGTCTGCACAGTCGTCATGGTTGACCGATCGAGACAAAAAGGGGACGTTCTCATCTAGACAAGACCTCAAACCTGCATATGAAATTTTGTGATGATTGGACAAGAACTATGGGGTGTAGCCTGTGCTAAAGAAAATGTGAACAGACTGACAGACTGATAGACTAACAGACTTCCACACACGTGATAGCAATAGCATATCTTGACTTTGTCAAGTTAAGCTAAAAATGTGTGCCTATGGAGATAGGCCTAAAACGGGGGTGCTGGCCTTTAGATTAGCCCAATTTCACACCGTTTACAGGTGTGCCCAAATTAGAGATGGTGTGAAGACATGAAGAAAAATATATAAATTCTCTCTTTCGCTTCTACATTTGAGAATAACTTCCCTCATAATATGATCATAGAAACACAGAGAAGGACATGATAATAAATCATAACAGGATAAGACTGTTATTTCTGGTTTTCATGTGCCCAAATTAGGGCAAAATTGTGTGCCCAAAATAAAAGAATTTAAAGGCCTGGGGTGTATCCTTTTGCCAATTCTTTTTGCATTGCACATCAAAGATTTTGGAGATGACCTCTTACATAGCGACGAGGGGGGTAGCAGTTGGGGACTGATCCCAGGGCTATTTTTTGCAGATGACATGGTGCTAGTGTCAGAAAGTGAAGAGGGGCTAGCGAAAATACTGGTAATTGTTGGGAGATATGGGAACAAATGGAGACTCGAACTAAGTGAAAGCAAAAGAAAAGTTTTTCCCATGGATCCTACTCGAAGGTGGAGTTCTGTATTCCAGAAGGTAGCACCAAACTTCTTCGTGTAAGGGAGACCGGTGACTATGAGTATTTGGAGATAAATATAAACATCACGGGAAGAGGCATCCACCGAAAAAACATGAATAAACTGATTGTGAAGCGAAAGCGAATCCTTTACCAAATGAAACTTATAGGGAGAAACAGTTTCAATAATTAGTTAAAAGTTTTTCATGGAGAAAACCATTTGGGAAATGGTGGGTCTACCAAGTATAACATATGGTATGGAAGTGGTACCTCTAAACCAAACGGCTTTAAAGAGCTTGGAAACCCTGCAGAACGATGCAGGCCGATGGATAACAAAGGTCGAGTAATGCCACAGAACTTGAATGAAATCGGGGGAGCTTCGGTGGATGAGAGTCAAGGAAAGGATAGACTTATTGAAACTCTCTTATCTTATTTATTTGGTAAATCTCCCCGACAGCTGCTAGTGTAAAGTAATGTTCCAGAATATTTGGAATTCAAATACAAAGACAGGGTGGATGGTCAAACTGAGGGAGTTAATAGAGAACTACTCACTGGTGTTCTCAGACTTAGAAGTAGGGACAACCCAGGGTAAACAAATTGTCAGAGAAAGAGTTTTGGAGGATGGTAACCTTAATTGGAAAGGGGGGAGGGGGGTTAAATCAAAGAGGTCTTTGAGGCCTGTGTGATAAAGAGAAGCCATGTTTTGACGAGTACCTTGATGGTACCTCAGGGGGGGGGGGGGGGGGGGGGGTAGGTCACTGTTGTTCAAGCTGAGGTCACGGTCCCTGGAGCTGAGGGGAAAAATTGGGAAAAACAGTGAAAAGGAGTGTCTGTCAGTCTGATGTGTAATTTAGATGTGGTGGAAACCCTGGAACACTTTCTACTACAATGCCCAAAATACCAGTCGGACATACCGGTAATAAGATTCACTGGGAGTATAATCATTAATGGGGAAGTTGGATGGGAGAATGAAGCACATGTGGTTAGTGAGTGATACAAAGGAGAGGGTTAATATGCTTATCGGAGTGATTGGGAAGTATGGGGAACAGGATGTCAACAAGCAGTTCATATCCGGGTGTTGGGAGGAGAGAAGCATGGGAATAGGGAGGCAGTTGGGAGTACAGGGGTAACCAAGGCCTTCTCACCAGAGAACCGCAACAAATCAGCGGCCAGCCAAAGAGTTACTATTTAATAAATATAGCATGGCTTTGAGTTGACTATGCCAAAATAGTGGTCCTCGAGGAGAGGATAGTCCCAATGCGTAGCGGAGTCATAGTCAATGAAAAGGGGGGGGGGGGGGGGGGGGGGGGGGGTCTTCATCGGTCATATATGCAAGATAATATTCTTATTCACAGCCAAAGAGAAAAGAAAATGGTTCAGGGTTTAAACAGGTAAACTAAGTTAATTCTGCCACTCATAGTTCTCGGATAGAGAGGTAGAGAACCAAAACCCCAAGAAACACAATACGATTATTCCATTAACCCCCTCCCCGCTTCCAACACTACTACAAACACCACTTTCAATACACATATTTTTATTTCTCCAAACTAAATGTAATAATGTATATGGGACGAGATGTCTTGTAAAGTATTTGCGCTTCAATGGAATTTTCTAAGCGAATTCAAATGTTACTATTTATAACCGTGCACTATTCTTTTTTCAAAAATGATAGCAGGTCTGTGCGATTTCGCTGATGAACTATAGGAAAATTGGGTGTTTCTGTTCAACCAATCAGAACGCGGGAAAGTCACATGACATCTAATATTTATTATTAAACCCTTGTGAGTGCAGTTAGTACACATTCCATTCCACAGTAAAATAAACAAACCTTATATTTATACATGTATATTTACTAGAGATTAATCCTTAAGGGCCTACCAAGTTTTGTGAGTTCCTTGTCTTACATGTACAAGCAGAACATATGTTCCAGCATGCAGGCTGCCTAATGGAAGTTACAGTGCCATGGCAGTGGTTTCTTACGAAGTCTTGGCTGCCTGTATAGGCAGCAAAGATTTCACTAGACAGCACTGCCACAGCAGACACCACTGCAATGTCCAAGTATTAGCTTATCAGGGACGATAAAATAAGTAGGCCTTTAAGGACACTTTCAGATTATTTCCTGGGGTTGAATGACACTTTCAACAGCCAGAGTCACCTTCTGTTGGACTGTTTTATGGGCGGAGGAAGTCAGAGTACCCAGACAGGACCACCAAGCAGTGGTGAGCAACTGCAGAACTCCTCAGCATACCGACTCCACACAAGCAGGGTTAGCATTAGTTGAAGACAAGTGCACCATTAACGTGCAGTATGCCTTAGTACACAGTGCCATCAGGACCCCACTGTGCCACATGGCCAATCAGGATTAAGTGCCTTGCCCAAAGATGCAATGCAGTTACCCCTGGTGGGATCAAACCGTGGACCTTTTGGTTCAAAGTGCAATGCCATAACCACTTAGCTGCTAGTCTGCCACACTCCCTAACACTTTCAAGAATCAGATAAACTTTTTGCAAGAATCAAAGTTGATTCTCATTGTTTTCTTTGCGATAATCATTTAATGTGAGATTTCTGATTCTCACCTGAATGTTATGCCTTGTCAGCTCAGTCCAGAAAGTGTCACTCACATGTACATGTAAGGTTGGGGTTTTCATACAAAAAGGGCAAAAAGCCAAAGAGGTGGAATGAGGTAAACATGTACATGTATCATTGTATGTGTGTCTATGCCAATTTCATTCATTCTTTACTTTTATTACCAGTACAGTGGAACCAGGGACCAGCCGTGAGGGCGACTAGGGTGATTATGTCGCCCTTCCAGGCCCAAAGTCGCCTAGAAAAATAGTCGGGGCGATTACAAGTCGCCCTCTAAAAATTGGCCAAAATGAGAAAAGGATGAACTGAGTGATGCGAGATTTACACGAAAACGATTATTTTCAAAAATCGAATGTGCTCGAGTGTGATAAATGGGCATTTTAATTCGTCACATAAATGTCCATTTATTTGAAATCACACGACAATCAATTGTCCATTGTCGCTTTTGGTGGATTTTTTGTTTCTATTTTGTTGCGTCAGTTTCAGACGGAGCTTCAAATGTCGAAAGGAAAATAGGTAACTTTCGCTGCTCAACAAAATAACCCAGTTTGAAAGTAGCCGTTACGTCGCTTAGGATGCCGAAAATGTATACACAACGGACGTATTTTATAACACAGTATTTTTATTTCGTTTTGCTGACGACTGTTAACTGCTGGGCCGTCTATTCCTAGAAAAACACGACAGGAATTGAAACACATGAAAAAAGCTTTAGTGATGACAAGAAAAGCTTTGTGCAGGACACAAGTGTGCATGTGGACGATCTTGAAAAAGGGTCCTCCTAAACAACGGAATGACACGGAATGACACCAGAATGCCATAAAAATGATGCGGAATGACAATTTTTTTTACAAAATACTCGACCCCAGAATGTATTTTGTTTATTAACTAACAAAGTAACTCCCAAGCAACCTTCTTACATCTGGTCCTGTTCACACTTTCAGACTTAGGAAATTATTGGCTTAATAGACTTTGGTGAAAGGCAACCGCCGGAGGGTGCTGGGGGATTGACACGAAGAAGAGGGGAGGGGTCATGAAGGAGAGGGTAGCAGTGGGGGATTTTCAGTCAATAATTACTTTGTGATTTTTTAATCTGGCATAGATGCATCATAGACAACTGGACCTGGATTATTTGGACGTTAATGGAGGACCACAAATTGAAAATATGGTAAACATGAAGAATAGCGGACGCAACAAATTATACAAAAATGACCAACTTTTCCCAACTTTTCATGGTTTCCCTACATTCTTTGGTGTTTTTTCTTTACATATTCATAAATTTGAGGGAATAAAAATCACTTTTTAGCTTGTTTTTACAAGTTTTTAACTTCCGAGACGAAGAAATTCAACTTGCGCGTCAACCATCTTTTTTAACGAAAGTGTGTGTTCGATTTTGAAGCGCACTTGTTCTGCACTGGTACCACAAGGAGAAGTCGGTAAGTACAGTGTTTTTTTCACTTTTTCATTATTAAGGTAAGTTATTATGTAATAAATAGCACCGCCCTCGACGGGTTAGGGTCAGTCTAGCAAGGGTTCGGGTTAGCTAACCCGAACCCTTCCTACACTGACCCTAATCTGTTGAACACGGTGCGATTTTCGGAACTGATGTGATACTGAATTCTCCACAAATGGGAGGAGACGCCCACCGTGACGTCACATCTTTGACAGTTTCCACTGAAAGAACGTCGCTGTTGATAAACACGACCAGACGACTTTTCCGTGCCTCTATTACGGGAAGGAAAAACTTTGTAAATAATGTGTAAATGTATTAAAAACTCAGGGTTTTTGGTACATATGTGAAGAAAAAACACTAAAGAATGTAGGGAAATCATGAAAAGTTGTGAAAAGTTGGTAATTTTTGCATAATTTGTTGGGTCCGCTATTCTTCATGTTTACCGAAAATATGAAGGGGCGGCAGGTGTGGTACATGAATATTCTTAATTTTGCTCACTTGCCTATGAAGTCTCCCTACATGACTCTGCAGTCTCCCTATTTTTTCCGGAGGGAGACATGAAGTCTCCTTAAAATTCCCCCCTAGGCTGGTCCCTGAGTGGAACCCTTCTAATTAAATGGCCACTTTCCCAGTGAAAATTATTATATTATCAGTATTCAATTAACAACAGGGATCTGGTCATTATCCTGTATTCTAGAAATAAACTTATCATTTATTTCATCACATCTTGTTTGGCAGAGATAGATTAAATGCTTGTATTGGATGCACGGAGTCCAAATAGGTCTATAAACAAAGGGAATTTGGTGATTGTAAGGGCAATTTCTTGACATATTACAATATTTTTATTCAATTAACAGGTGTTTACTCTAAAACCTTTATGCAAGTAACAGGTCAAATTTGTACCAAAGGTGTGTAAAATAGTTTTGTGTTTGAAAATTATATTAAGTTAACAGGGTTATTCAATTAAGAGTTACCATATCCAATTAAGTGGGCTAACCTGTACATCCTGTAATTTGTTTCTACAAATCTCTTTATCTCCTTTGATTAGCAATGGACTACATGTAGTAACTATATTCCATCCTTGAACAGGGAATCAACTGGTAATAATTATTGTCATTAAGCAGTAACAACAATTGTCTTCATATTAACATAATAGTGTTGACTGGTGGGTATCAAAACTAGCGACTGATAGATGGCAGGTATACTGTAAATATCATTCGGTATTGGTTTTGAGCTAAAACTGAATAACCATATTGAGGGAATCTCCTTGATTGTAGGACAAAACACCCTTGGATAAAATACCCTTGAACAAAACACCCTCCGACAAAACACCCTCATGATAAAACACCCTTGGACTAAAGCACTTTTGGACAAAACACCATCAAAACACCCTCACTGTTTTATTTCATTGGCGTGGGTGCGTGTTGATGGGTAGAGTTGTTTTAACAAGATACACATGCAGCATCTTTTTATCTTTACTGTCATAAAATCCATCAAAGTGTATGGCTTAGTTATGATAGAGCCCACTCTCTAATAGTCTTAATGGTGTTTTGGGATTAATTATTGACAATCTATCACTCCAACATAAACTGCCGGGAATTCTAACCACGTGCATACCCCCTCAGACCCCATTTGAGGCAATAGGAAAGCTAGGCCTGTGTGAGCCAAGAGAAATAAAATAAGGTTAACCGGGCTGCAAGGGATTTGTAAATCCCACATCATCCCTGTGCGCCTTCGGCACGCTAAAACCTTTCATTCATTCGATTAGTTATGAAAACAATAAAATTCTTTGGTGATCAATTCTTACTAATCCTAACTACTTTCATGGGTAGAGTTGATGATATCCATGTTTATATGGTTTCATTGAAGGAGTTAAAAGTTGCTATGGGCATTGGAAGGCTTGTTTGGAGTTATTTTCTGGCCATTTTTTCTACTCTGTTGGGTAAAGGATTAAAAGAGCTTTATGCTAAACAAACTATAGAGTATTCTATCATTTCTATGTAATCTTTGTTACTGCTGTTTTACTGTTTTTATTCTTTTCATCTGTGATAATATGTGATGTTATCAAAAAATAAAACGATTTTAATGTTCAATCTGCCAAATGAAGGGTGTTTTGCCTCAAGGGTGTTTTGTCCACGATGCAAACTCATCAATCTGACAAATTTTTGAGGGCGTTTTGTTCCAAGGGTGTTTTGTCTCAAGGGTGTTTTGTGCAGGCTGCAAATTTATCGAGGGTATTTTGTCTAGGATACAATTTTTGAGGGTGTTTTGTCATGGGGGTGTTTTGTCCGGATACCATCTCCATAAACCACAATTTTGGTATTGAAATATAACCCTGTCATTAATTAAAAAATAATAAGTAAAAAAAAATTGTTGCTCAAATGCCACTTCATCTATTTCCACATGAAGTATGGCAATCTCCAGACAGTGCTATTCACAGAAATTCCTATTCAAATGGGGAACGCAGTGGCTCAGTAGGTAGAGGTGCAGACTGCAAGCCGAGAGGTCCTCAGTTCGAATTCTACCTGCGGCAACAGCGTTGTGTCCTCGTGCAAGACACTTCATCTCCATTGCCCTCGAGGGGGCACGATGATGCCATGTACTAAGGTGTACTGCACGTCGATGGTACGCATGTCTTCAACCAATCTAACCCTGCCTGTGCCGCAGTGCGGAGTTATGATGTTGGGGAGCTGGCAGCTGCTCGTCATTGCTCGGTGGTTCTCTCTGGGTACTTCGGCTTCCTCCACCCGTAAAACTGTCACAGTCATGGTTAGCCATTGTGCATAAATATGTGACCTTAAACATCAATAAATAAATAAATAAATCCTATTCAAATTGTAATATTTTTTCCATTTACTTCCTCCAAGACATAGCTTATGACTCCTAAAGGAAAAGTACTCATTTCAATGAGGGGACATAAGCTGTATTTGGAAGCAAAAAATATTACTGAAGAAAAATTTGCAAGGGCCATCTTCTGGTCATGTTGAATAATGGGTTCGGCCTAAGGGAGGAAGCAAGACAGAAACTAATGGAAAAATGAGATGGAAACATGAGAGTTACGGTAAGTGGTTAAAGAATGACATGAAGTAAATGGTCAATATTACAGTGAGGAAGATCAAAAAGCCATCACTGGGGGATTATGAAACCATCTGTGACTGAATTCTGGAAGACTGTGAGGGAGTGCGGGGGAGAAGAATACCTCATTGGGGATGGGGTTGATGTAGGCTTCCTCGATAGAGGACATATCAGCAGAAGGCCAAATAATTGTTATTATTAACTTTTAATCCCGTTGAGTATTTTCAGAATATTTTTCATCACATCTTGTCATGGCTGCTTGACAGCAGTCATGATACGATTTCATGAAAAATTCATCTAAGTTTGATTCAAGAAATCATTGATGAAAAAATCCATTCAAATTACAGGGATAAAATTTGATTAGATGTACAAAAATTATACTTAAGGCAAGAGACTTAAAACTGCAAAGTAAATCGACAACATATATAATTTGGGCAGTCAATGACATTAGAAAATCCTGGTTATGTCAACTTATGTGGGCACAGTTATTGATGACATTCAACTCAAAGTTAAAGTAAATTACAAGGAACAACAATTCCATATATACAGAAGTTCAAAGGTATTAGGGCCAAACTGAGTTTGAGAGTTTGGTTAATCAAGCTTTATAACCACCTTATTAAGACTTGTTATTTCTTAATTAAACCTGTCAAAGTGACAAACTAAACACATAAAAGGCCACCATTTTGTCAACCCCAAAATTAAAGTGGATTTTCACCTCAAAAGCCTCAAGAAAGGTTCTCATTTGGTAGCACATTTTCAAAATGTTTCTGGTGGATAAGCACCAGAATTGCTCCTCCCCACCTTACCATGGCAAAAAACCATCGGAAGGCAACATTTCATTACTTTGAAAAAAAGGTCAGTAATCCCGAGTATTTTATGAGTAATTTGTAAATATTGGAAATTTGTTCAGAATTGTGCCATGTCCTACCGGTATCAGTTCATTCAAGAGAAGCATGTCCCTGAATTCCTTCACTGACACAGAGCAGCATTGTTTAAAAATATAATAATTCAATGGACTGTGAGGTGTTAATCTCAGATCTTGCTTTGATTTATCCTGGTTAGTACTGATTAATTGGCCAAGTATATAATAGCCAGTTTTATAAAGTTAATTCTGGTCAGTCAACAATGAATTGACCACAATCCTCAAGGAAATCGGTAAAGACAAGCAATACAAAGTAGTGGGAAACAGGTTAGTTCGCAAGCTGCCTCAAGATCAGCAAGCTAGTCGCAGATAGGGTAGATTAACTTTCGGTTTCTGGAATTGTGATAGATGGTCCTTAAAAAATATGGAAAGTTATGAATTCAGAAAGGAACTTATTAACTCGCTAGATTGTGATGATGTGTTTGGAGTGGCAGAAACTTTTCTTCGTCAAAACGAGGCCCTACACATTGACGGCTATCAATGGTTTTGGCAACAACAGGTTAAACGTTAATGCAAACACAAGGCATGGGTCAGGAAGAGTAAGGTGTTTTATTAAAAGCAGCACACTTCAGAATTATAATGCAAGAATTGTTGACAATGAATCTGAGGGGATCCAGTGGGTTAAGATAGAACATCGGGACCACAATGAAACTATTTTTCTCTGCATTTGCTATCTTCCCCCTCTTAACTCGACACGAGCATGTAACCCAGAAGAATTCTTTCAACAGTTATGCGACAAAATATATCAGTTCCAAAACGAAGGAGTTATACAAATCTGTGGAGACTTTAATTCTAGATGTGGCCATAAGCAGGACTTCATTGAAGGAGTTGATTGTGTGACGCCAAGAAATATACTGGACGAGGTTTCAAACTGCAATGGCGACTTACTTATTGACACCCTTGATGATACATCCTTTTGTATGTTAAATGGCAGATCAGCATCAACTAACGATTTCACCAGCATCTCACACCGAGGACTTGCTGTCGTTGACTATGTAATTGTTCCTCACAAGCTGCTCAAAAGGTGCGAAAATTTCAGCATACTAAGAATTACAGACTTGCTAAGTGATCTTAATCTCCATGTTGGCAACACAATACCTGGCCATTCTGTCATCATATGGGATTTGAAAACAACAAACCCAATCAGTGAAAACGACAATACAAACACTAACAACACAAATGTCAACGTGAACTGCAAGAGAAAATTGTGTAAGCTTGATCCTCTACCAACTACCTACATGAATAATCCGGAAATAATTGACGAACTTTTAATCACCATCAATAGAATCGAAAATGAGTTACATGTCAACAATGAAATCAACAATGCATACAAACTGTTTTGCGAAATCGTATCAAAGGAAATGGAAAAACATATTGATTCACTGCTTGTTGTGCCTTGCAACAAATTTGCAATTATTGCTTGGGTGGAATATATTGAGCTAATGATTGGGCGACTTGAAAGTGTCAGTTATATTTGAATTTGTGCCAAGATATCATCAAGATTGAATTATCTCCGTTATGATTTAAAAAAGAACCCTTTTCAAAACAGATTGATTTCATTCCCAAAATGGGTCACACTTATACGATTGGAACTGTACATTAACTTAATTATTTCAGTTGTGATTTATCGTTTGAAACCTTTTATGAGTTTTCAGAGACAGAGTAACTTATTATGCCCCCAACCTCCGAAGGAAGATTGGGGGGGCATCTAGTAAAGCTGTCTGTCTCTGTACACCCATCCGTCTGTCTGTACAAATGTTTTGCATTGTAATTTCAAAGCCATCGCTCGGATTTGGATCTCCTGTGATATGCTCATAGACCTGCATGGGGGAAGGGATATGCACAAGGAATGGGTGCCGTCCAATAATTTTCCCCAGAGTTATGGCCCTTTTTCGACTTTGAAATTTTTTTTGTTTTCACTCTTTCCACTTACAAAAGTTTTCTGTCCCACAATACCTTCAAGGTTACATGTACTTCAAACTTGCATATGGGTCGGGGGCAGTGGCCAGCTTTGTGTAGCCCTAGTTTTTCTTGTAAAATATTTTGGAAAAATGAGGGTTTTTTTACCTATGTAAATATTGACATACTACAATGTACTGGTCATATTAAGTATTTTATAGCAATAAAAGATATATGGTAAATCAAGTGTTATTCATTTTACATTTAAGGGTATGTATTCATACTTGTACTCGTGTACTCGCCCCAACCCTGCCCTACAAAGATTTGTGAAGTACCCCCACCCCACCCTTTTACCATGGCAAAAAAACACCAGAAGGCAGCATTTCAAAACAAATTTAAATTGGTTGGGGAAGAGGAGGGCAGGGATAATACGAGCCAGCATCAGCTGCCGATAATGGGACAATTTCCTAATGCCAAATCAGCCTACATGTATTTTCCCCAATTCCAGCTTGAAAATCCCCAATTCTCTGACTAAACCATTGAAACTTGTTGCACATAATTCATGGCTGATAAATATAATGTATTTTTTCTGATAAAAACAACAACTTGTTGTTCTGAAATGTCTATTCAGTATTCGTTCATAACATGGCATTTGATACATCAAGGCAACAAATATCAATCAAAATCATCAATTGAGTGTATTTTGAAAAAAACCTATTGAAATTTATTTTTTCCTATTTGGACCTTCCCCATGTGAATTTTCCCAATTCCACGGGCTCCAGTTTTCCTGGAGTTCTTCTCCTCCTAGTGCAATGACCCGCACATTCGACTATGACAATACCTGTGGGCAGTGTGTCATCGGCATGCTGGATGGTTATTTATTTATTTATTAAGGTTTAATGACACTTCAATAGCCAAGGTCATATCGCGTCGGTGACAAGTTTACGGGGTGGAGGAAGCCCGAGTCCCTGGAGAGAACCTCCGAGCAGCTGCCAGCTTCCAAACATCGTAACTCCACACTGCAGCACAGGCGGTGTTAGAGTGGTTGAAGACATGTGCACCACTGATGTGCAGTATGCCATAGCAAACGGCGTCATCGTACCTCCATATGGACAATCAGGGTTAAGTGACTTGCTCAAGAACACAATGCGGGGCATCCAAATAGATCGCTCAGACGGTCACCCATCCAAGGAATAACCGAGCCCGACGTTGCTGCTTAACTTCGGTGACCTGACGAGAACCTGTTTCCGCAACGACACAGCGCCCCTTGGATGGTTATAACTTCTGTTGAAACTGAAAGAACTTCGGGTATACCCTCACCCCCGGCATTTGCTTCGTCAAAACCAGTTCAAACAAGGCCTGAAAGACCGTTTTTTAATTTTTTTGCAAACCCAAAAATTAAAATACGACCTTTTAGGCGATGTTACGACAACGTCACAACATTTTATTTACTGACACTGTAAAGTCAGTCAGGGTATAACGGGTCACCTTTTATATTTTCGTTTATTACTCTCAAATAAAATAAGTTATCACAAAGTTTGTTTTTTGTTATTGACAGACAGGTATCTGACACTCATTATTGCAGCGGAAATCTTCAGATAAAGCTTCTGTTTATTTTATAAAATTAGATCGTTTGCCTGTCGCAATTTGGTCAGTAACGGGTCGCTTGTGTCTATAAAGAATCACCCTCTTTGGCACCCACTGGCGATCTATTTTCCCACTTTATATGTATTTATTGGACACAAAAAGTCTTTTTTGTCTTCTCTGAATTAATTTCACCACACTTTTTCACAACTTTTACAGTGGAAAGAAGTGAAAACGAAGTGGATCGAATGCAGTAGTTTAGCGTTAATTTTCTAAAAATAGTTCACCAACTGGAGCAGTGTTTCAATGGGTTTTAATGCGCATGTCTGACAGTGACCCGGTATTGACAACTAGACTCGCTGTTGAAACGGAATAAATATATCATGATGCCAGATATTTATCCCAATTATTTTATCGTGAATTTGAAGCGAAGACAAACCTGTTCAAATAATAATAAATACATTCACACTCTTTATATTTCTCTTTCCGTAACTGAGACTCAAACTTTTTTTTGCGGTTTCGCATGTCGAAATTTTCTTCCGGCGCACATTCAGTCTTTTTAAAAAAAATCACTTTCGTCAACAAAAAACAACAACAAACTCTCGAAACTTTCAAAGTCGACGGGCAACAAATTACTTCACAAAACTGGAATAAAATTTTAGTTTGAAATGCTCTTCAAATTGGATTTTTTTAAGGCTCAACATCGCCTGACCCGTTACTGCCTGTGACCCGTTACTACCTGAATGACTGGACAGGCATAACGAAATCAGGTAACGCAGTTATCTAAACTCGTTAAACTAACCAGGCAAAATTATAATTACAACGTTACTTTGACTTTATAATCGTAATCCATATGTATATGATAAACAAAATGTTTCAAGTCTCCTTCTGTATGTACATAGATCAAACTAAACTGGAAGATTTTTTACATTCACAGTCGTTGCATTTTTGCAAGTTGTCACTCGAGGAAAGTCGGTAAACTCCTTGGAGGCGTGGTTTCTATTAATGGACACGGGACGGTAGCACTAAAATGAGACCGCAGGCAGAAAATGAGACCGCAAGAGACCGCAGTCAAAGTACAGGGAGTAGAGCCTCAAAATAAACGCTATCTGGTCATATACAGTGTACGCAATATATATTCGAAGCTTCGTACCGATATAAGAGAAGGCCACCATTCCCCCTGCACCCCACCCCCTCTTCCCCTCCTCTCCTCCCAGCATTCAGATATAAACTGCTTAATAGTGTCCCTCACTTCCTCTTTTTCAATTTCTTCAATAAGCATTCCTACCCTCTCCCTCGTGTCCCCCTTCAGCCATCTATCCTTTGTTTCTTCACCCCACTTCTGCATTATTCTTCCAGTAAATTTTATTCTATGAGGTATATACTGTGGGCATTCCAAGAGAAAATGTTCCAGGGTCTCCACTACTCCAGAGAGGCACATTTGGCATCCCTTTTCTCCATCTCTCCCAATTTTTCCCCGAAGCTCCAGTGATCTTGATCTCAGTTTGAACAGCAGTGACCCTCCAAAGGTGCCATCTAGGTACTTCTCAAAAGCTGGCTTTTCTTTATATTGTAACCCCTGCAGTGATCTTTTCACGCTAACCCCTGCTCGCCAGTTTCAATTGCAATCTTCCGTGACTCTCTCTTTGACAAACCTTTTGCCTTCTTTCATTCCTACTTCTATGTTTGTGACCTCTATAGAGTAATTGTCCATTAGTTCCCTCACATGTTTTGACCACCCCGTATCTATATTAGAATTCCAAATGGTATCGAGCATCAATTTGCACCACCGGTTGTCAGGCAGGTTTCTCAAGTAGTTAAAGTAACACAGTTTTCCCAAATCTACCCTGTCCTTGATTTTCATCCACCCAAGCTCCCCCCTTACTGCTTCCAAAGCTGCAGCATTACTCGACCCTGTTATCCATCTGCCGGCATCATTCTGAGTACTTTCCAACTTCTTAATAACGGTTTGGTTTAATGGAATCACGTCCGTGCCATACGTTATACTTGGTAAACCCACCCTCTCCCACAGTGTTTTCCCCACAAAGACCTTGTTGAAACTATTTTTCCCTAAAAGTTTTAGTTGGTTCAGAATTCTTTTCCCCTTCAGAATCAGTTTGGCTGAGTAATTTCTGTACACCCCTCTTCCCGTTATATTTATGCTTACCCCTAGATACTCATACTCTCCCGTTTCTCCTACAGTGATTTGTTTGCTTTCCCCTTCGTGATGAGAGGTTACTGGTAATTGAAAGTGGGAGAAATGCTCTCGCAAACAGAGGCTTTCCATGGGACAAAGACAGGAAATTGCTCCTTTTAATGCCAAATTTTAAAATTTTTACACGCCGTGTGGAACCATGGTCGACCCGAGGCACATGTGCTTGGCAAAGAGTATCCAAATTAGTGGAATTTAGACACTTTGAGGAGGTGGAGGGGGTGGGGGATAAAATGGTTCTGAATGGTCCTTCAAACGTTAGTGGACAGATATAAAAAGAATTGCCAATAATGAATCTTGTTATTTGAGCAGAAAAAATAAAACTTTTTGGGGGTATGTTGAAGCAGGAATTGATCCTTCAGAAGACAGGAAATTGCTCCTTTTAATGCCAAATTTAAAAACATTTCCATGCCGGGTTGAACCATGGTCGACCCGGCACACATGTGCTTGGCACGGTGTATCCAAATTAGTGGAATTTAGTCACTATTGTGGGGGGGGGGGGGGGGGGATTCTGGATGGTCGTTCAAAAGTTAGTGGACAGCAATAAAAAAAAAATCAAATAATGAATCTTGTTATTTGTGCAGAAAAATACAACTTTTTGGGGTATGTTGAAGTAGGAATTGATCCTTCGGAAGACAGGAAATTGCACATTTTAATGCAAGATTTAGGGGTATGTTGAAGTAGGAATTGATCCTTCAGAAGACAGGAAATTGCTCCTTTTAATGCCAAATTAAAAAAATTTCCCATGCTGGGTCGAACTATGGTCGACCCGGCGCACATGTGCTTGGCACGGTGTATCCAAATTAGTGGAATTTAGTCACTATGAGGGGGATGGGGGGGGGGGGGGGCGTGAAATAATTCAGGATGGTAATTCAAAAGTTAGTGGGCAGAAATAAAAAAATCAAATAATGAATCTTGTTATTCGAGCAGAAAAAATAAAACTTTTTGGGATCTGTTGAAGTAGGAATTGATCCTTCAGAAGACAGGAAATTGCGCCTTTTAAAGCAAAATTTAAAATTTTGGTCGCCTCGGTGCACATGTGCTTGGCACGGTGTGTCCAAATTAGTGGAATGCAGTCACTATGAGGGGGGGGGGGGGGTGGGGAATGATTCAGGATGGTCATTTCAAAAGTTAGTGCACAGAACTAAAAAAATTTAAAATAATGAATCTTGTTATTTGAGCAGAAAAAATAAAACTTTCTGGGGTATGTTGAAGTAGGAATTGATCCTTCAGAAGACAGGAAATTGCTCCTTTTAATGCCAAATTTTAAAATTTTTCCATGCCGGGCCAAACCATGGTCGGCCCGGTGCACATGTGCTGGAAAGACGTATCCAAATTAGTGAACTTTAGTCACTTGGGGGGGGGGGATAAAATGATTCTGGATGGAAAAATGATGGGATTATGTCCAGGTTGGGGAGGTACACCCCCCCCCCCCACCACCACCACCACCTGATGCCCTACCCTGGTTGCTGGCCTGGCGGACAATGAATTTGTTTATTGATTTAATTATGATGGTATTATAAGTAATAACATATGAAAAATTCCGAATGAATTATTCAGCGGTTATTACTTATAATACGACCATAGTAAAAATTACACGCCTGGACAACCCGCCATTTGACTTGATTATGATGGTATTATAAGTAATAACATATGAATAATTCCGAATGAATTATTCAGCTATTATTACTTATAATACGATCATAATAATAATTACGTGCCGGGATATAAGGGACAATGGATTGAGGTCTATGGGTGTTATAATAAACAACAACAACTTTAAAATTAATGATTTAATTAAGTAAGATCTAATAAAAACCAAAATACATCAACAAAAAATAACAATATAATAATATGTTTGACTAGAAAATGAATACAAAATTAAAGGAACAATAAGGAACAGAGTTTTTTTATTCACTACCAGTTTCTGTCGTATTCTGGCTTCTTGGATTGGGTACGTACCCCTTTGTTGTGCATAGAACACCACATTTCTTCAAGAAGTTGGTGGCAGACATTCTTGGAGGATTGGCCATGTAGTCAGCCCAGTAATCTTGGATTTTCTTTGTTTGAAAAGTGTATCTTACTCTGGTGTCAGTCTCTAAGTCTGTATCGGCACTTGGCTTCAGAAAAGCTTGTTCTCCCAACACATTTTCTCGCATATGTAACGACACTGATCTTACCACGCCGAGACCCTTCCTCTGCGCCGACGCTCTCGGCCCAAACTCACTTACAAGAAGTGAGTTCCAGCAGACAGCCCCGCAAAGAAGTCAAGCAAGATCTAGTCGTACACAAATTTGTTGTCTGGGGTTTCTGCAGGTTCGTTCCTAAATAGTGATTAGTTTCCTTTCTCAGTCACCTAGGACTATCACAAACGTTTAACGCTGCCTTGGCACCCCTCTTGTGCCGTTGCTCTCGGCTCGAAGCCACTTATAAGAAATGAGTTCCCGCAGACAGCCCCGTCGCAAAAGCCAACCAAGGGTAATCATACACATAGGTGAATTGAAAGGGCATGTTTCAAATCCACTATTGAACGGGCATGTTTCAAATCCA
Source organism: Pictodentalium vernedei (assembly GCA_031216915.1). NCBI lineage: Eukaryota > Metazoa > Mollusca > Scaphopoda > Dentaliida > Dentaliidae > Pictodentalium > Pictodentalium vernedei. Next base: position 555,553,557 of record CM062295.1, on the reverse strand, counting down.
CTATTGCGAAAACTTAAGGCCACCACAAAGTGATTTAGCACCTTCAATATCGAAGCGACCAATTCGCCTTCATACACCAGATTCATGCACACACACCTACACACATACATATACACCTACACATATATATGACATATAGGAAAAAGACTCTAAAAGATACCAGTTTCAAACAATTCTTTATATGTCTGTATTATTCATAGTAATCCACATTTACTTAGGATACAAAAAATCTTTGGTCATTTTTACACTATGTACAAAAACTTCGGTAAGTACTTTCGACACTTAAAATCTCATCAGACCGATATTTTTAAAATATCGGTCTGATGAGACTTTAAGTGTCGAAAGTACTTACCGAAGCCAGAATGTAATGTTGTGCGATGGCAAGTTTAAGGGAAGAAGAAAAAAGAAAACCAAACAGCAACGCCGGTTTGGTAGCGGCCCCGGTATATGACCATAGCGGTTACAAAAAAGAAGTGGAGAAAGCTCCAACAGTCAACAGTTTAGTTTTGAAAAACCGGGAGTCATCCATCAAGCCTTCTGGGAGATAGGATGCCGTATGTGATTTTGAGGTACCTGGTTATCCTTCGGGAATTCCAAATGACCTCCACCACCCCCCCCCAAAAAAAAAAACACCCCCCCAAAAAAAAAACCCCTCTCACTGACACACACCCTCAAGCCCTTAAAAGGGCTGTTACATCTTTATTCAAATGTTTATTTATATCAAATGTACACTCGTCCCCAGCCAAACAAGCTTGTTTCAATCCTTGCCTAGTGTTTGGTGGTTTCTTGTATATGTTGCAGAAAGGTAGGTTGCACCAATTCCTCCTACGCTTTGTCTACCATTTCCATGCGTCTTCTTGATAAGAGTGTTGCAAGAAAATTTGAGAATGTTCAATTAGAAAAGTTATAGGTAGAGAGAAAGATAGGTATCCGCTATTGTATATTGTGCCTGCCGTGTGATTGTTGCTATGGATGGGGTAAGGGGTGTGTTTCTTCGGAGTCCACTCCCCACACGCAGAGTTGCGAGGCAATCCTCGCAGACTCAATTCTAAAGATCTCAATGAGTAGCGAGGCAATCCTCATTGACTCCACGCAGTTTAATTCTAATGAGTAATTTTAATTTACTGTGGATTATTTTGTTTTTCTGTTTAGGGTTCGTTCTGTGTTCGTTCAGCTTCACCATTGATTCACTATCCTGGAGTATGTGGAGGGTTTTGTTATATAGATCTTATTAAACGCATTTCAATCGCGCTTCAGCAGAGTTACGAGGCAGTCCTCACAGACTCTATCCTAAAGTTTCCAATGAGTAGCGAGGCAATCCTCACTGACTCCACGCGATTTAGTTATATTGTATAATTTTTATTTTATTTTATTATTTTTTTTTTTATTTTCTGGAAACTTATTTTGTTTTTCTGTTAAGGGATCGGTGTTCGTTCAGCTCAACCATTAATTCACTATCTTGAAGTCTGTTGAGGGTTTTGTTTTGTAGGTATTTTAATCGCGTATCAATAGTTTCTATTTTTGCTAGCTCGTGAAGTTCCTTTATCGGTGTCCATTTCGGTTTGCATAGTGCAGGGCATAATTTTGAACCCTCTGTAGCTTCTGAATGTTGGTTTTGCTTAGGTCGCTTGTTATTATTGCACCGTATTCTAGTACCGGACGTATAAATGTTTTGTAGAGCTTGAGAAGCACATCTTTGTTTGCTCCCCAATTTCTACCTCTGAGATGCGGAGTTCTGCCGTCTGACTATATTTGTATAAAATCAGGTCGGCAAATAAAAGGGGGCTCTGAAAACACTCTGTGATAACTGTGATCACGAATAATTGAGAAGCCATCACCCAACCAAAACAAAATCATTGAAGAAACAATACTGTAGTAGCCGACAATTAAGAATCAATCACTTTATATCAGAGATAAAAGCAACATTCTAAAAACACACATCATGTTGGAGCTTTCTCCACTTCTTTTTTGTAACCGCTATGGTCATATACCGGGGCCGCTACCAAACCGGCGTTGCTGTTTGGTTTTCTTTTCTCTTCTTCCCTCAAATTCGCCATCGCACAACATTACATTCTGGCTCGCCACCATGGTGGGACTCAAGCCTCTGCCATCGCCGAGCTGGAGCCGGGAGGGGCCCGCTCTCTGGTGGTTTGGTGGCGTTGAGGGATTGAGTATTGACAATCTAACACTCCAACGTAAACTGCCGGGAATTCTAACCGCGTGCATACCACCCTCAGACTCTATTTGAGGCAATAGGAACGCTAGGCCTGTGTGATCCAGGTGAAATAAAATAAGGTTAACCTGGTCTCAAGGGATTTGTAAATCCCACATCGTCCCTGCGCGCCTTCGGCGCGCTAAAACTTTTCATTCATTCACATCAAGTTACTCAAAACATTACCAATGTAATAATAATAACTCTTTGGCCAGCCGCTGATTTGTCGCGGTCCTCATAAGAGAAGGCCATCATTCCCCCTGCACCCCACCTCCTCTTCCCCTCCCAGCATTCAGATATAAACTGCTTAATAGTGTCCCTCACTTCCTCTTTTTCAATTTCTTCAATAAGCATTCCTACCCTCTCCCTCGTGTCCCCCTTCAGCCATCTATCCTTTGTTTCTTCACCCCACTTCTGCATTATTCTTCCAGTAAATTTTATTCTATGAGGTATATAATAATAATAATAACTCTTTGGCCAGCCGCTGATTTGTCGCGGTCCTCATAAGAGAAGGCCATCATTCCCCTGCACCCCACCCCCTCTTCCCCTCCTCTCCTCCCAGCATTCAGATATAAACTGCTTAATAGTGTCCCTCACTTCCTCTTTTTCAATTTCTTCAATAAGCATTCCTACCCTCTCCCTCGTGTCCCCCTTCAGCCATCTATCCTTTGTTTCTTCACCCCACTTCTGCATTATTCTTCCAGTAAATTTTATTCTATGAGGTATATACTGTGGGCATTCCAAGAGAAAATGTTCCAGAGTCTCCTCTACTCCAGAGTGGCACATTTGGCATCCCTTTTCCCCATCTCTCCCAATTTTTCCCCGAAGCTCCAGTGATCTTGATCTCAGTTTGAACAGCAGTGACCCTCCAAAGGTGCCGTCTAGGTACTTCTCAAAAGCTGGCTTTTCTTTATATTGTAACCCCTGCAGTGATCTTTTCACGCTAACCCCTGCTCGCCAGTTTCGATTGCAATCTTCCATGACTCTCTCTTTGACAAACCTTTTGCCTTCTTTCATTCCTACTTCTATGTTTGTGACCTCTATAGAGTAATTGTCCATTAGTTCCCTCACATGTTTTGACCACCCCGTTTCTATATTAGAATTCCAAATGGTATCGAGCATCAATTTGCACCACCGGTTGTCAGGCAGGTTTCTCAAGTAGTTAAAGTAACACAGTTTTCCCAAATCTACCCTGTCCTTGATTTTCATCCACCCAAGCTCCCCCCTTACTGCTTCCAAAGCTGCAGCATTACTCGACCCTGTTATCCATCTGCCGGCATCATTTTGAGTATTTTCCAACTTCTTAGTAACGGTTTGGTTTAATGGAATCACGTCCGTGCCATACGTTATACTTGGTAAACCAACCCTCTCCCACAGTGTTTTCCCCACAAAGACCTTGTGGAAACTATTTTTCCCTAAAAGTTTTAGTTGGTTCAGAATTCTTTTCCCCTTCAGAATCAGTTTGGCTGAGTAATTTCTGTACACCCCTCTTCCCGTTATATTTATGCTTACCCCTAGATACTCATACTCTCCCGTTTCTCCTACAGTGATTTGTTTGCTTCCCCCTTCGGGGATTGAGAACTCCCCCACTCTCCATCTCTTCGTCATATCTACCTTGCGTCCAACGGGTATTACCTTGCTTTTATTTTCATTTAGTTCGAGCCGCCAAGTGTTCCCATATCTACCAACAATTTCCAGCAGTTTCTCTAGCCCCTGTTCAGTTCTAGACATTAACACCATGTCGTCCGCAAAGAATAAGCCTGGTATCTTTATGTCTCCAACATTTACCCCCTCCGCACTCTGAATTAGTTCGTCCCCTAAATCTTTAACATACAATGCAAACAAAATCGGTGAAAAGATACACCCCTGCTTGAGGCCTATATCCATAGGGACTCGTTTTGTAGTGATACTCCCCAGACTGAGTTGGCTTTGCACATCTGTATACAGTGCTTTCATGATTCCCACAAAGTCACCCCCCCAGTCCGATGCCCTCGAGCTTTCGCCACATACCTTCCCTCCACACTCGGTCGTACGCTTTTTTCACATCTAGAAATGCCAGAAACATCTTTTTCTTTTCAGCTTTTGTTGATTCTATCAGTTGGGTGAGTGTAAATAGGTGATCAGTGACTCTTCGTCCTTTCCTGAAACCATTTTGAATTTCTCCTAAAAAACCTTTCTCTTCTATAACTTCCTCTAGTCTACCGTATATGACCTTACAGAATACTTTTCCGATGTTACTACTAACTGATATCCCCCTATAGTTATCTAAAACTTCCTTATCCCCCTTTTTGTGTATGAACGACACCTTACTTTCCCTCCACTCTCTGGGGACCTTTTGCTTTCGCAGAGCCAGGTTGAAAAGGTTTGTCAGGACTTCAATAAGTGCCTCCCCTCCATTTTTGAGGAATTCGTTCGGAATTTCATCAGTCCCTCCCGCTTTACCATTTTTTAATTTCGAGACCACGTTCCGCACGTTCTGGCAAGACTGCAATTGCGCTCCTTCCTATTATTATTCTTTATCTCATTCACTTTTTTCCGTGCCAGTTCATATTCTCCTTTCATTAGTCTCGTGTCATTGTTATCAACCCCTTTAAGCTTCCTACTTCTTCTGTAAGCAGCGCATTTTACCTTCCTTTCTTTTATAGCCTTTTTCAGTCCCTCGTTAACCCTGTATCCGAGCTCTCTCGTTGGGACCCTCACCCTTCCTATACAATCCTTCCCTACCTCTGTTAGGCTATTTACTATGCCATCTGAAATACTCTGGACATTTGCATCCCTAGGTATACATTCAAGACTTGGTTTTAGTTTTTCCCGAAACTGCTTCCAGTCGGCTCCTTGTTTTAGTCCCCAAACTTCCTTGAAGGTATTTCTGTCTCTATTCGTCTTTTTGCCCATAATCTTAACTGTTATCAGGTTGTGATCACTACCCAAGTCATTTTTTCCCTCGTCATCTATTTCTACATCTATAACCTCCTATACTGGAAATTGTTGGTAGATATGGGAACACTTGGCGGCTCGAACTAAATGAAAATAAAAGCAAGGTAATACCCGTTGGACGCAAGGTAGATATGACGAAGAGATGGAGAGTGGGGGAGTTCTCAATCCCCGAAGGGGGAAGCAAACAAATCACTGTAGGAGAAACGGGAGAGTATGAGTATCTAGGGGTAAGCATAAATATAACGGGAAGAGGGGTGTACAGAAATTACTCTTTGTGGGGAAAACACTGTGGGAGAGGGTGGGTTTACCAAGTATAACGTATGGCACGGACGTGATTCTATTAAACCAAACCGTTATTAAGAAGTTGGAAAGTACCCAGAATGATGCCGGCAGATGGATAACAGGGTCGAGTAATGCTGCAGCTTTGGAAGCAGTAAGGGGGGGGGGGGGGGGGGCTTGGGTGGATGAAAATCAAGGACAGGGTAGATTTGGGAAAACTGTGTTACTTTAACTACTTGAGAAACCTTCCTGACAACCGGTGGTGCAAATTGATGCTCGATACCATTTGGAATTCCAATATAGAAACGGGGGTGGTCAAAATATGTAAGGGAACTAATGGACAATTACTCTATAGAGGTCACAAACATAGAAGTAGGAATGAAAGAAGGCAAAAGGTTTGTCAAAGAGAGAGTCATAGAAGATTGCAATCGAAACTGGCGAGCAGGGGTTAGCGTGAAAAGATCACTGCAGGGATTACAATATAAAGAAAAGCCAGCTTTTGAGAAGTACCTAGATGGCACCTTTGGAGGGTCACTGCTGTTCAAACTGAGATCAAGATCACTGGAGCTTCGGGAAAAAATTGGGAGAGATGGTGAAAAGGGATGCCAAATGTGCCACTCTGGAGTAGTGGAGACCCTGGAACATTTTCTCTTGGAATGCCCACAGTATATACCTCATAGAATAAAATTTACTGGAAGAATAATGCAGAAGTGGGGTGAAGAAACAAAGGATAGATGGCTGAAGGGGGACACGAGGGAGAGGGTAGGAATGCTTATTGAAGAAATTGAAAAAGAGGAAGTGAGGGACATTATTAAGCAGTTTATATCTGAATGCTGGGAGGAGAGGAGGGGAAGAGGGGGTGGGGTGCAGGGGGAATGATGGCCTTCTCTTATGAGGACCGCGACAAATCAGCGGCTGGCCAAAGAGTTATTATTATACCCAGATTCATCAGACAGCGTTTATTTGGTGTTTTTATAACCAGTAGATTACTTGCGATCTCTTTGTCCCTAGTTGCGGAAAAGTGAGACCACAAGTCAGATAACGCGCAATATATTAAAAGTGGAATCTTATGGGTTAACGTTATGAGGACCGCGACAAATCAGCGGCTGGCCAAAGAGTTATTATTACTTGAAATTTAAGACAGATAATCTCTTCTATTAATTAGTTAATGTTTCGTATTGTCATAGTTATGTATAATCTGTGTGTTGAATAAACACCTCAAATATAACAATAGAGACTCAGTCATGGGATTATATTCAATGTAATTACAGGTGTAAATTGACAACTGATCGTATTATAAATAATAAAAGCTGAATAGTTCATTTGTTATTACTTATAATCCAATCATAGTCCAATATCATAGTCAAATAGCCAATCATAGTCCAATATCAAGGTGAAATAGCTGATAACTGCGGCGCGTGAAAAATCTGGGGCAGGTTGTCCCTGCTGGTTTGGGGCTGGTTGTCCCTGGGGCGGGTTGCGTGGACTTTCTAGGCTTGTGGAATCTCCGAAAGTTGTCGACACAGTGCCACAGAGTCATGACACGGCGTGCATCCAAACACCATTCAAGTCAATAGGAACTCCATTCGAAATAATAAAAGTTTGCATACAGCGTTGTCTTAAACAAATGGTATCCTTGGCGAATGTTTTTTGAATTCGCACTAATGAACGAAATGGTGTCCGAAGCACCTCATCCCGTCTTTTCTCCCACTGCTTACAGCGTGTTTTCTTGAAATGTTTACACCTCGCGACCTGTGACCTTGCAGGCAGTTTCGAAAAAGACTTCTTACTTTGGGGGTTGAGTCCGAGTTGTCACAAATATGCGCCGAGTGGTCTTGTCCCGAGAGCTAAATGGGAGGATGGGTGGTTTCACATTTCTACATCCTTCGAATCGAACCAAACCAAAAATGACATTTGTCAATCAATGCTGAAGTCACTCCCACGGCTATTTCTCTGTCCACCAACGAGTGGCTATCTTTTCCCAATTTTACCAAAACGAAATCTGTCTGGAAAATTTCAAGTCGCGTGCATTTTCGCTCAACACCCCTTAGATTTGAGAAGATAGATACATGTTCATAGATTAATTGGAGCGATTAAAATATGACAGACATAAACATTGATTATTTATTCGATCGAGACAGGTGCAAATCTCACAGTGTATCCTAATTTCGGTGTAACGGTTCCTGGCTTTCTATTCGCAAGCCAGTCACACTGCAGTGAAACAATTTTTCTCTCAGAACGTCCAAAATATCAGTCTAGTAGAATTGGTGCAGGTCAAAACTTTCAGATGTGGCCACTAATACGTCGACTAATCAGTAGCTAGTGTTTTGGACTGGATCGCAAAAAGACCGATCCACCCCAGGGCTGGGCCATCCCCCACGGTACCTGTCGAAGTTGAACCGATTTTTAAGACTAGTCGACACCGACTAAACAAATCTATTAACTGATTAGTGAATCACTTGTCGATTAGTTGCCTGAGTGTATTCTCTAAAGCCTTGAAGTTTCCACTTCGTGTTCCTTTAAGAAATAAATACCCCTTTGTTCTTAATGAAATTTTGCTACATTGTCTAAATGCTGTTACATGCTTTGCAAGATCAAAGGTATTATACTGCAATATGCAGAATGCATTGAGCGAGAGACAAGATAAATAGGAAAACGTACATAACATAATAAATTCAACTCAGCTGCCATTGTGTTCCCTGATCACTTCTTGGATCTTTGGTTCATCTACCAATAACCAGGCACTGATATAAGCTTCATACACCATAACCTTAAAATAGGTTACGGTGTGCCTAGCACACCGTAACCTGTATGTTTCCGTAGTGTAGATATAAGGTAAATTATTGAGGAAATAAGTTTCCTCTCGTATCCTAATAATAGGTCTCGAGTTTATAGAAACACGTAACCTCCCCATAACCTAACCTATAGGTTACGGCTTATGAAGTTATGTCGGACCCTGAATAACCTGCGCCCCAGTTAATATTACAGAAGCAAAACGAGTTCCGTTTGAACTCTGACATCATATGAATGTGGCGGATACACTATAAGATTGACATGTATATACGGTCGTCATTTGGGCTCAGTTCAACTGCAGATAGAATCTACAGTACAGTCACCGTGGACTGGTCATAATCCACGCATTGGCAGTGATGTCCACGCAAACCTGTACCAGATAATAAAAATCATCAGCAGCAAAATTTTAATTAATGAAGCACCAGGTTGAACCCGGTGCTTCATTGATTACATTTTTGATGATTATTCCTATAATTAGTGCTTGCAATCTTAATTTTTTTGCGTCTTTGAAAATATTACCCACCCTGTGGAAAGTGACGGCGGCTGTACTGTAGTCGAACACGATAAGTTGTGTCACAACTTGTGTGTGTGACTAACTGGGGGGGGGGGGAGGGGGGGGGGGGGAGGTTGGATACAAAACACAACAACATGAGTATTGTAGGAAATGTTAAGAGCTAATGAGCTATGCCACTATTCAAGTTATTATTGTGTTTAGATACGTTGGTTACACATGATAATATGCTGGGATCAGCTGGGATTGGGATTTTGGATTTTGTTTTAGTTTCAGGATTTTGTTCAGTGGATGAGTTTTGGAACTTTTTCCTGTTCATCTGAACTTGAAAGTTAAATAATAAACCCAAGACTCTACTCTTAACAAAACTGACACTGAAATTTCACAACCAAGGAGCTAGAGTTTCTGCTAATGAACATGTACACAGGCACCAATAACAACAATGAGAGCTGTCAAAGCTGCGAATGTTTTTTCGCAAATTGTTAGCTGTGAAAAAAATATTTTACGGAACCAAATATTCTGCCCCTGCCCCCTCTCTCAATTTCCCTTAGGAATTAGGAAACCAAAGATTTATTATTAGACCAATTTATTTTTTGCCGCACCGTTTGTTTGCTTGTTAGTAGAGATTGGCGGTTGTGATTTTTTCACTTCGGATTCATTTTTTGGGAGGTGAAGACCCAGGTTTTGGTTTCGGTTACGTTTTTTTCTTTATGAATTCTCAACTAATTTTGGGAATTTGGAAGTGAAGAACCATGAACTCATGTTCAAGTATGAAGTGATAGTCTCAGAATGTTTTTTTCTAGGTGAACATGAATTCCTTGGTTGTTCATAATTCAAAATTGTTATTGCATGGTATCAGAAAATCAAAGTTAAGCACTTCTAGGACTCTGACCATGATTTTCAAGGACTGTTTATAAGCTTGATGAGATTCGGAGACAGGAAAATTTTTAACCCTGTTACTAATGCAAATCATTTAGAGTATTGTAATCATTACTTCACAGGTGTCTGCAGAAAAAGAGAATTATTCCCCTTCGATGAGTGCGTATACAAAATGTATCTCCATGTGCTTTTGTGCTATAAATATGTACACGCAATGGATGATAAGGGGTTCGGGGACGATTTTAACGTAGAATGTTGCATTAAAACTCTCATATATTTCATATAACTATCTTACCACTAGCACATCTGTGTTTACAGGCTGCGTATGCATACAGTACGTGGAGAGTGTATTATCACTAAATCACCCGCAGAGTGGAGATTCCACCCGCGCAATAATTGCAAATTTGTTGCAAAGCATAACAAGCACAAGCAAAGTTTCAGCCAATGGACCCCCGGGGTTAAACCCGGAGGTCCATTGGCTGAAACATTGCTTGTGTTTTTTGTCGATATGTACAAAAATTGAAAGTTATAGCTTGGGTGATAACTCCACTCCGCGGGTGATTTAGTTACAATCCACTCTTCGAGCGAACTTTAATTTAGTACTTACTGCAGATGATTGTTTTTGCCGATTTCTTGCAGACGATCTCTCATCCAGTAACCTTTTAAGCTTCGGGTAAATGTCTTTGTGCTGTCGAATTAGGTTGCTCGTATTTACGTGTTTGGAAGCTATTTCTCTTTTGCAAATATTGCAGTTCATTTCGATTGTAGTATTCCCACTAGTGCAGCCGCAGTTATCCGGATAACCAGTTAACCTGTGGTTAAAACTTTGACCGGTCAAGAAAATGTTTTAACCGGTTAACCTTACATTCACTATACTCACCGTATATGTCCGTGTATAAGTCGTCCCCGTGTATAAGTCTGATTAAGTCGCACCCCAAACTCACACTTGGAATTCCTCCCTTTTGCCTAAAGCTCATGTATAAGTCGCACCCCCATTTTTAAATATATGCAGTCAAAAAGAATTAGTTGCAAGTTACGTTTTGCCAATTTGGGTTGCAACGGAAATAGGTAAGGTTTCACGAGTTACCACGTGGTGAATAAGATAAAAGAATAAAGGAAACTTATTAAAGATTTAAAAAATACTCGCATTTATTTCTTTTTCGTTGTTTGTTTATCACCCCAATGTCTTTCTTCATCCCTGTCAAGAAAATCCAACGCTCGTTTGTGACTGAAACTTTATAGTTTCAGAATCAGAGCACCATTTGCGCCGTAACCTGCGCAGTTGTTGTGATTAAGTTGGTTTTTCCGGAACGCGAGAATGTTCCGGAAAAACCAATAGAAATACAACAAATGCGCAGATTACAACGCAAATTATTTTCAAATTGTTGTCCCACTTAAGCATTGTTGGTGCTATTGAAACTAACTTTACCTGGTGCATGTGTGTGTAATTTATAACCGGACATTACACATCAGTGAATGGGAGTTCATGGAATAAATAAATACGTCTCTCCAGGTATTGCTGGCAAACATTTAATGTGTTATTATTTATTTTTTCGTTGTTATTTTGATGATTTTTTAAATTTTTTATGGTTTCATCCATATTGGCCCCACAAACCTGTTGATTTCCGGTACACGCACTGCTGTAAACACATGGGCGATTGAACAATGACTAAATAGAATACTTCTTTATTATTATTTATGGTCAATGTAAATAACATTGGCCGGGCCGATATAATAGTTACAGTTGAAGCAAGAACACACTACAAATATAGGTACCTTAAATGTGGTTAACCACGGTCAAACACGCTGGTTAACCGGTCAGAAAAAAGTCTTAACCGCGGCAGCACTAATTCCCACATGGGACTCGGATCTTTAGTCGCCATTTTAACTCAAGAAAAACAACTATCCTGTGGTACACATGGTTGGTTACCAAGTTCTACTTTCGTTTCTGTAATCAGTGGATATCCATTCATGGCGCTTGACGCATTGACCCCGGAACACCCCCCCCCCCCCCCCCCCCACACACACACACACACACACACACGATCGTGGATGATATGGGTTAGTTCTAAGAAATAACATTTGTTCCAGGATACATAGATTATGCGTTGTATTAATGATTAAGATTAATAAAAAAAATGTAACATCGGTTGTATGGCTACAGTTTCACTGGAACTCGCGTTTTTAGCTCACCTGACTGTAAGTCAGGGTGAGCTTTTCTTATTACTCTTCGTCCGTCGTCTCGTCCGTCGTCCTGCGTGAAGATGGTGTTTGAGCCTCTTTCTCCTAAACCACTGGCCACATTTTAATTAAATTTCATGTAAGTAGTGATAATATAGGGGTATTTTGATTTTTATCCAAGATAGGTTTCGGCTCATATTGAGCAGAGGTGTGGGGAAAAAATGGCCAAATTTTTTGAAAATCTAATGAACCACCAGTAGCAGAGACTTGATATGTGGTATACAGTGTCCTTTTGAGGTTTAGAATCAAGTTTATTCAAGAGAAGTTTGTCGGGCATTATTTGCCTTTGTTATGGGAGGGTCAAAAATTTTGGCCACGCCTAAAATTTCTATTTTCAGAATCGTCAGGTCGATTTGAACCAAATTTGATATGAGATGATAATGGGTCATAAGTAGTTGATTGATGCAAAAAAAAAATTTCTCATTGCCCCATGGGAACCTCGGGAGCTAAAAATAGGAAAAACCTTAAAACTGCCATATCTCCAAAACTACACGGCACAGAGAATTCTTATTTTGTATAAAGCTTACTTTTATCCAGTAGAATAGAATGGTTAAAAAAAATCCCTATCGGTTTGATCACAAGGTACTTTTTTCAGGACTTTGAAAAAGTGCTGAGTCAGCACTTTTTAACACTGTAGGTAATGGGAAAAAGATTAAAAAATCTTCTTCTCCAGATCCAGCAGGCAGAATCTTTTGATATTTGGTATGCAACATTGTAGGGTGGATCTGATTCAAGTTTGTTCAAATCGGCCCCTTGGGTTCATATTTGGGCTCAGTATAGGAGCCCAATTTCGAACTTAGTGCATTTCAGGCAAATTTCTTCAAAAATCTTCTTCTCCAGATCGAGCAGGCAGAATCTTTTGATATTTGGTATGCAACATTGTGGAGTGGATCTGATTGAAGTTTGTTCAAATCGGCTCCCTGGATTCATATTTGGGCTCACTATAGAAGCCCGAATTTGAACTTAGTGCATTTTCAGGCAAATTTCTTAAAAAATCTTCTTCTCCAGATCGAGCAGGCAGAATCTTATGATATTTGGCATGCAACATTGTGGGGTGGATCTGATTCAGGTTTGTTCAAATTGGACCCCTGGGTTTATATTTGGGCTCAGTATAGAAGCTCGAATTTGAACTTAGTACATTTCAGGCAAATTTCTTAAAAAATCTTCTTCTCCAGATCCAGCAGGCAGAATCTTTTCATATTTGGTATGCAACATTGTGGGGTGGATCTGATTCAAGTTTGTTCAAATCGGCCCGCTGGATTCATATTTGGGCTCGCTATAGAAGCCTGAATTCGAACGTAATGCATTTCAGGCAAATTTCTTAAAAAATCTTCTCCAGATCGAGCAGGCAGAATCTTTTGATATTTGGTATGCAACATTGTGGGGTGGGTCTGATTCAAGTTTGTTCAAATCGGCCTCCTAGGTTTATATTTGGGCTCAGTATAGAAGCTCAAATTCGAACTTAGTGCATTTCAGGCAAATTTCTTAAAAAATCTTCTTCTCCAGATCGAGCAGGCAGAATCTTTTGATATTTGGCATGCAACATTGTGGGGTGGATCTGATTCAAGTTTGTTCAAATCGGCCCACTGGGTTTATATTTGGGCTCAGTATAGAAGCTTGAATACGAACTTAGTACATTTCAGGCAAATTTCTTAAAAAATCTTCTTCTCCAGATCCAGCAGGCAGAATCTTTTGATATTTGGTATGCAACATTGTGGGGGTGGATCCGATTCAAGTTTGTTCAAATCGGCCCCCCCTGGATTCATATTTGGGCTCACTATAGAAGCCTGAATTCGAACTTAGTGCATTTCAGGCAAATTTCTTAAAAAATCTTCTCCAGATCCAGCAGGCAGAATCTTTTTATATTTGGTATGCAACATTATGGGGTGGATCTGATTCAAGTTTGTTCAAATCGGCCCGCTGGGTTTATATTTGGGCTCAGTATAGAAGCTCGAATTCAAATTTAGTGCATTTCAGGCAAATTTCTTAAAAAATCTTCTTCTCCAGATCGAGCAGGCAGAATCTTTTGATATTTGGCATGCAACATTGTGGGGTGGATCTGATTCAAGTTTGTTCAAATCGGCCCCCTGGGTTTATATTTGGGCTCAGTATAGAAGCTCAAATACGAACTTAGTACATTTCAGGCAAATTTCTTCAAAAATCTTCTTCTCCAGATCCAGCAGGCAGAATCTTTTGATATTTGGTATGCAACATTGTGGGGGTGGATCCGATTCAAGTTTGTTCAAATCGGCCCCCCCCCTGGATTCATATTTGGGCTCACTATAGAAGCCTGAATTCGAACTTAGTGCATTTCAGGCAAATTTCTTAAAAAATCTTCTCCAGATCCAGCAGGCAGAATCTTTTTATATTTGGTATGCAACATTATGGGGTGGATCTGATTCAAGTTTGTTCAAATCGGCCCGCTGGGTTTATATTTGGGCTCAGTACAGAAGCTCGAATTCAAACTTAGTGCATTTCAGGCAAATTTCTTAAAAAATCTTCTTCTCCAGATCGAGCAGGCAGAATCTTTTGATATTTGGCATGCAACATTGTGGGGTGGATCTGATTCAAGTTTGTTCAAATCGGCCCCCTGGGTTTATATTTGGGCTCAGTATAGAAGCTCGAATTCGAACTTAGTACATTTCAGGCAAATTTCTTCAAAAATCTTCATCTCCAGATCCAGCAGACAGAATCTTTTGATATTTGGTATGCAACATTGTGGGGTGGATCTGATTCAAGTTTATTCAGATCGGCCCCCCTGGATTCATATTTGGGCTCACTATAGAAGCCCGAATTCGAACTTAGTGCATTTCAGGCAAATTTCTTAAAAAATCTTGTTCTCCAGATCCAGCAGGCAGAATCTTTTTATATTTGGTATGCAACATTATGGGGCGGATCTGATTCAAGTTTGTTAAAATCGGCCCCCTGGGTGTATATTTGGGCTCAGTATAGAAGCTCGAATTCGAACTTAGTGCATTTCAGGCAAATTTCTTAAAAAATCTTCTTCTCCAGATCGAGCAGGCAAAATCTTTTGATATTTGGTATGCAACAGTGTGGGATGGATCTGATTCAAGTTTGTTCAAATCGGCTCCCTAGATTCATATTTGGGCTCACTATAGAAGCTCGAATTCGAACTTACTGCATTTCTGGCAAATTTCTTTGAAAATTTTCTTCTCAAGATCCAACTGGCAGAATCTTTTGATACTGGGTATGCACCATGCTTAGGGAGGTGAGATTCAAGTTTGTTCAAGCCAAGTCCCTGGGTTTATATTTGGGCTCACTGTGGTAGCCCAAATTATAACTTAGTTCAAAATGAGGAATTTTCTTTAAAAATCTTCTTCAGATCCAGCAGTTGGAATGTTTTGATATTTGATATGCAGCATCCTTAGGGGGGTGAGATTCAAGTTTGTTCAAGCCATGCCCCTAGGTCCATATTTGGACTCATTGTGGGAGCTTGAATTGTAACTTAGTTCAAAATGAGGAATTTTTTTTAAAAATCTTCTTCAGATCCAGCAGTCGGAATGTTTTGATATTTGGTGTGCAGCATCCTTGGAGGGGGGGGGGGGGGGGGAGATTCAAGTTTGTTAAAGCGAAGTCCTTGGGTTCATATATGGTCTCCCTGTGGGAGCCCGAATTATAACTTAGTTCAATATGAGGATTATTCTTTAAAAATCTTCTTTTTTTTTTTAGATCCACTGGTCAGAATCTTTGGATATTTGGTGTAAGCTTTTCTTAGGAGGAGCAGATGCAACTTGTTGAAATCAATTCTCAGGGTTGATATTTAGGCTACCATGTCAGGTGAGCGCCCTCAGGCCCCTTGGGGCCTCTTGTTTTTTTCACAACCAAAAGCGAGTTGTGCCCTCGGTTCCTCACCAGTCTTTCCTTGTAAGGACATGGAGACATCGACTTCCATAATGTCGTGCAGTTAGACCCATTAATTTAATTGTATTATTATTTGGAAGCCACCGCAGCAAATGAATTTAGTTAAAACCACAGTTTTGTAAACTTTATTGCTTTGTTTACCACCTGACATTGCATAACCAACTAATCGATTAATCATTGACTACTACCTAGCGATTTGTTGATAAGTAGAAATCCAATTGGCATTAATCGTTTCAACACAAGTACAGTACTCAAACAAGCATGACCAGTTCGGGGCATCCACATGGGCATTATAAATGATTATGTGTAAAATTGTCGCTAATTTGTGAGACAACGCTCATTTTACTTTCCATCGTAACCTGTGAAATAACTAGGAGACATAACAACAAGCATGTAGTTCTGGGAACCTGCTTCCCTCACAGTCTAAAATCCAAGTTGTTCCACATAGGAGACACCCGCCCATTGAAAGCATAAGTGAAACAATTTATTACATGCCTGTTCTCTGAATTCATCCATCTACAGCAACACTGAAGCATGCCAAAAATGAAAATCTGTTCCACACATGTACGGAACGGAAGTCGCTGACAGACTATTTTTATAAAGAAGCAAAATTTCACTTTTCTACAAATCGTGCACCACAATTCCAATTTGAATCGCTAACGATACTGAAAATCGCCCCCTGTGTTCCAATGTGTTCTATGTGCCAGTAGGCACATAGAACACATTGGAACTCGGGGAACGAAATAGTAACACGGGTTGGTTGGCGATAAAATCTGTTCTTTTTGTTGATAGTAACTGTTGTCAAATGAATTGCTGAGTGTTCTTCTAATAATTGCTTTTATAGACATAAAGGCATGTAATAAACACAGAACGACATGCATGTGTGAATGGGTTAATGGATATGGCATGAGTGCCAGCGCGGAAGGATAGAACGAGGGGCCTAAGGCCTCGAGTTTTATCCTTCCGCGATGGCACAAGTGCCATATCGATTAACCCATTCACACACGTGTGTCGTTCTGTGTTTATATTGCTCCCTGAGTACAACAAGGCACCATCTGTAATGTTAAAGCAGTGTTACACTCAATGCCAGAAGAAGATCTGAAATTCGCTTGTTACAAAGCCTTAAATGGCATAATGCATGATAAAATAAATCGAATACATAATATGGAGGGCGTCAAAATGCTCAGAATGGTTAAATAACGAAAACACTAGTGGTGTGCCTTGGCCCAATCCAGTGATAAAAAACTAGCTCCATATCCAGGTACCAGAACATTTCGGGCCTTTATTTTTTGGACAACATCACCAACGATGATCCAGGCCTGTCGATTTGAGGCGAACAACCGTTTGGGTCGCGTGGAGGTTACCTAAAATGAAAAATGGGTTGCGCCAAATTTTCGCCAGAACCCGGGAAATTTTTTTTGCCAAGTTGAATGATCCAGTACAAATGAATGGGAGAATGATGTTGAGCATCAACCAATCATCAGCTGCACAGGTGTTTGCATCTGCCTGAAGTATAGCTGCTCTGTTGGCCAGTTACTGGCCAACAGAGCAGCTATACTTCAGGCAGATGCAAACACCTATGCTGATGATTGTTTGATGCTCTACATCAGTTTAAACTGTTGATCATCTTAAGATGTAACGTAGGTACAAAATTAGGAAATGGCAATAATTCATGTCTCGGCCACAAATAGTGATTATGAATGCCATACTCTGCTGCGGCATACTAGCCCATGCCAAGATTAGGCTATAATTGCAACTAATTTGTATCTAAATTGCTGCAATATAGCCTCATTATTGTTCCTAAGGATTCATCTTTATTCATAATGATATTACCCATAGGAGCAAGAACCTAACTATGATACAACAGTTCATATATCAGAAAAGTTGCAATACATATATATTTTGGTTGCCTAATGGATTACCTGAATCAAGTACAGGGGTAAGAACGATAAGTTACCAAAGCTCAGACTAGATGAAAGATAAATGGGTTACACAAAATTTTGAAAACAGTATGCCTGATGGCTTGGTATAGTCTGCATCAGTACCAGTGGCAAAGCTGGGATTCCAAATCAGGTGGGTAGATCAAAATGCAGCAGCAGAGATACCCAAAGATCTGAACTGGGGGAGGTTATGGGAGAGTGTATTTTTTTGTTTTAAATGGGTAGGTGGGGCTGGAGTGGTCCTCACAGGGAAATGTTTCAAATGTTGAATCTCTTAACCCTTTACCCAACGAAGTGGCTAATACCGGCAACCGCTATTCACAAAAATACCCATTCAGTTTTCATTAGTTTTTTCATTTTTTTGTCTCGAAAACATAGCTTATAACCCCTCATTGGAATGAGCTTGACACAAAAAATGAAAGAATTTTGTTTGCAAGTGTCATCTGCCTTTTGTGTTAGGTAAAGAATTAAAAAAAATTCTGGTGCCTCCACAGATCTTATGTTGAGTATGACGGGAAGGCAAAGGTTGGAGCATGAGTGACACTTTGAATATGCATGCCCGTTGTAATTTGGACTGAAATACCATGCACAGGAAACCTTTACAGTTCCTGATTTAATGTTTGGACAGTGGTCAGATTCCCTAGTCATTTCAATGGGGAACATTTTCACAGAATTGAATGGAAGGGATCTGGATGTAATGGGGCAGCCACAATTTTCAGATAGCTGAAGTAGTGGTCGGGTGTGTCTGGCTCTTTTTAATTTCCGTCCAGCACTTTGGACACAAAATCCTCTTTTAACAACCACTAAATCGCTCCAAAGCCATACTTTGGCTCCATTTAGGATCATAGTAGAAACCTTTGGCCTGCTATTGTCTGGCACTTGGAAATTTCTGGGCAGAACCCTGTCACAAGTATTCGCATTAGCTGAGAAAAATAATATTTGATAACATTTTCGAAACCAGCCATCCCTTTTTTCAGTTCACTTCAAATTATAACCACTTGACCAGATAATTTAAAAACAAACCCCTCCCTTCCTTACTGATTTAAGAAAAATGTCTTAAGAATCACTTAATTTATTTAGTGTCACCTTACTATTACGACATCCTCTTGACTTTGTTATATGTCTTTTCAGATTTTCCAGAGGTGCATCACTAGTTCCAGTCCTGCTATATGCTCCTTTAGGATGTGCCATAGCTGTTATTCGCATATTCATTGGTTTACAGATGTTGCTGCTTTCAACTATATTGCCACATAATTTCTTCCTTAGAGGGTATATATTCTTTGCATCTTAGTCATTCCTCGAAACAATAGTGCAAGCAAGCAGCATTATGCAGGGTTCTCCTGGCACTCTCATTGCTGGAAATGAACAAAATTGCCGGGTGCAGTTTTAAGCTCCCGTGAAATCAGAGACGGGAGTAAATTGCACCCATATGGAGTCACTTCTCAGAAATATTCTGACTTATCTCATCCAAGGTTTGCAACAACACTTCAATTTCATTTCACTTTTTATCCCACAAAAAATTGTGGGGGATATACCCATGGCACTGTTCATCCATCTGTCTATCTGTCCATCTGCAGACAGAGTTGGTTTCCACTCTCTAATTGAAGTTCCTCTTGACTTAACTCTTAGAAGCCGGGGAGTTTATTGAACATGACACTTGAGTAGAAGCACCTGCTCAGTGTTTAATTCTCCCCCAGCCCAAAGATAGCCAAACCGTCACAGCCAGATTACTTGCCGTATCACATCACATGCAAGAAAACTCAACTCCCAGCTTCTAAGAGTTAACATTTGGGTTGGGTATGATGAGAGAAAGAACCGAATTTACTTTGGGGTCATTGTGCCAATTGTCAAGGTCACAATGATCTTGAACTTGATAATTTTTCTGGAGTTAGTTTCTGCTCTCTAATTAAATTTTCGCTGAGTTGATCAACATCACACTTGTCACGTGGGTTGGATATGATGAGAGGAATAACCCTATTAATATTGGGGTCATTGCACCAAAGGTCAATGACACAGTGACCTTTAACTTACAATATTTTTATACTGTACCAATGACCCAGACTTAGCTGGTGCTAACTCTTAAATATTTAGGGCCAAACACAAATTTTACCCCCCAATCCCCAAAATTTGCATCAAAAACCAAAAATTACATGTCCTATATGGTCCTCCATACTTTTACTCCACTGCGCATGCGCAGTGTCAAGGAGGTCTCAAAATTGGCGCAATTATCATTCTTTGTTTGGCCCTCACATCAGTTACATCTCACTGATATTTGTGCTTGTAAATCTCAGTTTAAATGATGCCAGACACATAATTATGAGAGAAATGGTGGATCTAAGGAGGAAGTAGAAGGATGAGAGGAAGAAACAGTGACAGGAATTGTTCAGAGCTGTAACTTATAATTTTTTTCATAAAATTATTTCATGCTGCCTATTTTCGAGGCATGGCCCTTATGTTGTCATTCTTGCTATGAATGTATCATTGTTGTTCAGTGTTTCCTCTCTCCCTTTCCTTTATTCCCCCCTAGCTATTCTCCCATGCTTTTGGCATATTTTTTTTAGTAATGTTGATTACTAAAATTTCTTGGGAGTTTTGGCTTGGTAACAGAATAATATTCTGTTTTTTCCCCATGTTTACGTCCTCACCCTTGGGTGTTTAGGCATTTTGGTCTGCATCTACCATCTGATGTTCTGCAGTTTCTTCTCTGGAAGTCTCTGTTTTGCATCAGATAGTGTTTAAATTGGTAACTGATTTTGGGCCATGTTTATCAGTGCCTGGAGTCATGTTTCTGGTTTTTGTACACTTTTTGTTTATGTTGACAATGGTTGCTTCTGATAGTGATTACTTGTCTTCTGCTTAGTTCAGTTCATAGCAAGATACATTAATATTGTCCATAAGTGTTACATTAATTTTTTCAAATGGTTTTAAAATTTTTGTCCACACTTAGGCTTTTTTGGGATCCATTTGGGCTCATTGTTCCCATTGGGAACTTGGGCTCTTCTGAAAATTTGTTCAAAATTTTATTTTTTTTAAAAATTATTTTCTTTCGAAATGATTATAATGGATTATATTATTATTATGTATCTTTGTTTCAAGGGTTAGTGCGAGTACTATGACTGTATATATTTTTTCTTGATGAAAAAATATTGTTCAAATTGTAATGCGAGGAAATCTTCCTCTAATTCTCAGGTTCATGCGTTTCTTGTAGTCACTGTATTCGTCCATTCTGGTCCTCTCTCTGCAGGGTCACTCTACTTTATCAGTCTCTTTTTCAGAAGAACAAGATCAGGGTGATGTTTCCGTGATGTCTTCAACAAGTGTGTCTCCGTCGTTGCAATATTAGAGCAAGCGGAAAAGTGCTCAAGGTAATACGACAATTGCCAAAGAGTTCCCTAGTAGGATCGAAGGCATTGATCGTCTGCTAGTCCGCCCGGTGTAGAATGGATCGGCAGCCGGGTTCGTCCGTTGCGGTCCAGGGAAGCAGTTTGGGTGATGCGAGCACTATAAACATCGAATGTGCACACCCAGCAACGACGGATCCGAGGATAGTACGGAGGAAGCCTGTCAGTCCAGTGGCTAGCTCGTCCAGGTCCACCCGGACTGCGAGCGAGAGAGACCCCTTCTCTCTTACATCAACATCTGCACCACTATGTTGTATGTTCATTTGTTAGTCGGAGCTTACGTCCACTCCTCCTGCTCGGGACGCTCCGTCGCATAGACAGTCCGACGCGGCTGTTATATTGGCTTCCTCATCCTCACGTCAACACACACGACTGCACCTTGGCTATGTGTCCACAGATTTCCAGGAGATGTTCGCATATTATATAAATGCAGGAATGAACGTCCATGGTGCTCCTGCATCGCCGACCAGGGAATACACGTCGACCAGGTCACTCCATCTGCTAGCCAAGTACACGAGGCCTTTCCAGTTGGGAAAATGCAGGAATGAACGTCCCTGGAGCTTCCAGCGGATAATTACATAGGACCGTGGCTCCACAGGCCTCATTAACGAACATGAACAGGGTGATGTTTCCGTGATGTCTTCAAAGTGTGCTTCCGTCATCACAGTCAAATGAAGAGCTAGCGGTAAAAGTGCTCATGCAGATATGTCAATTGCCAAAGAGGTCCCAAGTAGGATCGACGGCGTTGGTGTCCGCTAGCTTGCCGGGTGTAGTGACCATTCATCGAATGGCTTAGCAGCCGGGTTCGTCCGTTGTGGTCCAGGAAGGAGATTTGGGTGATGCAAGCACTATAAAAATACAATGGGCACACCCAGTGACGACTGATACGAGGATGGTACGGAGGAAGCCTATTAGTCCGGTTCCTAGCTCGTCCAGGTCCATCCGGGCTGCGAGCGAGAGAGGTCCCTCTCTCGTACAACAACATCTGGGCCCAGATGTGGTACAAAACGTTTCTCAGTCGGAGCATACGCCACCGCTCGGGACGCTCCGTTATATAGACAGGGTGGAGAGACTGCTCTTTGGGCTTTCTCATCCTCATGGCAGCACACATGACCGCACCTTGGCTACGTGACCATTGATATCCATCTAACATCGCCTACCAGGGATTCTACGGCAACTAGGTCACGCCATGCGGTATCCAATGATATGAGGCCTTCTTACTCCGGACGTTCGCATACAAGAAGTATGCAGGAGTCAATGTCCAAGGAGCTTCCAGCCGCTAAATCCTGTAAGACCGCAGCTCCACAGGCCTCCATTACGGACGTGCTATCGCAGATAGCACAAATTATCGCAGCATCCGACAGAAACTCTGTCGGATCAGGAATTATCCGAGGAAGCTGGGTCGGTACATTCCGCTGCAGGTTCAGGCACGGATGACCAAGAATTTTAAGTGGTCCGACAGGATGGCGAAAGGGATACGGAGGAGTTGGAATTTTTCCCTTTCGGAACAACATAAATTGCCGTAGAGTGCATCCAGCATTATCATCTGACATTGTTCCTCCAAACCAAAATGCAGCGTTGTCGGATAAGAGACTGATAGCGCCACTGGACACAGAATTCTTTAATAGGTTTAGGGACATCATCCCTGAGTTTCCGACACAGTCCAGAAATGTCTCACGGACATTTGAACTATTGATTGACGCTGTATATAACTTGCTACCAACACGGGCAGGTCCGGTTTCTTATCGGCAAATGCTTTACATCTGCCTTTCATCAATTCAAGGAATAATTCGAAATGGCCTTACAGAGCATTCCAAGCGTTCCTCTGCATCTAAACGACCAGGCCAAAGACCTAGTATTGTCTATACCGTCGTCTATGTCAGTTCCAACCACGACGTTGCAAATGACCATGTCGTCTAACAGGGCTAGTTTAGACGCATTATCGTATGCAGATCACCTTACCAGAGCGTTATCATTACGTCTCAAAGGAAAAGAATTCCAGGATGTACATCCTCCTTAAGAGTTCTTTCAAGGGCCTTAGCATTCTCCACGTATAACTCCGCCCTTTTAGTGGCAATATGGAGTTGGTTAGACGTGTCGTGGCCCTGGCTACATCCACGCGTGTGGATAGTAAGGTGAAAAACTCTCTCAGAGTCGCTCCGGTCTCCGGAGAGCTTCTCTTCAACGGCAAGTTTTCTGCAATCTATAATCAGATATCTAAGAAAGCTTCAGACTCTCTGCTATTTAAATCCGCTTCCAATAAGTCGGATTCAGCGGAGAAGAGTAGGACAGGCACTTCTGGGGCGAATACGTCCAAGGGAAGTTCATATAGAGGTTCCTATGCGTCCTCTAGGTCTTACTCTAGAGACCGTCAGAGTAGCGACTCAGTTAGGGGCTGTAATACTGGCCGAGACTTCCGGTCAGACACCCTTAGGTCGACGGGGCAAGGTGCGGGCCGTGGAGGACATGGCTTCTCCTTCCGCAAGCCTCGCAGGAACATGAGGTAATGGTATTAACAGTGAGAGATTTCATGAGACTGATAGGTTTGTGCTGAGCTGCTGCGGATTTTATTCCAATGGGGTGGCTACGCACTCATCCTCTACAAATTTTTCTGACTCAGAATTGGAGGGTGAAGATTTATTCACTCGATACGGACATCCTCTTGTCAAATCAAGTGAACAAGAGATTCAGACTTGGGCAGATATTCAGTGGTTAACTCAGGGAGTTCCACTGCAATTGCCGGATCCGAGTTTTAAAGTTTTGACAGATGCCAGTCAAACAGGTTGGGACGCTACATTGAGCCCAACGGATTTGAAGTGCCAGGATCTTTGGGATCCGCAGTTCCTAATCAAGCGCATAAACATCAAAGAAATGATGTCATTGTGGCTTCCGCTACGTCATTGGATGAACATTATTCAGAATGCTGACATGCAAATTCTGTCCGACAATTCGACGGTATTAGCGTATATTCGGAACCAGGGTGGCACTCATTCCATTCTGTTATTCAGAGTTAACGGAATGAATCCTTCTGTTTGTACTAGAACATCAAGTTCTCCTATCGGTCCGTCATATTCCGGGTTGTCTGAACGTACTAGTGGACTCCCTTTCACGGAGGGGCCGCTTGTTGCTGTCAGAATGGACTTTCAACAAACGAGTATTCAGTCAGATTTGCTACCAATGAGAGCGGCCAATGATGGACTTTTTTGCGACGCATCTCAACAATCAGTTGCAAACATATGTGTCACTATGTTCGGATCCTCGAGCGTTTGCAATAGATGCTCTATCGATCTCGTGAGACTGAATGATAGGATATGCATATCCTCCAGCGCCATTGATTCAGCAGATATTGCTCAAGTTAAACAGTCTCAATGCAATTCTGTTGGTAGCATCTCTATCTCCACAGAGACCGTGGATTAATCTACTCAGGTGTCTGTTGTGGGACATGCCGTGGAAGCTTCCTCCACATTTCGGTCCATTCTATTGCTAGATGGATTCAGTTAACTATCCATACTGCTTATGATATATATCTTCAACTCAGCAGTCTGGGCTTAAGATTTCAGCTCATGAAGTAAGAGTTCTTTCTACAACTTGAGCTTACGCTAATAGTGTTGCTGTTACAAATCTAATGAGGGCTGCATATTGGTCTCACCCTTCCATTTTCATGAATTTGTATCTTAGAAATATTGAGTCCATTTCTGGAGATCTGCATGGTTTAGGTCCGTTATCTGTTGCTCAGAATGTCGTCCGCTAAACAGTTGCAACTATAGTTATGCAGGCTTTCTGTTCCGGCAGTGACTCTGTCCTGCTGACCTCTTCGCTCTGGAGTATTTGATCCAGGGCAAGGGAAAGGGGTGGGGGGGGGGGTGTTCCCTTAGGTGACCTGCTTTATAGTGTAAAGCAAGGGAATACCTCTCCTGGAGTCAGTAATTCCGAGTCGGTACCGGGATGATTTTAAAGTGTAAAGCTAATGTTTACTCGTCCATCTAATATTTTTATAGTGTAGCTTGGTATGAAGCATTTGTATATGTCACATGTCATACGGGCGTTAATATACAAACCTCGGACACTTTTAATGAGTATAAAGAGTCCCATTTCTCTGGACTTCCTTTATTTATTGGCTTTCCTCTAAAAATATTAACATAATGGGTTATACTGGAGGTTAATAGAGATCATTGATGTTATTGTGCTCAATTACAGAATGGTGTTGTGTCTTTCTCGTTTTGATGCAAATAAGAAAGATACATCAGGCTTGGCAATTTCAGGAGAGCGATTTTTTAGCTCTCCTTACTGCCCTCCTGAAAGAATTAAGGAGAGCGAAAAATTGCCCTCCTAAATATTTTGGTCTGGGATGATTGAGATTACATGTGTTATGCTCACATTAAATTTTTGTTGTAAAGCAAAAATGTAATTTAACTTCGAAGTCACATAGCATCACGTAATTTCATTTTGAAAAAGTGGTTTAGTGGTAAAAGGTAATGGCTGCAACCATACCCAAACACAGTTGCAATCATTTGAATCAAAATGGGTCACATCAATATTTTTTTTCTGTCAGTTTCAAGTTCAACAACTGACATCACAGTTTGAGGGGTAATTATTCAAGGAATATTGGCACTATAATATACTACCATTACTACTATCCTGTCACTTGAAGCACTTGCACCAGGATGTGACTGTAGATTCAAGCAGACCTGTTGTCCAAGAAAGTCATACGCCTACTACTACCACCTTCAACCCCCCTTGGGGGTTGAAGGTGGTAGTGGTTGTCCAAGAAAGTCATATGCCTACTACTACCACCTTCAACCCCCCTTGGGGGGTTGAAGGTGGTAGTGGTAGGCGTATGACTTTCTTGGACAACAGGTCTGGGTACACACACAGGTCTTGTCAAGTGTGTGTTCGGTTGTTGAGTGAGACATCTAGATGTCTAAGAGATTTCGCTTTACCTTAGTAAGTTAATAAAATCACTGATGTAATCTGTTGGTTTCAGTTTCAATGAGTTTGTTCAACTGGATACTTAAAATGCTGTGTAAAGCTAATTGCTCTCCTAAGCTGATTGAGGAGAGCGATTTTTTGCCCTCCTGCATTTTTCAGAATGCCAGGCCTGATACATGTAAAGCCTATTTCTCCTTTCTCCTCGAGGGGATAATTCGGTTATATGTAGTTGAGCCTATTGGATTTTCCTTATGTCCTTGGCTCTCCAACCTTTTTACTATTCAGCTAAGTCTGGGTCATTGGTACAGTATAAAAATGTTAAAAAATTTATAGTAATTTATATATTTTTTATACTTACCAATGACCCAGAAGGGGATGGCCCTCCCATGAGTTGGAAACTCATACCTCCCCGCTGAGTACATAACGCTTACCAGGCACTGGTTGTAAGAATGATAATTGCGCCAATTTCGAGACCTCCTTGACACTGTGCATACGCAGTGGAGTAAAAGTATGGAGGACCATATAGGACATGTCATTTTCGGTTTTTGATGCAAATTTTGGGGATTGGGGGGTAAAATTAGTGTTTGGCCCTATATATATAAGAGTTAGCACCAGCTAAGTCTGGGTCATTGGTAAGTATAAAAAATATATAAATTACTATAAATTTTAAAACTTTTCCTGGTTTTTGCTCTCTAATTCAAGCTCCACTGGGACAATCAAAATTCAACTTGAATTGTGGGTTGGGTAAGTTGAGGAGAAGAAGAACCATATCTATTTTGCAGTTATTGGGGTGAACGGTAACGTCTCAATGATCTTTAACATACAACTTATTCTAGTTTCCGTTTTCGTTGCTGTATCAAGGCTTCTTTTGGGAGATGGGGGGGGGGGGGGAGTGGGGGGGGGGGGGAGAATAAGTCACCTCTCCTGGCCATCTCTAGTCTACAGGGTTGCAAAGTTATTATGGCCAATTTTTTGCATGCAGGTAGCATTTATTGTAATGATGTCCTGGGGGTAAGGGTTGGGTGTATGTTTTTATCTCTTTAAAATTATTTGGAACAACCTGTTGTTTTCAAACATTAGGATGATTTTAAATATTGGTCTACAGAGGTAATGTTCAATCGTTCATCTTCACTGTATGTATTCCAACTTACTATCTGTTTCATGTGCTGTTTGGTGCAAGAGTCTCTTAAACGTTAAAAGTTTGGGGATTTTCATACATATTTGCTAACTTTGACTGTTTACACCAAGTGGCCTTGCAGTTGTTTCTTGGCAAGTCTTATCTGCCTACATAGGCAGACGAGGCATGCCTTAAAACTACTAAGGTACTTGTAATGTAACAAGTTTTGTGAAAGACTGAATGTTGGGGCATTTGTTTTGTTTCGGTGAAAAATTATCAAAGGGGGAATTCGACCATTAAGCTTTAACTCTTTATTACACACCCATTTAAAATTAAGTTTTGTTCACAACATTCTAGGATGTGTGATAAAAATAAACTTTTATTGCACACATGTGGGATACAGATTTTTTCACTTTTTTGGGAATGGAACCAGTCATATTTCTGGGTACACACAGGCCTATTTCGATACAATGTGTAACTTATTTTGATGTTATGTTGTAAAGTGGATGTTAGCAGTCTATAGTATCTGAGTTTGTATTGTTTTCACAGAAACTCATGTCCTATATATCGACGATCATCAGATGACACTTTCTAATTTATTTTCTCAACATGAACAATACTGAATATTGATTAAATAACCCGATGGGTTAAAGTATGACATGGCAATGTCTGACATACAGTTCAAACTAAAGAACAATGTAGGCAGAATATGAAAGCATCTATGAGTGACGTCATTTCGAATGAATGACGTTGAATGAATGACGTTGCGCGAGCAAGTTTCTTGGTCACCAAAATCGAAATACAAAACAAATTGCCTGTCGATATTCACTATATGGATTCTGTACCCCTGTCAAAGTCAAAAACACAAACTTTAATAAATTTTGAGGAGGCATTGTGAACACAATACTTTCTTTTGGATAATAAGGATATAAATTTCATTTACATGGGATGAATCGACAATGACTACTGTAATCTTGACTTGACTAAACTCTTAACCCATCAATCTGTCGAGTAACAACAGTCGCATGGAACTTGGAAGTCAGATAAACATGTGAGTTTTTTATAATTTCTCATTGAAGTATTTTCCGAATTTACACCTGTTGTTTGTTGTGAAAGTGTGGTAACTTTTTGGTGGGGATCACATCAAGCAGTCACAATTCGTGCTGTAAAATTGAAGCATAAAAAGACGGTAAATTGTATTTCAGATGAACAGTGTTTCATCGATTGAAGTGGTGACGCATTACAATTTGCAAGTTGAAACTATGAATGAAAGTTCAATCAGCGTACAAAATAACAATAAGACTGGTCTCCTGCTTGTGAAGATTAATTTAGATTTTTGTCTTATTTTTATTTCCTTTACATCTGTGAAGGATAGGTTAATTCTTACTTAGTATTACCTACAAGGCCTGTTTTAGAAATTTGAGAAGGGGTGTAATAAATACCGAACCGCACAAGCATTTGAATGGGTTAATGTTTATTGCACTCGTTTGGTTTGGTGCAAAATACCACTCGACGCTTCATCTCTCATGGTATTCTTGCACCCAACCAAACTCAAAGGGTTCGATCAAGGAATCAGAAATGGACATTTTTTGCTCTGCCACTTATTTGAATGCTGTTTAGAGGCAGTGATGAGAGTATGTAAAGGGTTATCATTATTGAAATAAAATCTTTGGAACCCACATTGAAGTCTTGAGAGAGTTAAAAGCATTGAACTGAATAATTTATGCTTTATTTCCTTGCAAAAGGTTTCTCTCTACTTGGTTTGAGAAGCTGACATCTGATTAAAATAGCAAGATAACATTTAATGTTTGACAGCTAACTCCACTGCTGTATTTAGATTGTCTCCAGTGTGAATAAATATAACAGTATTGCTTCGGGATAATTTACTGTTACAGGAAATTAGAGGCTGTGAAAACCTGTGGCTGACTGGGCTATACTCAAGGGCTCTATCGACCTGAAAAACATAAGTTGCCGAGGACTTGTGACTGTCTGTCAGTATGTCGAAAAGCAACAAGATTGGACAATTTGTTTTCGAGTTATCATGTGGACAAGGAAGTGAGGAGAAGACAGGAGAATAAAAAAAAAAGAAACCGTATAAAAACAATAGTCTGTGTGTTTTACACAGACTAACAATGTTCTGTCATTTTTAGCTCACCTGACTGAAAGTCAGGGTGAGCTTTTCTTATCACTCTTCGTCCATCGTCCGTCCGTCCGTTGTCTGTAGTCCGTCGTCCTGCGTGAAGGTGATGTTTGAGCCTCTTTCTCCTAAACCACTGGCCACATTTTAATTAAATTTCCTGTAAGTGGTGGTTATATAGGGGCATTTTGATTTTTATCCAAATTAGGTTTCGGCTCATATTGAGCAGAGGTGTGGGGAAAAAATGGCCAAATTTTTTGAAAATCTTCTTCTAATGAACCACCAGTAGCAGAGACTTGATATGTGGTATACAGAGTCCTTTTGAGGTTTAGAATCAAGTTTGTTCAAGAGAAGTTTGTCGGGCACTATTTGCCTTCGTTATGGGAGGGTCAAAAATTTTGGCCGCGCCTAAAATTTCTGTTTTCTGAACCATGAGGTCAATTTGAACCAAATTTGATATGAGATGATAATGGGTCATAAATAGTTGATTGATGCAAAAAAAATTTTTCTCATTGCCCCGTGGGAACCTCGGGAGCTAAAAATAGGAAAAACCTTAAAACTGCCATATCTCCAAAACTACACGGCACAGAGAATTCTTATTTTGTATAAAGCTTACTTTTATCCAGTAGAATAGAATGGTTGAAAAAAATCCCTATCGGTTTGATCACAAGGTACTTTTTTCAGGTCTTTTGAAAAAGTGCTGAGTCAGCACTTTTTAACAGTGTAGGCAATGGAAAAAACATTAAAAAATCTTCTTCTCCAGATCCAGCAGGCAGAATCTTTTGATATTTGGTATGCAACAATGTAGGGTGGATCTGATTCAAGTTTGTTCAAATCGGCCCCCTGGGTTCATATTTGGGCTCAGTATAGGAGCCCGATTTCGAACTTAGTGCATTTCAGGCAAATTTCTTAAAAAATCTTCTTCTCCAGATCCAGCAGGCAGAATCTTTTGATATTTGGTATGCAACATTGTGGGGTGGATCTGATTCAAGTTTGTTCAAATTGGCTCCCTAGATTCATATTTGGGCTCACTATAGGAGCTCGAATTCGAACTTAGTGCATTTCAGGCAAATTTCTTCAAAAATCTTCTTCTCCAGATCCAGCAGGCAGAATCTTTTCATATTTGGTATGCAACATTGCGGGGTGGATCTGATTCAAGTTTGTTCAAATCGGCCCCCTGGATTCATATTTGGGCTTACTATAGAAGCCCGAATTCGAACTTAGTGCATTTCATGCAAATTTATTAAAAAATCTTCTTCTCCAGATCCAGCAGGCAGAATCTTTTGATATTTGGTATGCAACATTGTGGGGTGGATCTGATTCAAGTTTGTTCAAATTGGCTCCCTAGATTCATATTTGGGCTCACTATAGAAGCTCAAATTCGAACTTAGTGCATTTCAGGCAAATTTCTTAAAAAATCTTCGTCTCCAGATCCAGCAGGCAGAATCTTTTGATATTTGGTATGCAACATTGTGGGGTGGATCTGATTCAAGTTTGTTCAAATCGGCTTCCTAGATTCATATTTGTGCTCACCTATTATAGAAGCTCGAATTCGAACTTAGTGCATTTCAGGCAAATTTCTTAAAAAATCTTTTTCTCCAGATCCAGCAGGCAGAATCTTTTCATATATGGTATGCAACATTGCGGGGTGGATCTGATTCAAGTTTGTTCAAATTGGCCCCCTGGATTCATATTTGGGCTCACTATAGAAGCTCGAATTTGAACTTGGTGCATTTCGGATAAATTTCTTCAAAAATCTTCTTCTCCAGATCCAGCAGGCAGAATCTTTTCATATTTGGTATGCAACATTGCGGGGTGGATCTGATTCAAGTTTATTCAAATCGGCCCCCTGGATTCATATTTGGGCTTACTATAGAAGCCCGAATTCGGACTTAGTGCATTTCGGGCAAATTTATTAAAAAATCTTCTTCTCCAGATCCAGCAGGCAGAAACTTTTGATATTTGGTATGCAACATTGTGGGGTGGATCTGATTCAAGTTTGTTCAAATCGGCTTCCTAGATTCATATTTGGGCTCACTATAGAAGCTCGGAATTCGAACTTTTTATTTTATGTGTACATTACCCTCTAAAATGTGGATTTCTACAATATATTATGAAAAACCGAAAACCGAGCCGAAAACCGAGTATTTTTATACTGTACCAATGACCCAGACTTAGCTGGTGCTAACTCCACAAAAACCAGGGCCAAACACAAATTTTGCCCCCCAATCCCCAAAATTTGCATCCAAAACAAAAAGAAATCATGTCCTAAAGGACCTCCATAGTACGACTCTACTGCGCATGCGCAGTGACGCAGTCGTCCCGAAATTGGCGCCAAATATCATTCTCTGTTTGGCCCTTCATCAGTCAACATCTCACTGATCTTTGTGCTTGTAAATCTCAGTTTAAAGGATGCCAGACACGTAATTCTTGGAGAAAATGTGATTCTAAGGAGGATAGAAGGAGGAGAGGAAAAAAGAAGTGGCAAAAAATAATCAGGGCTGTACTTAAAATTTTTTGTTGAAATTATGTTAAGTTGCCTATTTTCGAGGCAAATGCCTCTTGTTGTCATTCTTGCTAATTGTTGCACTGCTTATTCAGTGTTTCCTCTCCCCTAACCTTCTAAAGTCCCCCCTTGCAATTCTCCCATGCTTTTGGCATATTTTTGAGAAGTTTCATTTCTAAAAATTCCCTGGGAGAGTTGCTTGGTTACAGAATGTTTTCTGTTATTTTCCCCATAGTTACGTTTTCACCCATGGGTGTATAACGTTTGTGTTCTGCATCTTCCATCTGATGTTCTGCAGATTCTCCCCTGGGAGTCTCTGTTTTGCATCAGATAGAGTGTAATTGATGACTGATTCCGGGCCAGTTTTTTCAGTGCCTGGAGTCATGTTTTCTTCTGTGTTTACACTATTTGTTTTCATTGGCAACAGCCTTTTTTGAGGGGGGCTGTTTGCCTTTGAGGTAGTTTATCTCATTATAAGATACATTTATATTATCCGAAAGTGTCTCATTAATTATTTTATATAATTTTAAAATTTTTGACCACACTTTGCCATCGGATCCATCGGGGCTCAACGTTACTTTTCAGCAACTTGGGCTTCTCTGAAAAAATATTTTTTCAAAATTATTTTGTTTTGCAATTGTTTTTTCATTTATTAATGGATCATGTTATTATGTATCTTTGTGTCAGGGGTTTTTGCGAGTAACTAGGACTTATTGTTGTTCTTTCACAATGAAGGGAACTTGTTCAAATTGTAATAGGAAGAAATCTTCCTCTGACTTTCATGATTATTGCATTAATTGTAGTCAGTGTTCTCGCATTAATCCCTGTCCTGTATGTGAACATTGGGATGAGAAACATTGGAAACGTGTGTCACGATATGTTGTTTCTGGAGAAAGAGCGATGCCGGCTCTTTCTCCACAAGGTCACTCTACTCTCTCAGTTTCTATTTCAGAGGAACCAGAAAAGGGTGATGTTTCCATGTTATCTTCTTCAAGTGTGCGTCCGTCGTCACAATTAAATACAGAGCTAGCGGCAAAAGTGCTCATGGAGATTAGACAAATGTCGTCCGCTAGCTCGCCCGGTGTAGCGTCCATTCACCGAATGGTTCGGCAGCCGGGTTCGTCCGATGCGGTCCAAGAGGAAAGTTTGGGTGATGCGAGCACTATAAAAATAATAGATGCACACCCAGTGACGGCGGATAGTGAACGAGAACGGAGGAAGCCTTTTAGTCCGGTTCCTAGCTCGTCCAGGTCCAGCCGGGCCGCGAGCGAGAGAGGCCCCTCTCTCGTACAACAACATCTGGGACCAGATGTTGTGGTACAAAATGTGTCTTTAGCGGAGCATACGTCCGTCGCTCGGGACGCTCCGTTGTATAAGCAGTCCGCAGAGACTGTTAAGGCTTCCTCTTCTCGTCGGCGCACACGACCGCACCTTGGCTGCGTGACCTCCGATATTTTGCCAGCTTCGCCGATGAAGGATTCTTCGGCGACCAGGTCACACCATCCGGCAGCCAGGGATTCGAGACCGATGGACTCCGGACGTTCGCATAGGAAAAGTATGCGGGAGCCATCTGATGCGGAGCTGCCCTCGGCGAAGCAGCGAAAGACCGCTCCTCCGCAGGTCTCGACGTCGGACATTCTAGTGCAGATAGCACAGCTTATCGCAGCATCCCAGCAGCCGACAGAAACGGTGTCGGATCGAGAATTATCCGACGGCGCTGGGTCGGTACGCTCCGCCGAAGCATCGGGGGCGGACGACCGGGAACATCGGGAGGTCCGACCAGATGGTGAAAGGGATACGGATGAATTGGAGCTATCCCTTTCGGAACAACACAAAGCTGCCGTGGACTTCATCCGGCACTTTCTTCCTCAAGTTGTTCCGTCGGGCCAGACTGCTGCGCTTCCGGACAGGAGAATTATAGCGTCATTGGACTCTGATTTTTTCGAGCGGTTCAGGGACATCGCTCCCGAGTTTCCGTCGCAGTCCAATAATGTTGCAAGAACATTTGAATTATTGAACGACGCTATTTTTAAACTTGCTTCCAGGACGGGGAAAGCAGGCTTCTTGTCCGCAAATACTCTCAACCTGCCTTTCATTAATGCAAGGAATAAATTCGACACGGCAGGTCAGGGTATACCGAGAGTTCCTCTGCGTATGGACGACGAGGCGGAAGACTTAGAGCTATCATTACCGTCGTCAGCTTCTATTCCAACCGCAGTGTTGGAAACAGCTATTGCGTCTAACAGAGCCAATTTAGATGCCTTATCTTACGCAGATCACCTTACTAAGGCGTTATCACTGCGTCTTCAAGGGGAAGAGTTTCAGGATATACAATCCTCCTTAAGACTTCTTTCAAGGGCAGTAGCTTATTCCACGTGTAACTCCGCCCTTTCAGTGGCAAATCTGGAGTTGGTTAGACGTGACGCAGCCCTGTCTACATCCACACTAGTGGATTCTAAGGTGAAGAACTCTCTTAGAGTCGCTTCGGTCTCAGGAGATCTTCTCTTTGACGGCAAGCTTTCCGCTATTTATGATAATATTAAAAAGAAAGCTAGTGATTCTCTGTTGTTTAGATCCGCTCCTAAAAGGTCGGATACAGCAGACACGAATAAGGCGGGCACTTCTGGGTCTTATCCGCCCAAGAGAGGTTCCTATAGAGGTTCCGGTGCGTCCTCTAGCTCTTATTCGAGAGACCGTCAGGATAGTGACTCTCATTCGGGACGTCCTTCAGGCCGGGACAATCGGTCGGACGCCCCGAGGTCGACGAGGCGAGGTGCGGGTCGTGGAAGGCGTGGTTTCTCCTACCGCAGGCCTCGCAGATCCAGGAGGTGATGGCTCAAACCTCTATCGCGTTCCGGTTGGCGGAAGGTTGTCGAGTTTTTCTCAAGAGTGGGCGTCGATTACGGACGACCCGTGGGTGAGAGGAGTGACTTCGGAAGGTCTAAAGATATCCTTCAAACGAAAGCCTCCATTAACTCGAAGTCCAAAGTGGACTCATCTTCCGTCAAACCCTCAGAAAAGAGACGCTCTGCTATCAGAGGTGCAGTCTCTTTTAATGAAGAACGCGGTAGAGGTCGTAGAAAACCAGGAATCGCTGGGATTCTACAGCCATCTGTTTCTGGTTCCGAAACCAGACGGCTCGTTCCGTCCAGTCATAGATTTGAGCTGGATAAACAAGCTGATCGTCGCTCCGAAGTTTTATATGGAGACGATTCGATCGGTCAGAGCGAGTATTCGGGTGAACGATTATGCAACGAGCATAGATCTCAAAGATGCGTACTTTCACGTCATGGTACATCCGACATTCCGAAAGTATCTACGCTTCGCAGTCCTAGGAGTGGTGTATCAGTTCCGGGCCATGTGCTTCGGATTGAATCTAGCACCCTGGGCTTTCACTCGGGTAATGAACTCGGTAATGATCTACTTCCGAGCTCATTCGTCTGCGGTAACGTCGGCCTACCTGGACGACATTCTTCAGAGGTACGGCAACGAGTTAACGCTTCAGAACGATGTTCAGAATCTTCTTCTATTGCTCCGACGTCTCGGTTTCATAGTAAACGAGGAGAAGTCGGATCTGGTGCCGTCCAAGTCATTCACTCATCTGGGAATGAGCTTCGAGACGCACAACAATCTCGTTCGTCTGCCGTTAACCAGAGCGAAATTAGTCAGTTGTTACGCTCGCTATTGTCTGAATACAGACAAAGTCACGGCGAGAGAATTTATGAGACTGATAGGTCTGTGCGGAGCCGCCGCGGATCTCATTCCGATGGGACGGCTACGCACACGGCCTCTTCAAATTTTCCTGACTCAGAATTGGAGTGTGAAAATTCATTCGCTCGATGTAGACGTTCTCTTGTCAGATCAAGTGAAACAAGAGATTCAGACTTGGGCAAACATTCAGTGGTTAACTCAAGGAGTTCCGCTGCAGTTGCCGGATCCGAGTTTTACCATTATGACGGATGCCAGTCAAACAGGTTGGGGTGCATCATTAATCCCAACGGATTCGAGATGCCAGGGTCTTTGGGATCCGCAATTCCTGTTCAAGCACATAAACATCAAGGAAATGATGTCAATCTGGCTTGCGTTACGTCACTGGATGGACATTATTCACGATGCTCATGTCCAAATCCTATCCGACAATACGACAGTAGTGGCGTATATACGGAATCAGGGAGGCACTCATTCAGTTCCGTTGTTCAATCTAACGGAAAGAATCCTTCTGTTTGCATTGGAACATCACGTTCTTCTTTCGGTCCGTCACATACCGGGTCGTCTGAATGTGCTAGCAGACTCCCTTTCACGAAAGGGTCGCTTGTTGCCGTCGGAGTGGACTCTCAACAAACAAGTATTCAATCAGATTTGCTACCATTGGGAACGGCCAATGATAGACTTATTTGCGACACATCTCAACAATCAGTTGCAGACGTATGTGTCCCCGTGTCCGGATCCAAGAGCATTTGCAGTAGACGCTCTATCGATCCCTTGGGACGGAATGATAGGATATGCGTATCCTCCAGCGCCGTTAATTCA
The DNA here is from genome assembly GCA_031216915.1 of Pictodentalium vernedei. Taxonomy (NCBI): domain Eukaryota; kingdom Metazoa; phylum Mollusca; class Scaphopoda; order Dentaliida; family Dentaliidae; genus Pictodentalium; species Pictodentalium vernedei. The sequence goes on along the minus strand of CM062295.1, from coordinate 555,517,263 downwards.
ACAAGTATTGCTAAAGATAAAACAATCTCAATGCAAGATTCTGTTGGTAGCATCTCTGTCGCCACAGAGACCGTGGATAAATCTACTCAGGTGTCTGTTGTGGGACCTACCGCGGAAGCTCCCTCCACGAGAGGATCTTCTTTGGCAGGGGAAATCGCGCCAACTACATCACAACCCGCAAGGTCTCAACCTTCACGTTTTTCCGTTGTGCGGTCCTTCTTGCATGGCAAGCACTTTACAGGACGAGCAGTGGACGCGATTTCTAACTGTAGGAGGACCTCCTCTTCGCTAAACTATGCGGCTAAGTGGAAGGTTTTCCGTCGTTGGTGTAGGGATCATTCTGTTGATATATTTGATCCCTCTATACCAGACATTGCTAACTTTCTAGTATACTTGTTTGACGAAATCAAACTGCAACCTGTTACTATAAAGGGTTATAGATCTATGTTATCTGATACCTATGCACATCATGATAGTTTACAAATTGGATCTAATGTCTCTTTATCGAAATTGGTTAGAAACTTTTCGATAAATAGACCCAGAACTCTTAGATTAATTCCTAAGTGGAATTTAGCTTGGGTTCTCCTTAAATTGAAGGAAAAGCCATTTGAACCTCTTGGGACAGTAGATTTCAAATTCTTATCTTATAAGACAGCTTTTCTCTTAGCTTTCTCTTCTGCCAGAAGAGTCAGTGAGCTTCATGCACTTTCGGTGGATGATTCTCATTATCGTAGTGTTGGGAACACTATCACCTTCACTACTAATGTCGGTTTTTTAGCTAAGAATCAGGCTCCTAATAAATATCCGGAACCTATTGTTATTAAGGCTCTTCCGTCTTCAGACGGGCGTAGGCCTTTACTCTGTCCTGTTAGAGCACTACGTATCTATAAACAGAGATCTCAGTTCATCAGAAAGGGACGGAAACGTTTCTTTCTGTCTTTGATGCCTAATAGAAAGGACATTTCAGTCCATTCTATTGCTAGATGGATTCAGTTAACTATCCGTACTGCGTATGAAGATTTATCTTCTTCTCAGCAGTCTGTGCTTAAGATTTCTGCTCATGAAGTAAGAGCTCTTTCTACTTCCTGGGCTTATGCTAATAGTGTTGCTATTACAGATTTAATGAAGGCTGCTTATTGGTCTCAGCCATCCACATTTACTAATTTTTATCTCAGAAATATTGAGTCCATTTCTGGAGACCTGCATTGTTTAGGTCCGTTATCTGTTGCTCAGAATGTCGTCCACTAAACAGTTGCAACTATAGTTATGCAGGCTTTCTGTTCCGGCAGTGACTCCGTCCGGCTGCCCTCTTCGCTCTGGGCTATTTGACCCAGGGCAAGGGGAAGGGGGGGGGGGGGGGGGCGGGTGTTCCCTTAGGTCACCTGCTTTATAGTGAAAAGCAAGGGAATGCCTCCTCCAAGACAGTATTTCTGAGTCGCTTCCGGGATGGTTTTAAAGTGTAATATTAATGTTTAATTTCATTCATGTCTTATTTTTAAAGTGTAGCTCGGTGTGAAGCATTTGTATATGTCAAGTGTCAAACGGGCTTTAATATACAATACTCGGACACTTTTAAATGATTATAAAGAGTCTCAATTCTCTGGACTACTTTATTTATTGGCTTGCTTTAAAAATAATTAGTATAAGGGTTATACTGGATGTTAATAGAGAACATGAATGTTATTGTGCTCAATTATTAAGGGTAGTGTATCTTTCTAATTTAAATATTAAATAAGAAAGATACATGTAAAGCCTAATACTCCTTTTCTCCTTAAGGGGTTACCTCTTTATTTTAAAATTGAGCTTATTGGATTTTCCTCTATGTCCTAGGCCCTCCAGCCTGTTTACTATTCAGCTAAGTCTGGGTCATTGGTACAGTATAAAAATGTTAAAAAATTTATAGTAATTTATATATTTTTTATACTTACCAATGACCCAGACGGGGATGGCCCTCCCTGAGTTGGGAACTCTTGCCTCCCCGCTGAGTACATAGCGCTGACCAGGCACTGCCAGTAAGAATGATATTTGGCGCCAATTTCGGGACGACTGCGTCACTGCGCATGCGCAGTAGAGTCGTACTATGGAGGTCCTTTAGGACATGATTTCTTTTTGTTTTGGATGCAAATTTTGGGGATTGGGGGGCAAAATTTGTGTTTGGCCCTGGTTTTTGTGGAGTTAGCACCAGCTAAGTCTGGGTCATTGGTAAGTATAAAAAATATATAAATTACTATAAATTTTTTAACTTTTGTAGAAAACCGAAACCGAAACCGAACCGAAATGCAAATTTCAAAACCGCCCAGCCCTAATATTTGGGCTCACTGTGGAAGCCCTAATTATAACTTAGTTCAAAATGAGGAATTTTCTTTAAAAATCTTCTTCAGATCCAGCAGTCGGAATGTTTTGATATTTGGTATGCAGCATCCTTAGGGGGGTGAGATTCAAGTTTGTTAAAGCCAAGTCCCTGGGTTCATATATGGGCTCCCTGTGGGAGCCTGAATTATAACTTAGTTCAATATGAGGAATATTCTTTAAAAATCTTCTTTTTTTTAGATCCACTGGTCAGAATCTTTGAATATTTGGTATAAGCTTTTCTTAGGAGGAGCAGATGCAACTTGTTGAAATCAATTCTCTGGGTTGATATAAATTTAGGCTACCATGTCAGGTGAGCGCCCTCAGGCCCCTTGGGGCCTCTTGTTGTAATAATGCTGACCGTCGAGACAAACCACTTGAACAGTTTGGAATGAAAAGTAATAAAGAAAGGTCCCAGGGTCTGCGAGGGTAGACAGGGTGGTAAAAAAGAAAGACCCAATTTAAACTAACAGTAACCCACACCAGTGAAGTAAATTCACTTCTTGTAAACCGTGATAAGTAAGTTGAAATTTGCATACCGGAGTTAAAACGACTTCGGTATACCTTTACCAATTATGATTTAATTTGCTGGTGACAGTTTTGAACTTGGTATATATTATGTATACAAATTGGTATACAAAAAATGTCCAGCACTATTTGTGCCATTGTAAAAGTTCGTGTTTGAGTGGTTTTTTTTCTGTTTCTTTTTCATTCGATATATCAGCAGTCTAGTCTGCGATTAATTGGCCAGATGCATAGAAACAGTATTTTTCGGTTGAAAAAAATCAAAGTTTTCTCCCATTGGGCTGAATTATGATCAGCACCATGAGTCGGTGCCCTCTTTTGTGTAACCATTCTTGCTAAATGAGTGACATAAATGATACCAAAATGCCATCAAAATGCCCTCTATGAGCACTGCCATTGATCGCTCAGATGCAAAGAAACAGCATTCTTTCAGTTCAAAATTTTGTCCAGATCCAGGGCCTCTCTCCCCCCTGGTACATTTTTTTTCCTGTCAACTTTTTTTGGCCCAGCCTGCCCCTGACATTGAGTTGAGGTGTACTGTATGAGCTGTGCCATTGGAATAGAGAAAGCATGCCAAATTTTTAAGGTTCTATTAGTTTAAGTCTTAACCCCTAAGGGCTGGAGATTTTGTTAATACATTTTTGCTTTGCTTTGACAATCCACTTCCTATGACTTTGCAGTTGTTTCTTGGCAAGTCTTGGCTGCCTTTGTAGGCAGCCAACACTTGCTTAGAAACAACTGCCATGCCACTTTGAATGTAACTTGCAAGCTTACCCCAAAACTGCATGTTGGGGCACCTGCTTTGTTGTAGAAAAATGTGATTAAATTCGAAATTAGGCCCTTAATATTTTTCAGAAATTCTAATGCATAACAACTATCAAATCTCAAGGCCCAACAGTGAATTCTAGCCAACTGTGTGGCAGTTTGTGAAGGAAATTCACTCTTTTTTTAAAGGAAATTCACTCTTTTTTAGGATTTTTTTTTATTTTATTATCATACTGAGATTAGGTAAGTGGACAGACCATTTTGACTGAACCATGACATGATCATGATCTGGTCAAAATTCTGAGTTTCTCTGTTCAGTTTTTCCCATGGAAACCCCAGGAAGTGAAGCAGTGCTTTTTTTACTATGGCTCTGCTTTACTGGTAAAATAGGACCCGGTCACTAATGCCTGGTGTGGAAGTCCACAAAAATGGGCAGCATGGGTATAAACGATTGGCTGGACTTGACTTTATATCGATGTTGCAGTCATGATGAGCCATTGTGCAGAAATATGTGACTTTAAACACCAATAAACACCATTAAATAAATAATTTCTCTGTCCAATTTTCCTCCTACAATATTGGGGAGCGTGGTGGCTAAGTGTGGTTAAGGCATTGATGTGGTGCTTTGTACTATGCTGTAATGCACGTCAATGGTGCACCTGTCTTCAACCAGTGCTAACCCTGCTTGTTTGGAGTTAGTATTTTGGGGAGTTTGACAGTTGCTTGCCATTGCTCGGTGGTTCACTCCAGGTACTCTGGCTTCCTCCACCCTGTAAAACTGTATGACGCGAGGTGACCCTGGCTGTCAAAAGTGTTGTTAAACCCCAATAAATAAATCCCACAATATTGTAGAATCTCACCAGCTGAAAAGGAAATATGAAGACATTGCATCTCAAATGCCATTTTTGTTAGTTCTTTATTCAGTTTTGATTTTGCAATATTTTGTCAGCCCTGGAAATAACATGCAAAAGGATCACTTTGGCTTTGTGGAGGTTGCTTCTTTTCAGGGGTCGATTTAATTTTTAAAAATTTAATAGCAGTTTTTTTATTTGGATAAATTTGGATTAGCATTTCCTATTATTTACATGATTTTTCATTTGAATCAGCTATAGTTGAAAATTGATTCGAAAATTGCTATGCGAATCCAGTTAAATCGAGCCCTGCTTCTTTCTTTTGTAAATGTGCGAAAGAACTACTAGTTACAACAAAATGATACAAGATAAAATTAAATTTCTAATCCTGCATGTTTTGCATGACCAGACTTGAAAATCTTTCAGGACTACTTTGGCTCAATGGTTGTGCATTGTATTCACATATGAATAGATGAATAGAGTGGTGTATGTTAACATTTTAACAGAATTTATGACGAAATAAATAGCAACAACTAGTGCACGATCTCGCCAAAGCGAGACCGTGCATTTGCTGTTGCTATTTATCAGGCCTGTCATTTTCAGGAGAGCGATTTATTCGCTCGCCTACTACTCCCCTTAAAAAAATTATGTAGGGCAAAAACTAGCCATTGTCCTGGCCATTGAAAATAATGATTACCATAACAGCCTATTCCCAAAACCCACATCTTTCCAGATCTCTGCTATGTTAGTGGTCTTTGTAAGATGGCCACACTACAACTCCCACACCTCCGGGCCTTGTCGAGGAGGTGCAGTGCAGCTGTCTCACAGAGACTATCTTGTTAGCAGCACCAAATAAAATGTATAAAGCCCACTAGGCAGAATTCATTAATAGTAAAACTTCATTTTGCCACTTTTAGCTTGAGGAGAGCTAATCGCTCCCCTAGGCCATGTGAAGGGAGCAATTTTTAGCCCTCCTGCATTTTTAAGAATGCCAGGCATGATTTATTTTAGTTGAATTTCTGTGAAGACGATAACCTGGCTAGCATGGTCAAAGACAGAATGTGAAAAAGCATCACAACACTTTATTTCTCCACCATTACCACTGGCCCAGACATGCTGGCACTCTATTCATCAGAATTTGGGCCAAACACTTAATTTTGACCTCCCTCCCCCCCAACACACACACACACCCCAAAATTAAGGCAAATCAGTATAAAAACTTGAGCCCTGTACCGTCCTCATAGATTGCTTCTGCACATGTGCAGCACAGAGCCAAGAAAGTGTCCTCAGTTCCCGCCAATAACCATTCTTTTGTTTAGTCTGGTGTAAACAGTCTTGTTTCATATCTCTCGGGTTCAGATTCTTTCTGACAACTCAGCAGTTATAGCTTATCTGTGGAACCATCTCCTTTCCAATATTTAATCTTAACAGAAATGATTCTTTTGTTCAGTAATGATCAAAACATCTCTCTTTCAATCTGCCACATTCCAGGTCGGCTCAATGTGATCGCTCTCTCCAGGCACAGACGTATTCTTCCAACAGAATGGACTCTCAAAGGAAAGCCTTTTTAATTATCAGCAACATGTTGGAACGTCTCATGATATATCTTTTTGCAACAAGATGGAGTAAACACCTCCAGACGTTCATCTCTTCATGCCCGGATCCGTTAGGCTTTGCAGTAGATGCTCTGTCAATCTTGTGGAATGGAGTCATCGGCTATGCCTTTCCTCCAACTCTGTTAATACTTCAGGTGCTTCAGAAAACCAAACAATCAACCTGAAAAGTCATTCTGGTAGCCCATCTGTCTCCTCAGAGATCGTAGGTTAACCAACGCAGACTTTTGTTACTCGACATTCTGCATCATTTGCCTCTGTGGAAGGACCTTCTATTTCAAGGCAAAACTTACAGTTGGAAGGATTCATACTATTTGGAGTAAGCAATAGCCTGCTTCTTACTGTTTTTAACTTTCAGTCCTGTTTTAGCTCTCCATTCTATTATCTATTCAGCATGTCTGGGCTAGTGGTAATGGTGGATAATTAATGGAAATTTATTTATTTATCATACCTTCCACTGATCCAGGCAAGAAGTACTCTCCCGTGCGTTATTCACTCACACCTCCCTGCATTAGAACAATTACACTCAGCAGGCATCACAAAAGAATGGTCATTGGCAGGAATTGCACACACTTCCCTGGACCTGCGCATGTGCAGACAACTGTACAAGACTCCAGTTTTTTTTACTGATTTGGCTTAATTTTGTGGTGTAGGGGAGAGGGGGAGGGGGGCAAAATTAAGCGTTTGGTCTGAATTCTGATGAATGAAGTGCCAGCATGACTTGGCCAGTGGTAGATATGATAGATACGGAAATTATTTGAAATTTCCATTATTTTTATACTGTAAATGACCCAGACATAGCTGGTGCTAACTCTTAAAAATATAGGGCCAAACACAAATTTTGCCCCCCAATCCCCAAAATTTGCATCTAAAACCAAAGAAATCATGTCCTGAATGGCCCTCCATACTTCACCTCTACTGCGCATGCGCACTGTCAAGGACGTCCCGAAATTGGCGCCATTAATCATTCTTTCTTTGTTTGGCCCTTCATCAGTTAACATCTGACTGATCTTTGTGCTTGTAAATCTCAGTTTAAATGATGCCAGACACATAAATAGTAGAGAAATGGTGATTCTAAGGAGGATATAGAAGGAGGAGAGGAAAAATAAGTGACAGAAAATAATCTGGGCTGTAACTTAAAATTTTTTAATGAAATTATGTTAAGTTACCTATTTTCGAGGCAAGAGCCTGTTGTTGTCATTCTTGTTATCAAGTTACACTGCTTGTTCAGTGTTTTCCTCTCTCCCTTTCCTTCAAGTCCCCCCTAGCTATTCTCCCATGCTTTTGGCATATTTTCTGTAATATTATTACTAAAATTTCTTGGGAGTTTTAGCTGGATAACAGAATGAATTCTGTTCTTTTCCCCATGTTTACGTCTTCACCTATGGGTGGTTAGGCGTAGTGTTCTGCATCTACCATCTGATATTTTTATACTGTACCAATGACCCAGACATAGCTGGTGCTAACTCTTAAAATATAGGGCCAAACACAAATTTTGCCCCCCAATCCCCAAAATTTGCATCTAAAACTAAAGAAATCAGAAACGCATGCCCAAATTCCTGTCCTTTAATTCGACAGTAGTGGCGTATCTCCGGAACCAGGGAGGCACTCTTTCGTTTCCGTTATTCAATTTAATGGAAAGAATCCGTCTGTTGGTTATAGTACACCAAGTTCAGTTTTGGTCCGTCATATTCCGGGTCGTCTGATTGTTTTATCGGACTCCCGTTCTCTTACGGGTCGCTTGTTGCTGTCAGAATGGACTCTCAACAAACAAGTATTCAATCAGATTTGCTATCTATGGGAGCGCCCAATGATGATTTATTTATGACACAGCTTGCTATTCAATTGCAGACGTATGTGTTGGCTTGTCCAGATCTCTGAGCTAATATTCTTAACGCTCTATTGATCTATAGGACGGAATGATAGGATACGCGTATCCTCCGGCGCTGTTGTTTTAGCAGGTATTGCTAAGATAAACAACCACAATACATTTCTGTTGATAGCATCTCTATCTTCACAGAGATCATGAGTAATTTTCTCTCTTGTCTACTGTGGGTTTTAACGTGAAATCTTCCTCTATGTGAGGATCTTTTTCACTGGGTAAATCGTGTCATCTTTATCACAACCTGCAAGGTCGCAACCTTCATGTATTCCGTTGTGTGGTCCGTATTGCATTGTAAGCACTGTACTGGACGAGCTTTGGACGCGATTTCTTACTATAGGAGATCCTCTTCTTCGCTATTCTATGCGGCTAAAGTGGAGGCTCTTCCGTCGTGGTGTAGGGATCATTATGTTCATATTGTTGATCCCTCCATACTACTCATTGCTATTTTTTAGTATACTTGTTTCACAAGATCTACTGCAGCCTGTTATTATTTAGGTTATAGGTTTATGTTACCTCATACCTATGCACTCTACGATAGTTTACAATTGAGTCTTTTGTCTCTTTATCTAAGTCAGTTAGTAACTTTTTGATAAATAGACTTAGAATCTTTAGATTAAATTCCTATACAGATTTTAACTTCGGTTCTTATTTAGCTAAGTAATCATTTGAGCCTCTGGAAACAGTAGTTTTCAAATTCTGACCTTTTAGACAGTAATTCTGTTGGTTTCTCTTTTACTGTAGAGTCAGTCTTTTAGCTGGTGCTAACTCTTAAAATATAGGGCCAAACACAAATTTTGCCCCCCAATCCCCAAAATTTGCATCTAAAACTAAAGAAAACATGTCCTGAAAGGCCCTCCACACTTCGCCCCTACTGCGCATGCGCAGTGTCAAGGACGTTCCGAAATTGGCGCCATTAATCATTCTAAGTTTGGCCCTTCATCAGTTAACATCTGACTGATCTTTGTGCTTTTAAATCTCAGTTTAAATGATGCCAGACACATAAATATTAGTGAAATGGTGATTCTAAGGAGGATAGAGAAGGAGGAGAGGAAAAGAATGTGTGACAGAATATTATCAGGGCTGTAACTTAAAAATTTTTAATGAAATTATGTTAAGTTACCTATTTTCAAGGCAGCAGCCATTTTGTTGTCATTCTGATTATTTAGTTACACTGTTTTTTTAAGTGTTTTCCTCTCTCCCTGTCCTTTAAGTTCCCCCTTGCTATTCTCCCGTGCTTTTGGCATAGTTTCTGTAATTATTATTACTAAAATTTCTTGGGAGTTTTAGCTGAATAACAGAATGAATTCTGTTCTTTCCCCATGTTTACGTCTTCACCTACGGGTGGTTAGGCGTTGTGTTCTGCATCTACCATCTGATGTTCTGCAGTTTCTTCCCTGGAAGTCTCTGTTTTGCATCAGATAGTGTATTTTTGGTAACTGATTTCGGGCCTGGGTGCCTGGAGTCTTATTTTAGTGTTTTTACACTCATTGTTTACATTTACAACAGCCCTCTGTGTGAGGGGGGGATTTCTAAAAAATAATATCTTTATGTTATTTTAATCATAAGTAGATACATTATTATTGTTCGTAAGTGTTGAATAAATTGTTTAAAATATTTTTAAAATTTTTGTCCACACTTAGGCTTGGGATCCATTGGGGCTCAACGTTACTTTTCAGAAACTTGGGCTGTTCTGAAAAAAATATTTTTTCAAAATATTTTGATTTCAATTATTTTTTCTATATTAATGGATCATATTATTATTATGTATTTTGATTGCCAGGGGTTAGTGCGAGTACCAGGACTTGTTTTCTTTTCACATTGAAAGGATATTGATCAATTGTTTTAAGAGGAAGTCTTCCTCTGACTTTATTATCATTCTATATGTGGTCAGTGTACTCGCATTAACTCCTGTTCTGTATCGTATAATTTCGATGACAATATGGGAAGCGTATGTCACGGTATGTTGTTGGGGATTTGGACACTCCGGTCCTTTCCCCGCAGGGTCACTCTACTTTATCAATTTCTGTTTCAGACGATCAAGATTAGGGTGATGTATCTGTGATGTCTTCCAACAGTGTGCCTCCGTCGTCACAATTAATGAAGGGCTAGCGGAAAAGTGCTCATGTAAATACGCCAATTGCCTAAGAGGACCCTAGTAGGTTCGACGGCCTTTGACGTCCGCTAGCTCGCCCGGTGTAGCGTCCATTCACCGAATGGTTTGGCAGCCGGGTTCGTCCGTTGCAGTCTAGAAGGAATTTTGGGGTGATGCGAGCACTATAAATTAACTTAATGCACACCCAGTGACGGCGGATCGGAGGGAGAACGCAGGAAGCCTTTTAGTCCGGTTCATAGCTCGTTCCGGTCCATCCGGACGGCAAGCGAGAGAGGCCCCTCTCTCATTCAACAACATCTGGCCCCAGATGTTGTGGTACAAATGTGTCGCAAGCGGAGCATACGTCCGTCGCTCGGGACGCTCCGTTGTATAGGCAGTCCGCTGAGACTGCTAAGGCTTCCTCTTCTCGTCAGCGCACACGACCGCACCTTGGCTGCGTGACCGCCGATATATTACCAGCTTCGCCGATCAAGGATTCTTCGGCGACCAGGTCACACCATCCGGTAGCCAGGGACACGAGGCCTGCAGACTCCGGACGTTCGCATAGGAAGTGTGCGGGAGTCAACGTACACGGAGCTTCCGGCGGCAATGCATCGTAAGACGGCTACTGCACAGGCCTCGGGAACGGACGTGCTTTCCTTAATAGCACAGTTTATCGCAGCATCCCAGTATCAACTGAATCTGTCGCATATATTTTATCCGACGATGCTGGGTCGGGCCGCTCCGCGGAAGCGGGTACGGCCGTCCGAAAGTTTCATCCGGTCCGACGGGATACCGAAAGGGATTCGGAGGATTTCGAGCTTTCCCTTTCGGAACAACATATGCTGTTGTGTATGTCATCTGACTTGGTTTTCTACAGCTTCTTTCGTCGGACCAGAATGCTGCGATGCCGGATAAGAAACTGATAGCGTCGGTGGACTTAGAAATTTTTGGTTCGGTTCAGGGACATCGTCCCTCAGTTCCGACATAGTCCAATAATGTCACACAAACTTTCGAATTATTGAACGACGCTATATATATTATTATTTTATGCTTGCTATCCAAGCATTTCTGGTTTCTTGTTCGAAGAGTTATGGAGATGTCTTTCAAAAGTGTGCCTCTGTCGTCATAGTTAATGAAGAGTTAGCGGCAATAAGTGCTCATGGAATATGTCTATCGCCTACGGAGTGACATTCGCTAGCTCACCCGGTGTAGTGTACATTCATCGAATGGTTCGGCTGCCGGGTTCGTCCGTTGCGGTCTAGGAAGGAGATTTGGGTGATGCGAGCACTTTAATTACTTTAGTACTCACCCAGTGACGGCAGATTGAGGACAGATCGGAGGAAGCCTGTTAGTCCGGTTCCTGGCTTGTCCAGGTCCGTCCGGGCTGTGAGCGAGAGAGGTCCCTCTCTCGCCCAACAACATAGGGGACCGCATGTTGTGGTTCAGATATTTTACATTCGGAGCATATGTCCGTTGGTCGGGACGCTCCGTTATATTGACAGTCCGAGAGACTGTCTTTAATGCTTCCTCATCCTCACAGCAGGGCACACGACCGCACATTGGCTACGTGACCTCGAGTATCCGATCAGTTTCGGCATTCAGTGATTCCACGGCGAATAGGTCGCGCCATCCGGTAGCCAAGGGACACGAGGCCTATACACTCCGTTCGCTCGCATATTGGTAGTATGCACGGGGTAGCGATCACGGAGCTTCCAGCGGCAGTGCATCAGTAGACCGCTTCTCCTCAGGCCTCAGTGACAGACGTGCTATCCGAGTTAGCACAGTTGTTTCGCAGCATCCCAGCAATTGACAGTTTCTCGGTCGAATCAGGAATTATCCGACGGCGCTGGGTCGGTGCGGTCCGCGGTTGCATCAGCTACGGACGACCGAACGCTTTATAGGGTCCGACAGGATGGCGAAAGGGATTCGAAAGATTTCGAGTTTTCCCTTTAGTAGTATCGGAAAATGCCTTTCATATCTTCTGGCATTATCTTCCAGTGATTATTATTTCGGACTTCATTGCTGCGATCTTGGATAAGAGACTTATAGCGTCATTGGACTCGGATTTTTCGATCGGTTCGGGGACATTGTCCCTGACTTACCGACGCAGTCCAATATTGTCATTACAACATGTGTTTTATTTTTCGACGCTATATATTATATATATATATACAAGCCTGCTACTAAGCATGATAGTTTAGTTTCTTGTCCGCGTTGCTCATTTCTGCCATTTTATCATTTATACAAATAGTTTATTTTGGCAGAGCAGGGCATACCGAGAGTTCATATGCGTCTAGACGGTGTGATTAAAGACTGCATATATTCTTTTTTGCCGTTTATGTCTTTTCCAATTTCAATGTTGGGAACGACATTATGTATAGTAGACTTAACTTAGACGCTTTATTATACGTAATCCGCCTTACTGAGGCGTTATCATTACGTCTTCAAGAAAAGATTTACGGGATATTATTCTCAATGTAATTTCTTTTGAGGGCAGTAGTTTGTTCACATATAACTCCGCCCTTCAGTGGCTGATTGGAGTTAGTTAGACGTGACGCAGCCCTAGCTACTGTATGACGCGAGGTGACCCTGGCTGTCAAAAGTGTTGTTAAACCCCAATAAATAAATCCCACAATATTGTAGAATCTCACCAGCTGAAAAGGAAATATGAAGACATTGCATCTCAAATGCCATTTTTGTTAGTTCTTTATTCAGTTTTGATTTTGCAATATTTTGTCAGCCCTGGAAATAACATGCAAAAGGATCACTTTGGCTTTGTGGAGGTTGCTTCTTTTCAGGGGTCGATTTAATTTTTAAAAATTTAATAGCAGTTTTTTTATTTGGATAAATTTGGATTAGCATTTCCTATTATTTACATGATTTTTCATTTGAATCAGCTATAGTTGAAAATTGATTCGAAAATTGCTATGCGAATCCAGTTAAATCGAGCCCTGCTTCTTTCTTTTGTAAATGTGCGAAAGAACTACTAGTTACAACAAAATGATACAAGATAAAATTAAATTTCTAATCCTGCATGTTTTGCATGACCAGACTTGAAAATCTTTCAGGACTACTTTGGCTCAATGGTTGTGCATTGTATTCACATATGAATAGATGAATAGAGTGGTGTATGTTAACATTTTAACAGAATTTATGACGAAATAAATAGCAACAACTAGTGCACGATCTCGCCAAAGCGAGACCGTGCATTTGCTGTTGCTATTTATCAGGCCTGGCATTTTCAGGAGAGCGATTTATTCGCTCGCCTACTACTCCCCTTAAAAAAATTATGTAGGGCAAAAACTAGCCATTGTCCTGGCCATTGAAAATAATGATTACCATAACAGCCTATTCCCAAAACCCACATCTTTCCAGATCTCTGCTATGTTAGTGGTCTTTGTAAGATGGCCACACTACAACTCCCACACCTCCGGGCCTTGTCGAGGAGGTGCAGTGCAGCTGTCTCACAGAGACTATCTTGTTAGCAGCACCAAATAAAATGTATAAAGCCCACTAGGCAGAATTCATTAATAGTACAACTTTATTTTGCCACTTTTAGCTTGAGGAGAGCTAATCGCTCCCCTAGACCATGTGAAGGGAGCAATTTTTAGCCCTCCTGCATTTTTAAGAAGCCAGGCATGATTTATTTTAGTTGAATTTCTGTGAAGACGATAACCTGGCTAGCATAGTCAAAGACAGAATGTGAAAAAGCATCACAACACTTTATTTCTCCACCATTACCACTGGCCCAGACATGCTGGCACTCTATTCATCAGAATTTGGGCCAAACACTTAATTTTGACCTCCCTCCCCCCAACACACACACACACCCCAAAATTAAGGCAAATCAGTATAAAAACTTGAGCCCTGTACAGTCCTCATAGATTGCTTCTGCACATGTGCAGCACAGAGCCAAGAAAGTGTCCTCAGTTCCCGCCAATAACCATTCTTTTGTTTAGTCTGGTGTAAACAGTCTTGTTTCATATCTCTCGCGTTCAGATTCTTTCTGACAACTCAACAGTTATAGCTTATCTGTGGAACCATCTCCTTTCCAATATTTAATCTTAACAGAAATGATTCTTTTGTTCAGTAATGATCAAAACATCTCTCTTTCAATCTGCCACATTCCATGTCGACTCAATGTGATCGCTCTCTCCAGGCACAGACGTATTCTTCCAACAGAAAGGACTCTCAAAGGAAAGCCTTTTTAATTATCAGCAACATGTTGGGACGTCTCATGATATATCTTTTTGCAACAAGATGGAGTAAACACCTCCAGACGTTCATCTCTTCATGCCCGGATCCGTTAGGCTTTGCAGTAGATGCTCTGTCAATCTTGTGGAATGGAGTCATCGGCTATGCCTTTTCTCCAACTCTGTTAATACTTCAGGTGCTTCAGAAAACCAAACAATCAACCTGAAAAGTCATTCTGGTAGCCCATCTGTCTCCTCAGAGATCGTAGGTTAACCAACGCAGACTTTTGTTACTCGACATTCTGCATCATTTGCCTCTGTGGAAGGACCTTCTATTTCAAGGCAAAACTTACAGTTGGAAGGATTCATACTATTTGGAGAAAGCAATAGCCTGCTTCTTACTGTTTTTAACTTTCAATCCTGTTTTAGCTCTCCATTCTATTATCTATTCAGCATGTCTGGGCTAGTGGTAATGGTGGATAATTAATGGAAATTTATTTATTTATCATACCTTCCACTGATCCAGGCAAGAAGTACTCTCCCGTGCGTTATTCACTCACACCTCCCTGCATTAGAACAATTACACTCAGCAGGCATCACAAAAGAATGGTCATTGGCAGGAATTGCACACACTTCCTTGGACCTGCGCATGTGCAGACAACTGTACAGGACTCCAGTTTTTTTTACTGATTTGGCTTAATTTTGTGGTGTAGGGGAGAGGGGGGAGGGGGGCAAAATTAAGCGTTTGGTCTGAATTCTGATGAATGGAGTGCCAGCATGACTTGGCCAGTGGTAGATATGATAGATACGGAAATTATTTGAAATTTCCATTATTTTTATACTGTAAATGACCCAGACATAGCTGGTGCTAACTCTTACAAATATAGGGCCAAACACAAATTTTGCCCCCCAATCCCCAAAATTTGCATCTAAAACCAAAGAAATCATGTCCTGAATGGCCCTCCATACTTCACCTCTACTGCGCATGCACAGTGTCAAGGACGTCCCGAAATTGGCGCCATTAATCATTCTTTCTTTGTTTGGCCCTTCATCAGTTAACATCTGACTGATCTTTGTGCTTGTAAATCTCAGTTTAAATGATGCCAGACACATAAATAGTAGAGAAATGGTGATTCTAAGGAGGATATAGAAGGAGGAGAGGAAAAATAAGTGACAGAAAATAATCAGGGCTGTAACTTAAAATTTTTTTTTCACATTGAAAGGATATTGTTCAATTGTAATAAGAGGAAATCTTCCTCTGACTTTCATAATCATTGTATAATCATTGTATAAATGTAGTCGGTGTACTCTCACTAACTCCTGTTCCGTATGTGTTAATTTTGATGACAACATGGGAAGCGTGTGTCACGGTATGTTAGTGGGGAAATGGCCATTCCAGTCCTTTCCCCGCAGGGTCACTCCAGTTTATCAATCTCTATTTCAGACGATAAAGAACAGGGTGATGTATCCGTGATGTCTTCCAAAAGTGTGCCTCCATCGTCACAATTAATGAAGAGCTAGCGGAAAAGTGCTCATAAAATACGTCAATTGCCTAAGAGGTCCCTAGTAGGATCGACGGCCTTTGACGTCCGCTAGCTCGCCCGGTGTAGCGTCCATTCATCGAATGGTTCGGCAGCCGGGTTCGTCCGTTGTGTCCAGAAGGAGTTTTGGGTGATGCGAGCACTATAAATCAACCAAATGCACACCCAGTGACGGCGGATTAGAGGAGAGAACGGAGGAAGCCTTTTAGTCCGGTTCCTAGCTCGTCCAGGTCCATCCGGACTGCGAGCGAGAGAGGCCCCTCTCTCGTACAACAACATCTGGCCCCAGATGTTGTGGTACAAAATGTTTCGCATTCGGAGCATACGTCCGCCGCTCGGGACGCTCCGTTAGACAGCCCCGAGAGACTGTCAATAAGGCTTCCTCATCCTCATGGTAGTGCACACGACCGCTCTTGGCTACGTGACCTCGGATATCCAGTCAACTTTGCCAATCAGAGAATCCTCGGCGACCAGGTCACGCCATCCGATAGCCAGGGACACGAGGCCTGCAGACTCCGGACGTTCGCATAAAGTATGCGGGAGTCAACGTACACGGAGCTTCCAGCGGCAAAGCATCGTAAGACCGCCTCGGTGACGGACGTGCTATCCCAAATAGCACAACTTATCGCAGCATCCCAGCAACGACAGAATCTCTGTCGCATCATGTAATATCCGACGACGCTTGGTCGGGACGCTCCGCGGAAGCATCAGGTGCGGACATCCAAAAATTTCATATGGTCCGACGGGATGCCGAAAGGGATTCGGAGGATTTCGAGCTTTCCCTTTCGGAACAACATAAGCTGCTGTATATGTCATCCGACTTCATCTTCTAGAGGTTCTTCGTCGGACCAGAATGCTGCGATGCCAGATAAGAAACTGATAGCGTCGGTGGACACAGAAATATTTTTATACTGTACCAATGACCCAGACTTAGCTGGTGCTAACTCTAACAAAACCAGGGCCAAACACAAATTTTGCCCCCCAATCCCCAAAATTTGCATCCAAAACAAAAAGAAATCATGTCCTAAAGGACCTCCATACTATGCCTCTACTGCGCATGCGCAGTGGCGCAGACGTCCCGAAATTGGCGCCAATTATCATTCTCTGTTTGGCCCTTCATCAGTCAACATCTCACTGATCTTTGTGCTTGTAAATCTCAGTTTAAAGGATGCCAGACACGTAATTTTTGGAGAAAATGTGATTCTAAGGAGGATAGAAGGTGGAGAGGAAAAAGAAGTGGCAAAAAATAATCAGGGCTGTACTTAAAATTTTTTGATGAAATTATGTTAAGTTGCCTATTTTCGAGGCATGGGCCTCTTGTTGTCATTCTTGCTAATTGTTGCACTGCTTATTCAGTGTTTCCTCTCCCCTAGCCTTCTAAAGTCCCCCCTTGCAATTCTCCCATGCTTTTGGCATATTTTTGAGAAATTTCATTTCTAAAATTTCCTGGGAGAGTTGCTTGGTTACAGAATGTTTTCTGTAATTTTCCCCATAGTTACGTTTTCACCCATGGGTGTATAACGTTTGTGTTCTGCATCTTCCATCTGATGTTCTACAGATTCTCCCCTGGGAGTCTCTGTTTTGCATCAGATAGAGTGTAATTGATGACTGATTCCGGGCCAGTTTTTTCAGTGCCTGGAGTCATGTTTTCTGGTGTTTTTACACTGTTTGTTTTCATTGGCAACAGCCTTTTTTGAGGGGGGCTGTTTGCCTTTGCTGTAGTTTATCTCACTATAAGATACATTTATATTATCCGAAAGTGTCTCATTAATTATTTAATATAAATTTAAAATTTTTGACCACACTTTGCCATCGGATCCATCGGGGCTCAACGTTACTTTTCAGCAACTTGGGCTTCGCTGAAAAAAATATTTTTTCTAAATTATTTTGTTTTGCAATTGTTTTTTCATTTATTAATGGATCATGTTATTATGTATCTTTGTGTCAGGGGTTTTTGCGAGTAACTAGGACTTATTGTTGTTCTTTCACAATGAAGGGACGTTGTTCAAATTGTAATAGGAAGAAATCTTCCTCTGACTTTCATGATCATTGTATTAATTGTAGTCAGTGTTCTCACATTAATCCCTGTCCTATATGTGAACATTGGGATGAGAAACATTGGAAACGTGTGTCACGATATGTTGTTTCTGGAGAAAGAGCGATTCCGGCTCTTTCTCCGCAAGGTCACTCTACTCTCTCAGTTTCTATTTCAGAGGAACCAGAAAAGGGTGATGTTTCCATGTTATCTTCTTCAAGTGTGCGTCCGTCGTCACAAATGAATTCAGAGCTAGCGGCAAAAGTGCTCATGGAGATTAGACAAATGTCGTCCGCTAGCTCGCCCGGTGTAGCGTCCATTCACCGAATGGTTCGGCAGCCGGGTTCATCCGATGCGGTCCAAGAGGAAATTTTGGGTGATGCGAGCACTATAAACATAATAGATGCACACCCAGTGACGGCGGATAGTAAGCGAGAACGGAGGAAGCCTTTGAGTCCGGTTCCTAGCTCGTCCAGGTCCAGCCGGGCCGCGAGCGAGAGAGGCCCCTCTCTTCTCGTACAACAACATCTGGGACCAGATGTTGTGGTACAAAATGTGTCTTTAGCGGAGCATACGTCCGTCGCTTGGGACGCTCCGTTGTATAAGCAGTCCGCAGAGACTGTTAAGGCTTCCTCTTCTCGTCAGCGCACACGACCGCACCTTGGCTGCGTGACCGCCGATATATTACCAGCTTCGCCGATGAAGGATTCTTCGGCGACCAGGTCACACCATCTGGCAGCCAGGGATTCGAGACCGATGGACTCTGGACGTTCGCATAGGAAAAGTATGCGGGAGCCATCTGATGCGGAGCTGCCCTCGGCGAAGCAGCGAAAGACTGCGCCTCCGCAGGTCTCAATGCCGGACATTCTTGTGCAGATAGCACAGCTTATCGCAGCATCCCAGCAGCCGACAGAAACGGTGTCGGATCGAAAATTATCCGACGGCGCTGGGTCGGTACGCTCCGCCGAAGCATCGGGGGCGGACGACCGGGAACATCATGAGGTCCGACCGGATGGTGAAAGGGATACGGATGACTTGGAGCTATCCCTTTCGGATCAACATAAAGCTGCCGTGGACTTCATCCGGCACTTTCTCCCTCAAGTTGTTCCGTCGGGCCAGACTGCTGCGCTTCCGGATAAGAGAATTATAGCGTCATTGGACTCTGAATTTTTTGAGCGGTTCAGGGACATCGCTCCCGAGTTTCCGTCGCAGTCCAATAATGTTGCAAGAACATTTGAATTATTGAACGACGCTATATTTAAACTTGCTTCCAGGACGGGGAAAGCAGGTTTCTTGTCCGCTAATACTCTCAACCTGCCTTTCATTAATGCAAGGAATAAATTCGATACGGCAGGACAGGGTATACCGAGAGTTCCTCTGCGTATGGACGACGAGGCGGAAGACTTAGAGCTATCATTACCGTCGTCAGCTTCTATTCCAACCGCGGTGTTGGAAACAGCTATTGCGTCTAACAGAGCCAATTTAGATGCCTTATCTTACGCAGATCACCTTACTAAGGCGTTATCACTGCGCCTTCAGGGGAAAGAGTTTCAGGATATACAATCCTCTTTAAGACTTCTTTCAAGGGCAGTAGCTTATACCACGTGTAACTCCGCCCTTTCAGTGGCAAATCTGGAGTTGGTTAGACGTGACGCAGCCCTAGCTACATCCACACTAGTGGATTCTAAGGTGAAGAACTCTCTTAGAGTCGCTTCGGTCTCAGGAGAACTTCTCTTTGACGGCAAGCTTTCCGCTATTTATGATAAAATTAAAAAGAAAGCTAATGATTCTCTGTTGTTCAGATCTGCTCCTAAGAAGTCGGATACAGCAGACACGAATAAGACAGGCACTTCTGGGTCTAATGCGCCCAAGAGAGGTTCCTATAGAGGTTCCGGTGCGTCCTCTTGGTCTTATTCGAGAGACCGTCAGGATAGCGACTCTCGTTCGGGACGTCCTTCAGGCCGGGACACTCGGTCGGACGCCCCGAGGTCGACGAGGCGAGGTGCGGGTCGTGGAAGACGTGGTTTCTCCTACCGCAGGCCTCGCAGGTCCAGGAGGTGATGGCTTAAACCTCTATCGCGTTCCGGTTGGCGGAAGGTTGTCGAGCTTTTCACAAGAGTGGGCGTCGATTACGGACGACCCTTGGGTGAGAGGAGTGACTTCGGAAGGTCTAAAGATATCCTTCAAACGAAAGCCTCCATTAACTTGAAGTCCAAAGTGGACTCATCTTCCGTCAAATCCACAGAAAAGAGACGCTCTGTTATCAGAGGTGCAGTCTCTTTTAATGAAGAACGCGGTAGAGGTCGTAGAAAACCAGGAATCTCCGGGATTCTACAGCCATCTGTTTCTGGTTCCGAAACCAGACGGCTCGTTCCGTCCAGTCATAGATTTGAGCTGGATAAACAAGCTGATCGTCGCTCCGAAGTTTTATATGGAGACGATTCGATCGGCCAGAGCGAGTATTCAGGTGAACGATTATGCAACGAGCATAGATCTCAAAGATGCATACTTTCACGTCATGGTACATCCGACATTCCGAAAGTATCTACGCTTCGCAGTCCTAGGAGTGGTGTATCAATTCCGGGCGATGTGCTTCGGATTGAATCTAGCACCCTGGGCTTTCACTCGGGTAATGAACTCGGTAATGATCTACTTCCGAGCTCATTCGTCTGCGGTAACGTCGGCCTACCTGGATGACATTCTTCAGAGGTACGGCAACGAGTTAACGCTTCAGAACGATGTTCAGAATCTTCTTCTATTGCTCCGACGTCTCGGTTTTATAGTAAACGAGGAGAAGTCGGATCTGGTGCCGTCCAAGTCATTCACTCATCTGGGAATGAGCTTCGAGACGCACAACAATCTCGTTCATCTGCCGTTAACCAGAGCGAAATTAGTCAGTTGTTACGCTCGCTATTGTCTGCACGCAGACAAAGTCACGGCGAGAGAATTTATGAGACTGATAGGTCTGTGCGGAGCCGCCGCGGATCTCATTCCGATGGGGCGGTTACGCACACGTCCTCTTCAAATTTTCCTGACTCAGAATTGGAGTGTGAAAATTCATTCGCTCGATGTAGACGTTCTCTTGTCAGATCAAGTGAAACAAGAGATTCAGACTTGGGCAAACATTCAGTGGTTAACTCAAGGAGTTCCGCTGCAGTTGCCGGATCCGAGTTTTACCGTTATGACGGATGCCAGTCAAACAGGTTGGGGTGCATCATTAATCCCAACGGATTCGAGATGCCAGGGTCTTTGGGATCCGCAATTCCTGTGCAAGCATATAAACATCAAGGAAATGATGTCAATTTGGCTTGCGTTACGTCACTGGATGGACATTATTCACGATGCTCATGTCCAAATCCTATCCGACAATACGACAGTAGTGGCGTATATACGGAATCAGGGAGGCACTCATTCAGTTCCGTTGTTCAATCTAACGGAAAGAATCCTTCTGTTTGCATTAGAACATCACGTTCTTCTTTCGGTCCGTCACATACCGGGTCGTCTGAATGTGCTAGCAGACTCCCTTTCACGAAAGGGTCGCTTGTTGCCGTCGGAGTGGACTCTCAACAAACAAGTATTCAATCAGATTTGCTACCAATGGGAACGGCCAATGATAGACTTATTTGCGACACATCTCAACAATCAGTTGCAGACGTATGTGTCTCCGTGTCCGGATCCAAGAGCATTTGCAGTAGACGCTCTGTCGATCCCTTGGGACGGAATGATAGGATATGCGTATCCTCCAGCGCCGTTAATTCAACAAGTATTGCTAAAGATAAAACAATCTCAGTGCAAGATTCTGTTGGTAGCATCTCTGTCGCCACAGAGACCGTGGATAAATCTACTCAGGTGTCTGTTGTGGGACCTACCGCGGAAGCTTCCTCCACGGGAGGATCTTCTTTCGCAGGGGAAATCGCGCCAACTCCATCACAACCCGCAAGATCTCAACCTTCACGTTTTTCCGTTGTGCGGTCCTTCTTGCATGGCAAGCACTTTACAGGACGAGCAGTGGACGCGATTTCTAACTGTAGGAGGACCTCCTCTTCGCTAAACTATGCGGCTAAGTGGAAGGTTTTTCGTCGTTGGTGTAGGGATCATTCTGTAGATATATTCGATCCCTCTATACCAGACATTGCAAACTTTCTAGTATACTTGTTTGACGAAATCAAACTGCAGCCTGTTACTATAAAGGGTTATAGATCTATGTTATCTGATACCTATGCACATCATGATAGTTTACAAATTGGATCTAATGTCTCTTTATCGAAGTTGGTTAGAAACTTTTCGATAAATAGACCCAGAACTCTTAGATTAATTCCTAAGTGGAATTTAGCTTGGGTTCTCCTTAAATTGAAGGAAAAGCCATTTGAACCTCTTGGGACAGTAGATTTCAAATTCTTATCTTATAAGACAGCTTTTCTCCTAGCTTTCTCTTCTGCCAGAAGAGTCAGTGAGCTTCATGCACTATCGGTGGATGATTCTCATTATCGTAGTGTTGGGAACACTATCACCTTCACTACTAATGTGGGTTTTTTAGCTAAGAATCAGGCTCCTAATAAATATCTGGAACCTATTGTTATTAAGGCTCTTCCGTCTTCAGACGGGCGTAGGCCTTTACTCTGTCCTGTTAGAGCACTACGTATCTATAAACAGAGATCTCAGTTTATCAGAAAGGGACGGAAACGTTTCTTTCTGTCTTTGATGCCTAATAGAAAGGACATTTCAGTCCATTCTATTGCTAGATGGATTCAGTTAACTATCAGTACTGCTTATGAAGATTTATCTTCTTCTCAGCAGTCTGTGCTTAAGATTTCTGCTCATGAAGTAAGAGCTCTTTCTACTTCCTGGGCTTATGCAAATAGTGTTGCTATTACAAATTTAATGAAGGCTGCTTATTGGTCTCAGCCATCCACATTTACGAATTTTTATCTCAGAAATATTGAGATTGAGATTGAATGTTTAAATTCATTCATGTCTTATTTTTAAAGTGTAGCTCGGTGTGAAGCATTTGTATATGTCAAGTGTCAAACGGGCTTTAATATACAATACTCGGACACTTTTAAATGACTATAAAGAGTCTCAATTCTCTGGACTACTTTATTTATTGGTTTGCTTTAAAAATAATTAGTATAAGGGTTATACTGGATGTTAATAGAGAACATGAATGTTATTGTGCTCAATAATTAAGGGTAGTGTCTCTTTCTAATTTAATATTAAATAAGAAAGATACATGTAAAGCCTAATACTCCTTTTCTCCTTAAGGGGTTACCTCTTTACTATATAGTTGAGCTTATTGGATTTTCCTCTATGTCCTAGGCCCTCCAGCCTGTTTACTATTCAGCTAAGTCTGGGTCATTGGTACAGTATAAAAATGTTAAAAAATTTATAGTAATTTATATATTTTTTATACTTACCAATGACCCAGACGGGGATGGCCCTCCCTGGAGTTGGGAACTCTTGCCTCCCCGCTGAGTACATAGCGCTGACCAGGCACTGCCAGTAAGAATGATAATTGGCACCAATTTCGGGACGTCTGCGTCACTGCGCATGCGCAGTAGAGGCGTAGTATGGAGGTCCTTTAGGACATGATTTCTTTTTGTTTTGGATGCAAATTTTGGGGATTGGGGGGCAAAATTTGTGTTCGGCCCTGGTTTTGTTAGAGTTAGCACCAGCTAAGTCTGGGTCATTGGTAAGTATAAAAAATATATAAATTACTATAAATTTTTTAACTTTTGGTTCGGTTCAGGGACATCGTCCCTCAGTTCCCACACAGTCCAATAATGTCTCAGAAACTTTCAATTTATTGAACGACGCTATATATATTTTTTATATGCTTGCTATTTACAAGCATGTCTGGTTTCTTGTTCGCAAAATTACTGAGATGTCTTTCAAAAGTGTGCCTCTGTCGTCATAGTTAATGAAGAGCTAGCGGCAATTAGTGCTCATGGATTACGTCAATCGCCTAAGAGGTCCCTAGTAGGATCGACGGAGTTGACATTCGCTAGCTCACCCGGTGTAGCGTCCATTCATCGAATGGTTCGGCAGTCGGGTTTCGTCCATTGTGGTCTAGGAAGGAGATTTGGGTGATGCGAGCACTATAATAGACTTTAGTACATACCCAGTGACGACGGATTAGAGGAGAGATCGGAGGAAGCCTGTTAGTGCGGTTCCTAGCTCGTCCGGTTCGTCCGGGCGGCGAGCGAGAGAGGTCCCTCTCTCGTGCAACAACATATGGGACCGGATGTTGTGGTACAGACATTTCACATTTGGAGCATATGTCCGCCGCTCGGGACGCTCCGTTATATAGACAGTCCGAGTGACTGTCGATAATGCTTCCTCATCCTCACAGCAGTGCACACGACCGCACATTGGCTACGTGACCTCGAGTATCCGACCAGCTTCATCATTCAGTGATTCCACGGTGAACAGGTCACGCCATCCGGTAGCCAAGGGACACGAGGCCTGCACACTCCGGTCGCTCGCATAATAGAAGTATGCACGGGGTAACGAACACAGAGCTTCCAGCGGCAATGCATCGTAAGACCGCTTCTCCACAGGCCTCAGTGACGGACGTGCTATCCAAAATAGCACAGCTTATCGCAGCATCCCAGCAAACTACAGATTCTCGGTCAGATCAGGAATAATCCGACGGCACTGGGTCGGTGCGCTCCGCTGTTGCATCAGGTACGGACGACCGAACACTTCATAGGGTCCGACAGGATGGCGAAAGGGATTCGGACGATTTCGAGCTTTCCCTTTCGGAACAACAGAAGCTGCCATACATTTCTTCCGGCATTATCTTCCAGAGGTTGTTCCGTTGGACTACATTGCTGCGATGCCGGATAAGAGACTAATAGCGTCATTGGACTCGGAGTTTTGGATCGGTTCAAGGACATCGTCCCTGAGTTGCCGACGCAGTCCAATAATGTCATTAGAACATTCGAATTATTGAACGACGCTTTATATAAGCTTGCTACCAAACATGCTAGTCTAGTTTCTTGTCCGCAATGCTCTATTCTGCCTTTCATGAATTCTAGAAAAATAAATTTTTATTGGCAGAACTGGGCATACCGAGAGTTCTTTTGCGTCTAAGACGGCGAGGCTGAAGACTGGGAATTATCTTTTTCGCTGTCTATGTCAATTCCAACCACGACGTTGGAAATGACAATGATGTATAATAGACTTAACTTAGACGCTTTATCATACGTAGACCACCTTACTGAGGCGTTTTCATTACGTCTTCAAGAGAAAGAATTCCAGGATATGATCCTCAATGAGATTTCTTTCAGGGGCAGTAGTTTTTCCACGTATAACTCCGCCCTTCGGTGGCAACCTGGAGTTGGTTAGATGTGACGCGCGTGTGGATAGTAAGGTGTAGTTCGGTCTCGGAGAAGCTTCTCTTCGACGGCAACCTTTCAGCAATCTTGAATTGCTCAATATACACATTCTCTTGTCAATCAAGTGTAACAAGAGATTCAGACGTGGGCAAACATTCGGTGGTTGACTTAGAGAGTTCCACTAGTTGCCGGATCCGAGTTTTTCGATTATGACGGATGCCAGTCAAACAGGTTGGGACACAATTTTGATCCCAACGGATTCGAAGTGCCAGGGTCTTTGGGTTCCGCAGTTTTTAGGCAAGCACTTAACTTCCAAGAAAGAATATTATTTTGGCTTGCACTACGTTATTGGATGAATTTTATTCAGAAACGCATGTCCAAATCCTGTCCGATAATACGACAGTAGTTGCGTATATCCGGAACCAGGGAGGCACTCATTCGGTTCCGTTATTGATTTTAACGGAAAGAATCCTTCTGTTTGTTATAAAACACCAAGTTCTGTTTCGGTTCATCATATTCTCGGTCGTCGGATCGTATTAGCAGACTCCCTTTCACGTAAGGGTCGTTTGTTGCCGTCGGAATGGACTCTCAACAAACAGGTATTCAATCAGATTTGCTACCAATGGGAGCGCCCGATGATAAATTTATTTGCGACACAACTCTCCAATCAATTGCAGACGTATGTGTCACCGTGTCCGGATCCCCGAGCATATGTAGTTAACGCTCTATCGATCTAGTAGGACGGGATGATAGGATATGCGTATCCTCCAGCACTGTTGATTCAGCAAGTATTGCTAGGATTATACATTCACAATACAATTCTGTTGGTAGCATCTCTGTCTCCACAGAGACGGTGGATAAATTTACTTAGATGTCTGCTGTGGGACTTACCGCGGAAACTTCCTCCACGGGAGGATCTTTTTCTCTGGGGAAATCGTGTCAGCTTTATCACAACCCGCAAGGTCTCAACCTTCACATATTCCATTGTGCGGTCCTTCTTGCATGGCAAGCATTGTACAGGACGAGCAGTGGATGCGATTCCTAACTGTAGGAGGACCTCCTCTTTGCTATTCTATGTGGCTAAAGTGGAGGGTCTTCCGTCGTTGGTGTAGGGATTTTTAGTCGAGTTGTGACGAAGTCAAACTCGACTTATAGTTTGGTGAATGGCGGGCGGGCGGGCGGGCGGGCGGGCGGGCGTAAACAATTGGTTTCCGGATGATAACTTGATAGTGGTTCAACTCACATTCATTAAACTTCATACGTAGGTTGGTCTTGGTGGGAGGAAGAAACCTATTGATTTTGGACATGCTACGTCGAAGGTCAAGGTCACAGTGACCTTGAACGTAGTAAATCTTAAACAATTGGTTTCCGGATGATAACTTGATAATGGTTCAACTCACATTCATGAAACTTCATAGGTAGATTGGCCTTGGTGAGGGGAAGAACCCTATTGATTTTTGACTCGCCACGTCAAAGGTCAACGTGACCTTGAACATAGTAAATCGCAACAATTCCTTTCCGGATGATAACTTGATAGTAGTTCAACCTACATTCATGAAACTTCATAGGTGGGTTGGCCTTGGTGCGAGGAAGAACTCTATTGATCTTGGACTCACCAGATCAAAGGTCAAGGTCACAGTGAACTTTAACATAGTATATCGCAACAATTGGTTTCCGGATGATAACTTGATAGTGGTTCAACCTAGAGTCATGAAACTTCATAGGTGTGTTGGCCTTGGTGCGAGGAAGAACCCTATTGATCTTGGACTCACCAGGTCAAAGGTCAAGGTCACAGTGACCTTGAACATAGTATATCGCAACAATTGGTTTCCGGATGATAACTTGATAGTGGTTCAACCTAGAGTCATGAAACTTTACAGGCGTGTTGGCCTTGGTGCGAGGAAAAACCCTATTGATGTTGGACTCACCAGGTCAAAGGTCAAGGTCACAGTGACCTTGAACATAGTATATCGCAACAATTGGTTTCCGGATGAGAACTTGATAGTGGTTCAACCTAGAGTCATGAAACTTCATAGGTGTGTTGGCCTTGGTGCGAGGAACTGTTGTCACAACTCGACATTGGATCGGTGATCCTGAGCGGCATTTTTATGTTGATATTTTTGATCCCTCCATACCAGACATTGCAAACTTTCTAGTATACTTGTTTGACGAGATCAACTGCAGCCAGTTACTTTTAAAGGTTATAGGTCTATGTTATCTGATACCTATGCACACCATGATAGTTTACAATTGAGCCTAATGTCTCTTTAAGTTAGTTTGAAACTTTTCGATAAGAGACCCAGAATCGTTAGATTAATTCCTATTCGGAATTTAGCTTGGGTTCTTATTAACTAAAGCAACCATTTGAACCTCTTGAGACAGTA
Source organism: Pictodentalium vernedei (assembly GCA_031216915.1). Classification (NCBI taxonomy): domain Eukaryota; kingdom Metazoa; phylum Mollusca; class Scaphopoda; order Dentaliida; family Dentaliidae; genus Pictodentalium; species Pictodentalium vernedei. Next base: position 555,489,690 of record CM062295.1, on the reverse strand, counting down.
GTTTCAATTCTGGCCTTTTAAGGCAGCAATTCTCTTAGTCTTCTCTTCTGCTGAAGAGTCAGTGAGCTTCATGCACTATCGGTGGACGATTCTCACTTTCATAGTATCGGAAACTCTATTACCTTTACTACTAATGTTGTATTTTTGGTTAAGAATCAGGCTCCTAATAATATCCGGAACCTATTGTTTTTAAGGTCCTTCTGTCTTCGAGCGGGCATAGGCCTTTTACTCTGTCCGGATAGACCTTTATGTATTTATTAACAGATCTCAGTTTATCAGTAAGGACGTAAAGCTTCTTCTGGCTCTGATGCCTAATAGAAAGGTTATTACGGTCCATTCTATTACTTAATGCATTCAATTAACTATCGGTACTGCTTAGGATAATCTATCCTTAACTCAGCAGTCTGTGCTTAAGATTTCGGCTCATGAAGTAAGAGCTCTTCTACATCTTGGGCTTACGTAAATAGTATTGCTATTATAGATTTAAGTAGGCTGCATATTGGTCTCAGCCATCCACATTCACGAATTTTTATCTCAGAAATATTGAATCCATTTCTGGAGGCCTGCATTATTTAGGTCCATTATCGGCTGCTCAGAATGTCGATCACTTAACATTTGCAACTATAGCTATGTAGGCTTTATGTTCCGGCAGTAACTCTGTCCTGCTGCCCTCTTTGCTCTGGGCTATTTGACCCAGGGCAAGAAAAAGGGGGGGGGGGAGGGTGTTCCCTTGGGTCACCTGTTTTATTATGAAAACAAGGGGATACCTCCTCCGGAGTCAGTAATTCTGAGCTGTTACTGGGATGGTTTCTTAAGTGAAAAGTTATGTTTTAAAATTCATTCATGCCATAGTTTTAAAGTATAGCATTTGAATATGTCACGTGTCAAACGGGTGTCATACTATCCTCGGCCACTTTTAAAAGAGTATAAAGAGTCTCAATTCTCTGGACTAACTTTATTTATTGGCTTACTTTAAAAATAATTAGTATAAGAATTATACTGGATATTAATAGAGAATATGGATGTTATGATGCTCAATTATAGAAGGTATTGTGTCTTTCTAATTTATCATAAATAAGAAAGATACATGTGAAGCCTATTTCTCCTTTTCTCCTCCAGGAGATGACTCTATTTTATATAGTTGAGCTTATTGGATTTTCCTCTATGTCCTGGGCCCTCCAGCCTTTTTACTATTCAGCTATGTGTGGGTCATTGGTACAATATAAAAATCTTAAAAAATTTATAGTAATTTATATATTTTTTATACTTACCAATGACCCAGACGGGGATGGCCCTCCCAGGAGTTGGGAACTCATACCTCCACGCTGAGGACATAGCGCTTACCAGGCACTGATGGTAAGAATGATTAATGGCGCCAATTTCGGGACGTCCTTGACACTGCACATGCGCAGTAGAGGTGAAGTATGGAGGGCCATTCAGGACATGATTTCTTTGGTTTTAGATGCAAATTTTGGGGATTGGGGGGCAAAATTTGTGTTTGGCCCTATATTTTTAAGAGTTAGCACCAGCTATGTCTGGGTCATTGGTAAGTATAAAAAATATATAAATTACTATAAATTTTTTAAGTTTCCAGTAGATTACCACCATATTAAATAGTGTAACCTGGTGATGTGTTACAATGTAAGCTCCTCATTTGCATGCCTATTTTTTGTAATATCTCAATTCACTGGTATGAATGTGTTTCAATACTCATAATCGCATTTCTAGCATAATCTAGTCAAGAAAGGTTCCTCTTTTGTGATCTCAGAATTCCATAATTATATTTTGGAGCATCTGTTCCAACATGACAGATTTTCTAAAGCTCATTTAGCCCTTTCAGTTGTCTCTGACAGCTAATTTGTTAAAATTTTTGGTAAAACCAAAGACAAATGAGGATTGATTCCAATGAAGTGGTGAGGTCAGGGGGCATGTCGAAGATGACCATTGAGGGGGAGGGGGAAGGGTAGATCTGATTTGTCCTGACTGTGATGGCTCAAGTCCCGACTGACTAATATGCCAAGTACATCATCAAGGCATGCCTTCATCCCATGAGGATGTTGGAACAGTTGTCATTTTTGATTATAATTCAAAAACTCAAATCTTCTTGGAAATTTATTGGTGAATACATCTGAATTATTATTATTATTTATTGGTGTTTAAGGTCACATACTTATGCACAATGGCTAATCGTGACCGTGACAGTTTTACGGGTGGAGGAAGCCGGAGTACCCGGAGAGAACCACCGAGCAACGACGAGCAGCTGTCAGCTCTCCAACATCGTAACTCTGAACTCTGCACCGCAGCACAGGCAGGGTTAGATTGGTTGAAGACATGCGCACCATCGACGTGCAGTATGCCTCAGTACACAGCGTCATCGTGCCCCCATGTAGGCAATCGGGGTGAAGTGTCTTGCCCAAGGACACAACGCGGTTGCCGCAGGTGGGATTCGAACCGAGGACCTCTCGGCTTGCAGCCTGCACCTCTACCAACTGAGCCACCGCGCCCCCAATACATCTGAATACATGCAAATAAAAGATAATGGACAGTACAGTGAGCATTAATTGTCATAATCCAAGTGTGGGCAGTGATGTCCACACATGTGTTGACAGGTAATAAAAATCATCATCAGCAAAATTTTAATTCATGAAGCACTGGGTTGTACCTGGCAACAGGAGCTATAGAATCTATTATTGTGGGCTTGTTTCAAAATATCCTACCTCTCCTGCTGGGAGACAAGCCCCATCGTTGGTAAAATTATGGCACCACCCCTTGTTTAGATTTGTGGAGTCAGCTGGGGGGATCCTTGAGAACTTTTTTCAAAATGTTGAAAATCACATTTAAGAACTCCAATCAAGAATCAGTTTTACTGGTATCAGATCGCATTTTGTGACAAAAATATTATGTTTCATGATATTTTTTTTTTTATCACCAATCACAATTAGCTATCCTCAAGGAGTCAAACATGATATAATATATTAAATGCTCTTTTAACCCTTTACCCAACGTAATGGCCAAGACCGGCCAGCTCTATTTACAAAAATCGGCAATTAATTTTTTTTATTTTTTATTTTTTTGTCTCAAAGACATAGGTTATAACCCCTCTTTTGAACGAGCTTGTCAAGCTCGTTCCAATGAGGGGTCATAACCTATGTTTTTGAGATAAAGAATGAAAAAAATTAGTTATTCAAGAATTTTGTTTGCAAGTGTTGACTGGTTTTCATGTTAGGTAAAGGGTTAATGTGGGAATTTCAGTGGGTGTTAGAGTAATTCTTCAAAAAATAAAAGATCTTTTATTCAGTTAACAAGAGTTTTCTCTATAGGCTGATGTAAGTAAGAACTAAAATGTGGACTAAAGGTATAATAAATGGTTTAGTCTTGAAAACTGTATGCAATTACCAGGGTTATTCAGTTTAGAAATATCCAGTTAAGTGGGATCCACTGTATCAAGTTAGTTAAATAATTTGTTCTTCTTTTCATTGATCTTTTTATGCTTTCAGGTTTTTATTGAGAATTATGTGCTGTGTTCTGGGTTTCATTGTGACAATAGATGGAACAGATACTAGAGATGCACGTGTACCAGTTATTATCTCAAATCATGTCTCTTCCTTTGACCATTTCGTTACAGATCTTGTCTTGCCACACATTATGGTAAGTAAGTAATTAATATACAGAGTATATATACATATTTTGTTCCTGTGGGAACCCTGGAAAGTGGATCCCTGCTTAGTTTAAACAATATTTATTGAAAAAGATAAGTTAACTGTATACATGAAAACAAGTGTAAACATATTGAATGTTTTGTACATAAATTTCAGTGAATACATTTAACACCTGAAATGTCAAACTAACTTGTTGTAGTAGGGGATTCGGAAGAAAGCTGAATGCTTATGTAAACCGTCTCCCAAGTTTGCAAGATTACACAATTTCAGTTAGACAGATAGAACGGGTGGGTCTGTTTCGATATTGTTTAAACGAGAAAAAAGTGAAGAAAGTAGATCGAGAGGAACAGTGATGAACAGTGAAGGAGAAGGATGACAATTGAAAAGGGCCAACTTGAATGCAAAAGACATCAACATTGATCGACAACAGTTAGGGAACTGACTCACTTGGAAATCGCAGCCTAACGCTAATATAAGACGAGGGTATTCTAATGGACAACGGATGGGGATCCCTGCTTGTTTACTGTGGTGAACAAGTCTGGTCTTTCTGCTAAAAAGGACCTTGCAACTAGTTGGCAACAGTAGGTTTTAGTGATTCATAAAACTTAACTATATTTCTGTTGTGTCATGGTTTAGTTTTTAATGCAGAAAATGGTCATAACCCTTTACAAAATACGAAAGACAGACACTTTCAAACAAAATTCTTGAATAACTAAAGTTTTTCATTTTTTGCATCAAAAACATGGTTTGTGACCCCTCATTGGAACAAATTTAGCATGCTCATTCCAGTGAGGGGTCGTAAGCTATATTTTTGAGAAAAAATTATGAAATTTAAATGGTGCTTTTTGTGAATAGCACTGGTCGGTTTTGGCCCTTATATTTGATAAAAGGGTAAACTCTAATAATTAAATATATATTTGTATCTTGCCTGATTGACAGTCAGTTTCAGATATTGTCATTGTTGGTGTCTATTCTACATCATCTGTTGTCCGTTAGTTTTGCACATCAGGCTTCTTTAGGGCCACTGACCCAACAAATCCAACCAAGCTTTGCACAAATTATCATTGGGTATACCATTCCAAGTTCATTTGATCGAAGTTTGCAAAACCCAATTGCCTGGAGGCATTGCCCCCAAATTCCCAAATTCTTGAAAATGTTTATTAAAACTACCTGCCGCAATGCTTTGTAATTTGTTATGTCCCCCCCCCCCCTCCTTCTCCCCCCCCCCTTCCCCCCTCCCAATTCTGTTTTCTGAACCAGTTGGCCATTGGTATGAAAAATAGTAGGGGACATGTACTTGACCTGTGGTGGAACAAATTTTTAGCTTAACTTGACATAGTCAAGATAAGCTATTGCCATCACGCGTGCGGAAGTCTGTTAGTCTGTGAGTCTGTGAGTCTGTTAGTCTGTGAGTCTGTGAGTCTGTTAGTCTGTGAGTCTCTGTGACGTCTGTTCACATTTTCCTTTAGCACGGGCTACACCCCGCAGTTCTTGTCTGATCGTCACAAAATTTCATATGCAGGTTTGGGGTCATGTCTAGATGAGAACGTCCCCTTTTGGTCGCGATCGGGCAACCGGTATGGCTGCCCGAGCCCAAAATCCGAAAACCATTAGCACAGTCTACAGGTCGTATTTATGAAGGGATTTCATTGTAACTTGATAGGATGCCTCTGTATAATGCCTAGATGAGAACGTCCCCTTTTGGGTATGATCTATCAACCGTGATGGCTGCCCAAGCCCGAAACCCAAAAACTTTTAGCACAGTCTGCAGGTCATGTTTAATGTGGAGGGATCTCATTGTAACTTGGTAGGATGACTCCTTATGATGTCTAGATGAGAATTTCCCCATTTGGGCATGTTCTGCCAACCGTGACGACTGCCCGAGCCCAAAACCCGAAAACCTTTACCACAGTCTACAGGTCATATTTATTGAGGAATTTTATTGTAACTTGGTGGGTTGACTTCATACAATGTCTAGATGAGAAAGTCACCTTTTGGGCATGATTGGGCAACTGTGACAGCTACAGGGGCCCAAAGCCCGAAAACCTTTAGCACAGTCTAGAGGTCATATTTATGAAGGGATTTCATTGTAACTTGGTAGGATGACTCCAAATAATGTCTAGATGAGAACGTCCCATTTTGATCGCGATCATGCAGCCTTGATGGGTGCCCGAGCCCAAAAACCTTTAGCATAGGCAAAAGGTCATATTTCTGGAAGGATTTCATTGTAACCTGTTAGGTTGACTCCATGTAATGCCTAGATGATGACATCCCCTTTTGGTCGTGATTGGTCAGTTGTGATGGCTACTAGTGCCCGAAGCCCAAAAACCTTGAGCACAGTCTACGGGTCATATTTATGAAGGGATTTCATTGTAACTTCTTAGGATCACTCCAGATGATGCCCAGATGAGATTGTCCCTTATGGTTGCGATCATTCAGCCATGATGGCTGCCCGAGCCCGAAAACCTTTAGCACAGTCTACAAGTCATATTTATGAAGGGATTTCATTGTAACTTGGTAGGTTAACTTCATATAATGTCTAGATGAGAACGTCCCCTTTTGGACATGATTGGGCTACTGTGACGGTTAAAGATGCCCGAAGCCCCAAAACCTTTAGCACAGTCTACAGGTCATATTTATGAGGGGATTTCATCGTAACTTGGTAGGATGACTCCAAATAATGTCTAGATGAGAACGTCCCATTTTGGCCATGATCATTCAGCCTTGATGGGTGCCCGACCCCAAAAACCTTTAGAATAGGCAAAAGGTTATATTTATAGAAGGATTTCATTGTAACCTGTAAGGTTGACTCCATATAATGCCTAGATGATGACATCCCCTTTTGGTCGTGATTGGTCAACTGTGATGGCTACAGGTGCCCGAAGCCCGAAAACCTTGAGCACAGTCTACAGGTCATATTTATGAAGGGATTTCATTGTAACTTCGCAGGATCACTCAAGATGATGCCCAGATGAGATTGTCCCCTTTGGTTGCGATCATTCAACCATGATGGCTGCCCGAGCCCGAAAACCTTAAGCACAGTCTACAGGTCATATTTATGAAGGGATTTCATTGTAACTTGGTAGGATGACTCCAAATAATGTCTAGATGAGAACGTCCCATTTTGGCCATGATCATTCAGCCTTGATGGGTGCCCCTTTTGGACATGATTGGGCAACTTTGACGGCTAAAGGTGCCCGAAGCCCGAAAACCTTTTGCACTGTCTACAGGTCATATTTATGAAGGGATTTCATTGTAACTTGGTAGGATGACTCCAAATAATGTCTAGATGAGAACGTCCTATTTTGGCCGTGATCATTCAGCCTTGATGTGTGCCCGAGCCCAAAAACCTTTATCATAGGCAAAAGGTTATATTTATAGAAGGATTTCATTGTAACCTGTTAGGTTGACTCCATATAATGCCTAGATGATGACATCCCCTTTTGGTCGTGATTGGTCAACTGTGATGGCTACAGGTGCCCGAAGCCCGAAAACCTTGAGCACAGTCTACAGGTCATATTTATGAAGGGATTTCATTGTAACTTCACAGGATCACTCCAGATGATGCCCAGATGAGATTGTCCCCTTTGGTTGCGATCATTCAATTATGATGGCTGCCCGAGCCCGAAGCCCGAAAACCTTTAGCACAGTCTACAGGTCATATTTATGAAGGGATTTCATTGTAACTTGGTAGGTTAACTTCATATAATGTCTAGATGAGAACGTCCCCTTTTGGACATGATTGGGCTACTGTGACGGCTAAAGGTGCCCGATCCCCCAAAACCTTTAGCACAGTCTACAGGTCATATTTATGAGGGGATTTCATTGTAACTTGGTAGGATGACTCCAAATAATGTCTCGATGAGAACGTCCCATTTTGATCGCGATCATTCAGCCTTGATGGGTGCCCGAGCCCAAAAACCTTTAGTATAGGTAAAAGGTCATATTTATGGAAGGATTTCATTGTAACCTATTAGGTTGACTCCATATAATGCTTAGATGATGACATTCCCTTTTGGTCAAAACCTTGAGTACAGTCTACAGGTCATATTTATGAAGGGATTTCATTGTAACTTTGCAGGATCACTTCAGATGATGCCCAGATGAGATTGTCCCCTTTGGTTGCGATCATTCAACCATGATGGCTGCCCGAGCCCGAAGCTCGAAAACCTTAAGCACAGTCTACAGGTCATATTTGTGAAGGGATTTCATTGTAACTTGGCAGGTTGACTTCATATAATGTCTAGATGAGAACGTCCCATTTTGGACACGATTGGGCAACTGTGACGGCTTCAGGGGCCCAAAGCCCGAAAACCTTTAGAACAGTCTACAGGTCATAATTATGAAGGGATTTCATTGTAGCTTGGTAGGATGACTCCAAATAGTGTCCAGATGAGAATTCCCCTTTTTGTTGCGATCATTCAGCCATGATGGCTGCCTGAGCCCAAAGCCCAAAAACCTTTAGCACAGTCTACAGGTCATATTTATTAAGGGATTTCATTGTAACTTGGTAGATTGACTTCATATAATGTCTAGATGAGAATGTCCCCTTTGGACGCAATTGGGAATCTGACGGCTACAGGGGCCCGAAGCCCGAAAACCTTTAGCACAGTCTACAGGCCATATTTATGAGGGGATTTTAATGTAACTTGATAGGATGACTAGTTTTGGAATAATTTCACTGTAACTTGGTAACTTTTGTTGATATACGTTAACTGTGAAGGCCACATACATTAACTGTGAGGTCATATTAACCCACCCCCAGCTCTTTAGTACAGTGTACACCTAATATTATTTTTATCATAAACATAGCACACAGGGAACAGAAATGAACATATTCCAAATTATCACAATTCTTGTCTTATTTCATAATCCTTTCATAAATATTGAACATTATCCTTTTCATCAAACACAACACACAAGTTAAGCTACAGTGTCATTGACACTTTCATTTCACACCCCTGTGAGAATACCAAGATAAACAGAGAAGAAAATTGAAATGCCCACAGTTCCTAAATTACATCTATCAGAGAATTGTTATTTGCAATGAATCATCCTTTCCTCTGCTGTCTCCTGCCATGTTTGTGATCTGCAGAAAACTTTAATCCAAAACGACAAAGTAGGGTTGAAAGGGGCTTGTCCTAAAATATCCCTGCACGTCTTTGGCGCATGAAACTATTCATCCTACAGTGTCCACAGTTCCTAAATTGCATAGATCAGAGAAATGTTATTTGCAATGAGTCATCCTTTATATCATTAGAATCAAATGGTCCCAAACAATTGCTGGCGTTTTTTTTTATACCCCCACTTTTTTCAAAAAGTGGGGTATACTGGATTGCGCCTGTCCGTGCGTCAGTGCATACATCTGTCCATCTGAAGTCAGATGTCTGTTCTCATTATAACTTCAGCATTACTGCTCAGATTTCGATGAAATTTCATACAGATGTTCACTATCATGAGACCTGTAAAACAGCATTAGCCGTTTTGCTGTTGGAATATTTTTTCTGTGAGTTATGGCCGTTTGAATATACAAAAATAGTCTATTTTTTGTCTGGTCGCGTCATATCTCAGGTTTGGGTCATTGGATCTCAATGAAATCTGGATTGAAAATTGTTTATGGGAAAGCCTTTCAAATGAGTCTCTAATAATATTTTTAGCTCATCTTGACAAAGTCAAGCTGAGCTAATCTCATCGCTTCCCGTCCATCGTCTGTCGTCCGTCGTCCGTCGTCCGTCAACACCATGTTTTGGTCTTCTCCTCCAAAGCCACTGGGCCAATTCAAGTGAAAGTTTGTGTGAGTGATGGTCCCAAAGGGGCATTTCATTTTTGTTCAACTCAGCATGCCCAGCCCCATAGGGAGGGAGTGGGGGAAAATGCACCCAAATATTTTAAAAATCTTCTTCTCAAGAACCAGTGTGTACAATGACTTGATATTTGCTATGGAGCTTCCATATGAGGTGTAGAATCAAGTTTGTTCAAACGAAGTTCGTGAAGTAATATTTGGCTTTGAAATAGGAGGGGTAAGATTTTTGGCCCCGCCCAAAATTTCTATTTTCTGAACCGATGGTCTGGTATGAACCAAATTTGGTTTGTGGTATTATTGGGTCATAAGTACATGACCCATGCAAAAAAAAAAATTCCCGCATTCCCATGGGAACCCTGGGAGCTAAAAATAGAAATATTTTCAAACGCCCATATTTCCCAAACCCCACGGAACAGAGAGCTTTTATTTGGTATGAAGTATCCTTATGACCAGTAGAATTGAATGGTAAAAAAAAATTGCCATCGGTTATGTTAGGGTGTTCTGTAATGGGCATCGAAAAAATGCTGAGTCAGCATATTTGCAAAAATTTAAAAAAATCTTTTCTCCAGAACCAATCATCAGAATCTTTTGATATTTGGTATACAGCATTCATAGGGGGGTCAGATAAAAGTTTGTTGAAATAAAGCTCATTGGTTCATATTTGGGCTCTCTACTGGAGCCCGAAGTTTTAACATAGGGTAATATGGGGAATATTCTTTAAAAATCTTCTTCTCCAGAACCACCAGTCAGAATCTTTTAATATATGGTATACATCATTGTTATGAGGGTCAGATTCTAGATTGTTCAAACAAAGTCCCTAGGTTAATATTTGGGCTTCCTACGGAAGCCCAAATTTTATCTTTGTTCAATATGGAGGGTAATTTAAAAAAATCTTCTTCTTCAGATCCATCAGTCAGAATGCTTTGATATTTGGTATGCAACATCTCTATGGGGGTCAGATTCAAGTTTGTTCAAATCAGATCCCTAGGTATATATTTGGGCTCACTATGGTAGCCCAAATTTTTACTTAGTGCAATATGAGAAAATTTCTTTAAAAATCTTCTTCTTCAGATCCACCAGTCGGAATACTTTTATATTTGGTATGCAACATCTCTAGGGGGGTCAGATTCCAGGTTGTTCAATTCGAGTGCCTAGGTTAATATTTGGGCTCCATATGGGAACATGAAATTGAACTTAGTACAATATGAGGGAATTTCTTCAAAAATCTTCTTCTTCAGATTCACTTGTCAGAATGCTTTCACATTTGGTATACAACATCTCTAGGGGGGTCAGATTCAAGTTTGTTCAAATCGGATCCATAGGTCAATATTTGGGCTCGCTATGGTAGCCCAAATTTGAACTTAGTGCAATTCGGAGAAATTTCTTTACAATTTCTCTTCTTCAGATCCAACAGTCAGAATGCTTTCATATTCGGTACACAACATCTCTAGGGAAGTCAGGTTTAACTGTGTTCTAATCAAGAGCCTGGGCTAATATTTGGGCTCTCTGTGGGAGCCGGAATTGGCCATTTTGTTGAAGAATTAAAAATTTTGTATTCAGTACCTTCTAGAGGTGCTAAGATTAATCCACATAGGTTGTATCAAGGGGCTTCATAGGGGAGCTCTACATTTTACTTATGATCAACTGAAGAAAAGGCATGATGCCCAGATTATTTTTGTCACTCCTGAGGGACTCAAGGATTGACAGTGTAGCCTATGGAGATGGCTTGCTTAATGTAGACTCATTGGACTCTGTTTAAATTGTGTTCTGTACAAGATGAGCGCTTCAGGCCCCGTGGGGCCTCTTGTTTACTTTCTCACTTTTTAGACTTACCCCCCCCCCCCTCCCCCCCCGCCCCTTTAACTTTGAAAATTTGGTGTTTGTCTCGTAAAATAGCCAATTTTTTGTCTGTTCGCCTCATATTTCAGGTTTGGGTTATCAGATTTGAATGAAATTTGGAGTGAATATTGTTTATGAGAAAAGCTTTCAAATAAGTCATGTCCATGCAGTACAAAAAAGAAAATACATGCAAATATAAGGTTTGGGTTATCAGATTTCAATGAAATTTGGAATGGAGATTGTTTATGGGAAAAGCTTTTAAGTGAGTCATGTCCCTGCAGTAAAACAAAGAAAAAACATGCAAATCACCTCCCCACATGTGGCATTATGTCTGTTCTACTTCTCTTATATGGATGGTCCGATCATCATTAGACTTCAGTAACAGGTGTTTCTGGCCTTCACAAATACCTTGCTGCAAAACAAAGACAACAATTTTGCTGTTTGTCTCGTAAAATAGCCATTTTTATGTGTACCCATACTATGTATGGTACACATAATGCTGGCATCCGGGGTGACCATCTGTCATTCGTCCATCCTTTGTCCATCCGTCCTTCTGTCCATCCATCCGTCTGTCCGTCCGGCGTCCATATCCATTTCTTTGGCATTCGATAACTTGAAAAATATTGCTTGGATTGTCAAGTTACTTTATATTTGTGTTCAGGTTACTGATGTGCTGAGCTGTATAGTTTTTGGTGTAAATCAGATAATTTGATCCTGAGATATTACCCCTTTATCCTTCAAATTGAAAATTCCTCCAATCCCTTTGGCGTTCGATAACTTGAAAAATATTGCTTGGATTGTCTAGTTACTTTATATTTGTGTTCAGGTTACTGATTTGCCGATCTGTATAGTTTTTGGTGTAAATCTGATGATTTGATCCCGAGATGTTAACCCTTTATCCTTCAAATTGAAAATTCCTCCAATCCCTTTGGCATTCGATAACTTGAAAAATATTGCTTGGATTGTCAAGTTACTTTATATTTGTGTTCAGGTTACTGATGTGCCGAGCTGTATAGTTTTTGGTGTAAATCTGTTATTTTGATCCTGAGATATTAACCCTTTATCCTTCAAATTGAAAATTACTCCAATCCCTTTGGCATTCGATAACTTGAAAAATATTGCTTGGATTGTCAAGTTACTTTATATTTGTGTTCAGGTTACTGATGTGCCGAGCTGTATAGTTTTTGGTGTAAATCTGTAATTTTGATCCTGAGATATTAACCCTTTATCCTTCAAATTGAAAATTACTCCAATCCCTTTGGCATTTGATAACTTGAAAAATATTGCTTAGATTGTCAAGGTACTTTATATTTGTGTTCAGGTTACTGATGTGCCGAGCTGTATAGTTTTTGGTGTAAATCTGATAATTTAATCCTGAGATATTAACCCTTTATCCTTCAAATTGAAAATTCCTCCAATCCCTTTGGCATTCGATAACTTGAAAAATATTGCTTGGATTGTCAAGTTACTTTATATTTGAGTTCAGGTTACTGATGTGCCGAGCTGTATAGTTTTTGGTGTAAATCTGATAATTTAATCCTGAGATATTAACCCTTTATCCTTCAAATTGAAAATTCCTCCAATCCCTTTGGTATTCGATAACTTGAAAAATATTGCTTGGATTGTCAAGTTACTTTATATCTGTGTTCAGGTTACTGATGTGCCGAGCTGTATAGTTTTTGGTGTAAATCTGTTATTTTGATCTTGTATGGTGTACATAATGTCGGCCTCCGTGGTGGCCCTCCATCATACAGCTTTCTACTAGTTGCGCATATGGGTACACATCTGACGATTTCATCGGCCTATTTCTTTGTCTGTTCGCCTCATATCTTTGGTTTGGAGTTCGCGGCCCTCATTGAAATGCACCCCCCTCTTCTTGTTTGTCATGGGATACGATATGGGTGGGTAACGTTAAAAATGCTGACTTCGAAAATTGAAAAAAATGTTTGCTTCAGAACTACCAATAAAAATCTTTTGCTATTTGGATTTCAGTCCAGTCTCATATCTAGCACAATGCCTGGTGGAATTACTGCTTAAGTAGGCATTACAAGGTTCAGCTCAATAATAACAACCCCCCAAACCTCTAATAATCAAACATGATTATCTTGAAAAACTAAAATTCACAAATAAAGCATGCAACACATTTTACCCAATATTTTTAAACTTAACAGCTGTTACCCTATCCAAATCACAGAAAAAATGGGAAGAGTATTTGGATATCAGCTTACAGTACGAAGACTGGGAGTCTTCAATACAAAATTTTACACAGAACAATCTGCACAAACTGAAAGCTGTATAAAAGTGGATTATCGGAAACAGAGTTATGTACTTTCTGTAGCAATAGTAAAGAAACATTGTCACATCTATTTAATGAATGTTCTTACTCTAAAACAATTCTGCTCAATCTCTGCGATAAGTAGTTGAATCATTCATGTGCTGTGTCCTTTCCTCTGACACCCCGATACAGGAAGGGCAAGCAGGGATAACAGAATTATTAATACTCCTATACAAGAAATCCATATACTCCTGCAAAGTTAGAGGATGCCTGCCTGAAAGTTGTCCCGGCTCCGTATACTCCTTCAAACAAGCCAACGTCAACACTTAGTACTCCCATAAGATATATCATTTATAAAGCATATCAGCAACACAAACTACACCTCTTTGTTATCATATAATGTTTTATAATGAGACACCACTGATTGTGGTTTGTAATTTTTCTCTGAACTATGTGTATATAAATACATATTTATCTGAATGAAAAATTAAAAAAAAAAAGAAAAATTCAGCTCAGGCAGTTACATCTCACAGATCGTCCATTAACTCTTTGCATGCTGCTGGCAGATATACCTGCCCAGCACAGGGTTTCTCTTATCACTGAAATAAATACAATTTGTGCATATTTAATCATATTGTCTCCCTGTATAGATGTTATGTTTACATTAATTTTTCATCAAATCTAGTCATGACTGCTACTTTAAAGCAGCTATGACTAGATTTGATGAAAAATATCTAGAAAATACTCGGCAGGTTAAAAGTTAACTCTTAACCTGCTGAATATTTTCAAAATATTTTTCAGCAAATCTAGTCATGGCTGCTGTGTAGCAGCCATGACTAGATTTGATGAAAAATTCATCTAAATTTAACTAAAGAAATCATTAGTCAGAATGTTCATCAATTTACAGGAGAGAAATAAGGTTAAATGTACCCACATTATATTTATTTCATTGGCAAGATATTTTATGTCCTGGGCAGTAATAACCACTAGCAGCACGCAAGGAGTTAATTGAGATTCCTCTGTTTAAAAGCTGCGACGAAAGACCAATATAATTAATAATGTAATATGCATAGTTATTTATATTTGGCCTTTAATTAAAATATCATGTTTCTTTTGTCAATTTTATAAAGAATGAGGGATGTTTTTTTCTTTCTTCTTTCTTTTTTTGTTAATCCACAAAACAATCCAGAAAATAATTAGATTTAGAAATTTAACTCCTTAACGCTTTATCCAACATGAAACGACACTTGCAAACAAAATTCTTGAATAACTAATTTTTTGTCTCAAAAACATAGGCTATGACCCCTCTTTGGAAACGAGCTCGTCGAGTTCATTCCAAAGAGGGGTCACAACCTATGTTTTGGAGACAAAAATTTAAAAAATAATGAAAATTAATTGGTGATTTTTGTGAATAGCTCTGGCCAATTTTGGTCATTACGTTATGTAAAGGGTTAAAGTATCATGTGGTGAAACAAAGGTTTCTGCAATGAAAATTTCCCATGATGCAGTTTTAAATTTAACCAACCATATCTAGTTTGACAGAGTGCATATTTATGAAGGGATTTCATTGTAACTTGGTAGGATGACTCATTTTGGAATGATTTTACTGTAACTTGGTAACTTTGGTTGACATACATTAACTGTGAGGGCCACAGTTCCAGGCCTCAATTCTTTGGTACAGTCCATACCTCAAATTATTCTTATTGAAAACATAGCATGCAGGCAACAGAAATTACCATATTCTCAATTATCACAATTCTAGTCTTATTAGTCGAGTTGTGACAAAGTCAAACTTGACTTATAGTTCGATGAATGGCTGGCGGGCAAGTGGGCGTAAACAATTGGTTTCTGGATGATAACTTGATAATGGTTGAACCCATGTTCATGAAACTTCATAGGTAGGTTGTTATCGGGGAGAGGAAGAACCCTATTAATTTTGGACTTGCTTGTTCAAAGGTCAAGGTCACAGTGACCTTGAACATAGTAAATTGTAAACAATTGGTTTCCGGATGGTAACCTGAATACGTTTCAACCCACATTCATGAAACTTCATATGTAGGTTGGCCTTTGTGAGAGGAAGAACCCTGTTTGTTTTGGACTCACTAGGTCAAAGGTCAAGGTCCCAGTGACCCTGAATATAGTACATCAAAACAATTGGTTTCCGGATGATAACTTGATAATGGTTCGACCCATGTTCATGAAACTTCATAGTTAGGTTGGCATCAGTGAGAGGAAGAACCCTGGTTATTTTGGACTCACTAGGTGAAAGGTCAAGGTCACAGTGACCTTCAACATAGTAAATCGTAAACAATTGGTTTCCGGATGATAACTTGATAATGTTTCTACTGACGTTCATGAAACTTCATAGGTAGGTTGGAATCAGTGAGAGGAAGAACCCTATTTATTTTGGACTTGCTAGGTGAAAGGTCAAGGTCACAGTGACCTTCAACATAGTAAATCGTAAACAGTTGGTTTCCGGACGATAACTTGATGATGGTTTGACCCACATTCATGAAACTTCATAGGTAGGTTGACCTAGGTGAGTGGAAGACCCCTATTTATTTTGGACTCACTAAGTCAAAGGCCAAGGTCACAGTGACCTTGAACATAATAAATCATAAACAATTGGTTTCCAGATGATAATTTGACAATGGTTCCACCTACGTTCATGAAACTTCATAGGTAGGTTGGCATTGGAGCAAGAAAGAAACCTATTTATTTCGGAATCACTAGGTCAAAGGTCAAGGTCACAGTGACCCTTCACATAGTAAATTGTAAACAATTGGTTTCTGGACGTTAAGTTGATAATGATTAAACCCACTTTTGTGCTGTCACAACTTGACATTGGATCGGTGATCCTATCGGCATTTTTTTATAATCCTTTCATAAACATTGAACATTATCCTTTTTATGTGTACAACCCTGTCAATTCGCGTCGGCATTCGGCTGTGCCGATGCAAATGCTGATGCAAAATGATTTTGTGTCGGCCCAAAAAAAAGCTGACGCAAAAATTTGGACAAATGTCCCTACCCAGTTCCCCTGTCGTATTAGACAACTTAGAAATTCCACAACGTCATCTCACATCTGAAAACATTAATCAAACATACACTGACTGCCGTAATCGAATGATCGGTACATATATATGAGCCATTTTGTTGATCGGAAGTCCATTGGAACAAACTTTGAAAGGTGCGAGATAAGGGTCGGATTTATTTATCAAATCGGAAACATTCCCGATTCTATAAGCATTGGCATTATACAAACGAGTAACACCATAAAGTTGTGAAGTCACGCTATTCAATATAAATCATTGAAGACATTCGGATAAAATTGTAAGAAAGTTGAGAGATCGTGGTTAAAAGAAAAACAGTGGATGGCTGGGGGCTGGGAAGCGTCATTAAATATGAACTGGAAGAAGATGGAGAAACTATTTCAAAACTTTACTGTTCAGTGTGTCGGGAATACTCTTCATACTGTGAGCAACACAATCGTGCACCCTCTGCCTCGACCCACCGTGGTGTGGTTGGTAAGCTTACAGACAAGTGGGTGGTCGGCACCGAAAACATAAAAAAATCCAATGCCACTGATCATATCGCTAAATCATCTTTACATAAAACTGCCATACTTGCCTTGAAAAAGACTGAACATGAATCACCTGAAGATCGTGGTAGCAGTAGTCGACAGACTACATTACCGGAATTGACCATCAAGATAACTGTTGCCCAAAAAAGTCAGTTGATTAAAAAATTCCAACTTGTCCACTATCTTTTAGTGAAATGTTGAAATGTAAGCCTTTGTAGGACTACTCAAATTTCATTAAATTTGAAAAAGAGATACATAAAGTTGACGTTGGTACAGGTTACCTCAACCGCCATGCAGCCAATACCATGGCAACGTTCATTGCTAAACACATTAGAGAGAAAGAAATTACAACACCCTTAAATACTGGAGTTTCCCGTTGATATTTTTCTTTATTCTATGATGGATCCAGCTCTGCAAAAACAATGGATGAAAAAGAGGTCTACGTTTTGAAAACCTGCAAGGATGGCAGTGCCAACTTCCAAGTGGCATCACTTGAAGAGCCCCAAGATACCAGTGCCCAAGGGCTAAAAAAGGCTCTTGAAAACAGCATGGGTAAACAGAATTTTAAGTTTGAAAGAAAAGACAGACAAATTGGAAACGTTAGTGACGGAGCTGCAGTGAATGAGGCTCTATTTAAATTGGAGAAAATAGACCTTGGAGACCATTTAATAAAAGGCTGGTGTGCCAACCATAAAGCCGAACTTGGTATTCATGATGCATTTAAACTATGTGCACTTAGCAATGAGTCAGAAACAATCATTGGAAACATTTACTACTTTTTCAAAAAAGCCAATTTAAAATGGCGACTTTTCAAGCACAGTTTATGGGTCTTAAATCCCTAAAATTTCAAAGAGTATCGGGCACGAGATGGGTTTCGCACCAAGTTGCTTCTATAAGCAATTTTCTTAGAAATCTTCCCATCCTCCTTGGCTTTCTTCATCACAAATGCTTAAAACCCCTCAACAAGTCAATGGCAGATGCCAAAGCCTCTATGCAGGGACATTTAAAAAATGTATCCAGCATGAAAAGGTACTTTATCTCAAATTATCTGGCAGTAAAACAAGATATCCTTGGTTATTTATCTCCATTCTCTCAAGCTTTAGAAAGTCGGAAGATCTTAGTTCCCGGGGCAATCACTGCAATGAAGAATGCTATAGCGGTCATATCGAAAATATCAACAGTTCTCAAAGAGAAGGGTTCAGCTGCGTTCTACATTGAAGAACTGTTTCCTACTCTCACAAAACTGGTGTTTCCGTATACTGAGGATGATAACAGCATTGGCATACCTTTTCGCAAAACAAGGAATGATACAATGAAAGATGGTGCAGCAGCAGATGGGTGTGAATTAGAAGAGCTGTCAGACAAGAGACAGGCACTTCATGGATATAGCATGACGACTGGTTTCAATACTGCTCTTGAAAGCGTTCTGAGGGAATCACGTAAAGTTGTTGACCAGCTTGAAGTAAATTTGACGCAGAGATTTTCTGAGTTTCTTGAGCACCCAATCTATCACGCAGCAGCCATTTTTATGGATGCCAAGAACTACAAATTCCAAAATAGTGATGGTATTTTCAGCAGTGTTGAGGTTCTTGCAAAACACTTTGAATCTCCTTTAAAAGCCAATTCATGTGACTTAACAAAGCTCCATCAAGAATTCTCATGCCTGTACAGTCATGTAATAACTTTCTTACACAGATCGACAAATGAACAAATTTGGCCGCAGCTTTTTGTTTCTGGGGGTAGCGAACGTGCCTTAAGTGACGTTTTACACATAGCTGAGATTTGTATGGTGCTGCCAATAAGCAGCGCCGAAGTTGAAAGAGTATTTTCCTCATTTGCCAAAACTGTATCGAAAGAGTGCCTTTCCCTAAATAATAAAACCCTGGAAACAATACTAATTGTCAGACACAATGACTTTAATGGGTTTGATCCCAGTAGCTACGAAGTTATAATTGAGGACTTTCTACAGTTCCATCCTGATGGGACTACACGGAAACGGACACCACGCTTAGATGGACACAGGACACATAAACATAAAGGCAAAACACATATACATGGGAAACCAAAGAAAGGCTGTCTGTTCTTGCCAAGTTCATTGTCTCTGGAGGGGTCGAGCGGCAACGAAGTACAAATCACAGAGAGCGTCAGTGAGATATCTGCTAAGATGACAGATGATGGCGATAACCACAATGAAGCAGAAGACACTGATACTAGTGATAGTGACTTTGATGTTGATGATATCGTAATAGATGATATTTCATCAGACGAATCCTCGACAGACGCCAAGTCAGACTCCGACTCCATTCAGTAACACTGCCTTCTTCTGTGAAATGTGCATCTTGTGAACTCAGCTGCGTCGAAGTGATTCAAGACTCAGACTAATACCATGTATTACAGTATAAAAAATACCGGGAACGGACATAAAACTACCGACAGCCGAATTTTCTTTCAGTTCTCGATAGTTTTATGTCCGTTCCCGGTATTTTTTTTAAATGCGTACTTAACACGTCACAGATAAAAAAAACCAAAAAAAACAAAAAACACTGGGAAGTTGGAACGTACACGGTACATACAAGTAACAACTACAAAGCGCCGGATTTTCTTATGTTCGCAATGAGCTGATTACATGGTCTATGTAATTTATGATGCTTATCAAAAAACTGTCTTCACACCATGATGGTGTGAAGACAGTTTGTTGATAAGCATCATAAATTACATAGCCCCCGGCCCCCTGCGAAGAAGTTCTAAGTTAGCGGCAGTCCATTGCGCAAATATATTCAATTATTGTCACAAAATATTCTGGTATACCAGGGTGTTAAATTGATAGATCACAGTATTTTGGAACAATAACTAACATATTGTACCATATGGGCAGTTTCATAACGATGTAGTCAACTTGAAGTTTACATTGACGCTGATAAGGATCTGTTTTTAGCTCACCTACATCTGTAAGATGTGGAGAACTATTGTCATAACCTCGGGCGTCAGCGTCGGCGTTGGCGTCCGGCGTGTCCAATATTGTAAGATTTAATGTTAAGGTTAATTTCTCAAACATCAGTGGGCTCAGGCCTTTCATATTACATATGTAGGTTGTATGGGACTATCAGAACAGTATTTAATCCTGATACTACGACTTTTTTCCAAATATCACCTAAAATTTTCTGCCAAAAGTTGTAAGAATTTGCGTTTAGGTATTGTAAGAATTTGTGTTAAAGTCAGCTTTTGTGCAGATTGTGCTGCTTTAACTTCTCATTACTGTAGATTTTCATATTTCAATAATAATTGTAGGTATTAACCCTACTGTATGCAGAAATTTAACGAAAATTTTCTTTTTTTTCACTCAAAATTTTCATGTTTTTCTCGGACTTAGTAAATTTTAACTTGTGAAACTTTGTAAACTTTGTGTTTAGGTGAGTTGTGTTTCTATGTGTCTTTCCAAGCAATTAATATTCTACACTTGGGTTACTGAACTCCATTGCAGTAATATTTAACCCTCATTACATGCATATTTGAGGAATTTGAGGCTGATTTTCTGCCAAAACTTGTTGTAAAAATTAGCGTTTAGGTGTTGTAAGAATTTGCGTTAAAGTCAGCTTTTGTGCAGATCATGGTGCTTTAACTTCTCATTACTGTTGATTTTCATATTTCAATAACAACTGTAGGTATTAACCCGACTGTATGCAGAAATTTAACGGAAATTTTCTTTTTTTTCAGTCAAAATTTTCATGTTTTTCTCGGACTTAGTAAATTTTAAGTTCTAAAAGTTTGTGTTAAGGTGAGGTGTTAAGGTGAGTTCTCAAAGATCAGTGGGCTCAGGCCTTTGATATTGCATATGTAGGTTGTAGGGGACTATCAGAACAGTATTTAACCCTGATACTATGACTTTTTTCCAAATTTCACCTAAAATTTTCTGCCAAAAGTTGTTGTAAGAATTTGCGTTTAGGTGTTGCAAGAATTTGCGTTAAAGTCAGCTTTTGTGCAGATTGTCCTGCTTTAACTTCTCATTACTGTTGATTTTCATATTTCAATAATAATTGTAGGTATTAACCCTACTGTATGCAGAAATTTAACGAAAATTTTCTTTTTTTTCACTCAAAATGTTCATGTTTTTCTCGGACTTAGTAAATTTTAACTTGTGAAACTTTGTAAACTTTGTGTTTAGGTGAGTTGTGTTTCTATGTGTCTTTCCAAGCAATTAATATTCTACACTTGGGTTACTGAACTCCATTGCAGTAATATTTAACTCTCATTACATGCATATTTGAGGAATTTGAGGCTGATTTTCTGCCAAAACTTGTTGTAAAAATTAGCGTTTAGGTGTTGTAAGAATTTGCGTTAAAGTCAGCTTTTGTGCAGATCATGGTGCTTTAGCTTCTCATTACTGTTGATTTTCATATTTCAATAACAACTGTTGGTATTAACCGGACTGTATGCAGAAATTCAACGGAAATTTTCTTTTTTTTCAGTCAAAATTTTCATGTTTTTCTCGGACTTAGTAAATTTTAAGTTCTAAAAGTTTGTGTTAAGGTGAGGTGTTAAGGTGAGTTCTCAAAGATCAGTGCGCTCAGGCCTTTGATATTGCATATGTAGGTTGTAGGGGACTATCAGAACAGTATTTAACCCTGATACTATGACTTTTTTCCAAATTTCACCTAAAATTTTCTGCCAAAAGTTGTTGTAAGAATTTGCGTTTAGGTGTTGTAAGAATTTGCGTTAAAGTCAGCTTTTGTGCAGATTGTCCTGCTTTAACTTCTCATTACTGTTGATTTTCATATTTCAATAACAACTGTAGGTATTAACCCTACTGTATGCAGAAATTTAACGGAAATTTTCTTTTTTTTCAGTCAAAATTTGCATGTTTTCTCGGACTTCGTAAATTTTAAGTTGTAAAACTTTGTAAACTTTGTGTTTAGGTGAGTTGTGTTTCTGTGTGTCTTTCCAGGCGATTAATATTCTACACTTGGGTTACTGAACTCCATTGAGGTAATATTTAACACTCATTACATGCATATTTGAGGAATTTGAGGCTGATTTTCTGCCAAAACTTGTTGTAAGAATTAGCGTTTAGGTGTTGTAAGAATTTGCGTTAAAGTCAGCTTTTGTGCAGATTGTGGTGCCTTCACCTCTCATTACTGTTTATTTTCTCATTTCAATAACAACTGTAGGTATTAACCCTACTGTATGCAGAAATTTAACTGATTTCTTTTCTTTTTTTCAGTCACAATGTTCACGTTTTTCTCTGACTTACTCAATTTTAAGTTCTAAAAGTTTGTGTTAAGGTGAGGTGTTAAGGTGAGTTCTGTTTCTATGTGTCTTTCCAGGCAATTAATATTGTACGCATGGGTTGCTAAACTACATTGCGGCAACGTTGCGCCCTTATTACATGCATATTTGAGGAATTTGAGGGGGATTTTTGGGACTTATATTCACTTTCTTTAAAAAAAAAATTTTTTAACTTTTTTTTTTTATTTAATACTTTCTCATACTTGTTACTAGTAACATTAAGGCTTATTTTAGTTGTTGATGTGATGTATTTTTGTTGGGACTTATAGTCACTTTCTTGAACGAATGTTTTTCCGCAACTCCTCTTTAACCAATGAATGTACTTCAATTACAATTTCAGTGATTTATGAAAGCCTTTCCTAATTCTTATTTATGATTTAATATCTGGCCTCACGATTCATATTCTTAATCATAAACATTTCTAAAAGAAAAAAATGCTTTTATATCCAATGATTCTATGTTGAATTGATATATAATAAATGCAGAAATATAGACTTTCCAAAGCCATCACATAAATCACATTAATCATTTGATGCCTAGTTAATGATTTATATTAACTAAATATTAGGCATGTTACATTGGAACGACATTATCAAGCGCGAATATAGGTGAGCGTTGGGATGTAACATCCCTCTTGTTATGTTTTTGTAGTCAATGTCAGGGAGACTTATTTATGTTTGAACTTTTAATTGTGATCTTCATTTTTGATATCAGTGAGGCTCACTGAGTTATCCCATTGGCCTTAATTTAATTGTGTTTCTATGAAGGCAAGTTTCATAAATTTCATGGTCCCATGTTAAATTTTTATGGTAGCCGCTACTAGCACCAGTTTACTACACGTAACACTGCACCATTGGACCATGATATTGCCACAAAATATTCTCCTATACCTGGTGTTAAATTAGTAGAGCAGTGCATTTTGGAACAATAACACGTTGTACCAGATACAGAGCATCTTCATTACGATGTAGTTTAGTTACCATGGTTGATGATAAAGGTCCGATATTAATAGTCAGAGAGACTTTTGAACTTTTACTTAATCAGTTTACTTATGATCCTGAGATGAGTGAGCCTCAGTTCCATTGACCTAACCTTAATCGAAAAATGTTTGATCTTATGTTTTGTTAATTAATACAGCCAGTTCAGTGCCAAATAAAGCCAAATAAATACTTGCAAAAGCACAAAGCAACAGTTGAACCCTTATCTTTTGTACACAAATTATATTTTTGTGTAAGTACTGATGAATCTAAGAACGTAGCGTGGAAATAATTTGGCCAAGCGCCCCTCCCCCCCCCCCCCCCCCCCCCCGCCCCCCATCTTGCAGCCTCCTCCCCCCCCCCAATATTTTACACGCATACCAACTCCTCACAAAATTGATTCTTGAACATATTAATGGTCAACTGCAATCTGTTTATCCTCGAGGGGCAATACCAGCTGAAAGTTCCTTTCAACTTCAACTGTATCCCA
Organism: Pictodentalium vernedei; assembly: GCA_031216915.1. Taxonomy (NCBI): domain Eukaryota; kingdom Metazoa; phylum Mollusca; class Scaphopoda; order Dentaliida; family Dentaliidae; genus Pictodentalium; species Pictodentalium vernedei. The sequence continues at coordinate 555,465,781 of CM062295.1, read as the reverse complement.
AGACCCATCACTGGATTGGAATGAGCTCATTTCTGATTTCAATGGCGGGTTTCGGGCTGTAATTTGACGGCTAGAGTACAAGACGCAAAGAACAATGTTTGTGAAAATTTCCCAGACAAAACATAGTCATGTAAATTTTCACAAACATTGTTCTTCGCGTCTTGTATTCTTGCCGCCAAATAACATCCTGGTTTTTAATAATGTTTTTGGAGTATTCACGGAATACTCAAAAAACATTATTAAAATTTAGGATGTTTTGGTCCCATAGGCTCGCCGCTGTCTCCAGTCGGGCCGAAACGTCCAGGCTGAAACATCTCAATGCTAAATGCAGTTAAACAATCATGATAGAAGACAACTTCGATACGGTGACTGAATGCACGTGAGTCTTGAATTCAGTCAGTGGAAACGTGGCGTGTGAGTGTCTTAACATTCGAAATTCGCAAAAATGTCAACAGCAAGTCAAGCGAGTGACATATTATTATTCGATAAATTTGTTGCTAAATCAACTTGAACATGGATTGGACATCGTACCGGGTTTTCGTTGTGTGGATAAACATGAAGAGTAGAGTGTAATCACTGTCTAACAGTTGGATCCGATGGGAAAATGAAAGGTAGGTTTGTTGCCTGTATTGGAATGTTCCACGTAGCAGGTGTCCTGAAATTCTTTGCAGTTTTACATTTAGTTGACGTAACATAACACTAAACAGCATAACACTGACTATGGTTCTGGGCATTAATTAGACCGTCGACACTCTCAAAATGCTAAATGCGGCTTTCAGACAATATTATTAGACTGACTTGGGTTGGTTTTGAAAACAGCCGAAGCAAAATGTGATTTAGCCGGCGCAAAATGATTTTGCCTTGGCTGTTTTTTTGCCGACCCACTTTTCGCTAATTGACAGGGTTGTGTATACCCATACCATGTACGGTACACATAATGTCGGCATCCGGGGTGGCCTTCCGTCGTTTGTCCATCCTTTGTCTGTCCATCCGGCATCCGTATCCATTTCTTTGGCATTCGATAACTTGAAAACTATTGCTTAGATTGTCATTATATTTTATTTTTGTGTTCAGGTTACTAATGCGCCGAGCTGTATAGTTTTTGGTGTAAATCCGATTATTCAATACTGAGATATTAACCCTTTACCCATCCAATTAAGCATTATTTCAATCCATTTCTTTGGCATGCGATAACTAAAAAAATATCGATCCTATTGTCATGTTACTTGATAGATATGTTCAGGTAACTGATGTGTCGAGCTGTATAGTTTTTGATGTAAATCTGACTATTCGATCCTGAGATACTAACCCTTTATCCATCAAATTAAGAATTACTCCAATCCATTTCCTTGGCATGCGGTAACCTAAAAAATATTGATTAGGTTGCCTTGTTACTTCATATGTGTGGTCAGGTTTCTGATGTGCCAAGCTGTATAGATTTTGGTGTAAATCTGGTTGTTTGATCCTGAGATTTTAACCCTTTATCCATCAAATTGTGCATTTTTCCAATCTATTTCTTTGACATGCGATAACTCAAAGAATATCAATCTGATTGTCTTGTTACTTCATATAGATGTTCAGGTTACCGATTTGCCGAGCTGTATAGTTTTTCATATAAATCTGATCATTTGATCCCGAGGTATTAACCCTTGATTCACTTAATTAATAAAAAAATTTCAATCTATTTCTTTGACATGCAATACCTCAAATAATATTAATCAGATTGTGTTGTTACTTTATATTTCTGTTTAGGTTACTGATGTGCTGAGCTGTATAGTTTTGGGTGTAAATCTGTTATTTTGATCCTCTGATATCAACCCTTTATCCATCAAATTAAGAATTACTCCAATCAGTGTCTTTGGAATGCGATAACTCAAAAATATTGATCAAAGTTATTATGTGTACCCATACCATGTATGGTACACATAATGTCGGCATCCGGGGTGGCCTTCTGTCATTCGTCCATACTTTGTCTGTCCGTCTGTCTGTCCATCTGGCGTCCACATCCAATTCTTTGGCATTTGATAACTTGAAAAATATTGTTTGGATTGTCATGTTACATTATATTTGTGTTCAGGTTACTGACGTGCCGAGCTGTATAGTTTTTGGTGTAAATATGATAATTTGATCCTGAGTTATTAACCCTTTATCCTTTATTATCCTTCAAATTGAGAATTCTTCCAATCCCTTTGGCATGAGATAACTCAAAAAATATCAATCCAATTGTCATGTTACTTTATATATATCTTCAGGTTACTGATGTGCCACGCTGTATAGTTTTTGGTGTACATCTGATAATTTTATTCTGAGATATTAACCCTTTATCCCTCCAATTGAAAATTCCTCCACAAATTTGTCCTGAGATAATAACAGCTTTCTACTAGTTGCATGTATGGGTACACATCTGATGATTTAATCGGCCTATTTTTAACAAATTCTACACAGTCAAATTAAGCTACAGTGTCATTGACACTTTCATTTCTCTCCAAATTTGCTTGGGAAGGAACAAAAATAGAGAGTATACTTCTGAGTTTGGGACTTCCACTGTAGTGCAAGCCAGTTGTAAACAATTGTGGTAGTGTGTAATAAGAATGGAAATTTACTATAAAATTATATTTTCTTGAGAATACTACTCTTTGTCTGTACTGTGCATGTCACTGTATTCCAGAATGGCCCTTCTAAACATTAGCTTTAAGTGCATATCTTGAGTCCTTGACTATCAAGATATGACTGAAACCCATTGATTAGTGTGTTAATTCTTATGCGAGGTTAAAATATACAATTGCCACAAAAACTTGCAAAGACCAAAATCATTTTTAGACTATTATTCAACAAGGTTTATACCCCATATATACTAAAAATATTAATTTGTACTTGAAGCTATTACAGAGCGAAGTATCACCAGTCTTGCAATGGTTATTTCACCTAAAATGTTACTCGGCATCAAAGAGTAGAGAAGAAGTAATCAGTTTTGCAAAAGCAGTCATCCAAAGTAAGTTCTGGATTAGACTTTTAGTAGTTGTGTTGAACAAGGGGAAGAATTTCTCAAATCTGTCTCTTAAATTGGGGGAAAGTTTTATTTGCTATCATTCGCCCCAGAAGGAATGGGCCGACCAATTTTTCATTAGCATACATTACTAGAGCCTAGATAAATAGACAGAACTGCACAAGCGTTTGAATGGGTTAATGTTTATCGCACGAGTTTGGTTGGGCGCAATAATACCACGAGAGGCGAAGCCTCGAGTGGTATTCTGCACCAAAACAAACGAGTGCGATAAACATTAACCCAGTTCAAACGCTTGTGCAGTTCTGTATTTATTACATACCTTCGCAAATTTCTAAAACAGGCCTTTTACAGTAATACTAAGTGAGAATTAACCTATCCTTCTGAGAAGTAAAGGAAATAAAATAAGACAAAAATCCAAATTATTCTTCACAAGCAGGAGACCAGTCTTATTGTTAATTCGTACGCTGATTGAACTTTCATTCATAGTTTCAACTTGCAAATTGTAATGCATCACCGGGGGCACGGTGGATCAGTTGGTAGAGGTGCAGGCTGCAAGCCGAGAGGTCCTCGGTTTGAATCCCACCTGCGGCAACCGCGTTGTGTCCTTGGGCAAGACACTTCACCCCGATTGCCTACATGGGGGCACGATGACGCTGTGTACTGAGGCGTACTGCACGTCGATGGTGCGCATGTCTTCAACCAATCTAACCCTGCCTGTGCTGCGGTGCAGAGTTCAGAGTTACGATGTTGGAGAGCTGACAGCTGCTCGTCGTTGCTCGGTGGTTCTCTCTGGGTACTCCGGCTTCCTCCACCCGTAAAACTGTCACAATCACGATTAGCCATTGTGCATATGTATGTGACCTTAAACACCAATAAATAAATAAATGCGTCACCACTTCGATCGATGAAACACTGTTCATCTGAAATACAGTTCACCGTCTTTTTGTGCCTCAATTTTACAGCGCGAATTCTGAACAGTTGATGTGATCCCCACTAAAAAAGTTACCACACATTCACAAAAAACAATAGGTGTAAATTCGGAAAATCCATCAATGAGAAATTATAAAAAAACTCACATGTTTATCTGACTTCCAAATTCCCTGCGACTGTTGTTACTCGACTGGTTGACAGACCGGTTAAGATTTTAGTCAAGATTACAGTAGCCATTGTCAATTCATCCCACGTAAATTAAATTTATATCCTTATTGTCCAAGAGAAATTATCGTATTGTTCACTATTCCTGCTCAAAATGTATTAAAGTTCGTGTTATAGCCTTTAACTGGGGTACAGACAGAATCCATACGAATTCAAGTGAATATCGACAGGCAATTTGTTTTGGATTTCGATTTGGTGACCTAGAAACTTGCTCGCGCAACGTCATTCATTCGAAATGACGTCACGCATAGACGCTTTCATATTCTGTTTACATTATTCTTTAGTTTGAACTGTATGTCAGTCATTTCCATGTCATACTTTAACCCATCGGGTTATTTATTCAATAGTCAGTCAGTATTGTTCACATTAAGGAAATAAATTAGAAAGTTTCTTTTGATGGTCGGACAGTCATTACTAGATGAGTTTCTTCAGAAACAATATAAACGCAGATACTATAGACTGCGAACATCCACTTTACAACATCAAAATAAATGACCCATCGCATCAAAACGGGCCCATGTACTGTATCCCCAGAAATATGACTGGTTCCATTCTTACATTAAAAAAGTGCCAAAATCTGTATCCCACACTTGTGCAATAAAAGTTTATTTTTATCACACATCCCAGAATGCCGTGAACAAACCTTAATTTTAAATGGGTGTGTAATAAACAGCATTAACATTCACTCAGATTGCTCTTTGTTGTATTCATATACAGTGGAACCCTGTTAATTGAATAGCCACTTTGCAAATGAAAATTATTCAATTAACATGGTTATTCAATTAACAGGGATTGTGTCACTGTCCTGTATTCTAGAGATAAACCTAGCATTTATTCTATTATATCTTGGTTGACAGAGCTCCATGAGCTCTGTCAAACAAGATAAAATAGATTTAATGCTTGTATTGGATGTACTGAGGCCAAATAGGCCTATAAACAAATGAAAACTGGGGAGATTTAGGGTAATGTCTTGACAAGTTGCAAGATGTTTTATTCAATTAGCAGGAGTTTACTCTATAATCTGTATTCAAATAACAGGTCAAATTTGTACTGGAGGTATGGTAATTGGTTTTGTGTTGGGAAATTATATTCAATTAGCACGGATATTCAATTAAGAGATTCACAATTAAGTGGGCTTCACTGTACTAACTTGACCAGAACCAGGATCTTAATTGTTTATAAAACTCAACTGTATTCAGTGATTATTCATAATTTAGTATAGTTTCACTAGGTGGTTTGTGCTGAAGAAAACTCTCTCTGCATAGTTTCGAACTCCTGCTATGCCATTGAAAGTATTCTTTGACTTTGGCAAATGAATGCTGTGATATAACACATTATTGGAGAGGGCTCTCTGAGCCCTTTCCAATAATGTATCACATCACTGCACATCAGTGGTGTAACAAAGAAGTTGAGGAACTAACCTTCAGTATTTTCGGTTGCTTATCACATCCCACAATGTTCATGACCCTTACAACTGCCACTGGGGGATTAATTTTCTCAACTATAAAACAAAGACAATAGTTCCACATTTTCGATGTGGATGGTGAGATCATCACCAGCTTTAGGAAACAGGTGTGTATGGATTGCATAATTGCTACCTGATGTTGGATTTCCCCCACTGTAAAAAAGACAAGAACACCCTGTCCATTTTGACATTATCGGTGGGGGCATATTCCATGCTTGACGTTGCTCTTGTTCTTACCCAATTTGCAGCCCTGTTTGAATGTTTAAAAATATGGTGAAATTTGTCTGTACATATGTTTTGCATCGTAACCAACCATGTTCTGTGGTACGATTAAAGACCAGCTTGGTAAAAGGGCAATCCTCAAAGGGTGGGGCATTCACTCATTCTTGGAGCCCTTGTTGGACCAGAAATGTGGTAATATTTCTTGTCCATACAAATGTTTTGTGTTGTAACTCAAACGTTGATTTAAATTTTCAATGAATGAAGCACTGGGTACAAGTCAGTTCTTCTTTCATTGAATATTTGCTGAAAACTACTGATTATTGATTGAGAAAAGTGCCCATTGGCAACACTGCCCACCGCATGGATTTTGACCATTCCACAGCATCTGTACTGTATGCTTTGAATCAAATTGTTTTTCGAATATTGAATAACTCATACACTCAAAAAGTGCCTTCCACTTTTAAATACTTTGAAACTGAAAGTGTGTTATTTGATGATAAATGACATGGTGATTCATGTTTGTCATTTCTAAATGGGTTGGAATACGCAGTGGGTAATCTAAAGGTTTGGGTTTACTTACAGAAATGGAATTTTTGTTAGTTAAAAGAACATTTTTGAGATTGCATAGAAAATTTTGTTCTCTAGATTCCGGTGAAGGGCATGGAATTGATGTTGTGATGTATATTTCAGGGTACAAGCATATTCCACTCATGTTTTTTCCAGAAGGCACAACCACAAATGGAAAAGTTGGATTACTTGAATTTAGGTAGGGTTAGTTAACTTAGTTGCAATTTTTATTTTTTCCAATGTTGATATTTTGTGTCATTTAGTCTGCAGTTTGCACAAAAGTTGCCTTAGAATCGAATGTTGTCTAGCAGTCCATCAGTTACCATAGAATGTTTAATCTGTTTGATCCACAGTCATTTACATACTAGTAATACCTATTGGATTTGGGGTTTGAAGACTTAAACTCAAGGAAAGAGTTACTAAAAAAAATGATTTTCATCATAAACTTCAATTCCAAAGTGTTGATTCGAGAGTCATTCATTTTATTTCACCAGTTTTTAGTAAATGATTACCACTAGGCTTGACAGAGCCATCTTATATTTTTTGGTAGGTGCATATCCAGGATTTAAAAGCCAGGGTGCCTTTCCATTTTGTGAGGGTGCTGTGGAGGCAGCAAACATGACATACAGCATGTCTTTATGGTGGTTTGGCAGACTTCCCACGAGAAATTTTTTTGCAAAATTCAGTGCTCTCAGAGTATATATGAGGCCTTTATATCTAGTGTAGGCCTATATTGGAGACCATTTTAATGCTCTTGGTTATGTGAAACTGTTATGTTCATTAACTGGTAGAGTGCCGGAAGCCCATATTTGGTCTTAATTCTTAATTGCAGCTGCCGCATCTTGAAGGCTTCATATTCTGTGGGTGGGCTTCATATTATCTTTGAAGTGAAATTATTTATGCAAGAGTGGATATCCCCTGTGGGAATCCTGGGAAGTGAAGCAGTGCTTCTTTAATGTAGTAAACAAGCTCTGTTTTACTGGTAAAATATGTGCAGAAATATGTGACATTAAGGAACACCAATAAAAAAAATTCATGTGTGGATATATTTTGTCCCAATTTATAAATTATAACAAGTGAGCAAATTTGGCCGCAAAAATATAATTCAGCACTCTACCAAGTTAAAAAAAAAAAAACACTCATAAAAGAGAGCTCAATGGCATTGTGGTTATCTTGGCTCAACAGGGTTATGCAAATTTTGTTTGCATAACATGTGGAGTTATCTTAAATTTTCAATTTGTGTATCCTTTCAGTCTTAAAGACTAAAAAAAGTAGCAGACTGTTGGTAACCCAAGGATTTATCTTCCAGTTATGTGGTAGAGCACAAGGTAAATTTAAGTGCTCCAAATATGTAATTTTGCTGTTCGAATTCATATATGAAAGCTTATAGGCACACTCCAATTAATGGTAATAAGACAAATATTTGATAAGGCCTCAAAAAGTTAAAAATCTCTTACTCAGGCCCTCTCGCATAGTCCTTTTGGCTGCCGTATACTCTCTTATTATAATCAATGCAGACTTAAAAAAATAAAAATTAAATGGTTTGTGTCTCATATTTTACCCAAGTTAATGAAATTGATAAATTTTTCCTTTGAGTGTATCAAGGCTTTGCAATGCTTTAGCATTGCAAAGCCTTGTTGCACTCAAGGGACGTAATACACCACCACTCATGCTGTTCTGTAGATTATTAGGCCTAAAACATAAAACAAACCAAGAACATGAACTTCTGATGGCAAAGAAATAATTACAAAAATAAAAAATAAAATAAAAAACTGTCTGCCCACATGCAATTTTACAAAAAATGGCCTGAGAAACAGAAGATCTACTTTGTGGGGTCTAATGAATCTTCATTTACTTCCAACTGAATATGAAGCGTATCCACATAATATGAAGTCCTATTAGACGCTCAACTATAGATTATAGAAAACATGACAGGCAGGAGTCAGCCTGGCAGCTAATTTTGGGGAGAAGTGACTTGAAGTCACTTCTCCCTCCAGAGACTTTAGGGAGAAGTCAGTGGACATGAGGGAGAAGTCTGAAAAAAACATAAAATGTATGTGACATCGTGACAAAATAAATGTACATAGAGGACACAAATAAATAAAAGTTATACAAACATACATACATGCATAAAACTAAGTCAGATGGTATATAACAAGAATGTAGGTTATAGTCGTTCTCACTACACTCCTCCCCATTTTGTGAAATTAAACTATAATTTCCTTTCTAACAAGACCAGTAATGGTTCAAAGTAACTTTTAAAATTCAAATGAATCTTTCTAGAATAAACTATCAAGTTTTGTGCATAAATTTCCATTGCGAGAGGAGTACAAATATTCTCCATTATGTAGGTTGTTTCGTTGCAGTCTTATCAATAGTAAAACGTTATGTATGTACATATATATAACTTCTCTTGTCCGACAATGACAATTAACTTAAGCTTGATTAAAAAATTCAGAAGAATAGTCCTTAAACTATCAGATTGGGCGGTGACCGAAAGCTGTAACCTTCTGATCCCCGTCACTAGTTTATACAGGCCTTCACATAACCTGACTGCTTCAACTAATGGCACATAGAGACCAAAATCAGTGACATCTTAAACTCAGTTGTTGGCAATTACATGTATGTACATATAACGTAGGTTTTTCTTCTGCTTATGAAAATAAACAAGAGAAGAAAGTAACATGTTGCAGGTAGTTGTAAAATTAATAATGCTAAGTTTTGAAAGAAAAAGTGTGTGGGTGCAACTTGCTAAAAGAAAGACGTGGTTAAAATCTAAGTGTCATTATGACTCATGACAACGCAACTACTTTTAGTGTTCGTGCAAGCACAATGAATGCAAACATGCTGTGTAACACGTGTATTACATGTACTCTTTCCATGAGCATACACACAATATATACAATTATTGTGATCTTGCCAATGGATATAAGATCAATTGTGATATAAAGTACATAACCTCCAATCACAAGTGACTCAAATATTTTTTAAGTATCATTTTACTACAATACTGGAAGCAGAATGATATGTTTGAAAGGAGTTATTGCAAATTTTGCACATTTGTAATAATGTGAACACAGGACGTACTGCCATTATTTCTATACAGTATGTCAAAAGGTAACTTGTTGTCCCCCGACCCTTCGGGGGACTATTGTAATCAGCAGTGTCCGTCCGTCCGTCTGTCCGTGCATGCGTCCGTGCGTCCGTCCGTCACACCCTTGTCCGGATGATAACTTTAGTTTGGATGATTTTACTGAAACTAAATTTGGTATGTGTCTTACTTGGGTGGAAATGCAGGTCAAGTTCGAAAATGGGCACGCTCCACTGATTTCTACTGGATTTATTCCCCTTTTTCGACTTAAAAAATACAGTTTTTGTGTTGTCCGGATGATAACTTTAGTTAGGATCATTTGATTGAAACGAAATTTAGTATGCCGCTTATTTGGGTGGAAATGCAGGTCAAGTTCGCAAATGGGCACGCTCCACTGATTTTTACTGGATTTATTCCCCTTTTTCGACTTAGAAAATACGGTTTTTGTGTTGTCCGGATAATAACTTTACTTTGGATCATTTGATTGAAACGAAACTAAGTATGTGGTTTAATTGGTTGGAAATACAGGTCAAGTTAAAAAATGGCCATGCTCTGCGAACAAATTGCATCCTAACAGCTCCCTTGAATTTGCCATCTTGGTCGGGGGACCGGGGGCGTTGCCCTTGTTTTCTGATTATTGTTATCAGAACACAAGCAGACATCTTTCGACACAGATTCGGGCTTTGAGAGTATTAAACTGACAGTATTTTATTTTAAATCGTCATGAAACTGACGAAATGGTGCCACCGATTTAAATTTTGACAAATTGATTTCCATGTCAGTAACATTTATTCTGCAAATTTAGCGACAATGGGTGCTTCGGTGTGGAACAAGTATTGTGTCAGCTATAACCGACCACAAAGGGTTTTCCATGTAATTTGAGACATCTATTGTCACCACATCTGCGGAATCAGTACAGCAACTTGCAGGCTGTTAATCTCTGAATTCACCACACTTTGAGCTATCAGATAACTTCTTGCAGGAATCCATAGCTGTCAGTTTTAAACATCAAACCACTACGGGGTTCAGTGCCTATACCATCACTCCAAGCCATATAAGGAAGTGTACTTTCCAAATGAGAAGACCATGGTTCATGCCGTCCATCTTTCAATTCAGTATGTTTGTTTTTAACAGACATTGAATTGTCTTCGCAGGAGGCTCCACTAAAATCTCCCCTGACCTGGCTTCTATGAGAAGCAGAAGAGGCGTTTTGAGACCTCTTCGGTTGAATCTGTTGCTTTGGTGAAGTGAACATACTCACTGACGAGATATCTTGAGTAATGCCTTTAACATTATTAAAATCTTCATTAAATTCAAACTCATTTGATAAAAGCGTTGATGGTTTAATGATTATGCCCATGTAGGAACGGTCCGAAGGTCGAGAAGTCCAACGCGTGGCCACTTCGTCGATCTCCACTGTAGGATTTGCCTTTTTGTGCTGGATTCTGCTTTCCCTCCTCTTTTCTAGCAGAGATAATTTCAGCTTTTCAAATTCTTTATTTTCTGAAGGAGAGGCGCCATCAAGCTGGAGAGTTTTCAAGCAGTTCTCTGAAAAGTCTTCAGGTGAACCGAACCTTTTACTTTTTCTTGAATTTTGGTATATAGTTTTTCTCCTCTGTTGATTTGTGCATCTTCGCTTTGTTTTCGATGAGCTCTGTTTGTTCCCTGTGTCCAGTGTGGTTGGATTATACACACCACCTGGTGGTATAACAGCTAACACGTGAACAAAAAATGCATCATCAGAAGACACAACCGTGATTCGTTGGGATTTTCTATTCTCCTGTCGAGATCGTTGATCTGTGGTATGGGGGTTATATTGTTTTTCGCTTCCACCTCCCTGTTTTTGTTGACTCTTTCTCGACGTTTTTCTTGACTTTTTATTACTGGCAGCAGGAGATTCTTTGTTGATGATTCTGCCAGACCTGCCCCTGCCTTTGCTTAATAAAACATTGCCGTTATTGCTGTTGATAGTGTTGTTTTCAGTCTTGTAGCAGCTTGCTTGTTTATTTATTACAAAATCAAACACTGTTTGTAACATTTTCTGTAAAGTATTAATCTTCTCCAAAATGTTTGCATGAAAATCTTCTTTCTCACAATGTGACCTGATGGAATGATCTGGCTGCTCGAGTGTTTGAGTTTGAGCTGTTCGATGTGTGACTTTGACCTGACCACTCTCCCAAGAGGATGATTTACCTTCCCTCGGATCAGTATAACTTGATTTGGGTGGTACTTTGTTGGCTGAAGATGTGCCGTCATTTTCAATGCAGTCCGATCTCAGAGTAAGTTTGTTCTCTGATACTAAATCCATCAGTGTTGATAAACTCATACCAGTAAGTTCCAGTAAATCTCAGGCTCCCAAACAGCCATGGGCTCTTCTAAAATTCACCAGTTTCTGAGCCTGATGCTGATCAATATATTCCTGTTCTTGTAACTGCTCGGCAGTGGCAGTTTGAACGTTAAGACGTACCATGATAAAATATCTGTAGTTATTATTACAGCACGAAAATGTTTGATTAAATGATGGCAAAAATACGAACAAGAAGCAATGACCTCTCTGTTCAGCTTTGCACAGTGATCATTCACTCAAATACGACTTCACGAAAAACTCCCGTGAAATCATCTCACGAAATTCCGAGTGAGAAAATAAAACAAAAAAGAAAGAATACATTTTCCTCGCTTCCTTCTTTTTACGGTGACGCCAGTGTGGTAAATTTGGTATATAATTTACCAGTGATCCATTAAAGAAACAGTGCTCAACACTACGATCAGATAAAAGAATTACCAGTGTTTCGGAATTTAATATGACACGTCTGGTCGGTACGAAATAACTTTAATGAATGTCAAGAATAGAGTCAATCTCAAACAAGAGCATATCAAGGGAGATAATCATACCACTGGAAGTGTTTACCTCGAGAAATACCCACCTCCAGCAGTCGTTCTCACTAAACTCCTCCCCATTTTGTGAAACTAAACTATAATTTCCTTTCTAACAAGACCAATAATGGTTCAAAGTAACTTTTAAAATTCAAATGAATCTTGTTAGAATAAACTATCAAGTTTTGTGCATAAAATTCCATTGAGAGAGGAGTACAAATATTCTCCATTATGTAGGTTGTTTCGTTGCAATCTTATCAATAGTAAAACGTTATGTATGTACACAAATATAACTTCTCTTGTCCGATAATGACAATTAACTTAAGCCTGATTAACAAATTCAGAAGAATAGTCCTTAGACTATCAGATTGGGCAGTGACCGAAAGCTGTAACCTTCTGATCCCCGTCACTAGTTTATACAGGCATTCACATAACCTGACTGCTTCAACTAATGGCACATAGAGACCAAAAGCAGTGACATCTGAAACTCAATTGTTGGCAATTACATGTATGTACATACAATGTTAGTTTCTTTTCTATTTATGAAAATAACCAAAAGAAAGTAACATGCTGCAGGTGGTTGTCAAATTAAGAATGCTAAGTTTTGAAAGAAAAAGTGTGTGGGTGCAACTTGCTAAAAGAAAGAAGTGGTTAAAATCTAAGTGTCATTATGCCTCATGACAACGCAACTATTTTTAGTGTTCGTGCAAGCACAATGAATGCAAACATGCAGTGTAACACATGTATTACATGTACTCTTTCCATGAGCATACACACAATATATACTATTACATAACCTCCAATCAGAACTGACTCAAATATTTTTTAAGTATCATTTTACTACAATACTGGAAGCAGAATGATATGTTTGAAAGGAGTTATTGCAAATTTTGCACATTTTTAATAATGTGATCACAGGACATATTGCCATTATTTCTGTACAGTATGTCAAAAGGTGACTTGTTTTCTGATTATTGTTATCAGAACACAAGCAGACATCTCTCGACACAGATTCGGGCTTTGAGAGTATTAAATTGACAGTATTTTTTTAAATCGTCGTGAAACTGACGAAATGGTGCTGCCGATTTGAATGTCAGTAACAGTTATTCTGCAAATTCAGCGACAATGGGTGTGTCGGTGTGGAACAATTATTGTGTCATCTATAACCGACAACAAAGGTTTTTCCATGTAATTTGAGACATCCACTGTCACCACATCTGCGGAATCAGTACAGCAACTTGCAGGCTGTTAATCTCTGAATTCCCCACACTTTGAGCTATCAGATAACTTCTTGCAGGAATCCATAGGTGTCAGTTTTAAACATCAAACCACTACGGGGTTCAGTGCCGATACCATCACTCCAAGCCATATAAGGAAGTGTACTTTCCAAATGAGAAGACCACAGTTCTTGCCGTCCGTCTTTCAATTCGGTATGTCTGTTTTTAACAGACATTGAATTGTCTTCGCAGGAGACTCCACTGAAATCTCCCCTGACTTGGCTTCTCAGAGAAGCAGAACAGACGTTTTGAGACCTCTTCGGTTGAATCTGTTGCTTTGGTGAAATGAACATACTCCCTGACGATATATCTTGAGTAATGCCTTTAACATTATTCAAAACTTCATCAAATCCAAACTCATTCGATAAAAGTGTTGATTGTTTAATGCGTGTGCCAATGTAGGAACGGTCTGAAGGTTGAGAAGTCCAACGCTTAGCCACTTTGTTGATATCCCTTGTAGGATTTGCCTTTTTATGCTGGATTCTGCTTTCCCTCCTCTTTTCTAGCAGAGATAATTTCAGCTTTTCAAATTCTTTATTTTCTGAAGGAGAGGCGCCATCAAGCTGGAGAGTTTTCAAGCACTTCTCTGAAAAGTCTTCAGGTGAATCGAACCTTTTACTTGTTCTTGAATTTTGGCATATAGTTTTTCTCCTTTGTTGATTTGTGCATCTTCGCTTTATCTTAGATGAGCTCTGTTTGTTCTTTGTGTAAAATGAGGCTGGGTTATACACACCACCTGGTGGCATAACAGCTAAAATGCGAACGAAAAATGCATCATCAGAAGGCTCATCCGTGATTGGCTGGGATTTTCTGCCTTGTCGAGATCTCTGATCAATGGTATGACGGTTACTTTGTCTTACGCTTATACCTCCTTGTTTTTGTTAATTCTTTCTCGACTTTTTTCTTGGCTTTTTATTACTGGCAGTAGGAGATTCTCTGTTGATGGTTCTGCCAGACCCGCCCCTGCCTTTGCCTAATGAAACATCATCGTTATTGCTGTTGTTGATAGTGTTGTTTTCAGTCTTGTTGCAGCTTGCTTGTTTATTTATTAAAAAGTCAAACACGGTTTGCAACATTTTCTGCAAAGTATTAATCTTCTCCAAAATGTTTGCTTGAAAATCTTCTTTCTCACAATGTGACCCGATGGAATGATCTGGCTGCTCGAGTGTTTGAGTTTGAGCTGTTCGATATGTGACTTTGTCCTGACCACTCTCCCAAAAGGATGATTTATCTTCACACAGATCAGTATACTTTGATTTGGGTGGTACTTTTTTGGTTGAAGATGCGTCGTCATATTTTTATACTGTACCAATGACCCAGACATAGCTGGTGGTAACTCTTAAAATATAGGGCCAAACACAAATTTTGCCCCCCAATCCCCAAAATTTGCATCTAAAACTAAAGAAAACATGTCCTGAAAGGCCCTCCACACTTCGCCCCTACTGCGCATGCGCAGTGTCAAGGACGTTCCGAAATTGGCGCCATTAATCATTCTAAGTTTGGCCCTTCATCAGTTAACATCTGACTGATCTTTGTGCTTATAAATCTCAGTTTAAATGATGCCAGACACATAAATATTAGTGAAATGGTGATTCTAAGGAGGATAGAGAAGGAGGAGAGGAAAAGAATGTGTGACAGAATATTATCAGGGCTGTAACTTAAAATTTTTTAATGAAATTATGTTAAGTTACCTATTTTCAAGGCAGCAGCCATTTTGTTGTCATTCTGATTATTTAGTTACACTGTTTTTTTTTAAGTGTTTTCCTCTCTCCCTGTCCTTTAAGTTCCCCCTTGCTATTCTCCCATGCTTTTGGCATAGTTTTTGTAATTATTATTACTAAATTTTCTTGGGAGTTTTAGCTGAATAATAGAATGAATTCTGTTCTTTCCCCATGTTTACGTCTTCACCTACGGGTGGTTAGGCGTTGTGTTCTGCATCTACCATCTGATGTTCTGCAGTTTCTTCCCTGGAAGTCTCTGTTTTGCATCAGATAGTGTATTTTTGGTAACTGATTTCGGGCCTGGGTGCCTGGAGTCTTATTTTAGTGTTTTTACACTCATTGTTTACATTTACAACAGCCCTCTGTGTGAGGGGGGGATTTCTAAAAATAATATCTTGATGTTATTTTAATCATAACTAGATACATTATTATTGTTCGTAAGTGTTGAATAAATTGTTTAAAATATTTTTAAAATTGTTGTCCACACTTAGGCTTGGGATCCATTGGGGCTCAACGTTACTTTTCAGAAACTTGGGCTGTTCTGAAAAAATTTTTTTTTCAAAATATTTTGATTTCAATTATTTTTTCTATATTAATGGATCATATTATTATTATGTATTTTGATTGCCAGGGGTTAGTGCGAGTACCAGGACTTGTTTTCTTTTCACATTGAAAGGATATTGATCAATTGTTTTAAGAGGAAGTCTTCCTCTGACTTTATTATCATTCTATATGTGGTCAGTGTACTCGCATTAACTCCTGTTCTGTATCGTATGATTTCGATGACAATATGGGAAGCGTATGTCACGGTATGTTGTTGGGGATTTGGACACTCCGGTCCTTTCCCCGCAGGGTCACTCTACTTTATCAATTTCTATTTCAGACGATCAAGATTAGGGTGATGTATCTGTGATGTCTTCCAACAGTGTGCCTCCGTCGTCACAATTAATGAAGGGCTAGCGGAAAAGTGCTCATGTAAATACGCCAATTGCCTAAGAGGACCCTAGTAGGTTCGACGGCCTTTGACGTCCGCTAGCTCGCCCGGTGTAGCGTCCATTCACCGAATGGTTCGGCAGCCAGGTTCGTCCGTTGCGGTCTAGAAGGAATTTTGGGGTGATGCGAGCACTATAAATTAACCTAATGCACACCCAGTGACGGCGGATCGGAGGGAGAACGCAGGAAGCCTTTTAGTCCGGTTCATAGCTCGTTCCGGTCCATCCGGACGGCAAGCGAGAGAGGCCCCTCTCTCGTTCAACAACATCTGGCCCCAGATGTTGTGGTACAAAATGTGTCGTAAGCGGAGCATACGTCCGTCGCTCGGGACGCTCCGTTCTATAGGCAGTCCGCTGAGACTGCTAAGGCTTCCTCTTCTCGTCAGCGCACACGACCGCACCTTGGCTGCGTGACCGCCGATATATTACCAGCTTCGCCGATCAAGGATTCTTCGGCGACCAGGTCACACCATCCGGTAGCCAGGGACACGAGGCCTGCAGACTCCGGACGTTCGCATAGGAAGTGTGCGGGAGACAACGTACACAGAGCTTCCGGCGGCAATGCATCGTAAGACCGCTACTGCACAGGCCTCGGGAACGGACGTGCTTTCCTTAATAGCACAGTTTATCGCAGCATCCCAGCATCAACTGAATCTGTCGCATATATTTTATCCGACGATGCTGGGTCGGGACGCTCCGCGGAAGCGGGTACGGACGTCCGAAAGTTTCATCCGGTCCGACGGGATACCGAAAGGGATTCGGAGGATTTCGAGCTTTCCCTTTCGGAACAACATATGCTGTTGTGTATGTCATCTGACTTGGTCTTCTACAGCTTCTTTCGTCGGACCAGAATGTTGCGATGCCGGATAAGAAACTGATAGCGTCGGTGGACTTAGAAATTTTTGGTTCGGTTTAGGGACATCGTCCCTCAGTTCCGACATAGTCCAATAATGTCACACTAACTTTCGAATTATTGAACGACGCTATATATATTATTATTTTATGCTTGCTAACCAAGCATTTCTGGTTTCTTGTTCGAAGAGTTATGGAGATGTCTTTCAAAAGTGTGTCTCTGTCGTCATAGTTAATGAAGAGTTAGCGGCAATAAGTGCTCATGGAATATGTCTATCGCCTACGGAGTGACATTCGCTAGCTCACCCGGTGTAGCGTACATTCATCGAATGGTTCGGCTGCCGGGTTCGTCCGTTGCGGTCTAGGAAGGAGATTTGGGTGATGCGAGCACCTTAATTACTTTAGTACTCACCCAGTGACGGCAGATTGAGGACAGATCGGAGGAAGCCTGTTAGTCCGGTTCCTGGCTTGTCCAGGTCCGTCTGGGCTGTGAGCGAGAGAGGTCCCTCTCTCGCCCAACAACATAGGGGACCGCATGTTGTGGTTCAGATATTTTACATTCGGAGCATATGTCCGTTGGTCGGGACGCTCCGTTATATTGACAGTCCGAGAGACTGTCTTTAATGCTTCCTCATCCTCACAGCAGGGCACACGACCGCACATTGGCTACGTGACCTCGAGTATCCGATCAGTTTCGGCATTCAGTGATTCCACGGCGAATAGGTCGCGCCATCCGGTAGCCAAGGGACACGAGGCCTATACACTCCGTTCGCTCGCATATTGGTAGTATGCACGGGGTAACGATCACGGAGCTTCCAGCGGCAATGCATCGTAAGACCGCTTCTCCTCAGGCCTCAGTGACGGACGTGCTATCCGAGTTAGCACAGTTGTTTCGCAGCATCCCAGCAATTGACAGTTTCTCGGTCGATTCAGGAATTATCCGACGGCGCTGGGTCGGTGCGGTCCGCGGTTGCATCCGGTACGGACGACCGAATGCTTTATAGGGTCCGACAGGATGGCGAAAGGGATTCGAAAGATTTCGAGTTTTCCCTTTAGTAGTATCGGAAGATGCCTTTCATATCTTCTGGCATTATCTTCCAGTGATTATTATTTCGGACTTCATTGCTGCGATCGTGGATAAGAGACTTATAGCGTCATTGGACTCGGAATTTTCGATCGGTTCAGGGACATTGTCCCTGACTTACCGACGCAGTCCAATATTGTCATTACAACATGTGTTTTATTTTTCGACGCTATATATATATATATACAAGCCTGCTACTAAGCATGATAGTTTAGTTTCTTGTCCGCGTTGCTCATTTCTGCCATTGTATCATTTATACAAATAGTTTATTTTGGCAGAGCAGGGCATACCGAGAGTTCATATGCGTCTAGACGGTGTCATTAAGGACTGCATATATTCTTTTTCGCCGTTTATGTCTTTTCCAATTTCATTGTTGGGAACGACATTATGTATAGTAGACTTAACTTAGACGCTTTATTATACGTAATCCGCCTTACTGAGGCGTTATCATTACGTCTTTAAGAAAAGATTTACGGGATATTATTCTCAATGTAATTTCTTTTGAGGGCAGTAGTTTGTTCACGTATAACTCCGCCCTTCAGTGGCTGATTGGAGTTAGTTAGACGTGACGCAGCCCTAGCTACATCCACACGCGTGGATAGTAAGGTTAAGAACTCTCTCAGAGTCGCTTCGTTCTCGGAGGAGCTTCTCTTCGACGGCAACTTTTCGGCAATCCATGAATTGCTCGATTTACACGCTCTCTTGTCTATCTAGTGTTACAAGAGATTCAGACTGGGGCAAACATTCGGTGGTTGACTCAGAGAGTGCCGCCGCAGTTGCCGGACCCGAGTGTGGCTGTTATGACGGTTGCCAGTCAAACAGATTGGGATATAATACTGATCCCTACGGATTCGAAGTGCCAGGGTCTTTGGGTTCCGCAGTCTTTTAGCAATCAGTTTTCTTCCGCGGAATAATGTTTTTTAGGCTTGCTTTATGTCATTGCATGAACATTATTCAGAAACGCATGCCCAAATTCCTGTCCTTTAATTCGACAGTAGTGGCATATCTCCGGAACCAGGGAGGCACTCTTTCGTTTCCGTTATTCAATTTAATGGAAAGAATCCGTCTGTTGGTTATAGTACACCAAGTTCAGTTTTGGTCCGTCATATTCCGGGTCGTCTGATTGTTTTATCGGACTCCCGTTCTCTTACGGGTCGCTTGTTGCTGTCAGAATGGACTCTCAACAAACAAGTATTCAATCAGATTTGCTATCTATGGGAGTGCCCAATGATGATTTATTTATGACACAGCTTGCTAATCAATTGCAGACGTATGTGTTGGCTTGTCCAGATCTCTGAGCTAATATTGTTAACGCTCTATTGATCTATAGGACGGAATGATAGGATACGCGTATCCTCTGGCGCTGTTGTTTTAGCAGGTATTGCTAAGATAAACAACCACAATACATTTCTGTTGATAGCATCTCTATCTTCACAGAGATCATGAGTAATTTACTCTCTTGTCTACTGTGGGTCTTAACGTGAAATCTTCCTCTATGTGAGGATCTTTTTCACTGGGTAAATCGTGTCATCTTTATCACAACCAGCAAGGTCGCAACCTTCATGTATTCCGTTGTGTGGTCCGTATTGCATTGTAAGCACTGTACTGGACGAGCTTTGGACGCGATTTCTTACTATAGGAGATCCTCTTCTTCGCTATTCTATGCGGCTAAAGTGGAAGCTCTTCCGTCGTGGTGTAGGGATCATCATGTTCATATTGTTGATCCCTCCATACTACTCATTGCTATTTTTTAGTATACTTGTTTCACAAGATCTACTGCAGCCTGTTATTATTTAGGTTATAGGTTTATGTTACCTCATACCTATGCACTCTACGATAGTTTACAATTGAATCTTTTGTCTCTTTATCTAAGTCAGTTAGTAACTTTTTGATAAATAGACTTAGAATCTTTAGATTAAATTCCTATATGGATTTTAACTTCGGTTCTTATTTAGCTAAGTAATCATTTGAGCCTCTGGAACAGTAGTTTTCAAATTCTGACCTTTAGACAGTAATTCTGTTGGTTTCTCTTTTACTGTACAGTCAGTGAGTTTCATGCACGATCGATGGATGATTTTCACTTTCATAGTTTCGGAATCAATACTTCCGTTACTATTTAGGTTGGATTGTTGCATAAGAGTTAGGCTCCTATTATCCGGAACCTATTATTTTAAGGTCCTTCCGTCTTCGTATGGGCATAGGCCTTTACTCTTTCCGGGTACAGTTTATGTATTTATAAACAGATATCTGTTTATTACTATGGGCGTAAGCTTCTTCTGTCTTTGATGTCTAGTAGAAGGACGTTACGCTCCATTTTATTGTTAATGGATTCTATTAACTATCGGTACTGCTTATGGTATATCATTGACTTAGCGGTTGTGCTTAAGATTTCGGCTCATGAAGTAAGAGTTCTTCTACTTCTTGGGCTTACATTATAGTGTTGCTATTATAGATTTTTGAAGGCCGCTCATTGCGCTCAGCCATCCACATTCATGAATTTTATCCCAGAAATATCGAGTCCATTTCTGGAGGCCTCTATTGTTAGGTCTATTATCTACTGCTCAGAATGTCATTCACTTAACAGTTGCTACTATAGCTAGGTAGGCTGTCTGTTTCGGCAGTGTCACCGTTCGGCTGCCCTCTTCGCTCTGGGCTATTTGACCCAGGGCAAGAAAAAGGGGGGGGGGGGAGGGTGTTCCCTTGGGTCACCTGTTTTACTATGAAAACAAGGGGATACCTCCTCCGGAGTTAGTAATTCTGAGCTGTTATTGGGATGGTTGTTTAGTGAGAAGTTTAGGTTTTTAAAATTCATTCAAGTCTTAGTTTTTAAAGTATAGCTTTTGAATATTGCATATGTCAACGGACATGATTATGCAATCCTCATACACTTTTAGGAGTATAAGAGTCTCTATTCTCTAGACTTACTTTATTTATTGGCTTACTTTAAAAATTATTAGTATAAGGATTATATTGGATATTAATAGAGTACATGGATGTATGAAGCTCAATTTTGGAAGGTGTTGTATCTTTCTAATTTATCATAAATAAGAAAGATACATGTAAGGCCTATTACTTCTTTTTCCCTACAGGGGATGACTCTATTTTATTTTATTGAGCGTATTCCATTTTGCTCTATGTCCTTGGCCCTCCAGCCTTTTTACTATTCAGCTATGTCTGGGTCATTGGTACAGTATAAAAATGTTAAAAAATTTATAGTAATTTATATATTTTTTATACTTACCAATGACCCAGACGGGGATGGCCCTCCCAGGAGTTGGGAACTCTTGCCTCCCCGCTGAGTACATAGCGCTTACCAGGCACTGGTTATTAGAATGATTAATGGCGCCAATTTCGGAACGTCCTTGACACTGCGCATGCGCAGTAGGGGCGAAGTGTGGAGGGCCTTTCAGGACATGTTTTCTTTAGTTTTAGATGCAAATTTTGGGGATTGGGGGGCAAAATTTGTGTTTGGCCCTATATTTTAAGAGTTAGCACCAGCTATGTCTGGGTCATTGGTAAGTATAAAAAATATATAAATTACTATAAATTTTTTAACTTTCATTGCAGTCCGATCTCAGAGTAAGTTTCTTCTCTGATATTAAATCCATCAGTGTTGATAATCTCATACCAGTAAGTTCCAGCAAATCACAGGCTTCCAAACAGCCACAGGCTCTTCTGAAATTCACCAGTTTCTGAGCCTGATGCTGATCAATATTTTTCAGTTCTTGTAACTGCTCGGCAGTGGCAGTTTGAACGTTAAGACGTATCATGATAAAATATTTGTAGTTATTAGTACAATACGAAAATGTTTGATTAAACGATGGCAAAAATACGAACAAGAAGCAATGACTTCTCTTTTCAGCTTTGCACAGTGATCATTCACTCAAACAAGACTTCACGAAAAACTCCGTGAAATCAGCTCATGAAATTCCAAGTGAGAAAATAAAACAAAAAAGAAAGAATGCACTTTCCTCGCTTCCTTCTTTTTACGGTGACGCCAGTGTGGTAAATTTGGTATATAATTTACCAGTGATCCATTAAAGAAACAGTGCTCAACACTACAATCAGATAAAAGAATTACCACTGTTTCGGAATTTAATATGGCACGTCTGGTCGGTACGAAATAACTTTAATGAATGTCAAGAATAGAGTCAATCTCAAACAAGAGCATATCAAGGGAGATCATACCACTGGAAGTGTTTACCTCGAGAAATACCCACCTCCAGCAGTCGTTCTCACTACACTTACATTGTCTTAAGTGTAGTGAGAACGACTGCTGGAGGTGGGTTTTGTATTTTCCTCAATGCATTGGATTTGAAATTTAGCATTGCCCTTTGTGAGAGTGTTCTTTATAATATAAGGTATATTCTTTTAAAAAAACATTTAAAAGTATTTAAAATAAATTTCAATCCTATTACTAAAGTGTGATTTCTATTGTAGCCTTATTACATTTAACCCCCATTCAACACAAGTTTTCAAAGAAAACCTTTCAATGTGAATTTGAGTTGAACCCATTTTTCAATGGAAAAAGAGTGTAACCGTAAGCAATTTCGATGTTTTTATGGATGAACTGTCTCCTACACATTTTTTTTTGGTTTTGAAACGATGGTTTACTTTAATAAATTCTAATTAACACGATGCGTGTCTTGTGTGATTCGTTGATTTGGCACTTCGTTTTTAAATAGCCATTTTGTGCTGGTTGCTATCAGTTGGGGCGCATTGTTCGCACGACTACACCATTACAACTCTTTTCAAAAATATAAAATTGGGCTAGTTTAGGCTATTGTCCGAGCCGTATGACGGTGTTTAACAGTAGCTGTGTTTACTTTGTTATGAATGTGGAAGTGGTTTTTTTTGGAAACAAAACATAAGAAAATGCATAAAACTGTCATAAAACTGTCATGTCTCCCAAGGAAGTTTGGGAGGGCGACTTGAATTTCGCCCCCTGTGTAAGCCAAGGCGACTTGAGGAATGACAAGGCGACTTCTTCGCCCTAGTCGCCCACTCGGCTGACCCCTGATGATGGGAAAATAATAATCGTAATCCCCACAGTGTAGAATAAAAAATTTTGACTTTCAATGTATCGAGAATGTTAAAAATAACTTATGTGTATCAATTATTATTTATTGGTGTTTAAGGTCATATACTTATGCACAATGGCTAATTATGACCGTGACAGTTTTACGGGCGGAGGAAGCTGGAGTACCCGGTGAGAACCACAGAGCAACGACGAGCAGCTGCCAGCTCCCCAACATCGTAACTCTGCACTGCAGCACAGGCAGGGTTAAATTAGTTGAAGACATGCGTACCATCGACGTGCAGTACGCCTTAGTACACGGCGTCATCGTGCCCCCATGTGGACAATCAGGGTTAAGTGCCTTGCCCAAGAACACAATGTGGGAGTTCAAATCGATTGCTCAGACGGTCATCCATCCAAGGACTAACCGGGCCCAACGTTGCTTAACTTCGGTGATCTGATGAGAACTCTGTGCTATCAATGCTTAAATATATTAACTGTTATTAATTAATAGTTATACTAAATCTACTGTATGTTAAGATTTAATACATTTATGAGGTATACCAATGGGAACCGTGAGAACCCTGGGGAGTGCAGCAGTGTTTGCTTACTGTGGTAAACAATCTCTATTTTACTTGTAAAATAGGGACAGGTAATGAATACTTAAGGTGGACAACATGGGTATAAACGATTGACTAAAGTTCACTTTATCTCCATGTTGCAGTCACAGTTGGCCATTGTGCAAAAGCATGTGATCTAAAACAACAGTAAATAACATTAAGTATATGGGAGCTATATTTTATCACGGCAGACTATTAATGCAGAAATGGGAAAAATCAGCTATGGGCTTTTCGTGCTTCAATTTGAAGCCAAATCAAGGTGAATACCACCAGATTATTGCTGAAAACTACCAACTTCTTAAACAAGTATAATAAAAAGAAAATATAGTGTTATTGAGTGGATAACAAAAATTATCTCATTGGTGACTCCAACAAATGTTTGGCAAGCCTCTTGTGAAAAATAAAGATTTTTTTCAGTCATTCATGAGATAAAATTTTTCTGCACTGAACCGTATGGCCCAGACATAGCTAGTGCTAACTCCAAAATATCGAGGGCCAAACACAAATATTGCCTCCCAATCCCCAAAATTTGCATGCAAAACCGAAAATTAGAAGTCCTATCTGGGCCTCCATACATTTATTCAGACTCCAGGAAGTAACCGGAATTGGCGCCAACCTCATTCTTTGTTTGGCCCTCTGTCAGATAACAAACTGACTTCTGTGCTTTTAAATCTCAGTTTATAATGATGCCAGACACAAATCAATGGTTAATTTGGTGGATCCACAAAAGACCCAACTGGATGAAGGAAGGGAGAAACGGTGGTTTGAAACGTTCAGGGCTGTAATTTTATAATATATGTAAAAATTAGTTCATGTTCCCCAATTTCGGGACGTAGGCCTGACGTCATCATTGTTGATAATGATTTTTCCACTGTTTGTTAAGTATTCCTTCCCTACCCTCCCTTGATCCCCCCCAGTTAAACTCCCAAGCTTTTTGGCTTGTTTTCTTGAATTTTTTTTATAAAATTTCTTGGGAGTTTAACGTGTTACACAGAATGTTTATTCTGTATATCCCCAGGGTTACGTCCTCACCCTTGGGGTGTTTAAGCATTTTGGTCATGCATCATACATCCAATGTATCGTTTTTTTTCTTCTGATGAAGATCTTGCCTTACATCGGATAGTTCAAAATCTGTTACTGACTTCGGGCCGTGTTGCCTGGGGTCTCGTTTCTGGTTTTCATTCTGATGTTGTTTACATTAACAACGCTCTTTTTATATACGTAGTTTCCTATTTATTATATGGTAGGTCTGTTGTAAGATACATTAAATAGTCTGGTAGTGTAGCAGTTCATTTTTGGATAAAAAAATTAATTTTTGTCGACACTTGGGCTCTATTGGGAAACATTTGGGCTCTTTGTTCCCTTTGGGAACTTCGGCTCTTGTCAAAATTTTTCGAAAAAAGTTTTGGTGTAAACTATTTTTCGATTTATATTTTGAATGTTTTTTATGTATCTTTTTATAATATTTAATGTGGAGTTGGTGGGAGTACGATCCACTTAGTTTGCTTCATTATCAAAGCATATTGCTGAATAAGCAAGACGAGGAAGTCTTTCCTCTGATTTAAATGTTGGTTGCCTTGCTTGTAGTCGATGTACTCCCACTAATTCTTGCTCAGCATGTATCACATGGAATGACAAATATTGGAGACGGGTGTCACAGTACGTTGTTAGCAAGGGGCCACTGCCGATCCTCACGCAGTGAGAAGCCGTCGTCTGTCCTCTCGCCAAAAAGTCACTCTAGTGTTTTAGTTTCTATTTACAGAGAAACAAGAACATGGTGATGTTTACGTGACGCCATCAGAAAGTGTGCTTCTGCCATTGCATTTAATAGTCAATTAGAGCTATCGGCTAAAGTGCTCATGAATATTAGACAGGGCAATAAACCACAGCAAGCTCGACTGGTGAAGCGGTTACACCGTCTGAGGGTACCGTAACGTTGGGTGTGTCCGTTGCGGTCGAAGAGAGTAGAAAGGGTAGAGCGAGCACTATAAAATAATAACAGGCTCACCCTGCGATGACGGAGAGGAAGAAGCCAGCAAGTTCAACAGGAAGCTCGGCGGGGTCTGAAGGACCGCGAGCGAGAGACCCCCCTCTCTCTTTCAAAACAACATCTAGGGCCAGATGTTGTGGTTCGGAACTTGTGTCAGTAAGAGCATACATCCATGCCTCCTGCTCTGTTCAGTTCACAGACGGGGTCGGCTATAGGTACGGCTTCTTCTTCAGCGTCTACCAAGCACACATGACCGCACCTTGGCTACGTGACTTCTGATATCCAGCCTGCATTGCCAAGAATGTCCACTCTTCGTCAAAGAAGTCACACCATACAGTAGACAAGGAGACGAGGCCTCATTCATTGGGACATCCGCAGAAAAGAGCCATCTCGGACACACTGTCCTAGGAGCAGACGGCGGCCAAGCAACAGAAGACTGCTGCTCCTCAGGCCTCCACAACGGACTTGCTGTCGCAGATTGCGCAGCTCATCACAGCATCCCAGCAAGTGCAGAAACAGCCGACGGGCAGTCTCAGAACCTGAGCTATCGGATGGTGCTGGGTCGGTCCAGTCATCTGCGCGTTCAGATGCCGATGACCGTGAGTATAATCTGATTCAGTCGGATGGTGAAAGGGATTTGGAGAAGAATTACTCTTCCCTTTCAGAACAACACAGGGTGGCGATGGATCTAATGCATCAATACTTCCCAGAGTTCGTTCCTGAGAATCAGAATGCTGCAACCGCTCGAAACTAGCACTATTCAGTAGCCAAGAGACGAGGCCTCATATATCGGGACGTCCGGAGAAAAGAGCCATCTCGGACACACTGTCCCGGGAGCAGCCGGCGGCCAGAATAGAAGACCACTGCTCCTCAGGCCTACGTAACGGATTTGCTGTCGCAGGTTGCGCAGCTCACCGCAGCATCCCAGCAAGTGCAGAAGCAGCCGACGGCAGTCTCAGAACCTTAGCTGTCGGATGGTGCTGGGTCGGTCCAGTCATCTGCGCGTTCAGATACCGCTGACCGTGTTTTTCAACTGATTCAGATGAATGAGGAGGGGGATTACCCTTCCCTTTCGGAACAACACATGGTTGCGATGGATTTAATCCATCAACACTACCCTGAATTTGTTCCAGCGAATCAGAATGCTGCGACTACTTGCAAGAAACTGCTAGCGTTGTTGGACGCTGACTTCATCTGGAAAAAGAGGAGGACATGTTTTTTCCGGTTAAGTATAGACAGGTGTCGCAGGCCTTTGGCCTTTTAGGCGACGCCATATTCAACTTTCTAGTGGAAAGAAGTAAGGCGGTTTCTTGTCATCATCTTCCGTAATTTTACCGATTAACGGAAAATGGAGAAGATGTATTGAGAGTTCCTCTGTGTTTGAATGAGCAGGCTAAGGACATAGTTATGGCCTTACCTTCGTCATTCACTATTTGCTCGGACACAATTGAGACGGTATTTCTTCATTCAGAGCGAATTTAGACTCACTGTCTTATGCAGATCAGCTTCAAGAACTGTGACGCAATGTCTCTATGGAAAGGAATTTGAGGACGTTTGTACCTCATTTAGAGTCCTTTCGAGGGCTATTATATTTATCACTTATAACTCTGTCTTAACAGTTGCTAATTTGGAGTTAATCAGACGTGACGGAGCCCTTGCATCGTCATCCTTAATAAATGACAAGGTGAATAACTCTCTTCAGGTCACTCCGGTTTCCGGACACTAAGTTTTTGATGATAAGCTTTCATTGATTTTTGACCAAGCTACAAAGAAAGCATCAATACTCTGCTCCTTAAGTCAGCGTCTAATCGACCCGCAATAACAGAAAGGAGTAAGGGAGGACGTCCTAGACAGAAAGTAGTCTAAAAAGGACTCCTCGCGAGGGTATAGTTAACCCTCCTATAATTACACTAGGGATCATCATACAGTGACTCGGATCAAGACTACCGGTCAGATGCCCCTAAGCCATTGGCTCGAGGCTCTTCGCGAACGAGCCGTAGTTTCTCCTTCCGTAGGCCTCGCAGGTACTACAGGTGAGGGTTAGGCCCTCTATTGCTTAGCAGTTGATGGATGGTTATCAAGATTCGCTTCAAACTGGATAACTATTACGGAAGACCAGTAGGCGAGAAGTGTGGTCTGGGATGGCCTATGGCTATCTTTCCGAGAGAACCACAACTAACTTAATGTCTGTGATGGACAATGCTTCTGTCAAATCCGTGATGGACAATGCTTCTGTCAAATCCTTGCATAAGAGTCTCTCCATCGGAAGTAAAGGTTCTCTTGACAATAAAAGTAATAGAGGTCGTCGAGAATAAAGATTCTCTAGGATTCTATAGTCACCTGTTACTCGTACTGAAGCCATAGAGCTTGTTCCGACCGATAATAGACTGGAACTGGATAACAAGTTATCAAAGCTCTGAAAGTTTATTTATGGTTATCATTTGGTCGGTAAAAGTGAGCGTTCGAATGATTGACTATGCTACAAGCACAGATCTAAGGATCTGTTTTTTCATGTCCTGGTATATCCAGCATTCAGAAAGTACCTACAGTTCGTCGTCCAAGGGATAATATTTCAGTTCCGAGTGATATGCTTCGGTCTGAAGATAGCGCCCTGGGCTATCACTTGAATAATGAACTCGGTAATGTCTCACAACAATCTGGTT
The DNA here is from genome assembly GCA_031216915.1 of Pictodentalium vernedei. Lineage (NCBI taxonomy): Eukaryota > Metazoa > Mollusca > Scaphopoda > Dentaliida > Dentaliidae > Pictodentalium > Pictodentalium vernedei. The sequence goes on along the minus strand of CM062295.1, from coordinate 555,437,184 downwards.
CGTCTGCCATTATCCAGAAAGAAATTAGTCAGTTGTTATGCTCGCTGTTGTCTACTATCAGACGCATTAACAGCGAGAAGTTTTATGCGACTGATGGGGTTGTGCTGAGCGGCTACCCATCATCTTGTTTAGATGGGTCGCTTACGCACACATCCCCTCCAGTTATTCTTTATCCAGAACTGGAGTGTAAAAACGCATTCGCTCAGGACCAGTATTGTTTTAACGGATCTAGTAAACAAAAGGTCCACATTGGGGCAGATATTCAGTGGTTAACTCAAAGAGTTCTGCTGCAACTGCCAGATCTGGCTTTCACGATTATGACGGGTATGAGTCAATAGTTTGGGGCACGATCCTGAGTCTGACAGACTCGATAACACATAAACATCAAAGAATGATGTCAATATTGTTAGCGCTACATCAATGCGGACACGCTTGTTCAAATATTGTTGGACAACTCGATAGTGGTAGTGTACATCAGGAACCAGGATGGCACCCATTCATTTCCATTATGAGAAGAATTTTCATGTTCATCTCTCTATCCGTCATATACCGGGTCGTCTGAACGTACTAGCAGACTCGCTCTTCGGAAAGGTCGCCTGTTTCATTTGTATTGGATGCTCAACATGCGAGTATTTGGAGAGTTTTGCTACCAGTGCGATCACCCCATGATAGTTCCGTTTGCGACGCACCGGAACAATTAGTTACCGTCATTTGTGTCGCCATGCCCAGATCGTTGAGCACATGCAGTAGACGCTCTGCAGAATTCATGGAGATGAATGATAGGATACGCGTATCCTCCAATTCATGGTATAATGGAGTCGGTTAGATGTGAGGGAACCATCGCTGTTCCTATATTTTTTGTTAACTGACACAGGAATGATTAAATAATGCAGGTGAGGAGAAGTATGTATCTTTGAAGGAAGCTGTTTTATCCGTATTTATATCCTGCATACAGCTGAAGTGTTATTGTAAGGTGTATGTTTGTGGGAGATTTTCACTCATTCTCAGATACGCCATCCTAAATTTTTATACTGTACCAATGACCCAGACTTAGCTGGTGCTAACTCCACAAAAACCAGGGCCAAACACAAATTTTGCCCCCCAATCCCCAAAATTTGCATCCAAAACAAAAAGAAATCATGTCCTAAAGGACCTCCATAGTACGACTCTACTGCGCATGCGCAGTGACGCAGTCGTCCCGAAATTGGCGCCAAATATCATTTCTCTGTTTGGCCCTTCATCAGTCAACATCTCACTGATCTTTGTGCTTGTAAATCTCAGTTTAAAGGATGCCAGACACGTAATTCTTGGAGAAAATGTGATTCTAAGGAGGATAGAAGGAGGAGAGGAAAAAAGAAGTGGCAAAAAATAATCAGGGCTGTACTTAAAATTTTTTGTTAAAATTATGTTAAGTTGCCTATTTTCGAGGCAAACGCCTCTTGTTGTCATTCTTGCTAATTGTTGCACTGCTTATTCAGTGTTTCCTCTCCCCTAACCTTCTAAAGTCCCCCCTTGCAATTCTCCCATGCTTTTGGCATATTTTTGAGAAGTTTCATTTCTAAAATTTCCCTGGGAGAGTTGCTTGGTTACAGAATGTTTTCTGTTATTTTCCCCATAGTTACGTTTTCACCCATGGGTGTATAACGTTTGTGTTCTGCATCTTCCATCTGATGTTCTGCAGATTCTCCCCTGGGAGTCTCTGTTTTGCATCAGATAGAGTGTAATTGAGGACTGATTCCGGGCCAGTTTTTTCAGTGCCTGGAGTCATGTTTTCTTCTGTGTTTACACTGTTTGTTTTCATTGGCAACAGCCTTTTTTGAGGGGGGCTGTTTGCCTTTGAGGTAGTTTATCTCATTATAAGATACATTTATATTATCCGAAAGTGTCTCATTAATTATTTTATATAATTTTAAAATTTTTGACCACACTTTGCCATCGGATCCATCGGGGCTCAACGTTACTTTTCAGCAACTTGGGCTTCTCTAAAAAAAATATTTTTTCAAAATTATTTTGTTTTGCAATTGTTTTTTCATTTATTAATGGATCATGTTATTATGTATCTTTGTGTCAGGGGTTTTTGCGAGTAACTAGGACTTATTGTTGTTCCTTCACAATGAAAGGAACTTGTTCAAATTGTAATAGGAAGAAATCTTCCTCTGACTTTCATGATTATTGCATAAATTGTAGTCAGTGTTCTCGCATTAATCCCTGTCCTGTATGTGAACATTGGGATGAGAAACATTGGAAACGTGTGTCACGATATGTTGTTTCTGGAGAAAGAGCGATGCCGGCTCTTTCTCCACAAGGTCACTCTACTCTCTCAGTTTCTATTTCAGAGGAACCAGAACAGGGTGATGTTTCCATGTTATCTTCTTCAAGTGTGCGTCCGTCGTCACAATTAAATACAGAGCTAGCGGCAAAAGTGCTCATGGAGATTAGACAAATGTCGTCCGCTAGCTCGCCCGGTGTAGCGTCCATTCACCGAATGGTTCGGCAGCCGGGTTCGTCCGATGCGGTCCAAGAGGAAATTTTGGGTGATGCGAGCACTATAAAAATAATAGATGCACACCCAGTGACGGCGGATAGTGAACGAGAACGGAGGAAGCCTTTTAGTCCGGTTCCTAGCTCGTCCAGGTCCAGCCGGGCCGCGAGCGAGAGAGGCCCCTCTCTCGTACAACAACATCTGGGACCAGATGTTGTGGTACAAAATGTGTCTTTAGCGGAGCATACGTCCGTCGCTCGGGACGCTCCGTTGTATAAGCAGTCCGCAGAGACTGTTAAGGCTTCCTCTTCTCGCCGGCGCACACGACCGCACCTTGGCTGCGTGACCTCCGATATCTTGCCAGCTTCGCCGATGAAGGATTATTCGGCGACCAGGTCACACCATCCGGCAGCCAGGGACTCGAGACCGATGGACTCCGGACGTTCGCATAGGAAAAGTATGCGGGAGCCATCTGATGCGGAGCTGCCCTCGGCAAAGCAGCGAAAGACCGCTCCTCCGCAGGTCTCGACGTCGGACATTCTAGTGCAGATAGCACAGCTTATCGCAGCATCCCAGCAGCCGACAGAGACGGTGTCGGATCGAGAATTATCCGACGGCGCTGGGTCGGTACGCTCCGCCGAAGCATCGGGGGCGGACGACCGGGAACATCGGGAGGTCCGACCGGATGGTGAAAGGGATACGGATGAATTGGAGCTATCCCTTTCGGAACAACACAAAGCTGCCGTAGACTTCATCCGGCACTTTCTTCCTCAAGTTGTTCCGTCGGGCCAGACTGCTGCGCTTCCGGACAGGAGAATTATAGCGTCATTGGACTCTGATTTTTTCGAGCGGTTCAGGGACATCGCTCCCGAGTTTCCGTCGCAGTCCAATAATGTTGCAAGAACATTTGAATTATTGAACGACGCTATTTTTAAACTTGCTTCCAGGACAGGGAAAGCAGGCTTCTTGTCCGCAAATACTCTCAACCTGCCTTTCATTAATGCAAGGAATAAATTCGACACGGCAGGTCAGGGTATACCGAGAGTTCCTCTGCGTATGGACGACGAGGCGGAAGACTTAGAGCTATCATTACCGTCGTCAGCTTCTATTCCAACCGCAGTGTTGGAAACAGCTATTGCGTCTAACAGAGCCAATTTAGATGCCTTATCTTACGCAGATCACCTTACGAAGGCGTTATCACTGCGTCTTCAAGGGGAAGAGTTTCAGGATATACAATCCTCCTTAAGACTTCTTTCAAGGGCAGTAGCTTATTCCACGTGTAACTCCGCCCTTTCAGTGGCTAATCTGGAGTTGGTTAGACGTGACGCAGCCCTGTCTACATCCACACTAGTGGATTCTAAGGTGAAGAACTCTCTTAGAGTCGCTTCGGTCTCAGGAGATCTTCTCTTTGACGGCAAGCTTTCCGCTATTTATGATAATATTAAAAAGAAAGCTAGTGATTCTCTGTTGTTTAGATCCGCTCCTAAAAGGTCGGATTCAGCAGACACGAATAAGGCGGGCACTTCTGGGTCTTATCCGCCCAAGAGAGGTTCCTATAGAGGTTCCGGTGCGTCCTCTAGCTCTTATTCGAGAGACCGTCAGGATAGCGACTCTCGTTCGGGACGTCCTTCAGGCCGGGACAATCGGTCGGACGCCCCGAGGTCGACGAGGCGAGGTGCGGGTCGTGGAAGACGTGGTTTCTCCTACCGCAGGCCTCGCAGATCCAGGAGGTGATGGCTCAAACCTCTATCGCGTTCCGGTTGGCGGAAGGTTGTCGAGTTTTTCTCAAGAGTGGGCGTCGATTACGGACGACCCTTGGGTGAGAGGAGTGACTTCGGAAGGTCTAAAGATATCCTTCAAACGAAAGCCTCCATTAACTCGAAGTCCAAAGTGGACTCATCTTCCGTCAAACCCTCAGAAAAGAGACGCTCTGCTATCAGAGGTGCAGTCTCTTTTAATGAAGAACGCGGTAGAGGTCGTAGAAAACCAGGAATCGCTGGGATTCTACAGCCATCTGTTTCTGGTTCCGAAACCAGACGGCTCGTTCCGTCCAGTCATAGATTTGAGCTGGATAAACAAGCTGATCATCGCTCCGAAGTTTTATATGGAGACGATTCGATCGGTCAGAGCGAGTATTCGGGTGAACGATTATGCAACGAGCATAGATCTCAAAGATGCGTACTTTCACGTCATGGTACATCCGACATTCCGAAAGTATCTACGCTTCGCAGTCCTAGGAGTGGTGTATCAGTTCCGGGCCATGTGCTTCGGATTGAATCTAGCACCCTGGGCTTTCACTCGAGTAATGAACTCGGTAATGATTTACTTCCGAGCTCATTCGTCTGCGGTAACGTCGGCCTACCTGGACGACATTCTTCAGAGGTACGGCAACGAGTTAACGCTTCAGAACGATGTTCAGAATCTTCTTCTATTGCTCCGACGTCTCGGTTTCATAGTAAACGAGGAGAAGTCGGATCTGGTGCCGTCCAAGTCATTCACTCATCTGGGAATGAGCTTCGAGACGCACAACTATCTCGTTCGTCTGCCGTTAACCAGAGCGAAATTAGTCAGTTGTTACGCTCGCTATTGTCTAAATACAGACAAAGTCACAGCGAGAGAATTTATGAGACTGATAGGTCTGTGTGGAGCCGCTGCGGAACTCATTCCGATGGGACGGCTACGCACACGGCCTCGTCAAATTTTCTTGACTCAGAATTGGAGTGTGAAAATTCATTCGCTCGATGTAGACGTTCTCTTGTCAGATCAAGTGAAACAAGAGATTCAGACTTGGGCAAACATTCAGTGGTTAACTCAAGGAGTTCCGCTGCAGTTGCCGGATCCGAGTTTTACCATTATGACGGATGCCAGTCAAACAGGTTGGGGTGCATCATTAATCCCAACGGATTCGAGATGCCAGGGTCTTTGGGATCCGCAATTCCTGTGCAAGCACATAAACATCAAGGAAATGATGTCAATTTGGCTTGCGTTACGTCACTGGATGGACATTATTCACGATGCTCATGTCCAAATCCTATCCGACAATACGACAGTAGTGGCGTATATACGGAATCAGGGAGGCACTCATTCAGTTCCGTTGTTCAATCTAACGGAAAGAATCCTTCTGTTTGCGTTGGAACATCACGTTCTTCTTTCGGTCCGTCACATACCGGGTCGTCTGAATGTGCTAGCAGACTCCCTTTCTCGAAAGGGTCGCTTGTTGCCGTCGGAGTGGACTCTCAACAAACAAGTATTCAATCAGATTTGCTACCAATGGGAACGGCCAATGATAGACTTATTTGCGACACATCTCAACAATCAGTTGCAGACGTATGTGTCCCCGTGTCCGGATCCAAGAGCATTTGCTGTAGACGCTCTATCGATCCCTTGGGACGGAATGATAGGATATGCGTATCCTCCAGCGCCGTTAATTCAACAAGTATTGCTAAAGATAAAACAATCTCAATGCAAGATTCTGTTGGTAGCATCTCTGTCGCCACAGAGACCGTGGATAAATCTACTCAGGTGTCTGTTGTGGGACCTACCGCGGAAGCTCCCTCCACGAGAGGATCTTCTTTGGCAGGGGAAATCGCGCCAACTGCATCACAACCCGCAAGGTCTCAACCTTCACGTTTTTCCGTTGTGCGGTCCTTCTTGCATGGCAAGCACTTTACAGGACGAGCAGTGGACGCGATTTCTAACTGTAGGAGGACCTCCTCTTCGCTAAACTATGCGGCTAAGTGGAAGGTTTTCCGTCGTTGGTGTAGGGATCATTCTGTTGATATATTTGATCCCTCTATACCAGACATTGCTAACTTTCTAGTATACTTGTTTGACGAAATCAAACTGCAACCGGTTACTATAAAGGGTTATAGATCTATGTTATCTGATACCTATGCACATCATGATAGTTTACAAATTGGATCTAATGTCTCTTTATCGAAATTGGTTAGAAACTTTTCGATAAATAGACCCAGAACTCTTAGATTAATTCCTAAGTGGAATTTAGCTTGGGTTCTCCTTAAATTGAAGGAAAAGCCATTTGAACCTCTTGGGACAGTAGATTTCAAATTCTTATCTTATAAGACAGCTTTTCTCTTAGCTTTCTCTTCTGCCAGAAGAGTCAGTGAGCTTCATGCACTATCGGTGGATGATTCTCATTATCGTAGTGTTGGGAACACTATCACCTTCACTACTAACGTCGGTTTTTTAGCTAAGAATCAGGCTCCTAATAAATATCCGGAACCTATTGTTATTAAGGCTCTTCCGTCTTCAGACGGGCGTAGGCCTTTACTCTGTCCTGTTAGAGCACTACGTATCTATAAACAGAGATCTCAGTTCATCAGAAAGGGACGGAAACGTTTCTTTCTGTCTTTGATGCCTAATAGAAAGGACATTTCAGTCCATTCTATTGCTAGATGGATTCAGTTAACTATCCGTACTGCGTATGAAGATTTATCTTCTTCTCAGCAGTCTGTGCTTAAGATTTCTGCTCATGAAGTAAGAGCTCTTTCTACTTCCTGGGCTTATGCTAATAGTGTTGCTATTACAGATTTAATGAAGGCTGCTTATTGGTCTCAGCCATCCACATTTACTAATTTTTATCTCAGAAATATTGAGTCCATTTCTGGAGACCTGCATTGTTTAGGTCCGTTATCTGTTGCTCAGAATGTCGTCCACTAAACAGTTGCAACTATAGTTATGCAGGCTTTCTGTTCCGGCAGTGACTCCGTCCGGCTGCCCTCTTCGCTCTGGGCTATTTGACCCAGGGCAAGGGGAAGGGGGGGGGCGGGTGTTCCCTTAGGTCACCTGCTTTATAGTGAAAAGCAAGGGAATGCCTCCTCCAAGACAGTATTTCTGAGTCGCTTCCGGGATGGTTTTAAAGTGTAATATTAATGTTTAATTTCATTCATGTCTTATTTTTAAAGTGTAGCTCGGTGTGAAGCATTTGTATATGTCAAGTGTCAAACGGGCTTTAATATACAATACTCGGACACTTTTAAATGATTATAAAGAGTCTCAATTCTCTGGACTACTTTATTTATTGGCTTGTTTTAAAAATAATTAGTATAAAGGTTATACTGGATATTAATAGAGAACATGAATGTTATTGTGCTCAATTATTAAGGGTAGTGTATCTTTCTAATTTAAATATTAAATAAGAAAGATACATGTAAAGCCTAATACTCCTTTTCTCCTTAAGGGGTTACCTCTTTATTTTATAATTGAGCTTATTGGATTTTCCTCTATGTCCTAGGCCCTCCAGCCTGTTTACTATTCAGCTAAGTCTGGGTCATTGGTACAGTATAAAAATGTTAAAAAATTTATAGTAATTTATATATTTTTTATACTTACCAATGACCCAGACGGGGATGGCCCTCCCTGAGTTGGGAACTCTTGCCTCCCCGCTGAGTACATAGCGCTGACCAGGCACTGCCAGTAAGAATGATATTTGGCGCCAATTTCGGGACGACTGCGTCACTGCGCATGCGCAGTAGAGTCGTACTATGGAGGTCCTTTAGGACATGATTTCTTTTTGTTTTGGATGCAAATTTTGGGGATTGGGGGGCAAAATTTGTGTTTGGCCCTGGTTTTTGTGGAGTTAGCACCAGCTAAGTCTGGGTCATTGGTAAGTATAAAAAATATATAAATTACTATAAATTTTTTAACTTTTTGGGGATTAGTCTGGACTAGCCTTAAAAATTAGGAACTTGTCACATCCTATGTAGCATTGTCTTCATGCTTACAATAAGGAATTACTTAAATTGATCTCCTTATTTAGAATATGTCTCCTCTATTACTGTATAGGGAGACATACATGTGATTCCTAATTATTCTAAGTTCCTTTCATCATGGATTGCAGGTTTGGAATTATTTTTGAAGTCCTAGGCCCTCCACCTTTTTACGATTCAGCTATGTCTGGGCCATAGGGTAGAGTAGGAAAAATATTATAAATACATAGTAATTTACATATTTTCCATACTTATCTATGGCCCAGACGGGGATGGCCCTCCCATAAGTGGGCACTCATACCTCCCCGCTGAATTATGTAATACTCTCTTTCACAAAGAATGAGGTTGGCGCCAATTCCGGTTACTTCCTGGCGTCTGCGCATGCGCGGAGAGTAAATGTATGGAGCGCCAGATAGGACTTCTAATTTTTGGGTTTGGATGCAAATTTTGGGGATTGGGAGGCAAAATTTGTGTTTGGCCCTTGATATTTTGGAGTTAGCACCAGCTATGTCTGGGCCATTGGTAAGTATGGAAAATATGTAAATTACTATGAATTTATAATTTTTTATCCATTCAAAGACTTGATATCCGCTATATATTATTTATTTGAAATTAACCCTTTACCTAATAAATCACCCGCATCCACCCTCGTAATATGCAAATTCAGTATTTGAAAAAATATTAATTATAACAAAACTATATCATGTGACCCCCTCATTGGAACAATCTCGTCAAGCTCGTTCCAATGAGAGGTCACATGATATGGTTTTGTTGCAATATTTTGAAAATTTTGAAAAAATAATTTTTAAAACTCATAAATTATGATATCGTCTGCGTTGGATAAAGGGTTAAAAGAGCTGAAATATGGGGTTCTAGCATTCAACCAGTTAACCCTTTTCCTAACACGAATAAAATGACCCCTGCAAAACAATTTCTTGGATATTTTCATTTTTTGTCTCTCAAACATGGCTTATTTGCCCTCATTGCATCAAGCTCAACCAGCTTGTTCAAATGAGGGTGTTATAAGCCATGTTTTTGTGGAAAAAATAAAAATTAAATGATTTATGTCTGATATTTTACCCAAGTTATAAAATTGATAAATTTGTCCCTTGAGTGCAAAAAGGCTTTGCAAAGCTTTAGCATTGAAAAACCTTCTTGTACTCAAGGACAAAATACACCACCACCCATGCTATTCTGTAGACTATGAGGCCAAACATAAAACAAACCAAGAACATGAACGTTTGATGGCAAAGAAATTATAACAAAAATAAAAAACTGCCCACCCACATGCAATTTTACAAAAAATGGTCTGAGAAACCGAAGATCTACTTTGTGGGGCCTAACAGATTTTGATATTATCATGTACATTGGGTAAAGGGTTAAAGATAATATAAAGTACATCCACAGGAGATTAGGCCTTTAAGTTGCATTACCTGCCCTTCAGTTTAAATCCCAAATACAGCACTTCTCCAATTACAGTTAATTTTTCATTTTTGTAACATTGTTTATTTTGTTTCAGCAGTACAACTGCATTTGAAGCATCCAGTAGTGTTCAGCCAGTGAGTATATCTGAAGTTATATTTTAAAAACATGCAGGGTTTCTGCTGGGTCTTGGCCTCAAGGAACAGGAACAGCCTTGAACTTGACTAAGGGTCATTGAAGACCTTGCAGACGTGGAAAATGATCCAGGAGCCTTGAAAATCCTTAAATTTTCATGAAATAAAAATGCTTATGAAGCAAATAAGCATAACTATAGAGTTTTATGTTCCAGAATTCATGAAGGTGTAGTATTAACTAGGACCCTCCAGTCATTACCCCTCCTACCTCTTCCCTTCAGGGGAAGTGGGAGGTGGAAGTAATGACTGGAGAAGCCTAGTTAGAATTATTGAATGCAGGGCCTTGAAAAGCCTTGGATTTGGCTATTGTAGGGCCGTGAAAAATCTGTAAAATGTTTCGAAACGACTTAGAATACCCTTGAATTTTATCAGTCCTTGCCTGCAGGAACCCTGACATGACACCAATCTTTTTGTCTTTTACTTTTTAAAATTCTCAATCATTTAACATGGTATGTGGTAAAAGTTTAAACTTTCAATTTGAATCATCACACATTGCAAATTTATGATGAAGTGCATAGAATGTACATTTTTGTCATACCTCAAATAAAATTTGGTACTGTGATTGGTTACCTTGCTGGGATGCCTACAGTTATGTTCTGGTTTTTGCCAGGGTACATAAAACCATTTGAGGTTCTGCGTTGTTGAGAGAGATAAATCCTGCTTGAAAATTGAACCAAGAAGATGAATACAACCAAAAATAAAGTTGCTTGTGGTTTGAAATGTACAGAATCAAGTAAACATGAACAGATTTGCGAATCATGCAGCCTGAAATTAGTTTAGTTTAAACAATATTTTATTCAAGATAATGTTATATGTATACATTACATAGCAGTATAACAGATTAATAATAATAATAATAAAAAAACCAGTTTTGCTAGCAGTATACGAAATAACAGCAATAGTGATAATCAAGTCGGTAGATAAACTAGGATTCGACAGGAAGCCTTAGGCTTATATGAGTTGTCTCCTCCGTTTAATAGCACTTTTCGTAAAGATGATGGCAATGATCAGTGGTAACAAATGAAACTCGTAAATCACAGCTTAAGGGGAGGGGGGGGGGGTGGGTGGGGTGGGGGTGATCACTAGCGGGCCAATTAATCTGGTTGAACCTCTGACCTTGGACAAGCCCGCCACCAGCCCGGGTCATATGAGGTGAGCATTCTAGATACGTATGCGCAGTCACCTGCAACTACGTAATGATTCACTTTTCTTTACCTCAACAAGTGCAGCTGAGGGGTGCTGACAGCTCATCAAGAAAATTTGAAAAAGGCAGTTTATACTACTTTCATGCTTAAAATAAGTTGACCAACAAGCTCAGCCCCTTACGTGATTGTCTAAACTACACATACGTGAAATCAGAAGTGGTCTAACTGAAAAAAAAATAAATGAATGAAAGGAAGGAAGAAGTCAGAGAGTAAGAAGAAGCAAGAAGAAGAAGTAAAAAAAAAGAAGAAAAAGCCATCCCGAATACATGGTGCATTGTCTTTGGATAAAGTTGAATAGAAAAGAAGGTCTTGAAATTAAGCAGCTCTATCAATAACTAGATAATAAAATTGTAGTACATGGCCTTAATCATGTGGACACCGAAAGAGGAATTCATAATGAAGGTGAAGTATGTTAAACAAACAGTTGTCACTCGTCAGGGGAACCAGCCTCTCTGTAAGATGAAGTCTTGCACTATATCAAAAATTAGGCTGTTCTCCTCATTACTGAAAAATTCTGAGCCAAAAAGAAGTGTGGTAATATCTATAGTGAAAGGGATTAAATTGATGGTTCCATTGCATGCATTAGGAAACATTGGACAATGAAGAAGGAAGTGTTCTGGAGTCTCAAATTCTCTACACTGACAAAGTGGACTAGGTGCGAGTTGATTATCATATAAATGGGCATTAAGGATGCTACAGCATCACTGCAATCTACAGTGGTAAATTTGAGCCGTGCGTGATTTTGCGCCACTGTAAAATGATGGTGGTCGGAGTTTGCCTCCATTCAAGAAGGTCTATAAATTACTCAGTGACGAATTCTTGCGAACAGATGAAGGCGGGTTATTCTACTGGTCAGTTACATTAGGAATGAAAGAGGATTGGTATAACTGTGTGTGACAAAATGGAACTCTGATTTAGGCATGTTTGAATATTGAGTGTTGGGTTCATTGAGGATATGAGAGGTGGAACTTTATTGGCAATATGAGGAGGCGTTAAGTGGTGGTTCATTTTAAAGAACTGCACAAGCTTATGTTTTCTGTGTCTTTCTTGTAGAGTGTCCCAACGTGTTTCGGAGTATAATAAAGATTTACTATCACTGATTGTTGCTCCTGTAACTATTCTTGCTGTACCGATATGAATTTTTTCGGCGACTTGTCCTGACAAGCAATTATCCCAAACAGTATCACCATATTCAAGTAAAGGTCTGATAAAGGCAAAGTATATCTTTTCTAAAACATGTCTATCAAGCTCGAATTTGTGTTTCCGCAACAAGTCTAGTCGAGACCAGGCTTTGGAACAGATATATTCAATGTGATTGGTCCAAGTACTTGTTGTATTTAGTACAACTCCTAGGTGTTTATGAGTATTGACTTCACTTATTTGAGCACCACCTAAAAATAAGGGTGGATGGGCAGTTGTGTTCGTTTGCGCGATATAACCATACTGTTAGTTTTGGGGGGATTAAATTCGACTAGCCATGTTTTTGCCCAGTGCTCAAGTACAGCTAGATCGCGGTTAATTAAATTCGAGGCTTGGTTTCGATTTTCTACAATTAGATATAATGAACTAACATCTGTAAAATGCGTATGCTACTGAGTAAATTTTCTGTTATGTCATTAATGTAGATTAGGAAAAGTAAGGGTTCTAGTATAGAACCTTGAGGGACTCCAGCATTTATATGGTGCCATGGGGAGTCCCCTGATCCCACAACTACGCGTTGAGATCTATCTGAAAGGTACAAATTTAAGAACAGCAACAATTCACCAGAGACCCCAATACTCTCCAACTTATGAGTGAGACCAACATGCCAAACCTTGTCGAAAGCCTTACTGACATCGCAAAAACAACCCTAACTTCTTTTCCTTCAACGAGCACTTTACAGAATTCATCATATATATCAGTTAACTGGAGGACAGTAGAATCACCTGGCGTAAAACCTAACTGAAATTGGCTTAGAATGTTTGTCTCTTCCAGGAATTGCCATAGTCATTTGAAGGTACAGTTTTCAAAGACTTTACCAAGTCAACTAATCAGAGATATGGGACGATAATTATTGACTAAGTTCACAGGTTGTTTTTTTCAAAACTGGTGAAACATTAGCCCTTTTCCAATGAAGGGAAAATACGAATTGTTTAGCAATATATTGAATAAAATCGATAGTTGTTTGCATAGAGAGACTTTACATTATTTAAGAAGACATGGGCTGACAAGGTCAGGACCCGATGCTTTAGACACCTTCAGTGACTACAGTGCTTCGTACACCTCGCAGCAATGAAGGGTTATACCATCAATTGTTCGTGTAGGATGGCCTATGGCTTCTGGCAAGGAAACTTTCGAGTCGTCAACTGTTGAGATAGAACAAAAGTATTCATTAAGCACTTCGGCTTTTTGAACATTCCAGGTGTATACTTCGTTCATGTAATTAATAACAGGAATCTCTGCTTGGAGACGGTCACTGAAAAATGTTTGTAACATTTTCCACCAGTGTGAACTTGGTGTTACATTACTTTTTAAAATGGACTGAACTTTGGATAAGTATTAAGTTTTGGCCTTCCTGATAGTTGATACAACTTCATTCCTTTTAGTTTTATATTTTGCCCATGCATTCGGATGGCTGGTCCATTTGGCTGTGCGATATAGCCTTCTTCTTTGTCTTATTAATAGTCGTATTTGGTTATGCATCCATTTCGGCTGATTCGACCTCGAAGTAATATATTTGTTTGGTATATGTTCGGAAGCAATATCAAGTAAATTGTCAGTGACTTATGAAACTATTGTATCAGACATGAGCTATCAAAAAGAGAATTCCAATCTTCCAAGAGAGTGCAGCATTTAATCCATCACAGTTGCCTTGGGGAATACAGCCATATCCGTCTCCTAAAAGTGCGGGATGATGGCACAAAAAGCTCAACTGCCACTGCAATTGGGCAATGGTAGCAGATCATGTCAGGCATAATCAGTTCTAAGACCCCACAAGTTTTCACAATGACTGTGCTGCTGACCGCAAAGAGATCTATCAACAAGGCAGATGACTCCGTGAAGCATGTTGGCTCACCCACAAACTGTCTAAGATTAAAATAACTGATTATTTCAGAAAAGGTACTTCTTGCGTGGCCCAGCTTGTTATCATTACATTCGCTGGTAACTATTATTTCTTCAACTCACACGTCCCTTGCTCTTTCAATAGAGGATGATATGGCATCCCAAGTGTTTTGAGGGCTGATGGGTGGACGATAGAATACCCCTAACTATAACGACCTATTACGTTTTGTGAATACTTTGGCCCATAAACACTCAGTATTCGGCATCTCAAGGTCTGGTCTGTGCCGAAATGAAATGGCCTCTCTAATGTACAAAGCCACCCCACCGCCTCTGGTTGGGTGGTGTTAACGCAATGGTTCATGAAACCCATGAATTATGTCTGTTGTAGAATCATTGTTTTGTAGCCAAGCCTCAGTGAGGGCAAGAATGCTGTCGGATAAAGATTCACATTGGCCAAGATCTATTTTGGGTTTCAAGCTCTGAATGTTGACATGGAGAAACCTGAAGGTGTTCTGGTCATGCTCAGAATTAACAGAGTTAGGACCTGGATTTGTTTCAATGTCACCTGACAGTAATAATAATACAGATAAGTAGAAAATGAGTAGAATTACCATGGAGGCTGAAAATGAATTTTTTTGCGGGAAATTTGCATTTGGAGCTTTGGGCTTGTCAGATGGATACTGATGCCGTTTGCACAACTTACCATTCGATGACTATAAAATGGCCAATTACAACCTGAGTTGAGAGATACCGTGTATTGACAAAGAAACAATCCATTGCAAATCCATAGAGGCGTAGGCGCAGATAATTTAATACACAGATAGATTGGTCTTTCAAGAGCCTGAACTTTAAGCTGCAAACATAAACTCTTGTGCTAAAAGTACCTATCTGAGCACGGTGTAACTCAAGACAACACATCAAGTAATCTGTGAGTGATATGAAAAACTTGCTGCTCGGATATAGGTGCTAGTCAAGATCACATTTAGCAACATGGGTTCATAATGAAAGCAAAATGTATTCGAGATGGTTCTGGAAGATAGATGGTAATGAATTGTAAATAGAGAAGAAGAGATTGCTGAGCTGAAGGATACATGGAAGAAACAGAAAACAGTCAAAATATAAAGATAAACAATATGTACAAGATGTATGTGTAACATCTAAATGTGGCTGGACTTTCGGTGGTGAGCCCAGCAACTGAGATGTTGTAGGTATCTTCAATATGATCAGCCTCAGGTTCATTGTCGATCATATGAGACACATTTGATTTTGTAAAACATATGTACTCACATAACCAGACTATGATCAACTGACAAGTCAAAAAGCCACCATGCAAACCAATTCATTAAATATATCGGGTAGCTATTCACCGTGCCGCCAAGTCATCCAATTCGCTGAATGATCATGTACCTACGTTAACAAATAGTCGCTTTTTGTTCAAAGGTGAGCCTGAAATTAGTGCCAGCTGCCACCAACAATAATTATAATTCGGTGTTCTGTGAATACTGAGTTACAAAAAAAATATACACCATCTTTGAAAGTACAGTACAGCTGCCGTTGACTGGTCACTTTCCATGGGTAGGCCAAATTTCCATGGACACAATATTATTACATTCCAAACACTAATTACAGGAATAATCACCAAAAATTTAATTAATGAAGCACCGGGTACAACCCGGTGCTTCATCAATTAAAATTTTGCTGCTGCTGATTTTTTTTACCTGGTAAACATAGGTGTGGTCATCAGTACCCACGCGTGGATTATGACCAGTCCACGGCGACTGTACTGTAGGTGAAAAAAACAAAATACTCAATTTTCACTTCTTGGATGCCAGGAAGGAAAATTGCTCAGATAAAAAAAATTTTACGATAGCTTCCAGTATGACAAATTAATTATACAGGTCCTTGGCAGGATATACAGCCCCCTCCCCCCCCCCCCCCCCTGTCAGAATTTTGCCTATGGCTCAGGGTACAGAAAATTCTGACAGGATATATGGGGCTGTGTATCATGCTAAACACCTGTATAACTAATAATATATACCTGTTGATTTTAACCCTTTACCACCCAATTACCCATGTGGAGGCACATTGGTGCTATGTACTAAGGTGTACTGCACATCAATGGTGCACTTGTCTTCAACCATATAAATAAATAAATAAATAAATAAATAAATAAATAAATAAATAAATAAATAACCCTTTACCCTACACAAATGAAAGATGACACTTGCAAAACGATTTATTTAATAACTAAAGATTTCCATTTTTCACCTTAAAATCATAGCTTATGACTTGTCGTTGGAACAGTCTCAATGAACTCATTCCATTGAGGGGTTATAGTTTTACCTTTTGAGGCAAAAATTTCAAAATATTAAAATTGTAATGGTGATTTGGGGGAATAGGGTGAACTAGTTTTAGCCATTACAATGAGTACAGGTTAAATTATATATATTGCTGTTTTTTCTCCAACTTGTGCATTGTGCATGAGGATTATAGTTGCAACATGGCAATTGCATTATTGTGTATTATTAATGCAGGGTGCAGGCTTGATGGAATAGTAGATGCTCAAGCCTTACAAAATTATTATGGCTTGTTTCCTTGAATTGGAGTGAGAAAGTCTCAATACATGTGAAAACAATACTCAAGGGAATCTGCAGGATTAGTTATCTCCATCATTAACCCACTCCCCAATGCAGAGGATATCAAAATTAATTATTTTAATTTTTGTTTTTTTTCAAACAATTTCCACAGAACCTTATGTGACCCCTCATTGCAATGAGCTCAACGAGCTTGTTCCAATGAGTCGTCATATGATATGGTTTTGTGGCAGTTTTTGTTTTTTCAACTACTAAATTTGTAAATTATGTGTTTAGATGAGGTCGATTTGTTAGGTGAAGGGTTAAATACTATTCATCTCTTTCAATTTGGTATGAAGTAACCCTTTACCCAATATGGCCAGAGGACAACACTTGCATTTTTAGCTGTGACAAACTGTTCTCTATATTGCAATGTATGTTGGTCTGTTGGTCTGTAAGCAACAAGTTTATAAACTCCATAACCTTGAAAATATTTGGTGGAATGGCATCATTTTTGGTATGCAAGTGTATCTTATTGATGTCTAGCCCCAGTTAGCTCTTAACCCGCTGAGTTTTTATACGCCAGTTTTGAAAAAACGGTTGTATTATGGTATACTGCTGTCTGTCCGTCTGTCTGTCTGTCCTTCTGTCAACACATCGTACAATAACTCAAAAATGCTTTTTGTGATTTTTTGGTGGAAAGTATATGTTGATGGAAGGATGCTCCATTTCGATTTCTGTCGCTGTGCGATTTGTCATTCCAGAGTTATGGAACTTTATTCGTCAAAATATAGGCAATTTTCCACATGTCGGACAATAACTTGAAAATGCTTTGAGCAATATTTTTATACTGTACCAATGACCCAGACTTAGCTGGTGCTAACTCTTAAATTCTAGGGCCAAACACAAATTTTGCCCTCCCCAATCCCCAAAATTTGCATCAAAATCCAAAAAATTGATGACCTATGTGGTCCTCCATACTTTTGTCCACTGCGCATGCGCAGTCCAGGAAGTACCGAAATTGGAGCCAATTCCTCATTCTTTGTTTGGCCCTTCAATCAGTAACATCTCACTGATATTTGTGCTTATAATCTCAGTTTAATTGATGCCAGACACAAAATCATGAAAGAAATGGTGGATCTAAGGATGAAATAAGAGGATGAGAGGAAGAAACAGTGGAAGGATGTGTTCAGGGCTGTAACTTATAATTTTTATGCAAAATTATTTCATGTTCCCAAATTTCGGGACATAGGCCTAATGTTTACATTCTTGTTATGAAATTTCCACAGTTTGTTCAGAGTTTCCTCTCTCCCTTTCCTTTATACCCCCCTTGCTATTCTCCCATGCTTTTGGCATAATTTTTGTTATTTTTTTACTGAAATTTTTTGGGAGTTTTGGCTTGGTAACAGAATGTTTATTCTGTTTTTCCCCATGGTTACGTCCTCACCCTAGGGTGGTTAGGCGTTTCGGTCATGTATCTACCATCCGATGTACTGCAGTTTCTTCTCAGAAAGCCTCTGTTTTACATCGGATAGTGTTAAAATTGGTTACTGATTTCGGGCCATATTTCAGTGCCTGGAGTCTTGTTTCCAGTTTTTATTCGCTTTTGTTTATGTTGACATCGGTTACTTCTAACAGTGATTCCTTGTCTTCTATTAGTTCTTCTCATAGCCAGATGCATTAATATTGTCCGTAAGTGTAACATTAATTTTTAAACACGTTTTAAAAATTTTTGTCCACACTTAGGCTTTTTTGGGATCCATTTGGGCTCATCGTTCCCATTGGGAACTTGGGCTCACCTTGAACATTTTTCGAAAAAATTTTGTTATGTTGAATTAATTTTCAAAATGTTTGTAATGGCTTATTATTATTATGTATCTTTGTTTTCAAGGGTTGGTGCGAGTATGATGACTGTTTAATATTTTTTCAAAATGAAAGAATATTGTTCAATTGTAAATCAAAGAAGTCTCCTTCTGATTCTCATGTTCATTGTATTTGCTGTAGTCTGTGTACTTGCACTAATTCTTGCTCGTTGTGTGCCAATTCAGATGACAAACGTTGGAGACGTGTGTCACGGTATATTGTTAGTGGTGAGAGGTCCATGCCGGTCCTCTCTCCACAGGGTCACTCTAGTTTTTTCAGTCTCTTTTTCAGAGGAACAAGAACAGGGTGATGTTTCTGTGATGTCTTCAAAAGTGTGCTTCAGTCGTCGCAATAATGAGCTAGCGGCAAAGTGCTCAAGGAATGCGGCAAGTGCCTAAGCGGTCCCACATAGGATCGATGGTCACTTGTCGCCTGCTAGCTCCCCCGGTGAAGCAATCATTCACGAAATGGTTGTGATGCTGGGTTCGTCCGTTGCGGTCCAGGAGAGGAGAAGGGATGTTGCAAGCACTATAATTTCGAATCACGCACACCCGGCGACGACGAATCGGAGGATGGAACAGAGGAAGCCAGTCAGTCCGGTAGCTAGCTCGTCCAGGTCTACCCAGACCGCGAGCGAGAGAGGCCCCCTCCCTCTTACAACATCTGGGCCCAGATGTTGTTGTATGTAATGTTCGTTAGCCGGAGCAAACGACCACTCCTAATGCTGGGGACGCTCCGTCGCATAGACAGTCTGACGCGGCTTGTCTATTGGCTTCCTCAACCTCACATCAGCACAACGACCGCACCTTGGCTATGTGACAGCAGATATCCAGCCTGCTTCGCCGACCAGGGAGTCCACGTCGACCAGGTCACGCCATCCGCTAGCCAAGGACACGAGGCCTTTCCAGTTGGGACGTTCGCATATGAGAAGTATGCAGGAGCTTCCAGCGGCTAAATTACGTAAGACCGTGGCTCCACAGGCCTCCGTGACGGACTTGCTATCACAGATAGCTCAGTTCATCGCAGCATCCCAGCAGCTATCAGAAATTTTTCAGTAAAGAATCTGTCTGAGCAAGCTGGGTTGGTTTGCTTCCCTGCAGAGTCAGAAAGGGACGACCGAGATTCTTATGTGGTCCAGGCAGATGGTAAAAGGGAATAAGCGCAGCTGAAATTTTCCCTTTCCGAACAACTTAAGGGGGCCGTAGATTTCATCCGGCATCACGTTTTAGAAGTTGTTTCTCCGGACCAAAATGCTGCGTTACCTGATAAGAAACTGAAAGCGTCACTGGACACAGATTTATTCTGCCGGAATAGGGACATTGAGCCTGACTTTCCGACCCAGTCCAGAAATGTCACAGACATTTGTTCTTCTTAATGACGCTATATTCAAGCTAGCCTTTAAGACTGGCTAATCAGGTTTCTAATCGTCTCATGCTCTACAGCTGCCTTTCATCAATCATAGAAATAGATTTGAAACGCCAGGACAGGGCGTACCGAGAGTTCCTCTGCATTTAGACGACCAGGCAGACGACTAGGAATTGTCATTGCCGGCGTCTATGTCGATTTATCCAGTATGCTGGTGACGACTATCTTGTCTAACAGAAAAATCAGTTTAGACGCATTATCTTACGCAGATCACCTTACCAGAGCTTTATCATTACGTCTTGAAGGAAAGAATTCCAGGATGTTCAAAACTTCCTTGAGAGTTCTTTCGAGGGCTGTAGCATTTTCTACGTATAACTCCGCCCTTTCAGTGGCAATATGGAGTTAGTCAGACGTAATGCTGCCCTGGCTGTATCCACAAGAGTGGATAGTAAGGTGAAGAACTCTCTTCCAGTCTCTCCGGTCTCAGGAGAACTTCTCTTCGACGGTAAGCTTTCTACAATCTATAATCAGATTACTAAGAAAGCTTCGGATTCTCTGCTTTTAAATCCGCTTTGAAAAAGTCGGACTCAGCAGGGAGGAGTAAGGCAGGCACTTCGGGGCGAATACGTCCAAAGGAAGTTCCTATAGAGGATCTAAGAAAGCCTCTACGTCTTACCCGGAGACCGTCAGAGTAGCGACTCAGATAGGGGTCGTAATGCTGGCCGCGAAAACCGGTCAGACGCTCCTAAGTCGACTGTGTGAGGTGCGGGTCGTGGAGGATGTGGTTTCTCCTCCCGCAACCCTCGCAGGGCCAGGAGGTGATGGTCTAAACCTCTATTGCATTCCAGTGGGCGGAAGGCTGTCGAGATTCTTAACCAATTGGTTGTCAATTACGGACGACCCATGGGTTCAAGGGGTTATTTCCGAAGGTCTAAAACTGTCCTTCAAGGAGAAACCTCCGTTAACTCGAAGTCCATGCTGGTCTCAGCTTCCATTAAACATTCAGAAGAGAGATTCGCTTCTATCAGAAGTTCAATCTCTTCTGGACAAGAACGCTATAGACGTCGTAGAAAACCAGGAATCTTCAGATTTTTATACTGTACCAATGACCCAGTCATAGCTGGTGCTAACTCTTAAAAATCTAGGGCCAAACACAAATTTTGCCCCCCAATCCCCAAAATTTGCATCTAAAACCAAAGAAATCATGTCCTGAATGGCCCTCCATACTTCGCCTCCACTGCGCATGCGCAGTGTCAAGGAGGTCCCGGAATTGGCGCCATATCATTCTTTGTTTGGCCCTTCATCAGTTCACATCTGACTGATCTTTGTGCTTGTAAATCTCAGTTTAAATGATGCCAGACACATAAATATTAGTGAAATGGTGGATCTAAGGAGGAAATAGAAGGAGGAGAGGAAAAATGAGTGACAGAAAATAATCAGGGCTGTAACCTAAAATTTTTTAAAGAAATTATGTTAAGTTACCTATTTTCGAGGCATGGGCCTGTTGTGGTCATTCTTGCCATAAAGTTACACTGCTTGTTCAGTGTTTTCCTCTCTCCCTTTCCTTTAAGTCCCTCCTTGCTATTCTCCCATGCTTTTGGCATATTTTCTGTAATATTATTACTAAAATTTGTTGGGAGTTTTAGCTGGATAACAGAATGAATTCTGTTCTTTTCCCCATGTTTACGTCCTCACCCATGGGTGTTTAGGCGTAGTGTTCTGCATCTACCATCTGATGTTCTGCAGTTTCTCCCTGGAAGTCTCTGTTTTGCATCAGATAGTGTATTATTGGTAACTGATTTCGGGCCAGGGTTATCAGTGCCTGGAGTCATGTTTCTGGTGTTTTTACACTTCTTGTTTACATTGACAACAGCCTCTGTGGAGGGGGATTTCTTGTCTTTGTGTTAGTTTAATCATAACTGGATACATTATTATTATTCGTAAGTGTTGCATTAATTTTTGTAAATATTTTTAAAATTTTTGTCCACACTTAGGCTTGGGATCCATTGGGGCTCAATGTTACTTTTCAGAAATTTGGGCTTTTTTGAAAAAATATTTTTTCAAAAAAATTTTCTTTTTTAGATTTCAATTATTTTTTCTATGTTAATGGATCATGTTATTATGTATTTTTATTTCAGGGGTTGGTGCGAGTACTAGGACTTTGTATTCTTTTCACAATGAAAGGATATTGTTCAATTGTAATAAGAGGAAATCTTCCTCTGACTTTCATAATCATTGTATAAATGTAGTCAGTGTACTCGCACTAACTCCTGTTCAGTATGTGTTAATTTCGATGACAACATGGGAAGCGTGTGTCACAGTATGTTAGCGGGGAAATGGCCATGCCGGTCCTTTCTCCGCAGGGTCACTCTAGTTTATCAATCTCTATTTCAGACAAACAAGAACAGGGTGATGTATCTGTGATGTCTTCCAAAAAGTGTGCCTCCGTCGTCACAATTAATGAAGAGCTAGCGGCAAAGTGCTCATGGAAATACGTCAATTGCCTAACAGGTCCCTAGTAGGATCGACGGCCTTTGACGTCCGCTAGCTCGCCCGGTGTAGCGTCCATTCATCGAATGGTTCGGCAGCCGGGTTCGTCCGTTGCGGTCCAGAAAGGAGTTTTGGGTGATGCAAGCACTATAAATCAACCAAGTGCACACCCAGTGACGTCGGATCAGAGGAGAGAATGGAGGAAGCCTATTAGTTCGGTTCCTAGCTCGTCCAGGTCCATCCGGACTGCGAGTGAGAGAGGCCCCTCTCTCGTACAACAACATCTGGCCCCAGATGTTGTGGTACAAAATGTTTTGCATTCGGAGCATATGTCCGCTGCTCGGGACGCTCCGTTATATAGACAGTCCGGAGAGACTGTCAATAAGGCTTCCTCATCCTCATGGCAGCACACACGACTGCACCTTGGCTACGTGACCTCGGATATCCAGCCAACTTCGCCAATCAGAGAATCCACGGCGACCAGGTCACGCCATCCGGTAGCCAGGGACACGAGGCCTGTAGACTCCGGACGTTCGCATAAGAAAAGTATGCAGGAGTCAACGTACACGGAGCTTCCAGCGGCAAGCATCATAAGACCGCTACTCCACAGGCCTCAATGACGGACGTGCTATCCCAAATAGCACAACTTATCGCAGCATCCCAGCAACGACAGAATCTCTGTCGCATTATGTAATATCCGACGATGCTGGGTCGGTACGCTCCACTGAAGCATCAGGTACGGACATCCGAAAACTTCATAGGGTCCGACAGGATGGCAAAAGGGATTCGAAGGATTTCGAGCTTTCCCTTTCGGAACAACATAAGCTGCTGTACATGTCATCCGGCTTTATCTTCTAGAGGTTGTTTCGTCGGACCAGAATGCTGCGATGCCGGATAAGAGACTGATAGCGTCGGTGGACACAAGAATTTTTTGATTGGTTCAGGGACATCGTCCCTCAGTTTCCGACACAGTCCAATAATGTCACAGGAACTTTCGAATTATTGAACGACGCTATATATATTTATGCTTGCTATTAAACAAGCAAGACTGGTTTCTTATTCGCAAAAGTTACCGTGATGTCTTTCAAAAGTGTGCCTTTGTCATCATAGTTAAATGAAGAGCTAGCGGCAATAAGTGCTCATGGAAATACGTCAATCGCCTAAGAGGTCCCTAGTAGGATCGACGGCATTGACATTCGCTAGCTCACCCGGTGTAGCGTCCATTCATCGAATGGTTCGGCAGCCGGGTTGGTCCGTTGCGGTCCAGGAAGGAGATTGGGGTGATGCAAGCACTATAATAGACAATAGTGCACACCCAGTGACGACGGATCAGAGGAGAGATCGGAGGAAGCCTGTCAGTCCGGTTCCTAGCTCGTCCAGGTCCGTCCGGGCTGTGAGCGAGAGAGGTCCCTCTCTCGTACAACAACATCTGGGACCGGATGTTGTGGTACAAACGTTTCGCATTCAGAGCATATGTCCACCGCTCGGGATGCTCTGTTATATAGACAGTCTGAGAGACTGTCGATAAGGCTTCCTCATCCTCACAGCAGCGCACACGACCGCACCTTGGCTACGTGACCTCGAGTATCCTGCCAGCTTCATCATTCAGGGATTCCACGGCGAACAGGTCGCGCCATCCAGTAGCCAAGGGACACGAGGCCTGTACACTCCGGTCGCTCGCATAATAGAAGTATGCACGGGGTAACGTACACGGAGCTTCCAGCGGCAAAGCAACGTAAGACCGCTTCTCAACAGGCCTCAGTGACGGACGTGCTATCCAAAATAGCACAACTTATCGCAGCATCCCAGCAAACGACAGAATCTCTGTCGGATCAGGAATAATCTGACGACGCTGGGTCGGTTCGCTCCGCTGAAGCATCAGATACGGACGACCGAGCACTTCATAGGGTCTGACAGGATGGCGAAAGGGATTCGGACGAGTTCGAGCTTTCCCTTTCGGAACAACAGAAGCTGCCATACATTTCTTCTGGCATTATCTTCCAGAGGTTGTTCCGTCGGACTAGAATGCTGCGATGCTGGATAAGAGACTAATAGCATCTTTGGACACAGAGTTTTTGATCGGTTCAGGGACATCGTCCCTGAGTTGCCGACACTGTCCAATAATGTCACTAGAACATTCGAATTATTGAACGACGCTATATATAAGCTTGCTACCAGAACAGGCTAGTCTAGTTTCTTGTCCGCAAATGCTCTAATCTGCCTTTCATCAATTCATGGAATAAATTTGTAACGGCAGGACAGGGCATACCGAGAGTTCCTCTGCGTCTAGATGACGAGGCTGAAGACTTGTAATTGTCTATATCGCCGTCTATGTCAATTCCAACCACGACGTTGGAAACGACAATAATGTCTAACAGACTTAACTTAGACGCTTTATCATACGCAGACCACCTTACTAAGGCGTTATCATTACGTCTTCAAGGGAAAGATTTCCAGGATATGATCCTCAATGAGATTTCTTTCAAGGGCAGTAGCTTTTCCCCGTATAACTCCACCCTTCAGTGGCAAACCTGGAGTTGGTTAGACGTGACACAGCCCTAGCTACATCCACGCGCGTGGATAGTAAGGTGAAGAACTCTCTCAGAGTCGCTTCGGTCTCGGAGAAGCTTCTCTTCGACGGCAACCTTTTGGCAATCTATGAATTGCTTGATATAGACGTTCTCTTGTCAATCAAGTGTAACAAGAGATTCAGACTTGGGCAAACATTCAGTGGTTGACTCAGGGAGTTCCACTGCAGTTGCCGGATCCGAGTTTTACGATTATGACGGATGCCAGTCAAACAGGTTGGGGTACAACATTGATCCCAACGGATTCGAAGTGCCAGGGTCTTTGGGTTCCGCAGTTTCTAGGCAAGCACATAAACATCCAAGAAATGATGTCAATTTGGCTTGCACTACGTCACTGGATGAACATTATTCAGAAAGCGCATGTCCAATCCTGTCCGACAATACGACAGTAGTTGCGTATATCCGGAACCAGGGAGGCACTCATTCCGTTCCGTTATTCAATTTGACGGAAAGAATCCTTCTGTTTGTTCCAGAACACCAAGTTCTGCTTTCGGTCCGTCATATTCCGTGTCGTCTGAATGTATTAGTAGACTCCCTTTCACGGAAGGGTCGCTTATTGCCGTCAGAATGGACTCTCAACAAACAGGTATTCAATCAGATTTGCTACCAATGGGAGCGGCCAATGATAGACTTATTTGTGACACAACTCATCAATTGCAGACGTATATGTTACCATGTCTGGATCCCCGAGCATATGCAGTAGAAGCTCTATCGATCTCGTGGGACGGAAGGATAGGATAGGCGTATCCTCCAGCGCCGTTGATTCAGCAAATATTGCTCAAGATAAACAATCTCAATACAATTCTGTTGGTAGCATCTCTGTCTCCACAGAGACCGTGGATTAATCTACTCAGGTGTCTGCTGTGGGACTTACCGCGAAAACTTCCTCCTCGAGAGGATCTTCTTTCGCTGGGGAAATCGTGTCAACTTCATCACAACCCGCAAGGTCTCAACCTTCACGTATTCTGTTGTGCGGTCCTTCTTGCACGACAAGCATTGTACAGGACGAGCAGTGGACGCGATTTCTAACTGTAGGAGGACCTCCTCTTCGCTATTCTATGCGCTTAAGTGGAAGGTCTTTCGTCATGGGTGTAGGGATCATTTTGTTGATATTTTTGATCCCTCCATACCAGACATTGCAAACTTTCTAGTATACTTGTTTGACGAGATCAACTGCAGCCTGTTACTATTAAAGGTTATAGGTCTATGTTATCTGATACCTATGCACACCATGATAGTTTACAATTGAATCTAATGTCTCTTTATCTAAATTAGTTAGAAACTCTTCGATAAATAGACCTAGTACCCTTAGATTAATTCCTAAATGAATTTAGCTTGGGTTCTTCTTAAACTAAAAGAAAACCATTTGAGCCTCTTGAGTCAGTAGATTTCAAATTCTGGTCTTATGAGACAGCATTTCTCTTAGCTTTCTCTTCTGCTTGAAGAGTCAGTGAGCTTCATGCACTATCGGTGGACGATTCTCACTATCGTAGTGACGGGAACACTATTACCTTTACTACTAATGTTCAGATCTCAGTTTATCAGAAAGGGACGTAAACGCTTCTTTCTGTCTCTTATGCCTAATAGAAAGGACATTACGGTCCATTCTATGCCTAGATGGATTCAATTAACTATCCGTACTGCTTATGATAATCTATCTTCAACTCGACAGTCTGTGCATAAGATTTCGGCTCATTAAGTAACAGCTCTTTCTACATCTTAGGCTTATGCAAATAGTGTTGCTATTACAGATTTAATGAAGGCTGCATATTGGTCTCAGCCATCCACATTCATGAATTTTTATCTCAGAAATATTGAGTTCATTTCTGGAGACCTGCTTTGTTTAGGTCCATTTTCTGTTGCTCAGAATGTCATTCACTAAACAGTTGCAACTATAGTTATGCAGGCTTTCTGTTCAGGCAGTGACTCCGTCCTGCTGCCCTCTTCGTTCTGGGCTATTTGACCCAGGGCAAGGGGAAGGGGGGGGGGGGGGGGGGGTGTTCCCTTGGGTCACCTGTTTTATAGTGAAAACAAGGGGATACCTCCTCCGGAGTCAGTAATTCTGAGCTGTTACCGGGATGGTTTTAAAGTGAAAATTAATTTTTAAAAATTCATTCATGTCATATTTTTAAAGTATAGCATTTGTATATGTCACGTGTCAAACAGGAGTTAATATACAATCCTCGGACACTTTTAAAAGAGTATAAAGAGTCTCAATTCTCTGGACTAACTTTATTTATTGGCTTACTTTAAAAATAATTATAATAAGGATTATACTGGATGTTAACAGAGAACATGATGTTATGATGCTCAATTATGGAGGGTGTTGTGTCTTTCTAATTTATCATAAATAAGAAAGATACATGTAAAGCCTAATACTCCTTTTCTTCTCGAGGGGATGACTCTATTTTATATAGTTGAGCTTATTGGATTTTCCTCTATGTCCTAGGCCCTCCAGCCTTTTTACTATTCAGCTATGTCTGGGTCATTGGTACAGTATAAAAATGTTAAAAAATTTATAGTAATTTATATATTTTTTATACTTACCAATGACCCAGACGGGGATGACCTTCCCAGGAGTTGGGAACTCTACCTCCCCGCTGAGTACATAGCACTGACCAGGCACTGGTTGTAAGAATGATAAATGGCGCCAATTCCGGGACCTCCTTGACACTGCGCATGCGCAGTGGAGGCGAAGTATGGAGGGCCATTCAGGACATGATTTCTTTGGTTTTAGATGCAAATTTTGGGGATTGGGGGGCAAAATTTGTGTTTGGCCCTAGATTTTTAAGAGTTAGCACCAGCTATGTCTGGGTCATTGGTAAGTATAAAAAATATATAAATTACTATAAATTTTTTAACTTTTCTACAGTCACCTGTTCCTGGTTCCAAGACCAGATGGCTCGTTTCGTCCAGTTATAGATCTGAGCTGGATAAACAAGCTGATCGTGGCTCCAAAATTTTATATGGAGACCATCCGATCGGTCAGAGCGAGCATTCAAGTGAACGATAATGCTTCGAGCATAGATCTCAAGGATGTGTACTTTCACGTCATGGTACATCCAGCGTTTAGAAAGTACCTTCGTTTTGCTGTCCCAGGAGTTGTTTTCAGTTTCGAGCAATGATGCCCTGGTCTGAATCTAGCGTCCTGGGCCTTCACTCGAATAATGATCTCGGTAATGACTCATTCCGAGGTCATTCGTCTGTGGTAACGTCTGCCTACTTGGACGACATTCTTCAGAGTTACGGCAGCAAGTTAACGCTTCAGAACGATGTTCAGAGTCTACATCAATTGCTCCGACGTCTCAGTTTTATAATAAACGAAAAGAAGTCGGATCTAGTGCCGTTCAAGTCATTCACCCACGTGTGAATGAGCTTAGAGACGCGCAACAATCTCGTTCGTCTGCCGTTAACCAGAGCGATATTAGTCAGTTGTTACGCTTGCTTTTGTCTTCACTCAGATGTAGTAACAGCGAGAGAATTCATGAGACTGACAGGTTTGTGCGGAGCCGCTGCGGATCTTATTCCGATGGGGCGGCTACGCACTCGTCCACTCCTGACATTTTTACTCAGAATTGGAGTGTGAAGACTCATTCGCTCGAAACGAACATCGTCTTGTCGAATCATGTGAAACATGAGATTCAGACTTGGGCAGATATTCAGTTGTTAACTCAGGGAGTACCACTGCAACTGCCGGATCCGATTTTTATGATATTGACAGATGCGAGTCAAACAGGTTGGGGCGCAACTTTGAGCCCATCAGATTCGAGGTGCCAGGGTCTTTGAGATCTGCAGTTCCTATACAAGCACATAAACATCAAAAGATGATGTCAATTGGCTTGCACTACATCAGTGGATGAACATCATTCAGAATTTGCATGTTCAATTTCTGTCCGACAATTCAACAGTAGTAGCATATATTCAGAACCAGGGAGGCACTCATTCCATTCCGTTGTTCAATCTAACGGAAAGAATCCTTCTGTTTGTCCTAGAGCATCAAGTTCTTCTATCAGTCCGTCATATTCCGGGTCGTCTGAACATTCTAGCAGACTCCCTTTCTCGGAAAGGCTGTATGTTGCCGTCTGAATGGACTCTCAACAAACAAGTATTCAATCAGATTTGCTACCTATGGGATCATTCTATGATAGACTTATTTGCGACGCATCCCAACAATCAGTTGCAGACATATGTGTCGTCATGCCCAGATCCTCGAGCATTCGCAGTAGTTGCCTTCTCGATCTCTTGGGACAGAATGATAGGATACGCGTATCCTCCAGCTCCGTTGATTCTGTTGATATTGCTAAAAGCAAGCAATCTCACTGCAAGATTCTGTTGGTAGCATCTCTGTCACCCCAGAGACCATGTATAAATCTACTCAGGTGTCTGTTGTGGGACATTCTGCAGAAGCTTCCTCCACAGGAGGACCTTCTTTCGCAGGGGAAATCGCGCACACTGCATCACAACCCGCAAGGTCTCAACCTTCAAGTATTTCCATTGTGCGGTCCTTCTTGCACGGCAAGCATTTTACAGGACGAGCAGTGGACGCAATTTCTAACTGTAGGACTACCTCCTCTTCGCTAAATTATGCTGCTAAGTGGAAGGTTTTCTATCGGTGGTGTAGGGATCATTCTGTTGATATTTATGATCCCTCCATTCCAGACATTGCTAATTTTTTGGTCTACTTGTTTGACGAGATCAAACTGCAGCCAAATACTATTAAGGGTTATAAGTCTATGCTATCAGATACCTATCCTCATCATGATAGCTTACAGATTGGATCTAATGTGTCTTTATCTAAGTTAGCGTAAAACTTTTCGATAAATAGACCTAGAACCCTTAGGTTAATTCCTAAGTGGAATTTAGCTTGGGTTCTGAAGCTAAAAGAAGCACCATTTGAACCTCTTGATACAGGGGATTTCAAATACTTATCTTATCAGACAGCTTTTCTCTTAGCCTTCTCTTCTGCTAGAAGAGTTAGTGAGCTGCATGCACTATCTGTTGTTGATTCTCACTATCGTAGTTTTGGTAATACTATTACATTGACTACTAATGTTGGATTTTTGGCTAACAATCAGGCTCCTAATAAGTACGCTGAACATATTGTTTAGGCTCCTCCGTCTACAGACGGTCATAGGCCTTTGCTTTGTCCAGTCAGAGCTCTGTGTATTTACAACGTAGATCTGAGTTTATCAGAAAGGAACGTAAGCATTTCTTTCTGTCTTTGCTGCCCAATAGAAAGGACATTACGGTCCATTCTATTGCAAGGTGGATTCTATTAACTATCCGTACTGCTTATGATAAATTATCTTCATCTCAGCAGTCTGTGCTTAAGATTTAGGCGCGTGAAGTAATAGTGCTGTCTACATCTTGGGCTTATGCTAATAGTGTTGCTATTACCGATTCGATGAAGACTGCATATTGGTCTCAGCCTTCCACGTTCACAAATTTTTATCTTAGAAATATGGAGTCCATTTCTGGTGACCTGCGTTGTTTAGATCCGTTATCCGTTGCTCAGAATGTCGTACACTAAACAGTTGCAACTATAATTATACAGGCTTTCTCTTCCGGTAGTGACTCTGACCTGCTGTCCTCTTCGTTCTGGGGTATTTGATCCAGAGCAAGCGGAAGGGGAGGGGGGATGGTGTTCCCTTATATCACCTGCTTTATAGTGAAAACCAAGGGAATACCTCCTGTGGAGTCAGTAATTCCGAGTCTGTGCCGGGATGGTTTTAAAGTGTAAAGCTAATGTCTATCTTATTATGTAATAATTTTAAAGTGTAGCTCGGTGTGAAGCATTTGTATATGTCACGTGTCATACGAGCGCTAATATACAATCATCGCACACTTTTAAAGAGTATAAAGAGTCTCATTCTCTGGACTATCTTCATTTATTGGCTTTCCTTTAAAAAAATTAGTATAATGGGTTATACTGGATGTTAATAGAGATCATTGATGTTATTGTGCTCAATTACGGAATGGTATTGTGCCTTTCTTTTTTGGTATAAACAAGAAAGATACATGTAAAGCCTGTTCTCCTCTTCTCCTGGAGGGGATAATTCGGTTTACATGTAATTGAGTCTATTGGATTTTCCTTTATGTCGTAGGCCCTCCAGCCTTTTTTCTATTCAGTTAAGTCTGGGTCATTGGTACAGTATAAAAATGTTAAAAAATTTATAGTAATTTATAGATTTTTTATACTTACCAATGACCCAGACGGGGTCGCCCTCCCATGAGTTGGGAACTCATACCTCCCTGCTGATTACATAACGCTTACCAGGCACTGGTTGTAAGAATGAGGATTTGGCTCCAATTTCGGTACTTCCTGGACACTGCGCATGCGCAGTGGACAAAAGTATGGAGGACCACATAGGACATCTATTTTTTGGATTTTGATGCAAATTTTGGGGATTGGGGTGGGGGGGGGGGGGGTGGCAAAATTTGTGTTTGGCCCCAGAATTTAAGAGTTAGCACCAGCTAAGTCTGGGTCATTGGTAAGTGTAAAAAATATATAAATTACTATAAATTTTTTAACTTTCATGATTTTTTGATGGCAAGTATATGTTGATGGGAGGAATCTCCCTTTCTATTTGTGTCTCCGTCCGATATGTCATTCCAGAGTTATGGGACTTTATTCATCAAAATATAAGCAATTTTCCACATGTCGAACAATAACTTGAAAATGCCTAGAGCAGTTTTCATGCAAGTATACATTGATAGAAGGAATCTCCCTTTCGATTTGTGTCATGGTCCGGTTTGTCATTCCAGAGTTATGTGACTTTATTCGTCAAAATATAGGCAATTTTCCACATGTCGGACTTTGCGCAATTTTCATGATTTTTTGGTGCCAAGTATATGTTGATGGACGAACTCTCCCTTTCTATTTGTGTCGCTGTCCGATATGTCATTCCAGAGTTATGGGACTTTATTCGTCAAAATATAAGTAATTTTCCCACATGTCGAACAGTAACATGAAAATGCTTACAGCGATTTTCACGATTTTTTAGTTGCAAGTATATGTTGATAGAAGGAATCTCCCTTTCGATTTGTGTCGCTGTCTGATTTGTCATTCCAGAGTTATGGGACTTTATTCGGGGTCGTCTCGCTATGCCGGTTGCTATTGTTTAGTAAAAATGTGTGAAGATTAAGTACATCAAAGGGAGAAGGATTATAGTCCGTTTCTTATTCGTTTACTCATTTAATGATGAAGTTGGTTAACGCGACTGGACTTAATCACGGTAAAATGACATTTGATAACTATTTTTTGAGAGGAAAAGTTGAATGTAATTTTGTAAAAAATGAACCTTTTTACAAAATTACATTCAACTTTTCCTCTCAACAAATAGTTATCAAATAAAATGACATTTGATAACTATTTTTTGAGAGGAAAAGTTGAATGTAATTTTGTAAAAAATGAACCTTTTGAGACAATAAAATTTATAATTATTCACAACACTATATATTCAATTAAAATCCAGTACTGTGCGAAACGAGTCCAGGTACTGGAGTAGTCCAATTTCACCAGCTTGAAATATTCTTTTAAAATGTCCCAGAGAATTGTCAATTTTTCTGTACATTTTTTTCCTGGGTGCCAGTTTTCCTCCTGCACTTAGTTGAATTATTGTTGATTCCTGGAATGACTGTTCTTTTTTGAGGAAGTCTATCATTCTGAAAATGTTGGGATGTGACCCGGCGATGAATAAACTTAAATTTTTATACTGTACCAATGACCCAGACATAGCTGGTGCTAACTCTTAAAATATAGGGCCAAACACAAATTTTGCCCCCCAATCCCCAAAATTTGCATCTAAAACTAAAGAAAACATGTCCTGAAAGGCCCTCCACACCTCGCCCCCACTGCGCATGCGCAGTGTCCAGGACGTTCCGAAATTGGCGCCATTTATCATTCTAAGTTTGGCCCTTCATCAGTTAACATCTGACTGATCTTTGTGCTTTTAAATCTCAGTTTAAATGATGCCAGACACATAAATATTAGTGAAATGGTGATTCTAAGGAGGATAGAAAAGGAGGAGAGGAAAAGAATGTGTGACAGAATATTATCAGGGCTGTAACTTAAAATTTTTTAATGAAATTATGTTAAGTTACCTATTTTCAAGGCAGCAGCCATTTTGTTGTCATTCTGATTATTTAGTTACACTGTTTTTTCAAGTGTTTTTCCTCTCTCCCTGTCCTTTAAGTTCCCCCTTGCTATTCTCCCATGCTTTTGGCATAGTTTCTGTAATTATTATTACTAAAATTTCTTGGGAGTTTTAGCTTAATAACAGAATGAATTCTGTTCTTTCCCCATGTTTACGTCTTCACCTACGGGTGGTTAGGCGTTGTGTTCTGCATCTACCATCTGATGTTCTGCAGTTTCTTCCCTGGAAGTCTCTGTTTTGCATCAGATGGTGTATTTTTGGTAACTGATTTCGGGCCTGGGTGCCTGGAGTCTTATTTTAGTGTTTTTACACTCATTGTTTACATTTACAACAGCCCTCTGTGTGAGGGGGGGATTTCTAAATAATAATATCTTTATGTTATTTTAATCATAACTAGATACATTATTATTGTTCGTAAGTGTTGAATAAATTGTTTAAAATATTTTTAAAATTTTTGTCCACACTTAGGCTTGGGATCCATTGGGGCTCAACGTTACTTTTCAGAAACTTGGGCTGTTCTGAAAAAATATTTTTTCAAAATATTTTGATTTCAATTATTTTTTCTATATTAATGGATCATATTATTATTATGTATTTGATTGCCAGGGGTTAGTGCGAGTACCAGGACTTGTTTTCTTTTCTCATTGAAAGGATATTGATCAATTGTTTTAGGAGGAAGTCTTCCTCTGACCTTATTATCATTCTATATGTGGTCAGTGTACTCGCATTAACTCCTGTTCTGTATCGTATGATTTCGATGACAATATGGGAAGCGTATGTCACGGTATGTTGTTGGGGATTTGGACACTCCGGTCCTTTCCCCGCAGGGTCACTCTACTTTATCAATTTCTATTTCAGACGATCAAGATTAGGGTGATGTATCTGTGATGTCTTCCAACAGTGTGCCTCCGTCGTCACAATTAATGAAGGGCTAGCGGAAAAGTGCTCATGTAATACGCCAATTGCCTAAGAGGACCCTAGTAGGTTCGACGGCCTTTGACGTCCGCTAGCTCGCCCGGTGTAGCGTCCATTCACCGAATGGTTCGGCAGCCGGGTTCGTCCGTTGCGGTCTAGAAGGAATTTTGGGGTGATGCGAGCACTATAAAATTAACTTAATGCACACCCAGTGACGGCGGATCGGAGGGAGAACGGAGGAAGCCTTTTAGTCCGGTTCATAGCTCGTTCCGGTCCATCCGGACGGCAAGCGAGAGAGGCCCCTCTCTCGTTCAACAACATCTGGCCCCAGATGTTGTGGTACAAATGTGTTGTTAGCGGAGCATACGTCCGTCGCTCGGGACGCTCCGTTGTATAGGCAGTCCGCTGAGACTGCTAAGGCTTCCTCTTCTCATCAGCGCACACGACCGCACCTTGGCTGCGTGACCGCCGATATATTACCAGCTTCGCCGATCAAGGATTCTTCGGCGACCAGGTCACACCATCCGGCAGCCAGGGATTCGAGACCGATGGACTCCGGACGTTCGCATAGGAAGTATGCGGGAGCCATCTGATGCGGAGCTGCCCTCGGCGAAGCACCGATAGACTGCGCCTCCGCAGGTCTCGACGCCGGACATTCTTGTGCACATAGCACAGCTTATCGCAGCATCCCAGCAGCCGACAGAAACGGTGTCGGATCGAGAATTATCCGACAGCGCTGGGTCGGTAGCCGGGGACTCGAGGCCTGCAGACTCCGGACGTTCGCATAGGAAGTGTGCGGGAGTCAACGTACACGGAGCTTCCAGCGGCAATGCATCGTAAGTCCGCTACGGCACAGGCCTCGGGAACGGACGTGCTTTCCTTAATAGCACAGTTTATCGCAGCATCCCAGCATCAACTGAATCTGTCGCATATATTTTATCCGACGATGCTGGGTCGGGACGCTCCGCGGAAGCGGGTACGGACGTCCGAAAGTTTCATCCGGTCCGACGGGATACCGAAAGGGATTCGGTGGATTTCAAGCTTTCCCTTTCGGAACAACATATGCTGCGATGCCGGATAAGAAACTGATAGCGTCGGTGGACTTAGAAATTTTTGGTTCGGTTCAGGGACATCGTCCCTCAGTTCCGACATAATCCAATAATGTCACACAAACTTTCGAATTATTGAACGACGCTATATATATTATTATTTTATGCTTGCTATCCAAGCATTTCTGGTTTCTTGTTCGAAGAGTTATGGAGATGTCTTTCAAAAGTGTGCCTCTGTCGTCATAGTTAATGAAGAGTTAGCGGCAATAAGTGCTCATGGAATATGTCTATCGCTTACGGAATGACATTCGCTAGCTCACCCGGTGTAGCATACATTCATCGAATGGTTCGGCTGCCGGGTTCGTCCGTTGCGGTCTAGGAAGGAGATTTGGGTGATGCGAGCACTTTAATTACTTTAGTACTCACCCAGTGACGGCAGATTGAGGACAGATCGGAGGAAGCCAACAACATAGGGGACCGCATGTTGTGGTTCAGATATTTTACATTCGGAGCATATGTCCGTTGCTCGGGACGCTCCGTTATATTGACAGTCCGAGAGACTGTCTTTAATGCTTCCTCATCCTCACAGCAGGGCACACGACCGCACATTGGCTACGTGACCTCGAGTATCCGATCAGTTTCGGCATTCAGTGATTCCACAGCGAATAGGTCGCGCCATCCGGTAGCCAAGGGACACGAGGCCTATACACTCCGTTCGCTCGCATATTGGAAGTATGCACGGGGTAACGATCTCGGAGCTTCCTGCGGCAATGCATCGTAAGACCGCTGCTCCTCAGGCCTCGGTGACGGACGTGCTATCCGAGTTAGCACAGTTGTTTCGCAGCATCCCAGCAATTGACGGTTTCTCGGTCGAATCAGGAATTATCCGACGGCGCTGGGTCGGTGCGGTCCGCGGTTGCATCAAGCTACGGACGACCGAACGCTTTATAGGGTCCGACAGGATGGCGAAAGGGATTCGAAAGATTTCGAGTTTTCCCTTTAGTAGTATCGGAAGATGCCTTTCATATCTTCTGGCATTTCTTCCAGTGATTATTTTTCGGACTTCATTGCTGCGATCTTGGATAAGAGACTTATAGCGTCATTGGACTCGGATTTTTCGATCGGTACAGGGACTTTGTCCCTGACTTACCGACGCAGTCCAATATTGTCATTACAACATGTGTTTTATTTTTCGACGCTATATATTATATATATATATACAAGCCTGCTACTAAGCATGATAGTTTAGTTTCTTGTCCGCGTGGCTCATTTCTGCCATTTTATCTTTTTTACATATAGTTTATTTTGGCAGAGCAGGGCAAACCGAGAGTTCATATGCGTCTAGACGGTGTGATTAAAGACTGCATATATTCTTTTTCGCCGTTTATGTCTTTTCCAATTTCAATATTGGGAACGACATTATGTATAGTAGACTTAACTTAGACGCTTTATTATACGTAATCCGCCTTACTGAGGCGTTATCATTACGTCTTCAAGAAAAGATTTACGGGATATTATTCTCAATGTAATTTCTTTTGAGGGCAGTATTTTGTTCACGTATAACTCCGCCCTTCAGTGGCTGATTGGAGTGTTTAGACGTGATGCAGCCCTAGCTACATCCACGCGTGGATAGTAGGTTAAGAACTCTCTCAGAGTCGCTTCGTTCTCGGAGGAGCTTCTCTTCGACGGCAACTTTCCGGCAATCCATGAATTGCTTGGTTTATACATTCTCTTGTCTATCTACTGTTACAAGAGATTCAGACTGGGGCAAACATTCGGTGGTTGACTCAGAGAGTGCCGCCGCAGTTGCCGGACCCTAGTGTGGCTGTTATGACGGTTGCCAGTCAAACAGATTGGGATATATACTGATCCCTACGGATTCGAAGTGCCAGGGTCTTTGGGTTCCGCAGTCTTTTAGCTATCAGTTTAACTTCCGCGGAATAATGTTTTTTAGGCTTGCTTTATGTCATTGCATGAACATTATTCAGAAATGCATGCCCAAATTCCTGTCCTTTAATTCGACAGTAGTGGCGTATCTCCGGAACCAGGGAGGCACTCTTTCGTTTCCGTTATTCAATTTAATGGAAAGAATCCGTCTGTTGGTTATAGTACACCAAGTTCAGTTTTGGTCCGTCATATTCGGGGTCGTCTGATTGTTTTATCGCACTCCCGTTCTCTTACGGGTCGCTTGTTGCTGTCAGAATGGACTCTCAACAAACAAGTATTTAATCAGATTTGCTATCTATGGGAGCGCCCAATGATGTTTTATTATGACACAGCTTGCTAATCAATTGCAGACGTATGTGTTGGCTTGTCCAGATCTCTGAGCTAATACTGTTAACGCTCTATTGATCTATAGGACGCAATGATAGGATACGCGTATCCTCCGGCGCTGTTGTTTTAGCAGGTATTGCTAAGATAAACAACCACAATACATTTCTGTTGATAGCATCTCTATCTTCACAGAGATCATGAGTAATTTACTCTCTTGTCTACTGTGGATCTTAACGTGAAATCTTCCTCTATGTGAGGATCTTTTTTCACTGGGTAAATCGTGTCATCTTTATCACAACCAGCAAGGTCGCAACCTTCATGTATTCCGTTGTGTGGTCCGTATTGCATTGTAAGCACTGTACTGGACGAGCTTTGGACGCGATTTCTTACTATAGGAGATCCTCTTCTTCGCTATTCTATGCGACTAAAGTGGAGGCTCTTCCGTCGTGGTGTAGGGATCATTATGTTCATATGGTTGATCCCTCCATACTACGCATTGCTAGTTTTTAGTATACTTGTTTCACAAGATCTACTGCAGCCTGTTGTTATTTAGGTTATAGGTTTATGTTACCTCATACCTATGCACTCTACGATAGTTTACAATTGAGTCTTTTGTCTCTTTATCTAAGTCAGTTAGTAACTTTTTGATAAATAGACTTAGAATCTTTAGATTAAATTCCTATACGGATTTTAACTTCGGTTCTTATTTAGCTAAGTAATCATTTGAGCCTCTGGAAACAGTAGTTTTCAAATTCTGACCTTTTAGACAGTAATTCTGTTGGTTTCTCTTTTACTGTAGAGTCAGTGAGTTTCATGCACTATCGATGGATGATTTTCACTTTCATAGTTTCGGAATCAATACTTCCGTTACTATTTAGGTTGGATTGTTGCATAAGAGTTAGGCTCCTATTATCCGGAACCTATTATTTTAAGGTCCTTCCGTCTTCGTATGGGCATAGGCCTTTACTCTTTCCGGGTACAGTTTATGTATTTATAAACAGATATCTGTTTATTACAAGGGCGTAAGCTTCTTCTGTCTTTGATGTCTAGTAGAAGGACGTTACGCTCCATTTTATTGTTAATCGATTCTATTAACTAGCGTACTGCTTATGGTATATCATTGGCTTAGCAGTTGTGCTTAAGATTTCGGCTCTTGAAGTAAGAGTTCTTCTACTTCTTGGGCTTACATTAATAGTGTTGCTATTATAGATTTTTGAAGGCTGCTCATTGCGCTCAGCCATCCATTCATGAATTTTATCTCAGAAATATCGAGTCCATTTCTGGAGGCCTCTATTGTTAGGTCTATTATCTACTGCTCAGAATGTCATTCACTTAACAGTTGCTACTATAGCTAGGTAGGCTGTCTGTTTCGGCAGTGTCTCCGTTCGGCTGCCCTCTTCGCTCTGGGCTATTTG
Organism: Pictodentalium vernedei; assembly: GCA_031216915.1. Lineage (NCBI taxonomy): Eukaryota > Metazoa > Mollusca > Scaphopoda > Dentaliida > Dentaliidae > Pictodentalium > Pictodentalium vernedei. Next base: position 555,398,422 of record CM062295.1, on the reverse strand, counting down.
ACCCAGGGCAAGAAAAAGGGGGGGGGAGGGTGTTCCCTTGGGTCACCTGTTTTTACTATGAAAACAAGGGGATACCTCCTCCGGAGTTAGTAATTCTGAGCTGTTATTGGGATGGTTGTTTAGTGAGAAGTTTAAGTTTATAAAATTCATTCAAGTCTTAGTTTTTAAAGTATAGCTTTTGAATATTGCATATGTCAACGGACATGATTATGCAATTCTCACACACTTTTAGGAGTATAAGAGTCTCTATTCTCTAGACTTACTTTATTATTGGCTTACTTTAAAAATTATTAGTATAAGGATTATTGGATATTAATAGAGTACATGGATGTATGAAGCTCAATTTTTGGAAGGTGTTGTATCTTTCTAATTTATCATAAATAAGAAAGATACATGTAAGGCCTATTACTTCTTTTCCCTACAGGGGATGACTCTATTTTATTTTATTGAGCGTATTCCATTTTGCTCTATGTCCTTGGCCCTCCAGCCTTTTTACTATTCAGCTATGTCTGGGTCATTGGTACAGTATAAAAATGTTAAAAAATTTATAGTAATTTATATATTTTTTATACTTACCAATGACCCAGACGGGGATGGCCCTCCCAGGAGTTGGGAACTCTTGCCTCCCCGCTGAGTACATAGCGCTTACCAGGCACTGGTTATTAGAATGATAAATGGCGCCAATTTCGGAACGTCCTGGACACTGCGCATGCGCAGTGGGGGCGAGGTGTGGAGGGCCTTTCAGGACATGTTTTCTTTAGTTTTAGATGCAAATTTTGGGGATTGGGGGGCAAAATTTGTGTTTGGCCCTATATTTTAAGAGTTAGCACCAGCTATGTCTGGGTCATTGGTAAGTATAAAAAATATATAAATTACTATAAATTTTTTAACTTTCCGGTGCCAACCCTCGATATGGTTCGTCGTGCGTGGCCCAACCGTGTCAAAATGGTTCCACATTAACCATCCGTGGTCACCTTCCACCCAATAACTTGTCACATAGTCAGTGAACTGTTCTACACTAGCATTTACAGGAGCCTCCTCGAGGGTTAAAAACCACGCATCGCTGACATGCTCAACAGGAACTAGCGGAAGAGCAATAGCCCTCCGCACCACACACTGAACTTCTTCGTCATCCTGGAACAATGCTGCATATTTATACACTTTATACACGTGAAGTTCGGCGAGTACAAAAAAAAGACAAAAAAAAAAATAAAAGAAACACATCTCCAAATTGTGGATGCAAAAATCACAACACAATCACAACACTGTTGAAAACTTCTAATCAAGCTAAAAATACACGGTTTTCATCAAAGATGTGTGTGTTTTTTTAATAAATTATGTTAAAAAAAGACAAAAAATACAAAAAACACATCTCAAAATTGTTGATGCGAAAATCACAACACAATCACAACGCCGATGAAAACTTCTAATCAAGCTAAAAAAACACACACATATTTGATAATAACTATACTTTGATTTTATTACGTCAGTGGTGTTAATTAATTTCTGCCGACCAGCATAGCGAGACCAACCCCTTTATTCATCAAATTATAGGCAATTTTCCACATGTTGGACAATAATTTAAGAATGCTTAGAGCAATTTTCATGATTTTTTGGCTGCAAGTACACATGTATACTCATATTGTGTGCTTCCCTCTTGTAATTAATAATGGGCGTATCATGCGCTCATGGCGCAGCTGTTTATTTCAAGATATTTTTCATCAAAATCCATATAAATTTAACTCAAGATATCCTTAATGAAAAAATCCATTCAGTTTACAGGGTGGAAATTTGATTAAATATGCCCAAATATCCTATTTCAGTGGCAAGAGAAATTCTGTTCTTGCAGGAATATCCCCCGGCAGTAAAATGCAGGTGTTATTCAAAGTATTTTTGTCAGAGTTATTGCCCTTTATGGACATGGAATTTGTATAATTTTAACCCCCTTGAATAATTTTTGAAATACTTTGTGGAATGATATATTTGGTATGCAAGTGTACCTTATTATTGTCTCACCCCATCTGCAATACAGTGTTATTCCAGGGTGTGCATTTTACTGGGGCTGCTCAGCCCAGGCCCTGAGAGTTCTTCTTTTGGGGCTTTTTTCCAGCCCTGACAAAAATTTAAAACAAAACTGAACTATTAAGGCCTGTTTAAAAACAGCCCTGAGTAGGCCCTGACCCTCAAATCTTGTGGACTTATTTCAGACCTTGACCATTTTTCAAAATGCACACCCTTTTATGTAGAGTATTTTTGTCAGAGTTATCGACTTTGAATTTCTTTCTTTTTATATCATACATCACACCTCGGATGCAAACCCACAATTTTTCTTTTCTTGGATAATTAAAATTTTTCATTTTTTGCCTCTAACCCTTCATTGGGGCAAGTTTGGTCTTCTAAAAATATTGACAAATATTACTACTTGCGAAGACAGTCTTGTGAGGATAGTGACAAAATTGAACCGTTACAGTAATGAATGTGTTAACAACTCGAATTTGGGAATAATATCAGGTTATATACGGGTTACAAATAAAATGGGTAAAGCAATATTTTTATACTGTACCAATGACCCAGACATAGCTGGTGCTAACTCTTAAAATATAGGGCCAAACACAAATTTTGCCCCCCAATCCCCAAAATTTGCATCTAAAACCAAAGAAAACATGTCCTGAATGGCCCTCCACACTTCACCTCTACTGCGCATGCGCAGTGTCAAGGACGTTCCGAAATTGGCGCCATTAATCATTCTAAGTTTGGCCCTTCATCAGTTAACATCTGACTGATCTTTGTGCTTGTAAATCTCAGTTTAAATGATGCCAGACACATAAATATTAGTGAAATGGTGATTCTAAGGAGGATAGAGGAGGAGAGGAAAAATGTGTGACAGAATGTTATCAGGGCTGTAACTTAAAATTTTTTAATGAAATTATGTTAAGTTACCTATTTTCGAGGCAGCAGCCATTTTGTTGTCATTCTGGTTATTTAGTTACACTGATATTTTTATACTGTACCAATGACCCAGACTTAGCTGGTGCTAACTCTAACAAAACCAGGGCCAAACACAAATTTTGCCCCCCAATCCCCAAAATTTGCATCCAAAACAAAAAGAAATCATGTCCTAAAGGACCTCCATACTACGCCTCTACTGCGCATGCGCAGTGACGCAGTCGTCCCGAAATTGGCGCCAATTATCATTCTAAGTTTGGCCCTTCATCAGTTAACATCTGACTGATCTTTGTGCTTGTAAATCTCAGTTTAAATGATGCCAGACACATAAATATTAGTGAAATGGTGATTCTAAGGAGGATAGAGGAGGAGAGGAAAAATGTGTGACAGAATGTTATCAGGGCTGTAACTTAAAATTTTTTAATGAAATTATGTTAAGTTACCTATTTTCGAGGCAGCAGCCATTTTGTTGTCATTCTGGTTATTTAGTTACACTGATATTTTTATACTGTACCAATGACCCAGACTTAGCTGGTGCTAACTCTAACAAAACCAGGGCCAAACACAAATTTTGCCCCCCAATCCCCAAAATTTGCATCCAAAACAAAAAGAAATCATGTCCTAAAGGACCTCCATACTACGCCTCTACTGCGCATGCGCAGTGACGCAGTCGTCCCGAAATTGGCGCCAATTATCATTCTCTGTTTGGCCCTTCATCAGTCAACATCTCACTGATCTTTGTGCTTGTAAATCTCAGTTTAAAGGATGCCAGACACGTAATTTTTGGAGAAAATGTGATTCTAAGGAGGATAGAAGGAGGAGAGGAAAAAGAAGTGACAAAAAATAATCAGGGCTGTACTTAAAATTTTTTGATGAAATTATGTTAAGTTGCCTATTTTCGAGGCATGGGCCTCTTGTTGTCATTCTTGCTAATTGTTGCACTGCTTATTCAGTGTTTCCTCTCCTCTAGCCTTCTAAAGTCCCCCCCTTGCAACTCTCCCATGCTTTTGGCATATTTTTGAGAAATTTCATTTCTAAAATTTCCTGGGAGAGTTGCTTGGTTACAGAATGTTTTCTGTTATTTTCCCCATAGTTACGTTTTCACCCATGGGTGTATAACGTTTGTGTTCTGCATCTTCCATCTGATGTTCTACAGATTCTCCCCTGGGAGTCTCTGTTTTGCATCAGATAGAGTGTAATTGATGACTGATTCCGGGCCAGTTTTTTCAGTGCCTGGAGTCATGTTTTCTGGTGTTTTTACACTGTTTGTTTTCATTGGCAACAGCCTTTTTTGAGGGGGGCTGTTTGCCTTTGCTGTAGTTTATCTCATTATAAGATACATTTATATTATCCGAAAGTGTCTCATTAATTATTTTATATAAATTTAAAATTTTTGACCACACTTTGCCCTCGGATCCATCGGGGCTCAACGTTACTTTTCAGCAACTTGGGCTTCGCTGAAAAAATATTTTTTCAAAATTATTTTGTTTTGCAATTGTTTTTTCATTTATTAATGGATCATGTTATTATGTATCTTTGTGTCAGGGGTTTTTGCGAGTAACTAGGACTTATTGTTGTTCTTTCACAATGAAGGGACGTTGTTCAAATTGTAATAGGAAGAAATCTTCCTCTGACTTTCATGATCATTGTATTAATTGTAGTCAGTGTTCTCGCATTAATCCCTGTCCTATATGTGAACATTGGGATGAGAAACATTGGAAACGTGTGTCACAATATGTTGTTTCTGGAGAAAGAGCGATGCCGGCTCTTTCTCCGCAAGGTCACTCTACTCTCTCAGTTTCTATTTCAGAGGAACCAGAACAGGGTGATGTTTCCATGTTATCTTCTTCAAGTGTGCGTCCGTTGTCACAAATGAATTCAGAGCTAGCGGCAAAAGTGCTCATGGAGATTAGACAAATGTCGTCCGCTAGCTCGCCCGGTGTAGCGTCCATTCACTGAATGGTCCGGCAGCCGGGTTCGTCCGATGCGGTCCAAGAGGAAATTTTGGGTGATGCGAGCACTATAAACATAATAGATGCACACCCAGTGACGGCGGATAGTAAGCGAGAACGGAGGAAGCCTTTTAGTCCGGTTCCTAGCTCGTCCAGGTCCAGCCGGGCCGCGAGCGAGAGAGGTCCCTCTCTCGTACAACAACATCTGGGACCAGATGTTGTGGTACAAAATGTGTCTTTAGCGGAGCATACGTCCGTCGCTCGGGACGCTCCGTTGTATAAGCAGTCTGCAGAGACTGTTAAGGCTTCCTCTTCTCGTCAGCGCACACGACCGCACCTTGGCTGCGTGACCGCCGATATATTACCAGCTTCGCCGATGAAGGATTCTTCGGCGACCAGGTCACACCATCCGGCAGCCAGGGATTCGAGACCGATGGACTCTGGACGTTCGCATAGGAAAAGTATGCGGGAGCCATCTGATGCGGAGCTGCCCTCGGCGAAGCAGCGAAAGACTGCGCCTCCGCAGGTCTCGACGCTGGACATTCTTGTGCAGATAGCACAGCTTATCGCAGCATCCCAGCAGCCGACAGAAACGGTGTCGGATCGAGAATTATCCGACGGCGCTGGGTCGGTACGCTCCGCCGAAGCATCCATCGGGGGCGGACGACCGGGAACATCATGAGGTCCGACCGGATGGTGAAAGGGATACGGATGACTTGGAGTTATCCCTTTCGGAACAACATAAAGCTGCCGTGGACTTCATCCGGCACTTTCTCCCTCAAGTTGTTCCGTCGGGCCAGACTGCTGCGCTTCCGGACAAAAGAATTATAGCGTCATTGGACTCTGAATTTTTTGAGCGGTTCAGGGACATCGCTCCCGAGTTTCCATCGCAGTCCAATAATGTTGCTAGAACATTTGAATTATTGAACGACGCTATATTTAAACTTGCTTCCAGGACCGGGAAAGCAGGTTTCTTGTCCGCTAATACTCTCAACCTGCCTTTCATTAATGCAAGGAATAAATTCGATACGGCAGGACAGGGTATACCGAGAGTTCCTCTGCGTATGGACGACGAGGCGGAAGACTTAGAGCTATCATTACCGTCGTCAGCTTCTATTCCAACCGCGGTGTTGGAAACAGCTATTGCGTCTAACAGAGCCAATTTAGATGCCTTATCTTACGCAGATCACCTTACTAAGGCGTTATCACTGCGCCTTCAAGGGGAAGAGTTTCAGGATATACAATCCTCTTTAAGACTTCTTTCAAGGGCAGTAGCTTATTCCACGTGTAACTCCGCCCTTTCAGTGGCAAATCTGGAGTTGGTTAGACGTGACGCAGCCCTAGCTACATCCACACTAGTGGATTCTAAGGTGAAGAACTCTCTTAGAGTCGCTTCGGTCTCAGGAGAACTTCTCTTTGACGGCAAGCTTTCCGCTATTTATGATAAAATTAAAAAGAAAGCTAATGATTCTCTGTTGTTCAGATCGGCTCCTAAGAAGGCGGATACAGCAGACACGAATAAGACAGGCACTTCTGGGTCTAATGCGCCCAAGAGAGGTTCCTATAGAGGTTCCGGTGCGTCCTCTTGGTCTTATTCGAGAGACCGTCAGGATAGCGACTCTCGTTCGGGACGTCCTTCAGGCCGGGACAATCGGTCGGACGCCCCGAGGTCGACGAGGCGAGGTGCAGGTCGTGGAAGACGTGGTTTCTCCTACCGCAGGCCTTGCAGGTCCAGGAGGTGATGGCTTAAACCTCTATCGCGTTCCGGTTGGCGGAAGGTTGTCGATTACGGACGACCCTTGGGTGAGAGGAGTGACTTCGGAAGGTCTGAAGATATACTTCAAACGAAAGCCTACATTAACTCGAAGTCCAAAGTGGACTCATCTTCCGTCAAATCCACAGAAAAGAGACGCTCTGTTATCAGAGGTGCAGTCTCTTTTAATGAAGAACGCGGTAGAGGTCGTAGAAAACCAGGAATCTCTGGGATTCTACAGCCATCTGTTTCTGGTTCCGAAACCAGACGGCTCGTTCCGTCCAGTCATAGATTTGAGCTGGATAAACAAGCTGATCGTCGCTCCGAAGTTTTATATGGAGACGATTCGATCGGTCAGAGCGAGTATTCGGGTGAACGATTATGCAACGAGCATAGATCTCAAAGATGCGTACTTTCACGTCATGGTACATCCGACATTCCGAAAGTATCTACGCTTCGCAGTCCTTGGAGTGGTGTATCAATTCCGGGCGATGTGCTTCGGATTGAATCTAGCACCCTGGGCTTTCACTCGGGTAATGAACTCGGTAATGATCTACTTCCGAGCTCATTCGTCTGCGGTAACGTCGGCCTACCTGGACGACATTCTTCAGAGGTACGGCAACGAGTTAACGCTTCAGAACGATGTTCAGAATCTTCTTCTATTGCTCCGACGTCTCGGTTTTGTAGTAAACGAGGAGAAGTCGGATCTGGTGCCGTCCAAGTCATTCACTCATCTGGGAATGAGCTTCGAGACGCACAACAATCTCGTTCGTCTGCCGTTAACCAGAGCGAAATTAGTCAGTTGTTACGCTCGCTATTGTCTGCACGCAGACAAAGTCACGGCGAGAGAATTTATGAGACTGATAGGTCTGTGCGGAGCCGCCGCGGATCTCATTCCGATGGGGCGGTTACGCACACGTCCTCTTCAAATTTTCCTGACTCAGAATTGGAGTGTGAAAATTCATTCGCTCGATGTAGACGTTCTCTTGTCAGATCAAGTGAAACAAGAGATTCAGACTTGGGCAAACATTCAGTGGTTAACTCAAGGAGTTCCGCTGCAGTTGCCGGATCCGAGTTTTACCGTTATGACGGATGCCAGTCAAACAGGTTGGGGTGCATCATTAATCCCAACGGATTCGAGATGCCAGGGTCTTTGGGATCCGCAATTCCTGTGCAAGCACATAAACATCAAGGAAATGATGTCAATTTGGCTTGCGTTACGTCACTGGATGGACATTATTCACAATGCTCATGTCCAAATCCTATCCGACAATACGACAGTAGTGGCGTATATACGGAATCAGGGAGGCACTCATTCAGTTCCGTTGTTCAATCTAACGGAAAGAATCCTTCTGTTTGCGTTAGAACATCACGTTCTTCTTTCGGTCCGTCACATACCGGGTCGTCTGAATGTGCTATCAGACTCCCTTTCAGGAAAGGGTCGTTTGTTGCCGTCGGAGTGGACTCTCAACAAACAAGTATTCAATCAGATTTGCTACCAATGGGAACGGCCAATGATAGACTTATTTGCGACACATCTCAACAATCAGTTGCAGACGTATGTGTCTCCGTGTCCGGATCCAAGAGCATTTGCAGTAGACGCTCTGTCGATCCCTTGGGACGGAATGATAGGATATGCGTATCCTCCAGCGCCGTTAATTCAACAAGTATTGCTAAAGATAAAACAATCTCAATGCAAGATTCTTTTGGTAGCATCTCTGTCGCCACAGAGACCGTGGATAAATCTACTCAGGTGTCTGTTGTGGGACCTACCGCGGAAGCTTCCTCCATGAGAGGATCTTCTTTCGCAGGGGAAATCGCGCCAACTCCATCACAACCCACAAGGTCTCAACCTTCACGTTTTTCCGTTGTGCGGTCCTTCTTGCATGGCAAGCACTTTACAGGACGAGCAGTGGACGCGATTTCTAACTGTAGGAGGACCTCCTCTTCGCTAAACTATGCGGTTAAGTGGAAGGTTTTTCGTCGTTGGTGTAGGGATCATTCTGTAGATATATTTGATCCCTCTATACCAGACATTGCAAACTTTCTAGTATACTTGTTTGACGAAATCAAACTGCAGCCTGTTACTATAAAGGGTTATAGATCTATGTTATCTGATACCTATGCACATCATGATAGTTTACAAATTGGATCTAATGTCTCTTTATCGAAGTTGGTTAGAAACTTTTCGATAAATAGACCCAGAACTCTTAGATTAATTCCTAAGTGGAATTTAGCTTGGGTTCTCCTTAAATTGAAGGAAAAGCCATTTGAACCTCTTGGGACAGTAGATTTCAAATTCTTATCTTATAAGACAGCTTTTCTCTTAGCTTTCTCTTCTGCCAGAAGAGTCAGTGAGCTTCATGCACTATCGGTGGATGATTCTCATTATCGTAGTGTTGGGAACACTATCACCTTCACTACTAATGTGGGTTTTTTAGCTAAGAATCAGGCTCCTAATAAATATCCGGAACCTATTGTTATTAAGGCTCTTCCGTCTTCAGACGGGCGTAGGCCTTTACTCTGTCCTGTTAGAGCACTACGTATCTATAAACAGAGATCTCAGTTTATCAGAAAGGGACGGAAACGTTTCTTTCTGTCTTTGATGCCTAATAGAAAGGACATTTCAGTCCATTCTATTGCTAGATGGATTCAGTTAACTATCCGTACTGCTTATGAAGATTTATAAGAAAGATACATGTAAAGCCTAATACTCCTTTTCTCCTTAAGGGGTTACCTCTTTACTATATAGTTGAGCTTATTGGATTTTCCTCTATGTCCTAGGCCCTCCAGCCTGTTTACTATTCAGCTAAGTCTGGGTCATTGGTACAGTATAAAAATGTTAAAAAATTTATAGTAATTTATATATTTTTTATACTTACCAATGACCCAGACGGGGATGGCCCTCCCTGGAGTTGGGAACTCTTGCCTCCCCGCTGAGTACATAGCGCTGACCAGGCACTGCCAGTGAGAATGATAATTGGCGCCAATTTCGGGACGACTGTGTCACTGCGCATGCGCAGTAGAGGCGTAGTATGGAGGTCCTTTAGGACATGATTTCTTTTTGTTTTGGATGCAAATTTTGGGGATTGGGGGGCAAAATTTGTGTTTGGCCCTGGTTTTGTTAGAGTTAGCACCAGCTAAGTCTGGGTCATTGGTAAGTATAAAAAATATATAAATTACTATAAATTTTTTAACTTTTCAGTGTTTTCCTCTCTCCCTTTCCTTTAAGTCCCCTCTTGCTATTCTCCCATGCTTTTGGCATAGTTTCTGTAATTTTTATTACTAAAATTTCTTGGGAGTTTTAGCTGTATGAGAGAATGAATTCTGTTCTTTCCCCATGTTTACGTCTTCACCTACGGGTGGTTAGGCGTTGTGTTCTGCATCTTCCATCTGATGTTCTGCAGTTTCTTCCCTGGAAGTCTCTGTTTTGCATCAGATAGTGTATTTTTGGTAACTGATTCCGGGCCTGGGTGCCTGGAGTCTTATTTTAGTGTTTTTACACTCATTGTTTACATTTACAACAGCCCTCTGTGTGAGGGGGGGATTTCTTGAAAATAATATCTTGATGTTATTTTAATCATAACTAGATACATTATTATTGTTCGTAAGTGTTGAATAAATTGTTTAAAATATTTTTAAAATTTTTGTCCACACTTAGGCTTGGGATCCATTGGGGCTCAACGTTACTTTTCAGAAACTTGGGCTGTTCTGAAAAAATATTTTTTCAAAATATTTTGATTTCAGTTATTTTTTCTATATTAATGGATCATATTATTATTATGTATTTTGATTGCCAGAGGTTGGTGCGAGTACCAGGACTTCTTTTCTTTTCACATTGAAAGGATTTTGATCAATTGTAATAAGAGGAAGTCTTCCTCTGACTTTTATAATCATTCTATATGTGGTCAGTGTACTCGCATTAACTCCTGTTCTGTATCATATGATTTCGATGACAACATGGGAAGCGTATGTCATGGTATGTTAGTGGGGAATTGGACACTCCGGTCCTTTCCCCGCAGGGTCACTCTACTTTATCAATTTTTATTTCAGACGATCAAGATTAGGGTGATGTATCTGTGATGTCTTCCAACAGTGTGCCTCCGTCGTCACAATTAATGAAGGGCTAGCGGAAAAGTGCTCATGTAAATACGCCAATTGCCTAAGAGGACCCTAGTAGGTTCGACGGCCTTTGACGTCCGCTAGCTCGCCCGGTGTAGCGTCCATTCATCGAATGGTTCGGCAGCCGGGTTCGTCCGTTGCGGTGTAGAAGGAGTTTTGGGGTGATGCGAGCACTATAAATCAACCAAATGCACACCCAGTGACGGCGGATTAGAGGGAGAACGGAGGAAGCCTTTTAGTCCGGTTCATAGCTTGTTCTGGTCCATCCGGACGGCGAGCGAGAGAGGCCCCTCTCTCGTACAACAACATCTGGCCCCAGATGTTGTGGTACATAATGTTTCGCATTCGGAGCATACGTCCGTCGCTCGGGACGCTCCGACATATCGGCAGTCCGGAGTAGACTGTCAATAAGGCTTCCTCATTCTCATGGTAGCGCACACGACCGCTCTTGGCTACATGACCTCGGATATCCAGTCAGCTTCGCCAGTCAGAGAATCATCAGCGACCAGGTCACACCATCCGGTAGCCAGGGACACGAGGCCTGCAGACTCCGGACGTTCGCATAGGAAAGTGTGCTGGAGTCAACGTACACGGAGCTTCCGGTGGCAATGCATTGTAAGACCGATACTGCACAGGCCTCGGGAATGGACGTGCTTTCCTAAATAGCACAGCTTATCGCAGCATCCCAGCATCAACTGAATCTGTCGCATATTTTTTATCCGACGATGCTGGGTCGGGACGCTCCGCGGAAGCGGGTACGGACGTTTGAAAATTTCATCCGGTCCGACGGGATACCGAAAGGGATTCGGAGGATTTCGAGCTTTCCCTTTCGGAACAACATATGCTGTTGTGTATGTCATCTGACTTGATCTTCTACAGCTTCTTTCGTCGGACCAGAATGCTGCGATGCCGGATAAGAAACTGATAGCGTCGGTGGACTTAGAAATTTTTGGTTCGGTTTAGGGACATCGTCCCTCAGTTCCGACATAGTCCAATAATGTCACACAACTTTCGAATTATTGAACGACGCTATATATATTATTATTATATGCTTGCTATTACCAAGCATTTCTGGTTTCTTGTTCGCAAAGTTACGGAGATGTCTTTCAAAAGTGTGCCTCTGTCGTCATAGTTAATGAAGAGCTAGCGGCAATAAGTGCTCATGGAATATGTCTATCGTCTAAGAGGTCCCTTGTAGGATCGACGAAGTGACATTCGCTAGTTCACCCAGTGTAGCGTACATTCATCGAATGGTTCGGCTGCCGGGTTCGTCCGTTGCAGTCTAGGAAGGAGTTTTGGGTGATGCGAGCACTATAATTACTTTAGTACTCACCCAGTGACGGCGGATTGAGGACAGATCGGAGGAAGCCTGTTAGTCCGGTTCCTGGCATGTCCAGGTCCGTCCGGGCTGTGAGCGAGAGAGGTCCCTCTCTCGTCCAACAACATAGGGGACCGCATGTTGTGGTTCAGATATTTTACATTCGGAGCATATGTCTGTCGGTCGGGACGCTCCGTTATATTGACAGTCCGAGAGACTGTCCATAATGCTTCCTCATCCTCACAGCAGGGCACACGACCGCACATTGTCTACGTGACCTCGAGTATCCGATCAGTTTCGTCATTCAGTGATTCCACGGCGAATAGGTCACGCCATCCGGTAGCCAAGGGACACGAGGCCTATACACTCCGTTCGCTCGCATATTAGTAGTATGCACGGGGTAACGATCACGGAGCTTCTAGCGGCAATGCATTGTAGGACCGCTTCTCCACAGGCCTCAGTGACGGACGTGCTATCCAAGTTAGCACAGTTTTTTCGCAGCATCCCAGCAATCGACAGTTTCTTAGTCGAATCAGGAATTATCTGATGGCGCTGGGTCGGTGCGGTTCGCGGTTGCATCAGGTACGGACGACCGAACGCTTTATAGGGTCCGACAGGATAGCGAAAGGGATTCGAAAGATTTCGAGTTTTCCCTTTCGTAGCATCGGAAGCTGCCATTCATATCTTCTGGCATTATCTTCCAGTGATTGTTATTTCGGACTACATTGCTGCGATGTTGGATAAGAGACTTATAGCGTCATTGGACACGGAATTTTGGATTGGTTCAGGGACATTGTCCCTGACTTACCGACACAGTCCAATATTGTCATTAGAACATGTGTATTATTTATCGACGCTATATATGCATATAAGCCTGCTACCAAGCATGATAGTTTAGTTTCTTGTCCGCAATGCTCAAATCTGCCTTTTTATCATTTATACGAATAATTTATTTTGGCAGAGCAGGGCATACCGAGAGTTCATATGCGTCTAGACGGCGTGGTTAAAGACTGGAAATATTCTTTTTCGCCGTCTATGTCTTTTCCAACCACAATGTTGGAAACGACAATGATGTCTAGTAGACTTAACTTAGACGCTTTATCATACGTAATCCACCTTACTGAGGCGTTATCATTACGTCTTCAAGAAAAGAATTACGGGATATTATCCTCAATGTGATTTCTTTTGAGGGCAGTAGTTTGTTCACGTATAACTCCGCCCTTCAGTGGCTGATTGGAGTTGGTTTTATGTGACGCAGCCCTAGCTACATCCACGCGCGTGGATAGTAAGGTGAAGAACTCTCTCAGAGTCGCTTCGTTCTTGGAGAAGCTTCTCTTCGACGGCAACTTTTCAGCAATCCATGAATTGCTCGATTTACACGTTCTCTTGTCTATCTAGTGTTACAAGAGATTCAGACTGGGGCAAACATTCGGTGGTTGACTCAGAGAGTGCCACTGCAGTTGCCGGATCCGAGTGTTATAATTATGACGGTTGCCAGTCAAACAGGTTGGGATATAATATTGATCCCAACGGATTCGAAGTGCCAGGGTCTTTGGGTTCCGCAGTCTCTAAGCAAGCACTTATCTTCCGCGGTATTATGTTTTTTAGGCTTGCTTTACATCATTGGATGAACATTATTCAGAAACGCATGTCCAAATCCTGTCCGTTAATTCGACAGTAGTGGCGTATCTCCGGAACCAGGGAGGCACTCATTCGTTTCCGTTATTCAATTTAATGGAAAGAATCCTTCTGTTTGTTATAGTACACCAAGTTCTGTTTCGGTCCGTCATATTCCGGGTCGTCTGATTGTTTTACCGGACTCCCGTTCACTTATGAGTCGCTTGTTGCCGTCAGAATGGACTCTCAACAAACAAGTATTCAATCAGATTTGCTATCAATGGGAGCGCCCAATGATAATTTATTTATGACACAGCTTGCTAATCAATTGCAGACGTATGTGTTTGCTTGTCCGGATCTCTGAGCTAATGTTGTTAACGCTCTATTGATCTAATAGGACGGAATGATAGGATATGCGTATCCTCCGGCGCTGTTGTTTCAGCAGGTATTGCTAAGATAAACAACCACAATACATTTCTGTTGATAGCATCTCTGTCTTCACAGAGACCATGGGTAAATTTACTCTGATGTCTACTGTGGGACTTAACGCGAAATCTTCCTTATGAGAGGATCTTTTTTCGCTGGGTAAAATCGTGTCATCTTTATCACAACCCGCAAGGTCGCAACCTTCACGTATTCCGTTGTGTGGTCCGTATTGCATTGTAAGCATTGTACTGGACGAGCTTTGGATGCGATTTCTTACTATAGGAGATCCTCTTCTTCGCTATTCTATGCGGCTAAAGTGGAGGCTCTTCCGTCGTTGGTGTAGGGATCACTATGTTCATATTGTTGATCCCTCCATACTACTCATTGCAACTTTTTAGTATACTTGTTTGACAAGATCTACTGCAGCCTGTTATTATTAAGGTTATAGGTTTATGTTACCTCATACCTATGCACTCTATGATAGTTTACAATTGAGTCTTATGTCTCTTTATCTAAGTCAGTTAGTAACTTTTTGATAAATAGACTTAGAATCATTAGATTAAATTCCTATATGGAATTTAACTTCGGTTCTTATTTAGCTAAGTAATCATTTGAGCCTCTGGAAACAGTAGTTTTCAAATTCTGACCTTTTACACAGTAATTCTGTTGGCTTCTCTTTTACTGAAGAGTCAGTGAGTTTCATGCACTATCGGTGGATGATTTTCACTTTCGTAGTTTTGGAATCACTACTTCCTTTACTATTTAGGGTGGATTTTTGCATAAGAGTTAGGCTCCTAATATCCGGATCCTATTGTTATTAAGGTCCTTCCGTCTTTGTATGGGCATAGGCCTTTAGTCTGTCCGGTTAGAGTTTTTGTATTTATAAACAGATTTCTGTTTATTACTACGGGCGTAGACTTCTTCTGTCTTTGATGCCTATTAGAAGGACGTTACGCTCCATTCTATTGCTAATGGATTCAATTAACTATCGATACTGCTTATGGTATATCTTTGACTCAGCAGTTGTGTTTGAGATTTCGGCTCATGAAGTAAGAGTTCTTCTACATCTTGGGCTTTCATTAATAGTGTCAATATTATAGTTTTTTGAAGGCTGCTCATTGCGCTCAGCCATCCACATTCATGAATTTTTTATCTCAGAAATATTGAGTCCATTTCTGGAGGCCTCTATTGTTAGGTCTATTATCTACTGCTCAGAATGTCATTCACTTAACAGTTGCTACTATAGCTAGGTAGGCTGTCTGTTTCGGCAGTGACTCTGTTCTGCTGCCCTCTTTGCTCTGGGCTATTTGACCCAGGGCAAGAAAAAGGGGGGGGGGGGGAGGGTGTTCCCTTGGGTCACCTGTTTTACTATGAAAACAAGGGGATACCTCCTCCGGAGTTAGTAATTCTGAGCTGTTATTGGGATGGTTGTTTAGTGAGAAGTTTATGTTTTAAAAATTCATTCAAGTCTTAGTTTTTAAAGTATAGCTTTTGAATATAGCACGTGTCAACGGACATGATTATGCAATCCTCAGACACTTTTAAGGAGTATAAAGAGTCTCTATTCTCTAGACTTACTTTATTTATTGGCTTACTTTAAAAATTATTAGTATAAGGATTATACTAGATATTAATAGAGTACATGGATGTATGATGCTCAATTTTGGAAGGTGTTGTATCTTTCTAATTTATCATAAATAAGAAAGATACATGTAAGGCCTATTACTTCTTTTTCCCTAGAGGGGATGACTCTATTTTATATTATTGAGCGTATTCCATCTTGCTCTATGTCCTTGGCCCTCCAGCCTTTTTACTATTCAGCTATGTCTGGGTCATTTGTACAGTATAAAAATGTTAAAAAATTTATAGTAATTTATATATTTTTTATACTTACCAATGACCGAGACGGGGATGGCCCTCCCAGGAGTTGGGAACTCTTACCTCCCCGCTGAGTACATAGCGCTTACCAGGCACTGGTTATTAGAATGATTAATGGCGCCAATTTCGGAACGTCCTTGACACTGCGCATGCGCAGTAGAGGTGAAGAGTGGAGGGCCATTCAGGACATGTTTTCTTTGGTTTTAGATGCAAATTTTGGGGATTGGGGGGCAAAATTTGTGTTTGGCCCTATATTTTAAGAGTTAGCACCAGCTATGTCTGGGTCATTGGTAAGTATAAAAAATATATAAATTACTATAAATTTTTTAACTTTTTGGCAGAATTTTAATGAGGCAGGTGTGCCTGGGAAACAAATTTGTTTTATAACAGTCTTGTCCATTTAAAGTTATTTGGAGATTTCGAATGGGTGCATAAAAAACATTGTAACATTCCAGACTGAACCAAACCCAATATAACAATAATGAAAACAATAATGAAAAAATAAATATTGCTAGTTATCTGACAGATTTATTTATAGTTTGAAAAAGAATTGTATTATTAAAATTATATTGTTGTGTTTTTGTAAAATTATTTTTAACCTGTTACTAACTGTATTGGCATACTCAAAATAATGCCAGAAAGACAAAAATAGACCCACAGAATATTTCAAATATGATTGAAATAAGTGTTAGCCTTGAACATTCATCAACTAAATCTATTGCCAGGAAGGGTCCAAAAGTGTTCCATGTTACTTTGGATTGTTATCTGAAATACGATACCACTGCTAATCATAGTAATTGGAAAAAATTGTTGTTCATTAAAATTGTTTAACTCTTTACCCAATGCAGACGATAGCAAAATTTATTATTTTAAATATTATTTTTTTAAATTTTCAAAAAGTTACAACAAAACCATATCATGTGAGCTTATTCCAATGAGGGTCACATGATATGGTTTTGTTGAAATGTTTTTAAATAATTTTTTTTCTTTCTGCTGAATTGTAAATTACGTGGGTGGAAGCAGTAAAATTCTTATGTAAAGGGTAAACACCCCTGAAGATTCAGTTTGTAGAGTTTAGAATTTTTTAAAAATTGTTTTTTAGGCCTAAAAAAGTTAAAAATCTGTTTCTCAGACCCCTCTACTTCCTCAGGGTCCTTTTGGCTGCCGCATCCTGTCTTTGTATAACCAATGCAAACTTGATAAAAAAATAAAAATTAAATGGTTTATGTCTGATATTTTACCCCATTTAATAAAATTGATAAATTCGTCCCTTGGGTGCAACAAGGCGTTGCAATACTAACCCCCACCCATGCTATTCTGTAGATTATGAAGCCCCAAAAATTTAAAATGAACCAAGCACTTGAACTTTTGATGGCAAAGAAATAATTACAAAAATGAAATAAAAAAATGGCCGCCCACATACAATTTTACAAAAATGGCCTGAGAAACAGAAGATCTACTTTGTGAGACCTTATTGTCATTTTATATTCTCCTCAAAGCTGGAACTTTGGAGAACTTTAGAATCGTACATTTTCTCAATAAATAAAAGAATGATTGAATGAATGATTTATTATTACACCCAGCTCCCCGGAAGAAGATGGGGGTTGGTGTACTGTTTTTACCTTCTCCATGTGTGTCTGTGCATCCATCTAGTCAGTTTCTTCTATGTCCAATAACTTTCAAACAGTTATTCAAGATGTATTGATTTTTAGTGTGCATTTATAACTAAAAACAATGGATTCCTCAAGGAAACCTGAGAAAGTGAGGTAGTGCTTGTTTACTACAGTATTATTTTGTAATACAGTGAAACCCACTTAATTGATATCCCTTAATTGAATAACACTGTTAATTGAATATAACATCCAAACACAAAACCAGTTTCCATACCTTCAATAGGATTTGACTTGTTAATTGAATACAGATTATGGAGTGAACTCCTTTAACAGAATAAAACATCTTGTAATATGTCAAGAAATTTTAACCTTGGTAATTCAAAATAAAAAAACCAAATGAAAATAACATCTGAGATTCATTGGTCTCATATTTATTTTTCGACAAGTGAAAGTCTCCGATGTTGAGGAGAGGATGTTCGATAGGGTTGTGACCCCATTACAATCCAGTAGATATTCTCTGACCAGTTTAGAAATTATGGTACTGCAAATTAGGCTTTCTTGCTTATAATTGTATTTGTTTCTCTTTTTTTTTAGATTACAATTAATATAAAAAGATTTTCTGTGTTCAGTGTATCTGTGGTAAGTTCTTAATCCTAAATTGTGTTGTTTGTTTATTGGGGTTTAATGATACTTTCAACAGGCAGGGTCACATTGGGTCGGAAATCCTATATAGACTAGTAGAACTCTGATGTGGGTACTGGTTGATGAAATGTGTTTGTTAATGAATGGATATTTGTTTCTAGCAATACATTATGTGCCACACATTCATCAGATATTTGATATGGCAGAATGGTAGGGCAAAATATATTCTTTTCTTTGGTATTTTGCCCCCAGTACAATTTAAATGTTCAATTTTTATATCTCTCAAAGTGCTTGCTGTACTGAATTACATCCTTATGTCAATTCATCTATCCCTACAGCAGGCTGGCCAGCCAGCAATTATCCAGATATTATATATGCAAATTGTCATTTATCTCTGTGGATAATGTTTTAATGTGGTTTTTGGTTTGGGGGATGATATATTAGGACTACTTCAGTGCCTGTCCATCTATCTTTCCTGTTTGTCCCATCTGTTTCATCCCATCCCCTGCTGTTCCTTTCCATCACAATCCAAAATCTGCCCATCCTTTTGTTGTGTACTCCTCCAAGTTTATTAACCGATTTTGATGAAACTTTTTCAACTTGATCAAATGCATATATATATGTGTGTATACTTTTATTTTTTCATTTTGCGAGAGGTTTCTTTTGCACTAAATTATGTCCTAAATTTATTAAAGATTTCTGTTTGAAATTCTTGACTTTGCATGAAATCTCTATTAGATTTATCAACCGAGTTTGATACAACTTATTATATGCTATCACTAGGGCTGGCATGATTATGAAATTTCATGATTGACTTTTGATGAGAGCTCATTCTGTGACCTCTGATATGCCTGTATCAAGTTACTATCAACATTGGCATCTATGTCCAATTTGTAAGATTTTATATTTTGCTCATTTACTTTGAATTCCAGGGCTGCAGTGCTTTTGTAATGAAGATTATGTAGTTATGCATTGTTTAGCACTATCCCTACACTGTTTAACCCTTTCCAGAGGAACCCTGTTAATTGAATAGCCACTTTGCCAATGAAAATTATTCAGTTAACAGGAGTATTCACTTTCCTGTATTCTTGAGATAAACTTAGCATTTATTCTTTTATATCTTGTTTGACAGAGCTCTCTGAGCTCTGTCAAACAAGATATAATAGATTAAATGCCTGTATTGGATAGGGCTGGGCGATATGGGAATCTGAATACCGGTAACGATGTCAGAAAAAATATCGCGATATACCGGTATATCGTGCACCAGTGTGTGAAACACATATTAAGTGCAAAGGATATCATGAATAAAAAAGATATTTTTGGAGCAAAAGATAGAAGTATCACTTACTGCTCTGGAAAAATGAGTGATTTGAATGGAAGACCATAATAATCCATGTCTACAAAGTTATTGAACCTATTGTTTAATACAAAAATAAGCCATAAAATTATCATGGGGTTTACTGGCTTTCATCTGAATCTGGGATACAAGTAAATTAGTCTTTGTCAATTTAATTCCTGTAAAAACATGGCCAGCCTCTCTTGACTGATAAGCGTTCAATTACTGAGCCAGTCAATTGTCACATTGTGTTAATTGCGTATGTGTGGCTTCATGAAAACTGTGGCAAACAAAACTTTTTATCAAAACAACGGGTATCCAGTTGATGGAATTCCGAGGGCCTGGTTTCACAAAGAACCAGTAGTAGCTCCTCCCCTTCTCCTATCTTCCAGCAGTGAACTTCCTAAGATGACAATGTCAAATGTCATCTGTCACATGCCAGGCCAGTCGGTCTTTTGATATTAAGCACGCCTCCAAGACGTGATCACCCCACTTTCATGATAGTCTGCAGGTGTCAATCACCAGCCGACAATGTTTTCTCCCAGTGATGGAATCACGCCTCTGTCATATTTGACAAAAATTGTTGCACATTTCACAATTGTGAATTGTGTGATTTGAAACATTTTTGTGTCAGATTGCTGACAACGAATTAAGCGATAAGTATGGCTTGCTGATTACAGTTCAAACAAATGCGACCAACAGCAGGTGACCGTGTTTTTACAGCGTGACAGTCGGGTGTGTTTTCCGTTACTCTCATCATCTCTCGCTGTTTATCATTTGTTCACGAAATAAGGAAAGATAAACTTCCTGTATTTTCAAAGCAACTTTCTGTGCGATTTTACGAAAAAACACATGTTGAAATTTTATTATCATGTGACCCAAACCAATATCGTTACAGACGATATACCGGTATTGCCAAAAAATAGACGATATTTAACCGGTACTGATTTCAATACCGGTATTTACCGGTATATCGAAATATCGCCCAGCCCTAGTATTGGATGTACTGAGGCCAAATAGGTCTTTAACCAAAGGAAAACTGGGGAAAGTCAGGGTAATTTCTTGACATGTTGCAAGATTTTTTATTCAATTAACAGGAGTTTACTCTATAACCAAAATTCAATTAACAGGTCAAATTTGTACTGGAGATATGGTAAATGGTTTTGTGTTGGAAAATTATATTCAGTTAACAGGGATATACAATTAAGTGGGCCCCATATATTTTTCTGAGAATTCTTTTTTAGAGTGAGTAAATCCAGGTAATCTTCATTTGTCAGAATTTGTGTTTAGGTCAACATTGTTGCTTCAAGTCCTTCCATGTCAGATCAGTTAATGTGTTCGGATGTTTGTGTCATGATTACTTCTGTTAACCTTCATAGTCTAAGTATGGATGGATTTTTGTCAATTTTTAACATTTTTCTCTGAAAAATGACTTAGACTCTAGTTATAAGAATTTCTGTTTAGCTCAGCTTTCAAAAATTTTGTAAGACTTTATGTTTGCCCCCAGGAGCGGTCATGATCAATTGATTAATCAAGTGTCGATTGGTCATTCCGAAATCGATTAATATTTTTTGTTGTTGAAGAATTGGTAAATTTTACCCCATTTTAGACGTTTAATAATTGAAAAAAAATATGAAAAAACTGTTGTTTCTAAAGGTAGAAGATCAAGAACCAGAACATCGACATTAAACCTCAAGAAGCCGTTAGAAGCATTTGTCTTTTAGGTACATTCAAAGCTTTGAGGTTTGTCTTATGCAAATCACCTTATGAGAGCATTCGCGCAACATCTCAGTGGAAAAGGATTCGAGGACGTTCGTATCTCATTAAGAGTTGTATCAAGGGATATTGCTTATTCTACGTATAACTCTGCCGTGACAGTAGCTAATTTAGAGTTAGTTAGATGTGATGCAGCCCTAGCGTCATCATCCCTAGTGGATGATAAGGTGAAAAACTTTCTTTGAGTCGCTCCGGTATCTGGTAACAGTCTTTTTGACGGCAAGCTTCCGTTGATGAAGGATCAACTTACGTAGAAAGCATCTGACACTCTGTTTTTGAAGTCAGTTTCCAGTAAAACTGACACAGCAGAAAAGAGTAAAGTAGGAGCTTCAGGATGAAGCTCGTCCAAAGGAAGCCCCTCTAGAGCGTATAAGAAACCCTCAAGTAATTACCCTAGGGATCGTCAATACAGCGACTCAGGTAGGGAACGTGGGTCTGGCCGAGACAACCGGTCAGACATCCCCAGGTCGGCGGGCTGAGGCACTGCACGGGGAGAACAGAGTTTTTCTTCCCAAAGGCCTCGCAGGTCCAGAAGGTGGTGGTCAGGACCTCTGTTGCGCTCCTGTTGGCAGAAGACTGTCAAGATTTCTGGAAAGTTGGATTTCAATTATAGAAGACCTGTTCGTCAGAGGGGTTATCTTGGATGGCCTGAGGCTATCATTTCGGGAAAAAAGTCCATTAACACGAAGTCCACGCTGGACTCAGCTTCCGACCAACCCTCTAAAAAGAGATTCACTTCTATCGGAGGTAAAATCTCTTTTAGAGAAAAATGCAAGAGGTCGTAGAAAACCAGGAATCACTGGGTTTTTACAGTCACCTGTTTTTGGTACCGAAGCCAGACAGCTCGTTCCATCCAGTAATAGATTTGAGCTGGATAAACAAATTGATCGTGGCTCCAAAGTTTTATATGGAGACCATTCAATCAGTAAGGGCGAGCATTCGGGTGAACGATTATGCAACAAGCATAGATCTAAAAGATGCGTACTTTCATGTTATGGTGAATCCAGCATTCAGAAAGCACCTATGGTTTGCCGTTCTGGGGGTTGTTTATCAGTTCTGAGCGATGTGCTTCGGATTCAATCTAGCACCCTGGGCAGTCACTCGAATAATGAACTCGGTAATGGCGTATTTCTGGGCTCATTCGTCTGTGGTAACGTCGGCCTATTTGGATGACATTCTTCAGAGATACGGCAACAAACGGTTCTTCAGAACGATGTTCAGAGTCTGCTACTATTGCTCCGACATCTCGGTTTCATTGTAAACAAAAAGAAGTCGAATCTGGCTCCGTCCAAGTCATTCATTCACTTGGGAATGAGCTTCGAGACTCACAACAATCTGGTTTGTCTGCCATTACCCAGAGCGAAATTAGTCAGTTGTTATGCTCGCTTTTGTCTACACTCAGACATAATAACAGCGAGGGAGTTCATGCGACTGATGGGACTGTGCAGAGCGGCTGCAGACCTCATTCCGATGGGCCGCTTACACACATGTCCACTCCAGATATTTTTCACTCAATTATGGGGTGTGAAAACGCATTTGCTCGAAACGAATATTGTTTTAACAGACCAAGTAAAACAAAAGATTCAGATTTGGGCTGATATTCAGTGGTTAACTCTGGGAGTTCTGCTGCAGCTGCCAGATCTGGCTTTTACAATAATGATGGATGCGAGTCAGGTGGGCTGGGGATGCGACCCTGAGCCCAACAGACTTAAAGTGTCAGGGTCTTTAGGACCCTGTGTTCTGGGAAAAACACATAAACATCAAAGAAATGATGTCAGTATGGCTAGCGCTTCTTCATTGGATGAACATAATTCGGAATTCGCATGTTTAAATACTGTCTGACAACTCGACAGTAGTAGCGTATATACAGAACCAAGGAGGCACTCATTCGAGTCCGTTATTCCAACTAACGGAAAGAATTCTTCTGTATGTCTTGAAACATCAGGTTCATCTATCGTTCTGTCATATACTGGGTCGTCTGAACGTTCTAGCAGACTCGCTCTCTCGGAAAGGTCGCATGTTGCCTTCGGAATGGACTCTCAACAAGCGAGTGTTCAGGCAGATTTACTACCAATGGGATCGACCAATGATAGACTTGTTCGCGACACATCTCAACAATCAATTGCAGACGTATGTGTCGCCATGCCCAGATCCTCGAGTGTACGCAGTGGACACTCTCTAAATTTCTTGGGACGGTATGATAGGATATGCATATCCTCCAACTCTGTTAATTCAACAGATCTTGTTAAAGATCAAGCAATCACAGTGCAAGATACTGCTGGTAGCATCTCTGTCGTCTCAGAAACCATGGATAAATCTTCTCAGGTGTCTTGTTATGGGACATTCTCTGGAAGCTTCCTCCACGGGAGGACCTTCTCTTTCAGGGGAAATCTCACACACTGCATCACAACCTTCACGTATTTCCATTGTGCAGTCCTTTTTGCACGGGAAATGCTTTACAGGACAAGCAGTGGATGCAATTTCTAACTGTAGGAGGACCTCCTCTTTACTAAATTATGTGGCAAAGTGGAAGGTTTTCTCTCGCTGGTGCAAGGATCAGTCGATAGATGTTTATGATCCATCCGTTCCAGACATTGCAAACTTTCTGGTCTACTTGTTTGATGTTCTCAAACTGCAGCCAGTCACTATTAAGGGTTATAGGTCTATGATATTGGACACTTATGCTCATCATGATACCTTAGAAATTGGATCTAATGTTTCTCTATCTAAGTTAGTAAAAAATTTTTCGATCAATAGGCCTAGAACCCTCAGGTTAATTCCTAAGTGGAATTTAGCTTGGGTTCTGTTGAAGCTTAAAGAAGCTCCATTTGAACCGTTGGATGCTGTACAGTTCAAATTCTTGACATATAAAACAGCTTTTCTCTTAGCCTTTGCTTCCGCAAGAAGAGTTAGTGAACTCCATGCTTTATCTATTGATGATTCTCATTATCATAGTGTTGGTAATACCATTACTTTAACTACCCAGGTGGGATTTTTGGGTAAGAACCAGGCTCCTAATAAACGTCCTGAGCCTATTATCATTAGGGTTCTTCCATCTACAGATGGCCGTAGACCCTTGCTGTGTCCAGTAAGAGCTGTGGACATTTATAAACGCAGATCAGAGTTTATCAGAAAAGAAAGAAAACGCTTCTTTTTATCATTAATTCCCAATAGAAGGGACATTTCTGTTCATTCCATTGCTAGATGGATTCAATTAGCTATTCATACTGCCTATGAAAGTTTAACTTCTAATCAGCAGTCGGTACTTAAGATTTCAGCGCATGAAGTTAGAGCACTGTCTACATCCTGGGCTTATTTTAACAGTATTGCCATTACTGATCTCATGAAAGCTGCTTACACACAGGACACAGCCTTCTACATTTACCAAGTTTTACCTTAGAAATATAGAGTCTATTTCAGACGACCTTAGATGTTTAGGTCCGTTATCTGTTGCTCAGAATGTCGTCCACTAAATGTTTACTGCTATAGTTATGTAGGTTTTTTCTGTTCCAGCAGTGACTCTGTCCTGCTGCCCTCTTGGTTCTGTGGTGATTTGACCCAGAGCAAAGGGAAGAGGGGGGGGGGGGGGATGGTTTTCCCTTATATCACCAGCTTTATAGTGAATAGCAAGGGAATACCTCCTCCTTCTGAGTCAGTAATTCCGAGTTGGTGCTGGGATGGTTTTAAAGTGTAAAGCTAATATATTTCTCATTTATGTAACATTTTTAAAGTGTAGCTCACTGTAAAACATTTGTATATGTCACGTGTCATACGAGTGTTAACATACAATCCTCGGACACTTTTAAATGATTATAAAGAGTCTCATTCTCTGGACTATATTTATTGGCTTCCCTTTATTAAATTAGTATAATGGGTTATACTGGCTATAAATAGAGAATTATATATGATATAATGCTCAATTAATTTGTTGGTGTTGTCTTTCTTATTTCAAGTAAATAAGAAAGACATATATAAATCCTTTCTCTCCATTTCTCCTTGAGGCGATATTCTTTCTGAGTTACTGGATTTTCCTTTATGTCCAAGGCCGTCCAGCCTATTTTCTATTCAGTTAAGACTGGGCCATTGGTTGCAGTATAAAAATATGAAAAAATTTCAAGTAATTTATATATTTTTTATACTTACAATGGCCCAGGCGGGGATGGCCTTCCCATGAGTTGGGAACTCATACCTCCTCACTGACTATGTAACATTTAGCAGGCGCTGGTTGTAAGAATGAGGCTTAGTGCCAATTTCGGTACTTCCTTGACACTACGCATGCGCAGGTGGACAAAAGTATGGAGGACCATATAGGACATTTATTTTTTGGTTTTTGATGCAAATTTTGGGGATTTGGGGGGCAAAATTTGTGTTTGGCCCTGTATATTTTGGATTTAGCACCAGCTAAGTCTGGGCCGTTGGTAAGTATAAAAAATATATAAATTACATTAAATTTTTTTATATTTTGCTGGTGATTTTTTAGCAGTTTAAATCTTAGTTATTTTTAGTTGTCAGAATTTGCATTTAGGTCAGCATCAAAGCTTTGAGTCCTTCTATTTCAGGGCAGTCAATTTTCGCACCAAATCCTTCTATTTCAGGGCAGTTAGCTTTTCCAGATATTGTTTTAGGCTGTGATCACTTATTAGGTCACCTGGCCTAAAAGGCCATGTGAGCTTTTCACATCACTTGGCGTCGGTCGTCGTCCGGCGTCCATAAACTTTTCACATTTTCATCTTCTCTGTAACTACTGAGCCGGTCTGAACCAAACTTGACAGGAATGGTCTATGGGATGTCCTCTACAAACGATCCTCATTTTGTTCCCGTCAGATGAAAAACATGGCTTCCAGAGGCATTCTTTGATTCTGGTTGGTGGATTTTCAAAAATCTTCTCTGAAACTGCCAGGCCAAATGTTTTGAAACCTCACATAAATGATGACTGGAACCCTCTCTACTAACGATCCTCATTTAATGTTGATCGGGTAACAAACGTGGCCGCAGTTACTGTAGAAATCACATTTTCATCTTCTCTGGAACTACTGAGCCGACGTGAACCAAACCTTGCAGGGATAGTCTATGGCAGGTCCTCTACAAACGATCCTCATTTTGTTCCCATGGGTTTGAAAACATGGCTGCCAGAGTCATTCTTTGATCCTGATTGGTGGATTTTGAAAAATGTTCTCCCCTGAAACCACAAGGCCAAATGTTTTGAAACTTTGCATGGTTGATGACTGGGACCCCTTCTACTAATGATCCTCATTTAATGTTGATGGGGTTGCAAACATGGCTGCAATTGTAGCTAATAGTTACTATAGAAACCCTATGGGAAATCACATTTTCATCTTCTTCTCTGCAACTACTAAGCTGATGTGAACCAAACCTGGCAGCGGTAGTCTATGGCAGGTCCTCTACAAACATTACTCATTTTGTTACCATGCATCGAAAAACATGGCTGCCAGAAGCATTTCTTGATTCTGATTGGTGGATTTTGAAAAATCTTCTCCTCTGAAACCACAGGGCCAAATGTTCTGAAACTTTGCATGGTTGATGATTGGTACACCCTCTATCCAATATCCTCATTTAATGTTGATCGTGTTGCAAACATGGCCACAATTGCAGCTTATAGTTTCTATAGAAACCCTATGGGAAATCACATTTTCATCTTCTCGGAACTACTGTGCCGAGAACCAAACTTCACAGGAATGGTCTATAGGAGGCCCTCTACAAATGATCCTGTTTTTGTTCCCGTCAGTTGGAAAATATGGCCACCAGAGAGATTCTTTGATTCTGATTCATGGATTTTGCAAATTCAGAATAATCCATGGCCAAGATTGCGCTTCTTGTTGAAAAATTAAACGACGACACAGAAAAATTGGTTGTGTAATCGGCAGCTAACATGAATTATTCTTGCACAGGGCCACATGCACTCCACGTATTATCAGATTTTATATTTTTTAATAAATGATATATTATCAATACTAAAAAATTTTAGTATTGATTATATAATACATATTTTATTAAAATTGATAAAATTTGATAATATGTTGAGTGTCTGTGAATGAAAGTAGATTCGACACTTAATGTTACTGCAATGTGCAAAAATTTTGGAAACTTTGAACCTTGCAATGACCTTCAACAATGTTTTATTTTATGGTACAGTGAGACGTGGCTGATACATATTGGTCTCAACACCGACCTGGAATTATAAAGATAGTCTGTCTCAATTTATTTTTCTGTGAAATTAGAGAGTCAAAGTATAGGCCTAGGTACCAGGATAAGGCGTTGCCTTACGGAAACTTGGACCGTGTATATATGTGGGGCCAACAGGAGTCATGGGTTATGGCTTACTTCTAAAGAGGTCAGTGGTACTGTGTGCATTCGGGGGCAAGGGGGATGGGGAGGTTCCGGTCAAAATGGCAAGTTGGATAAAACTGTAATCACATATTGGATGAAAATTGTATGCACGTGACTGGGTTGTGCCATAGAACAGGGGAATTTAAGATTCCGTAAGGGGGAGCGTGTTGGACACAAGTCTCACAAAGTCAACTGAAAGAGCAGGGGGCTGTCAGAATGATGTTTGGGCCTTGTGTATAAAGTCGGTAGAGCTGCATGGTGTTAGCCCCTAGTCCTCGCGTATTAAAGTGAATGGGCAGTAGCAGTACAGTGTTACAATGAGTAAAGCATGATAAGACCCATTTGGGTGGTGTGCAATTCTATTGTAGCAGTTGAGTCTAAGAGACATTATACTAGAGTGACGTCGCAAAAGAGCAATGAGCACGAGCGACGTCAGGACAAGGGGACGACTGTGCATTGAGAATGTTCCAGTCATTGTGACGAGAGGTGTGTGTGTTTGTGTGTGTGTGTGTGAGTGTGTGTGTGTGTGTGTATGTGTGTGTGTGTGTGTGTGTGTGTGTGTGGGTTTGTCTTACCAACTTGACGAGGTAACTAGACAAAAGAGTTTGCGTGTTTCGCCTTACCGAGGTACAAAAGACAAAAGAAACCCTTTACCTCGGTTGTTTTCCCAGAACTGTACCGGCAAAACGAGGTAGAAACCGTTAGTTCACACAAAGGACAAACAATGGGGTACCTCGGTATGTAGGTTAGACAAGACTGTGTGTGTGTGTGTGTGTGTGGGTTTGTCTTACCAACTTGACGAGGTAACAAAAGAGTTTGCGTGTTTCGCCTTACCGAGGTACAAAAGAGAAAAGAAACCCTTTACCTCGGTTGTTTTCCCAGAACTGTACCGGCAAAACGAGGTTGAAACCGTTAGTCCACACAAAGGCAAACCTCGGTATGTAGGGTAGACAAGACTGTGTGTGTGTGTGTGTGTGTGTGTGTGTGTGTGTGTGTGTGTGTGTGTGTGTGTGTGTGTGTGTGTGTGTGTGTGCGTTTGTCTTACCAACTTGACGAGGTAACTAGACAAAAGAGTTTGCGTGTTTCGCCTTACCGAGGTACAAAAGACAAAAGAAACCCTTTACCTCGGTTGTTTTCCCAGAACTGTACCGGCAAAACGAGGTTGAAACCGTTAGTCCACACAAAGGACAGACAATGGGGTACCTCGGTATGTAGGGAAAACAAGACTGTGTGTGTGTGTGTGTGTGTGTGTGTGTGTGTGTGTGTGTGTGTGTGTGTGTGTGTGTGTGAGTCTGTCTGTCTGTCTGTCCGTCCGTCCGTCCGTCCGTCCGTCCGTCCGTCCGTCCGTCCGTCCGTCCGTCCATCCTAAATTTGAACTTCCAATCATAAGGATGTTTTTACAAACATCGGGGAGGCGCCAATTCCTTTTGTCAAAATTAACTCCGCTTTTATGCCGAAACTGGGAGAATTTAGAATCAAATGAGCGGCCCGAGTTGCGGTTCGGTGATTTGACTTTCTCTGAGTACGATATACCTGGTTGAACCACACTAGAGGCAGGAGAAGGGGGAGAGGAAACAGAAACAGGAGAAGAAACAGAAGGAGGAGTTCTAGTAAGAGCACTAGGAGAACCAGAGAAGAAAGGCTGAGGAGGAGTAGGAGGTAGAGGAGCAAGACGAGGCGAGACAGCGTTACTCAATTTGCGAGCATCTTCAGTCACAATATGGACCGGAGATGTTTGCAAATTGAGGCGCTTACTCTGAGAGAAAGAAGAAGTAGAAGGAAAAGAAGAGGGAGAAGTGCTTTGCCTTGATCTTTTCTTATTTTGCTTTTCGCGTTGGGGTAGAGGGACAACACGGGCCGGAGTTTGCTTCCTCCCTCCCGTATTGTTCCTTACTCCAGACGCTGGGCGAAGTTCCGAAATGTAAGACTCATAGGCCGAAATCGTCTTATCTGTCAACTTATTTTTAAAGTTTTTTTGAGCCCAGATCAAGGCACGCGCCGAAGCGCTGTTGAAGTCTATTTTTTCGAGTCCAGGAGGTGGTCGCATAGCCAAAGTTATCTTAGACTTCAACTGGTTTAAATTTATCTTGTAATGCTCAACTAAAGCATTTAACATTTGGTTGGCCCATCCCACACTAATCTGTCGAAAAACAGAAAAAATGTGTGGGGTGGGAAGAGCCGGCTTTAGAAAGCCACCTAACTCATCTACTTTCTTCTCCAACTGTTTCGGGAAATCCCGGTTGGCCAAATGCTGCTCTAAGAGCCCAATATGGTGCATACACTGAATCACCTGGAAAAGGGCCTTGACCAATCTAGAATAGGCCTGGAACGATTGTTCCTGGCCTCTTCCAGACTGGGCAACTCTCTTTCCCTGATGCTTCTGTCTTTTTTGAGCCATTTGAAGAATAGGTAGATGAATTTAAAATGAAGAAATGAAATAAATTAAAATGAAATCTAGATATTGCCTATTAGAGAAGATACCTGGATTGGTTGTAGTCTTCAACAAAGGTAGAAAATAATCCGTCTGTCTCGACGCGTTTCGCTTGGTTTGGCTTTTTCAAAGAGACTTTGAGGAAAATGATTCCAACTTTGAAGAATGAATGAATGAAAGGTTTTAGTGCACCGAAGGCATGCAGGGACGATGTGGGATTTACAAATCCCTTGCGACCCGGTTAACCTTATTTTTTTCCCTTGGATCACACAGGCCTAGCTTTCCTATTGCCCAAAATGGAGTCTGAGGGGGTTATGCACGCGGTTAGAATACCCGGCAGTTTACGTTGGAGTGTTAGATGGTCAATACTCAATCCCTCAACGCCTTTAAAACTATTAGAGAGCGAGCTCTATTCGGTTCCAGTTCGGCGATGGTAGAGGTTTGAGTCCCATCATGGTGGCGAGCCAGAATGTAATGTTGTGCGATGGCAAGTTTAAGGGAAGAAGAGAAAAGAAAACCAAACAGCAACGCTGGTTTGGTAGCGGCCCCGGTATATGACCATAGCGGTTACAAAAAAGAAGTGGAGAAAGCTCCAACAGTCAACAGTTTAGTTTTGAAAAACCGGGAGTCATCCATCAAGCCTTCTGGGAGATAGGATGCCGTATGTGATTTTGAGGTATCTGGTTATCCTTTGGGATTTCCAAATGACCTCCTCCACCCACCCCCCCCCCCCAAAAAAAAAAAAAAAAAAAAAAAAAACACTCACTGACACACACCCTCAAGCCCTTAAAAGGGCTGTTAAATCTTTATTCAAATGTTTATTTATATCAAATGTACACTCGTTCCCAGCCAGACAAGCTTGTTTCAATCCTTGCCTAGCGTTTGGTGGTTTCTTGTATATGTTGCAGAAAGGTAGGTTGCACCAATTCCTCCTACGCTTTGTCTACCATTTCCATGCGTCTTCTTGATAAGAGTGTTGCAAGAAAATTTGAGAATGTTCAGTTAGAAAAGTAAAAGGTAGAGAGAAAGATAGGTATCCGCTATTGTATATTGTGCCTGCTGTGTGATTGTTGCTATGGATGGGGTAAGGGGTGTGTTTCTTCGGAGCCCACTCCCCACACGCAGAGTTGCGAGGCAATCCTCACAGACTCAATCCTAAAGATCTCAATGAGTAGCGAGGCAATCCTCACTGACTCCACGCAGTTTAATTCTATTGAGTAATTTTAATTTACTGTGGATTATTTTGTTTTTCTGTTTAGGGTTCGGTGTTCGTTCAGCTTCACCATTGATTCACTATCCTGGAGTATGTGGAGGGTTTTGTTATATAGATCTTATTAAACGCGTTTCAATCGCGCTTCAGCAGAGTTGCGAGGCAGTCCTCACAGACTCTATCCTAAAGTTCCCAATGAGTAGCGAGGCAATCCTCACTGACTCCACGCGATTTAGTTATATTGTATAATTTTTATTTTATTTTATTTTATTATTTTTTTTTTCTGGAAACTTATTTTGTTTTTCTGTTAAGGGATCGGTGTTCGTTCAACTCAACCATTAATTCACTATCTTGGAGTCTGTTGAGGGTTTTGGTTTGTAGGTCTTTTAATCGCGTATCAATAGTTTCTATTTTTGCTAGCTCGTGAAGTTCCTTTATCGGTGTCCATTTCGGTTTGCATAGTGCCACTCGCGGGGCATAATTTTGAACCCTCTGTAGCTTCTGAATGTTGGTTTTGCTTAGGTCGCTTGTTATTATGGCACCGTATTCTAGTACCGGACGTATAAATGTTTTGTAGAGCTTGAGAAGCACATCTTTGTTTGCTCCCCAATTTCTACCTCTGATCATCTTCAGAAAATTGATACGTTTAGTAGCTCTAACCGTAATGGAGTTTACGTGACTGTTTAGACTGAGATTGCTATCTAGGATAAATCCCAAAAATTTGGCCTCTTTGTTTGCTTCTAGTTTGTGATCGTATAACTGGAGATCGATACTCGGGACTGGTTTTTTCCTTTGCTTTTTGAAGAACGTAACTTTTTGAGTTTTGGCGGCATTGAGTTTGATGCGCCACAGGGCACACCAGCTCTCAAGATCGCGAATGGTATCCTGCAGACGATTTTTAATTATGTTTCTGGACTTGCTGGCTGTCCAAATGCCTTTGTCGTCTGAGAATTGCAATAGTTCAACAAAGTTTTTCCCTACTTTTTCTATATCATTCACATATATTATGAAAAGAAGCGGACTTAGAACCGACCCTTGTGGTGTTCCCGCTTCGAGTATTACTTCCTCTGACACCTCGCGATTAACCCTCACCTTGATTTTTCGGTCAGTTAGAAATGATGATATGATCCTTAGAATTTTAGTGGGTAATCCCATTTTCGCTAGTTTATATCTCACGCCATTGTGCCATACCGAGTCAAACGCTTTTTCTACATCCAAGAAAAGCGCGGTTCCGATTTCATTTTGACTAAATGCTGTTTTCATATAATCGACCAGTCTATATACGTGTTCGATTCCCTCTTTCTGACTCCTATACGCTCTTTGCCATTTGTTGAAAAAATTGATTGATTCGAGATAGCTGCGAAGTCTCGTAGTGAGAATCCGCTCAAATATTTTCCCAACACAGCTAAGCAAGCTGATTGGGCGGTTGTTAGAAGGGTTGGTAAGGTCTTTGTCGGGTTTAGGTATCATGACTCCCGTGGCCACTTTCCAGCATTTTGCGAAGTACCCACAGGAGAGACAGCAGTTTAGGAGTTTGGTAAGTCTGCAGTAGAAGATGTTGGGGCACTGTTTCATTAGTTTGTAAGAGACTTCATCTTCTCCTGGGGACGAAGATGACCTGCATTTTCTGATTATACCCATGACCTCTTCTACGCTTATTGGTTCGGTTAATTCATGGTCGGCCCCGTCTTCATGCCTTTGGTCGAAGTTCGGTTCATTGAAGATTGAGTTGTTATCTTGGACAAATTTATTTACTCATACCTTAAAATCGTTGTCATATCTGTTCCCTTCTTGTGGACGATGTGCCTTCTTTAGAAGTTCGGCAAAAGCACTGGCCTTTGCCTTGTCGTCTATGGCCATAGATCCGTCGCTAGTCTTTAGCGCATTATTATTGGCAATTTTGCTCTTTTGGCCAGTAAGAGTTTTAAATGTATCCCAGAACCTCTTAGGTTCTCTCAGCCCATTTAGGTTTTCGGTTGCTTTTTCCCATCTCACGCGATTGTCGTTAGCTATGGCCTTTTTTACTTCCCCATGAAGGCGATTATACGCGGTTTTAAGTTCTGCTCTTTTCATTTGATCATTCTCTGATTGGTAAGCCCGGAAGGCTTTTCTTTTTTGTTTGATTATTTGAAGAGTTGTTTGGGTTATTCTGTTTATCCGCGTCTTTACTGTTTGCTTGGGACAGATTTCATCTAGCGTACTGTTGATAACCTCGTTAAGGTGGGTGCAGGCTTTTTCTAGTTCATGAACATTTGAGGGGTCATTTGCCTTTATTTTTGCTTCGATAATGTTTCTGAAGAGGTTCCAGTCAATTTTTGATAGGTTCCTCCTATTCACGGGAGGATACCTTGCGGGACCAGTATTACATTTCAGAGTGGCGTGAACCGGCAGGTGATCACTGCCTAGATCATCATCTCCTACAAATATGTCTTGCATTTGGCTGGTTAGTGATTTGCTGGTGATAATCAAGTCTAGGATATCTGATTGATGGAGTGGGTTGTTGCTTATGTATGTTACGTCTTGATCGTTATTTACCACGAATAGATCGAGTTCTTCAATGATATGGAAAAGGGCGTCACCATTAGGCTCAGTCTTATGACAACCGAATACCTGGTGTTTGGAATTGAAATTACCCAAGAATATGCAGTGCTTGTACTTGTTGGTAAAATATTCAAATACTTTACTGTCTACTGTTGCTTGCGGCTTGTTATAATATGATATGATGGCCACGTGTTTGTGGTCAAGTTCAATTTCAGCTGCAATCACTTCAGCATTGAGGTGGTCGCATGGTATTGATTTGTATTTATCCAACTTTGGGAGGGCATGCATGGTATATATCCATATGTGGGCTGGGGGTGTTTTTCACAGCTCAGTACATAATTAAACTCGGTAACAAGCTGACAAATGTCACTCATCTAATTAATTCTTTTCAATCTGAGATGTCCCAAGTTTGTTTTTCACAACTCAGTTTGTGTGGTCCAAACAAATTAGATGAAGCCCTATTGATTGGCTTCCATTGAATTTTAATCAGTCAGTGAGTGGTTTGCTTTACTGACCCCATGAAGCCCTACTGGTTGGCTTTGATTTAAGTAAAACCAATCGGGAGCGGTTTGCTTTACTGGCTTCAGAAGTATGTGAAAATAATATGAAAAAATGGTTTGATAAAATATATTGAGACTAAAGAAATAAATGAAAAAATAACGCCAAAGATCATGATGCCTCACGAATGTTATCAGTTGGAATGAATATCCCCCGACGGAGGTTTATGACGGAAAATATTTTACACCACGTAGAAATTGTGTGTTTTACCTTCTGAACCTCTACATTGTGTGAAAGGTATGAAAAATTAAAAATAAAAATAATAATTTAAATAAATGAATCAACCAAATAAATAAATAAATAAATAAATAAAAATTAATAAAAAATTAAAAATAATTAAAAATAATCAATAAATAAATATATAAATAAATAAATAATAATTTTATTTAGGAAATACATACACATGATTGAAATTGGAACCTATTTTGTTTTGGGGCATATATGAACTCTGGCACTCGCCTGTGTGTGTTTGAGGTTAAAAAATCGCACTGGCACAGACATTTCCTACTGAAACGTTTTTTTCTTTTAATATGCCGCCGAAAAATTGTTTTCATTTACTGAACCCTGATGGGTTTCAAACATGACAAAAAATGACATAAAATTGATTTAAACTAAGTGATGAGTTTAGGAACTGGTTAAACTGACTGGCAAAAATTGATGTTATTCATTGATGGGCTCTAATTTAGTCCTTACAAGGATGTTACGCAAGCTTTTGTTTTTCTTATAGGCGATGACAGGTCGAAGATTCAAAGGTTCATTTAATTTAGCATTGGTAAAATTGAATTCATCTTTTAACATTTTTGCTATTTCGATATTCATTCTGTTGTACGTTAAAGTGAAAGGAATGATGGACCTCCTTTCGCATTCGCCCTCTGATATGTTCATACCAAATGGCCAGAGGGTTTGAAGCGTATTGATCCAAAAAGCTTCACGTTTGTTTCTAAATTCATCCGTTTCTTCTAATGTGTCTTTAATTGGTGGTTGTTCAATAGGATGGATTTCGAAATCGTCCAAAGAATGGCCAGGAAGGTTAAAATGTTGTGCTACTGGGGCATCAGCATTATGTTTTATATCCTGTTTGTGTCTAGTAGCACGTTCTCGAAAAGGATTTTGACTTTGACCAACATACTGTTTCCGACATCGCTTACAAGTGATAAGGTAAATAATGTTTGGTGAATCACAATGGAGGGGGTTACGGATCTGATAATGATTTTTCGCTTGTTCGGAGGAAAATTCCTCTTTCTGATCAGGCATAAAAGTATGCAGTCTACAACGAGGCTTTTTGCAATTAAATACCGCGCCACTACCATTCTGCAACGGTCTGTTGTGTTCAATCTTCAGTGGTTCAAAATCGGTAGTTTCAGCTGGACTTTCGCGCAGCGAGTACCCTCTCGATCTGAGGGCGCCAAATAGAGTAGAACAAGCCTCATTGAAATTTACCTTATCACTTGAATTGCGGTGGAAACGAATGAGTTGTGATTTGATGATACCTTTAAATGTATGTTGAGGATGAAATGATTTTGTGTGCAACAATTGATGTGAATCAGTTGGTTTAAAATACACTTTATAATCTAAATGACCGGACGCCTGAAATTGCTTGCCTTTATACACGGTCACATCGAGAAAATCAACAGAATTTTCACTGATAGTAGCTTTCAATTTAATATTTGGATTGTGATTGTTCAAAATTTCTAAAAATTCATCAAAATCTTCTTTTGAATGTTCCCAAATAATAAAAATGTCATCTAAATACCTGAGATATACGAGAGGATGCTTTGCACATTTGCTTAAGGCATTTTCCTCCCATTCCGCTACATAAATGCTTGCAAAATTAGGACTGAATCTTTTGCCCATAGGACAACCCATTATTTGTAGAAAATATTCTCCATTGAATTGAAAGTCATTACCTTTTAAGCTCAGCTCTAAAAGATCCAAAATTTGTTCATCCGGGCGTTTCGCATCCGGATATTTTTCAAATGCATTTTTAACTGATTTAACACCTTTGTCAATATCAATGTTCGTATACATACTGTCGATATCCAAAGTAGCCAGAATTGCATTTTTCGATATTTTCAATTTCGAAATTTTTGACAGGAAATCCTGTGTATTTTTTAGATAGCTTGGATGTCTATTTGCTATAGGTTTCAGATGATAATCAATTAATTCCGAGATCGCATAAGATTCCGAATTACAATCTGATACAATTGGCCTCCCGGGTGGAGTTAAGTCATCCGTCCATGAAGAACGGTCCTTGTGGATCTTTGGTAGGATATAAAATTGTCTTGTTTGAGCACTGAGCTTAGCTGTTAAATATTTCAATTGTTTTTTGGTAATGTGACCTTCGTCGAGGAGAAATTTTAAGATCTTATTGAATTTTTCGTCTATGGCAGGTCCTCTACAAACATTACTCATTTTGTTACCATGCATCGAAAAACATGGCTGCCAGAAGCATTTCTTGATTCTGATTGGTGGATTTTGAAAAATCTTCTCCTCTGAAACCACAGGGCCAAATGTTCTGAAACTTTGCATGGTTGATGATTGGGACACCCTCTATCCGATATCCTCATTTAATGTTGATCGTGTTGCAAACATGGCCACAATTGCAGCTTATAGTTTCTATAGAAACCCTATGGGAAATCACATTTTCATCTTCTCGGAACTAATGTGCCGAGAACCAAACTTCACAGGAATGGTCTATAGGAGGCCCTCTACAAATGATCCTGTTTTTGTTCCCGTCAGTTGGAAAATATGGCCACCAGAGAGATTCTTTGATTCTGATTCATGGATTTTGCAAATTCAGAATAATCCATAGCCAAGATTGCGCTTCTTGTTGAAAAATTAAACGACGACACAGAAAAATTGGTTGTGTAATCGGCAGCTAACATGAATTATTCTTGCACAGGGCCACATGCACTCCACGTATTATCAGATTTTATATTTTTTAATAAATGATATATTATCAGTACTAAAAAATTTTAGTATTGATTATATAATACATATTTTATTAAAATTGATAAAATTTGATAATATGTTGAGTGCCTGTGAATGAAAGTAGATTCGACACTTAATGTTACTGCAATGTGCAAAAATTTTGGAAACTTTGAACCTTGCAATGACCTTCAACAATGTTTTATTTTATGGTACAGTGAGACGTGGCTGATACATATTGGTCTCAACACCGACCTGGAATTATAAAGATAGTCTGTCTCAATTTATTTTTCTGTGAAATTAGAGAGTCAAAGTATAGGCCTAGGTACCAGGATAAGGCGTCGCCTTACGGAAACTTGGACCGTGTATATATGTGGGGTCAACAGGAGTCATGGGTTATGGCTTACTTCTAAAGAGGTCAGTGGTACTGTGTGCATTCGGGGGCAAGGGGGGTGGGGAGGTTCCGGTCAAAATGGCAAGTTGGATAAAACTTTAATCACATATTGGATGAAAATTGTATGCACGTGACTGGGTTGTGCCATAGAACAGGGGAAATTAAGATTCCGTAAGGGGGAGCGTGTTGGACACAAGTCTCACAAAGTCAACTGAAAGAGCAGGTGGCTGTCAGAATGATGTTTGGGCCTTGTGTATAAAGTCGGTAGAGCTGCATGGGGTTAGCCCCTAGTCCTCGCGTATTAAAGTGAATGGGCAGTAGCAGTACAGTGTTACAATGAGTAAAGCATGATAAGACCCATTTAGGTGGTGTGCAATTCTTTTGTAGCAGTTGAGTCTAAGAGACATTATACTAGAGTGACGTCGCAAAAGAGCAATGAGCACGAGCGACGTCAGGACAAGGGGACGACTGTGCATTGAGAATGTTCCAGTCATTGTGACAAGAGGTGTTTGTGTGTGTGTGTGTGAGTGTGTGTGTGTGTGTGTGTGTGTGTGTGTGTGTGTGTGTGTGTGTGTGTGTGTGTGGGTTTGTCTTACCAACTTGACGAGGTAACTAGACAAAAGAGTTTGCGTGTTTCGCCTTACCGAGGTACAAAAGACAAAAGAAACCCTTTACCTCGGTTGTTTTCCCAGAACTGTACCGGCAAAACGAGGTTGAAACCGTTAGTCCACACAAAGGCAAACAATGGGGTACCTCGGTATGTAGGGTAGACAAGACTCTGTGTGTGTGTGTGTTTGAGGTTAAAAAATCGCACTGGCACAGACATTTCCTACTGAAACGTTTTTTTCTTTTAATATGCCGCTGAAAAATTGTTTTCATTTACTGAACCCTGATGGGTTTCAAACGTAACAAAAAAGTACATAAAATTGATTTAAACTAAGTGATGAGCTTAGGAACTGGTTAAACTGACTGGCAATAATTGATGTTATTCATTGATGGGCTCTAATTTAGTCCTTACAAGGATGTTACGCAAGCTTTTGTTTTTCTTATAGGCGATGACAGGTCGAAGATTCAAAGGTTCATTTAATTTAGCATTGGTAAAATTGAATTCATCTTTTAACATTTTTGCTATTTCGATATTCATTCTGTTGTACGTTAAAGTGAAAGGAATGATGGACCTCCTTTCGCATTCGCCCTCTGATATGTTCATACCAAATGGCCAGAGGGTTTGAAGCGTATTGATCCAAAAAGCTTCACGTTTTTTTCTAAATTCATCCGTTTCTTCTAATGTGTCTTTAATTGGTGGTTGTTCAATAGGATGGATTTCGAAATCGTCCAAAGAATGGCCAGGAAGGTTAAAATGTTGTGCTACTGGGGCATCAGCATTATGTTTTATATCCTGTTTGTGTCTAGTAGCACGTTCTCGGAAAGGATTTTGACTTTGACCAACATACTGTTTCCGACATCGCTTACAAGTGATAAGGTAAATAATGTTTGGTGAATCACAATGGAGGGGGTTACGGATCTGATAATGATTTTTCGTTTGTTCGGAGGAAAATTCCTCTTTCTGATCAGGCATAAAAGTATGCAGTCTACAACGAGGCTTTTTGCAATTAAATACCGCGCCACTACTATTTTGCAACGGTCTATTGTGTTCAATCTTCAGTGGTTCGAAATCGGTAGTTTCAGCTGGACTTTCGAGCTTTTTCAGGGTTTGGGATTTCAGGCTACGCAGAAGGCGCAGCGAGTACCCTCTCGATCTGAGGGCGCCAAATAGAGTGGAACAAGCCTCAATGAAATTTACCTTATCACTTGAATTGCGGTGGAAACGAATGAGTTGTGATTTGATGATACCTTTAAATGTATGTTGAGGATGAAATGATTTTGTGTGCAACAATTGATGTGAATCAGTTGGTTTAAAATACACTTTATAATCTAAATGACCGGACGCCTGAAATTGCTTGCCTTTATACACGGTCATATCGAGAAAATCAACAGAATTTTCACTGATAGTAGCTTTCAATTTAATATTTGGATCTAAAAATTCATCAAAATCTTCTTTTGAATGTTCCCAAATAATAAAAATGTCATCTAAATACCTGAGATATACGAGAGGATGCTTTGCACATTTGCTTAAGGCATTTTCCTCCCATTCCGCTACATAAATGCTTGCAAAATTAGGACTGAATCTTTTGCCCATAGGACAACCCATTATTTGTAGAAAATATTCTCCATTGAATTGAAAGTCATTACCTTTTAAGCTCAGCTCTAAAAGATCCAAAATTTGTTCATCCGGGCGTTTCGCATCCGGATATTTTTCAAATGCATTTTTAACTGATTTAACACCTTTATCAATATCAATGTTCGTATACATACTGTCGATATCCAAAGTAGCCAGAATTGCATTTTTCGATATTTTCAATTTCGAAATTTTTGACAGGAAATCCTGTGTATTTTTTAGATAGCTCGGATGTCTATTTGCTATAGGTTTCAGATGATAATCAATTAATTCCGAGATCGCATAAGATTCCGAATTACAATCTGATACAATTGGCCTCCCGGGTGGAGTTAAGTCATCCGTCCATGAAGAACGGTCTTTGTGGATCTTTGGTAGGATATAAAATTGTCTTGTTTGAGCACTGAGCTTAGCTGTTAAATATTTCAATTGTTTTTTGGTAATGTGACCTTCGTCGAGGAGAAATTTTAAGATCTTATTGAATTTTTCGATATTACTAGGCCAAATAAGTGAATCTATTTTCTTATAATGTTTTGTATTGCTGAGTTGTCTCATGGCTTCCTTTATATAATTATCCCGAGATAGAACAACTACCGACCCACCTTTGTCGGCTGGTTTAATTACTAATTTCTTATTTTTTCGAAGTTTCGTGAGGGCTCTCCGTTCACCAGCTGTTAAATTGTCTTTATCGGAGAGTATGTTCATGCTGAACACCTTTTTGATGATTCGTTTGCTAGCCTCAATAATTTCGGGATCTACTTCACTATCTGGAGGTGACCAACCAGATGATTCTGTAAAAGGAAGTTTCCGACCGCTGGAGTTTCTAAAGCGGTCGGCTAATTTCATTTGCCTAAGAAAATTACAGTTGTATGATGGTAAATTTGTTTGGTTATCAGTTTTAGGCTTGGGTGTTGGTACAAAAGTTAAACCGCGATCTAAAAGAGATTTCTCTTGGGTTGTTAGGTCATTGGTGCCAGACAGGTTAACCACATTAGTTCCTAATCCCACATCTGTTAGGCGGCTGTTACCTTTGCCTTTACTTAGTTTAAATTTAGGTGGTTCAACCAGTGATCGTACATAATATTGGCGGTTCTCGTGGTCCAATGGATTAAATCCTGAGCAACATCAAACTTCGCGTCATCAATTTTTGGTATCACGTTAACGTCCTTCACTTTCCGAATGGTTTCGTTGATGATGCTCAGGGTTCTCCTCTCAGCCTGAGGGAGTTTTTGCGAAAAGTTTAGTTCAGCGAAATAAATTTTTGCGGATCTAAACTTGACCCTGATATCGCTAAGCATATTCCGCAACTGCTTAACTACGAGATCAGAATTATCGTTTCGAGAATTCACGCCAATATTTAATAATATTTTTTGGGGACTGGACTGGCCCCTGTGCCCTTTAAACATAGAGCGCAGATGATTGAATTTGGCGCCGGGGTAACACTCCACCTGGATGTCCGGATGGTGATTTCGATCAATGCGTCCTAAATTTGAACTTCCAATCATAAGGATGTTTTTACAAACATCGGGGAGGCGCCAATTCCTTTTGTCAAAATTAACTCCGCTTTTATGCCGAAACTGGGAGAATTTAGAATCAAATGAGCGGCCCGAGTTGCGGCTCGGTGATTTGACTTTCTCTGAGTACGATATACCTGGTTGAACCACACTAGAGGCAGGAGAAGGGGGAGAAGAAACAGAAACAGGAGAGGAAACAGAAGCAGGAGAAGAAACAGAAGGAGGAGGAGGAGTTCTAGTGAGAGCACTAGGAGAACCAGAGAAGAAAGGCTGAGGAGGAGTAGGAGGTAGAGGAGCAAGACGAGGCGAGACAGCGTTACTCAATTTGCGAGCATCTTCAGTCACAATATGGACCGGAGATGTTTGCAAATTGAGGCGCTTACTCTGAGAGAAAGAAGAAGTAGAAGGAAAAGAAGAGGGAGAAGTGCTTTGCCTTGATCTTTTCTTATTTTGCTTTTCGCGTTGGGGTAGAGGGACAACACGGGCCGGAGTTTGCTTGCTCCCTCCCGTATTGTTCCTTACTCCAGACGCCGGGCGAAGTTCCGAAATGTAAGACTCATAGGCCGAAATAGTCTTATCTGTCAACTTATTTTTAAAGTTCTTTTTAGCCCAGATCAAGGCACGCGCCGAAGCGCTGTTGAAGTCTATTTTTTCGAGTCCAGGAGGTGGTCGCATAGCCAAAGTTATCTTAGACTTCAACTGGTTTAAATTTACCTTATAATGCTCAACTAAAGCATTTAACGTTTGATTGGCCCATCCCACACTAATCTGTCGAAAAACAGAAAAAATGTGTGGGGTGGGAAGAGCTGGCTTTAGAAAGCCACCTAACTCATCTACTTTCTTCTCCAGCTGTTTCGGGAAATCCCGATTTGCCAAATGGTGCTCTAATAGCCCAATGTGGTGCAAACATTGAAGCACCTGAAACAAAGCCTTGACCAGCCTAGAATAAGCCTGGAACGATTGTTCCTGGCCAGTTCCGGACTGGGCAACTCTCTGCCTCTGATGCCTCTGCCCTTTTCTTGCCATTGTTAAGGAAAGTAGTTGAATTAAGTATAAATAAAATATAAAAGTGATGAAATAAATAAAATTGGAAAATTAGATATTACCTATTAAAGAAGATACCTGTATTGGTTGCAGTCTTCAGCAAAGGTAGAAAATAATCCGTCTGTCTCGACGCGTTTCGCTTGGTTTGGCTTTTTCAAAGAGACTTTGAGGAAAATGAATCCAACTTTGGGAGGGCATGCATGGTATATATCCAAATGTGGGCTGGGGGTGTTTTTCACAGCTCAGTACATAATTAAACTCAGTAACAAGCTGACAAATGTCACTCATCAAATTAATTCTTTTCAATCTGAGATGTCCCAAGTTTGTTTTTCACAACTCAGTTTGTGTGGTCCAAACAAATTAGATGAAGCCCTATTGATTGGCTTCCATTCAATTTTAATCAGTCAGTGAGTGGTTTGCTTTACTGACCCCATGAAGCCCCATTGGTTGGCTTTGATTTAAGTAAAACCAATCGGGAGCGGTTTGCTTTACTGGCTTCAGAAGTATGTGAAAATAATATGAAAAAATGGTTTGATAAAATATATTGAGACTAAAGAAATAAATGAAAAAATAACGCCAAAGATCATGATGCCTCACGAATGTTATCAGTTGGAATGAATATCCCCCGACGGAGGTTTATGACGGAAAATATTTTACACCACGTAGAAATTGTGTTTTTTACCTTGTGAACCTCTACATTGTGTGAAAGGTATGAAAAATTAAAAATAAAAATAAAAATAATAATTTAAATAAATGAATCAACCAAATAAGTAAATAAATAAATAAATAAATAAATAAATAAATAAATAAATAAATAAATAAACATTACTAAAAAATAAAAAATAATCAATAAATAAATATATAAATAAATAAATAATAATTTTATTTAGGAAATACATACACATGATTGAAATTGGAACCTATTTTGTTTTGGGGCATATATGAACTCTGGCACTCGCCTGTGTGTGTTTGAGGTTAAAAAATCGCACTGGCACAGACATTTCCTACTGAAACGTTTTTTTCTTTTAATATGCCGCTGAAAAATTGTTTTCATTTACTGAACCCTGATGGGTTTCAAACGTAACAAAAAAGTACATAAAATTGATTTAAACTAAGTGATGAGCTTAGGAACTGGTTAAACTGACTGGCAATAATTGATGTTATTCATTGATGGGCTCTGATTTAGTCCTTACAAGGATGTTACGCAAGCTTTTGTTTTTCTTATAGGCGATGACAGGTCGAAGGTTAAAAAATCGCACTGGCACAGACATTTCCTACTGAAACGTTTTTTTCTTTTAATATGCCGCTGAAAAATTGTTTTCATTTACTGAACCCTGATGGGTTTCAAACGTAACAAAAAAGTACATAAAATTGATTTAAACTAAGTGATGAGCTTAGGAACTGGTTAAACTGACTGGCAATAATTGATGTTATTCATTGATGGGCTCTGATTTAGTCCTTACAAGGATGTTACGCAAGCTTTTGTTTTTCTTATAGGCGATGACAGGTCGAAGATTCAAAGGTTCATTTAATTTAGCATTGGTAAAATTGAATTCATCTTTTAACATTTTTGCTATTTCGATATTCATTCTGTTGTACGTTAAAGTGAAAGGAATGATGGACCTCCTTTCGCATTCGCCCTCTGATATGTTCATACCAAATGGCCAGAGGGTTTGAAGCGTATTGATCCAAAAAGCTTCACGTTTTTTTCTAAATTCATCCGTTTCTTCTAATGTGTCTTTAATTGGTGGTTGTTCAATAGGATGGATTTCGAAATCGTCCAAAGAATGGCCAGGAAGGTTAAAATGTTGTGCTACTGGGGCATCAGCATTATGTTTTATATCCTGTTTGTGTCTAGTAGCACGTTCTCGGAAAGGATTTTGACTTTGACCAACATACTGTTTCCGACATCGCTTACAAGTGATAAGGTAAATAATGTTTGGTGAATCACAATGGAGGGGGTTACGGATCTGATAATGATTTTTCGTTTGTTCGGAGGAAAATTCCTCTTTCTGATCAGGCATAAAAGTATGCAGTCTACAACGAGGCTTTTTGCAATTAAATACCACGCCACTACTATTTTGCAACGGTCTATTGTGTTCAATCTTCAGTGGTTCGAAATCGGTAGTTTCAGCTGGACTTTCGAGCTTTTTCAGGGTTTGGGATTTCAGGCTACGCAGAAGGCGCAGCGAGTACCCTCT
The DNA here is from genome assembly GCA_031216915.1 of Pictodentalium vernedei. Classification (NCBI taxonomy): domain Eukaryota; kingdom Metazoa; phylum Mollusca; class Scaphopoda; order Dentaliida; family Dentaliidae; genus Pictodentalium; species Pictodentalium vernedei. Next base: position 555,353,638 of record CM062295.1, on the reverse strand, counting down.
CGATCTGAGGGCGCCAAATAGAGTGGAACAAGCCTCAATGAAATTTACCTTATCACTTGAATTGCGGTGGAAACGAATGAGTTGTGATTTGATGATACCTTTAAATGTATGTTGAGGATGAAATGATTTTGTGTGCAACAATTGATGTGAATCAGTTGGTTTAAAATACACTTTATAATCTAAATGACCGGACGCCTGAAATTGCTTGCCTTTATACACGGTCATATCGAGAAAATCAACAGAATTTTCACTGATAGTAGCTTTCAATTTAATATTTGGATCGTGATTGTTCAAAATTTCTAAAAATTCATCAAAATCTTCTTTTGAATGTTCCCAAATAATAAAAATGTCATCTAAATACCTGAGATATACGAGAGGATGCTTTGCACATTTGCTTAAGGCATTTTCCTCCCATTCCGCTACATAAATGCTTGCAAAATTAGGACTGAATCTTTTGCCCATAGGACAACCCATTATTTGTAGAAAATATTCTCCATTGAATTGAAAGTCATTACCTTTTAAGCTCAGCTCTAAAAGATCCAAAATTTGTTCATCCGGGCGTTTCGCATCCGGATATTTTTCAAATGCATTTTTAACTGATTTAACACCTTTATCAATATCAATGTTCATATACATACTGTCGATATCCAAAGTAGCCAGAATTGCATTTTTCGATATTTTCAATTTCGAAATTTTTGACAGGAAATCCTGTGTATTTTTTAGATAGCTCGGATGTCTATTTGCTATAGGTTTCAGATGATAATCAATTAATTCCGAGATCGCATAAGATTCCGAATTACAATCTGATACAATTGGCCTCCCGGGTGGAGTTAAGTCATCCGTCCATGAAGAACGGTCTTTGTGGATCTTTGGTAGGATATAAAATTGTCTTGTTTGAGCACTGAGCTTAGCTGTTAAATATTTCAATTGTTTTTTGGTAATGTGACCTTCGTCGAGGAGAAATTTTAAGATCTTATTGAATTTTTCGATATTACTAGGCCAAATAAGTGAATCTATTTTCTTATAATGTTTTGTATTGCTGAGTTGTCTCATGGCTTCCTTTATATAATTATCCCGAGATAGAACAACTACCGACCCACCTTTGTCGGCTGGTTTAATTACTAATTTCTTATTTTTTCGAAGTTTCGTGAGGGCTCTCCGTTCACCAGCTGTTAAATTGTCTTTATCGGAGAGTATGTTCATGCTGAACACCTTTTTGATGATTCGTTTGCTAGCCTCAATAATTTCGGGATCTACTTCACTATCTGGAGGTGACCAACCAGATGATTCTGTAAAAGGAAGTTTCCGACCGCTGGAGTTTCTAAAGCGGTCGGCTAATTTCATTTGCCTAAGAAAATTACAGTTGTATGATGGTAAATTTGTTTGGTTATCAGTTTTAGGCTTGGGTGTTGGTACAAAAGTTAAACCGCGATCTAAAAGAGATTTCTCTTGGGTTGTTAGGTCATTGGTGCCAGACAGGTTAACCACATTAGTTCCTAATCCCACATCTGTTAGGCGGCTGTTACCTTTGCCTTTACTTAGTTTAAATTTAGGTGGTTCAACCAGTGATCGTACATAATATTGGCGGTTCTCGTGGTCCAATGGATTAAATCCTGAGCAACATCAAACTTCGCGTCATCAATTTTTGGTATCACGTTAACGTCCTTCACTTTCCGAATGGTTTCGTTGATGATGCTCAGGGTTCTCCTCTCAGCCTGAGGGAGTTTTTGCGAAAAGTTTAGTTCAGCGAAATAAATTTTTACGGATCTAAACTTGACCCTGATATCGCTAAGCATATTCCGCAACTGCTTAACTACGAGATCAGAATTATCGTTTCGAGAATTCACGCCAATATTTAATAATATTTTTTGGGGACTGGACTGGCCCCTGTGCCCTTTAAACATAGAGCGCAGATGATTGAATTTGGCGCCGGGGTAACACTCCACCTGGATGTCCGGATGGGGATTTCGATCAATGCGTCCTAAATTTGAACTTCCAATCATAAGGATGTTTTTACAAACATCGGGGAGGCGCCAATTCCTTTTGTCAAAATTAACTCCGCTTTTATGCCGAAACTGGGAGAATTTAGAATCAAATGAGCGGCCCGAGTTGCGGCTCGGTGATTTGACTTTCTCTGAGTACGATATACCTGGTTGAACCACACTAGAGGCAGGAGAAGGGGGAGAAGAAACAGAAACAGGAGAGGAAACAGAAGCAGGAGAAGAAACAGAAGGAGGAGGAGGAGTTCTAGTGAGAGCACTAGGAGAACCAGAGAAGAAAGGCTGAGGAGGAGTAGGAGGTAGAGGAGCAAGACGAGGCGAGACAGCGTTACTCAATTTGCGAGCATCTTCAGTCACAATATGGACCGGAGATGTTTGCAAATTGAGGCGCTTACTCTGAGAGAAAGAAGAAGTAGAAGGAAAAGAAGAGGGAGAAGTGCTTTGCCTTGATCTTTTCTTATTTTGCTTTTTGCGTTGGGGTAGAGGGACAACACGGGCTGGAGTTTGCTTGCTCCCTCCCGTATTGTTCCTTACTCCAGACGCCGGGCGAAGTTCCGAAATGTAAGACTCATAGGCCGAAATAGTCTTATCTGTCAACTTATTTTTAAAGTTCTTTTTAGCCCAGATCAAGGCACGCGCCGAAGCGCTGTTGAAGTCTATTTTTTCGAGTCCAGGAGGTGGTCGCATAGCCAAAGTTATCTTAGACTTCAACTGGTTTAAATTTACCTTATAATGCTCAACTAAAGCATTTAACGTTTGATTGGCCCATCCCACACTAATCTGTCGAAAAACAGAAAAAATGTGTGGGGTGGGAAGAGCTGGCTTTAGAAAGCCACCTAACTCATCTACTTTCTTCTCCAGCTGTTTCGGGAAATCCCGATTTGCCAAATGGTGCTCTAATAGCCCAATGTGGTGCAAACATTGAAGCACCTGAAACAAAGCCTTGACCAGCCTAGAATAAGCCTGGAACGATTGTTCCTGGCCAGTTCCGGACTGGGCAACTCTCTGCCTCTGATGCCTCTGCCCTTTTCTTGCCATTGTTAAGGAAAGTAGTTGAATTAAGTATAAATAAAATATAAAAGTGATGAAATAAATAAAATTGGAAAATTAGATATTACCTATTAAAGAAGATACCTGTATTGGTTGCAGTCTTCAGCAAAGGTAGAAAATAATCCGTCTGTCTCGACGCGTTTCGCTTGGTTTGGCTTTTTCAAAGAGACTTTGAGGAAAATGAATCCAACTTTGGGAGGGCATGCATGGTATATATCCAAATGTGGGCTGGGGGTGTTTTTCACAGCTCAGTACATAATTAAACTCAGTAACAAGCTGACAAATGTCACTCATCTAATTAATTCTTTTCAATCTGAGATGTCCCAAGTTTGTTTTTCACAACTCAGTTTGTGTGGTCCAAACAAATTAGATGAAGCCCTATTGATTGGCTTCCATTCAATTTTAATCAGTCAGTGAGTGGTTTGCTTTACTGACCCCATGAAGCCCCATTGGTTGGCTTTGATTTAAGTAAAACCAATCGGGAGCGGTTTGCTTTACTGGCTTCAGAAGTATGTGAAAATAATATGAAAAAATGGTTTGATAAAATATATTGAGACTAAAGAAATAAATGAAAAAATAACGCCAAAGATCATGATGCCTCACGAATGTTATCAGTTGGAATGAATATCCCCCGACGGAGGTTTATGACGGAAAATATTTTACACCACGTAGAAATTGTGTTTTTTACCTTGTGAACCTCTACATTGTGTGAAAGGTATGAAAAATTAAAAATAAAAATAAAAATAATAATTTAAATAAATGAATCAACCAAATAAGTAAATAAATAAATAAATAAATAAATAAATAAATAAATAAATAAACATTACTAAAAAATAAAAAATAATCAATAAATAAATATATAAATAAATAAATAATAATTTTATTTAGGAAATACATCCACATGATTGAAATTGGAACCTATTTTGTTTTGGGGCATATATGAACTCTGGCACTCGCCTGTGTGTGTTTGAGGTTAAAAAATCGCACTGGCACAGACATTTCCTACTGAAACGTTTTTTTCTTTTAATATGCCGCTGAAAAATTGTTTTCATTTACTGAACCCTGATGGGTTTCAAACGTAACAAAAAAGTACATAAAATTGATTTAAACTAAGTGATGAGCTTAGGAACTGGTTAAACTGACTGGCAATAATTGATGTTATTCATTGATGGGCTCTAATTTAGTCCTTACAAGGATGTTACGCAAGCTTTTGTTTTTCTTATAGGCGATGACAGGTCGAAGATTCAAAGGTTCATTTAATTTAGCATTGGTAAAATTGAATTCATCTTACTGCAATGTGCAAAAATTTTGGAAACTTTGAACCTTGCAATGACCTTCAACAATGTTTTATTTTATGGTACAGTGAGACGTGGCTGATACATATTGGTCTCAACACTGACCTGGAATTATAAAGATAGTCTGTCTCAATTTATTTTTCTGTGAAATTAGAGAGTCAAAGTATAGGCGTAGGTAACAGGATAAGGCGTCGCCTTACGGAAACTTGGACCGTGTATATATGTGGGGTCAACAGGAGTCATGGGTTATGGCTTACTTCTAAAGAGGTCAGTGGTACTGTGTGCATTCGGGGGCAAGGGGGGTGGGGAGGTTCCGGTCAAAATGGCAAGTTGGATAAAACTTTAATCACATATTGGATGAAAATTGTATGCATGTGACTGGGTTGTGCCATAGAACAGGGGAATTTAAGATTCCGTAAGGGGGAGCGTGTTGGACACAAGTCTCACAAAGTCAACTGAAAGAGCAGGTGGCTGTCAGAATGATGTTTGGGCCTTGTGTATAAAGTCGGTAGAGCTGCATGGGGTTAGCCCCTAGTCCTCGCGTATTAAAGTGAATGGGCAGTAGCAGTACAGTGTTACAATGAGTAAAGCATGATAAGACCCATTTGGGTGGTGTGCAATTCTTTTGTAGCAGTTGAGTCTAAGAGACATTATACTAGAGTGACGTCGCAAAAGAGCAATGAGCACGAGCGACGTCAGGACAAGGGGACGACTGTGCATTGAGAATGTTCCAGTCATTGTGACAAGAGGTGTTTGTGTGTGTGTGTTTGAGGTTAAAAAATCGCACTGGCACAGACATTTCCTACTGAAACGTTTTTTTCTTTTAATATGCCGCTGAAAAATTGTATTTTTATACTGTACCAATGACCCAGACATAGCTGGTGCTAACTCTTAAAATATAGGGCCAAACACAAATTTTGCCCCCCAATCCCCAAAATTTGCATCTAAAACTAAAGAAAACATGTCCAGAGAGGCCCTCCACACCTCGCCCCCACTGCGCATGCGCAGTGTCAAGGACGTTCCGAAATTGGCGCCATTTATCATTCTAAGTTTGGCCCTTCATCAGTTAACATCTGACTGATCTTTGTGCTTTTAAATCTCAGTTTAAAGGATGCCAGACAAATAAATATTAGTGAAATGGTGATTCTAAGGAGGATAGAAAAGGAGGAGAGGAAAAGAATGTGTGACAGAATATTATCAGGGCTGTAACTTAAAATTTTTTAATGAAATTATGTTAAGTTACCTATTTTCAAGGCAGCAGCCATTTTGTTGTCATTCTGATTATTTAGTTACACTGTTTTTACAAGTGTTTTTCCTCTCTCCCTGTCCTTTAAGTTCCCCCTTGCTATTCTCCCATGCTTTTGGCATAATTTCTGTAATTATTATTACTAAAATTTCTTGGGAGTTTAGCTGAATAACAGAATGAATTCTGTTCTTTCCCCATGTTTACGTCTTCACCTACGGGTGGTTAGGCGTTGTGTTCTGCATCTACCATCTGATGTTCTGCAGTTTCTTCCCTGGAAGTCTCTGTTTTGCATCAGATGGTGTATTTTTGGTAACTGATTTCGGGCCTGGGTGCCTGGAGTCTTATTTTAGTGTTTTTACACTCATTGTTTACATTTACAACAGCCCTCTGTGTGAGGGGGGGATTTCTAAATAATAATATCTTTATGTTATTTCAATCATAACTAGATACATTATTATTGTTCGTAAGTGTTGAATAAATTGTTTAAAATATTTTTAAAATTTTTGTCCACACTTAGGCTTGGGATCCATTGGGGCTCAACGTTACTTTTCAGAAACTTGGGCTGTTCTGAAAAAATATTTTTTCAAAATATTTTGATTTCAATTATTTTTTCTATATTAATGGATCATATTATTATTATGTATTTTGATTGCCAGGGGTTAGTGCGAGTACCAGGACTTGTTTTCTTTTCACATTGAAAGGATATTGATCTATTGTTTTAAGAGGAAGTCTTCCTCTGACCTTATTATCATTCTATATGTGGTCAGTGTACTCGCATTAACTCCGGTTCTGTATCGTATGATTTCGATGACAATATGGGAAGCGTATGTCACGGTATGTTGTTGGGGATTTGGACACTCCGGTCCTTTCCCCGCAGGGTCACTCTACTTTATCAATTTCTATTTCAGACGATCAAGATTAGGGTGATGTATCTGTGATGTCTTCCAACAGTGTGCCTCCGTCGTCACAATTAATGAAGGGCTAGCGGAAAAGTGCTCATGTAATACGCCAATTGCCTAAGAGGACCCTAGTAGGTTCGACGGCCTTTGACGTCCGCTAGCTCGCCCGGTGTAGCGTCCATTCACCGAATGGTTCGGCAGCCGGGTTCGTCCGTTGCGGTCTAGAAGGAATTTTGGGGTGATGCGAGCACTATAAAATTAACTTAATGCACACCCAGTGACGGCGGATCGGAGGGAGAACGGAGGAAGCCTTTTAGTCCGGTTCATAGCTCGTTCCGGTCCATCCGGACGGCAAGCGAGAGAGGCCCCTCTCTCGTTCAACAACATCTGGCCCCAGATGTTGTGGTACAAATGTGTCGTTAGCGGAGCATACGTCCGTCGCTCGGGACGCTCCGTTGTATAGGCAGTCCGCTGAGACTGCTAAGGCTTCCTCTTCTCGTCAGCGCACACGACCGCACCTTGGCTGCGTGACCGCCGATATATTACCAGCTTCGCCGATCAAGGATTCTTCGGCGACCAGGTCACACCATCCGGCAGCCAGGGATTCGAGACCGATGGACTCCGGACGTTCGCATAGGAAAAGTATGCGGGAGCCATCTGATGCGGAGCTGCCCTCGGCGAAGCAGCGATAGACTGCGCCTCCGCAGGTCTCGACGCCGGACATTCTTGTGCACATAGCACAGCTTATCGCAGCATCCCAGCAGCCGACAGAAACGGTGTCGGATCGAGAATTATCCGACAGCGCTGGGTCGGTAGCCGGGGACTCGAGGTCTGCAGACTCCGGACGTTCGCATAGGAAGTATGCGGGAGTCAACGTACACGGAGCTTCCAGCGGCAATGCATCGTAAGTCCGCTACTGCACAGGCCTCGGGAACGAACGTGCTTTCCTTAATAGCACAGTTTATCGCAGCATCCCAGCATCAACTGAATCTGTCGCATATATTTTATCCGACGATGCTGGGTCGGGACGCTCCGCGGAAGCGGGTACGGACGTCCGAAAGTTTCATCCGGTCTGACGGGATACCGAAAGGGATTCGGTGGATTTCAAGCTTTCCCTTTCGGAACAACATATGCTGCGATGCCGGATAAGAAACTGATAGCGTCGGTGGACTTTGAAATTTTTGGTTCGGTTCAGGGACATCGTCCCTCAGTTCCGACATAGTCCAATAATGTCACACAAACTTTCGAATTATTGAACGACGCTATATATATTATTATTTTATGCTTGCTATCCAAGCATTTCTGGTTTCTTGTTCGAAGAGTTATGGAGATGTCTTTCAAAAGTGTGCCTCTGTCGTCATAGTTAATGAAGAGTTAGCGGCAATAAGTGCTCATGGAATATGTCTATCGCTTACGGAGTGACATTCGCTAGCTCACCCGGTGTAGCGTACATTCATCGAATGGTTCGGCTGCCGGGTTCGTCCGTTGCGGTCTAGGAAGGAGATTTGGGTGATGCGAGCACTTTAATTACTTTAGTACTCACCCAGTGACGGCAGATTGAGGACAGATCGGAGGAAGCCAACAACATAGGGGACCGCATGTTGTGGTTCAGATATTTTACATTCGGAGCATATGTCCGTTGCTCGGGACGCTCCGTTATATTGACAGTCCGAGAGACTGTCTTTAATGCTTCCTCATCCTCACAGCAGGGCACACGACCGCACATTGGCTACGTGACCTCGAGTATCCGATCAGTTTCGGCATTCAGTGATTCCACAGCGAATAGGTCGCGCCATCCGGTAGCCAAGGGACACGAGGCCTATACACTCCGTTCGCTCGCATATTGGAAGTATGCACGGGGTAACGATCTCGGAGCTTCCTGCGGCAATGCATCGTAAGACCGCTGCTCCTCAGGCCTCAGTGACGGACGTGCTATCCGAGTTAGCACAGTTGTTTCGCAGCATCCCAGCAATTGACGGTTTCTCGGTCGAATCAGGAATTATCCGACGGCGCTGGGTCGGTGCGGTCCGCGGTTGCATCAAGCTACGGACGACCGAACGCTTTATAGGGTCCGACAGGATGGCGAAAGGGATTCGAAAGATTTCGAGTTTTCCCTTTAGTAGTATCGGAAGATGCCTTTCATATCTTCTGGCTTTTCTTCCAGTGATTATTTTTCGGACTTCATTGCTGCGATCTTGGATAAGAGACTTATAGCGTCATTGGACTCGGATTTTTCGATCGGTACAGGGACTTTGTCCCTGACTTACCGACGCAGTCCAATATTGTCATTACAACATGTGTTTTATTTTTCGACGCTATATATTTATATATATACAAGACGGCTACTAAGCATTATAGTTTAGTTTCTTGTCCGCGTGGCTCATTTCTGCCATTTTATCTTTTTTACATATAGTTTATTTTGGCAGAGCAGGGCATACCGAGAGTTCATATGCGTCTAGACGGTGTGATTAAAGACTGCATATATTCTTTTTCACCGTTTATGTCTTTTCCAATTTCAATGTTGGGAACGACATTATGTATATTAGACTTAACTTAGACGCTTTATTATACGTAATCCGCCTTACTGAGGCGTTATCATTACGTCTTCAAGAAAAGATTTACGGGATATTATTCTCAATGTAATTTCTTTTGAGGGCAGTAGTTTGTTCACGTATAACTCCGCCCTTCAGTGGCTGATTGGAGTTGGTTAGACGTGAGGCAGCCCTAGCTACATCCACGCGTGGATAGTAGGTTAAGAACTCTCTCAGAGTCGCTTCGTTCTCGGAGGAGCTTCTCTTCGACGGCAACTTTCCGGCAATCCATGAATTGCTTGATTTATACATTCTCTTGTCTATCTAGTGTTACAAGAGATTCAGACTGGGGCAGACATTCGGTGGTTGACTCAGAGAGTGCCGCCGCAGTTGCCGGACCCGAGTGTGGCTGTTATGACGGTTGCCAGTCAAACAGATTGGGATATATACTGATCCCTACGGATTCGAAGTGCCAGGGTCTTTGGGTTCCGCAGTCTTTTAGCTATCAGTTAACTTCCGCGGAATAATGTTTTTTAGGCTTGCTTTATGTCATTGCATGAACATTATTCAGAAACGCATGCCCAAATTCCTGTCCTTTAATTCGACAGTAGTGGCGTATCTCCGGAACCAGGGAGGCACTCTTTCGTTTCCGTTATTCAATTTAATGGAAAGAATCCGTCTGTTGGTTATAGTACACCAAGTTCAGTTTTGGTCCGTCATATTCTGGGTCGTCTGATTGTTTTATCGCACTCCCGTTCTCTTACGGGTCGCTTGTTGCTGTCAGAATGGACTCTCAACAAACAAGTATTCAATCAGATTTGCTATCTATGGGAGCGCCCAATGATGTTTTATTTATGACACAGTTGGCTAATCATTGCAGACGTATGTGTTGGCTTGTCCAGATCTCTGAGCTAATACTGTTAACGCTCTATTGATCTATAGGACAGAATGATAGGATACGCGTATCCTCCGGCGCTGTTGTTTTTAGCAGGTATTGCTAAGATAAACAACCACAATATATTTCTGTTGATAGCATCTCTATCTTCACAGAGATCATGAGTAATTTACTCTCTTGTCTACTGTGGATCTTAACGTGAAATCTTCCTCTATGTGAGGATCTTTTTTCACTGGGTAAATCGTGTCATTTTTATCACAACCAGCAAGGTCGCAACCTTCATGTTTTCCGTTGTGTGGTCCATATTGCATTGTAAGCACTGTACTGGACGAGCTTTGGACGCGATTTCTTACTATAGGAGATCCTCTTCTTCGCTATTCTATGCGACTAAAGTGGAGGCTCTTCCGTCGTGGTGTAGGGATCATTATGTTCATTTGGTTGATCCCTCCATACTACTCATTGCTTTTTTTTTAGTATACTTGTTTCACAAGATCTACTGCAGCCTGTTGTTATTTAGGTTATAGGTTTATGTTACCTCATACCTATGCACTCTACGATAGTTTACAATTGAGTCTTTTGTCTCTTTATCTAAGTCAGTTAGTAACTTTTTGATAAATAGACTTAGAATCTTTAGATTAAATTCCTATACGGATTTTAACTTCAGGTTCTTATTTAGCTAAGTAATCATTTGAGCCTCTGGAAACAGTAGTTTTCAAATTCTGACCTTTTAGACAGTAATTCTGTTGGTTTCTCTTTTACTGTAGAGTCAGTGAGTTTCATGCACTATCGATGGATGATTTTCACTTTCATAGTTTCGGAATCAATACTTCCGTTACTATTTAGGTTGGATTGTTGCATAAGAGTTAGGCTCCTATTATCCGGAACCTATTATTTTAAGGTCCTTCCGTCTTCGTATGGGCATAGGCCTTTACTCTTTCCGGGTACAGTTTATGTATTTATAAACAGATATCTGTTTATTACAAGGGCGTAAGCTTCTTCTGTCTTTGATGTCTAGTAGAAGGACGTTACGCTCCATTTTATTGTTAATGGATTCTATTAACTAGCGTACTGCTTATGGTATATCATTGGCTTAGCAGTTGTGCTTAAGATTTCGGCTCATGAAGTAAGAGTTCTTCTACTTCTTGGGCTTACATTAATAGTGTTCTATTATAGATTTTTGAAGGCTGCTCATTGCGCTCAGCCATCCGTTCATGAATTTTATCTCAGAAATATCGAGTCCATTTCTGGAGGCCTCTATTGTTAGGTCTATTATCTACTGCTCAGAATGTCATTCACTTAACAGTTGCTACTATAGCTAGGTAGGCTGTCTGTTTCGGCAGTGTCTCCGTTCGGCTGCCCTCTTCGCTCTGGGCTATTTGACCCAGGGCAAGAAAAAGGGGGGGGGGAGGGTGTTCCCTTGGGTCACCTGTTTTTACTATGAAAACAAGGGGATACCTCCTCCGGAGTTAGTAATTCTGAGCTGTTTTTAGGATGGTTGTTTAGTGAGAAGTTTAAGTTTATAAAATTCATTCAAGTCTTAGTTTTTAAAGTATAGCTTTTGAATATTGCATATGTCAACGGACATGATTATGCAATTCTCACACACTTTTAGGAGTATAAGAGTCTCTATTCTCTAGACTTACTTTATTATTGGCTTACTTTAAAAATTATTAGTATAAGGATTATTGGATATTAATAGAGTACATGGATGTATGAAGCTCAATTTTTGGAAGGTGTTGTATCTTTCTAATTTATCATAAATAAGAAAGATACATGTAAGGCCTATTACTTCTTTTCCCTACAGGGGATGACTCTATTTTATTTTATTGAGCGTATTCCATTTTGCTCTATGTCCTTGGCCCTCCAGCCTTTTTACTATTCAGCTATGTCTGGGTCATTGGTACAGTATAAAAATGTTAAAAAATTTATAGTAATTTATATATTTTTTATACTTACCAATGACCCAGACGGGGATGGCCCTCCCAGGAGTTGGGAACTCTTGCCTCCCCGCTGAGTACATAGCGCTTACCAGGCACTGGTTATTAGAATGATAAATGGCGCCAATTTCGGAACGTCCTTGACACTGCGCATGCGCAGTGGGGGCGAGGTGTGGAGGGCCTCTCTGGACATGTTTTCTTTAGTTTTAGATGCAAATTTTGGGGATTGGGGGGCAAAATTTGTGTTTGGCCCTATATTTTAAGAGTTAGCACCAGCTATGTCTGGGTCATTGGTAAGTATAAAAAATATATAAATTACTATAAATTTTTTAACTTTCATTTACTGAACCCTGATGGGTTTCAAACGTAACAAAAAAGTACATAAAATTGATTTAAACTAAGTGATGAGCTTAGGAACTGGTTAAACTGACTGGCAATAATTGATGTTATTCATTGATGGGCTCTAATTTAGTCCTTACAAGGATGTTACGCAAGCTTTTGTTTTTCTTATAGGCGATGACAGGTCGAAGATTCAAAGGTTCATTTAATTTAGCATTGGTAAAATTGAATTCATCTTTTAACATTTTTGCTATTTCGATATTCATTCTGTTGTACGTTAAAGTGAAAGGAATGATGGACCTCCTTTCGCATTCGCCCTCTGATATGTTCATACCAAATGGCCAGAGGGTTTGAAGCGTATTGATCCAAAAAGCTTCACGTTTTTTTCTAAATTCATCCGTTTCTTCTAATGTGTCTTTAATTGGTGGTTGTTCAATAGGATGGATTTCGAAATCGTCCAAAGAATGGCCAGGAAGGTTAAAATGTTGTGCTACTGGGGCATCAGCATTATGTTTTATATCCTGTTTGTGTCTAGTAGCACGTTCTCGAAAAGGATTTTGACTTTGACCAACATACTGTTTCCGACATCGCTTACAAGTGATAAGGTAAATAATGTTTGGTGAATCACAATGGAGGGGGTTACGGATCTGATAATGATTTTTCGTTTGTTCGGAGGAAAATTCCTCTTTATGATCAGGCATAAAAGTATGCAGTCTACAACGAGGCTTTTTGCAATTAAATACCGCGCCACTACTGTTTTGCAACGGTCTGTTGTGTTCAATCTTCAGTGGTTCGAAATCGGTAGTTTCAGCTGGACTTTCGAGCTTTTTCAAGGTTTGGGATTTCAGGCTACGCAAAAGGCGCAGCGAGTACCCTCTCGATCTGAGGGCGCCAAATAGAGTAGAACAAGCCTCATTGAAATTTACCTTATCACTTGAATTGCGGTGGAAACGAATGAGCTGTGATTTGATGATACCTTTAAATGTATGTTGAGGATGAAATGATTTAGTGTGCAACAATTGATGTGAATCAGTTGGTTTAAAATATACTTTATAATCTAAATGACCGGACGCCTGAAATTGCTTGCCTTTATACACGGTTACATCGAGAAAATCAACAGAATTTTCACTGATAGTAGCTTTCAATTTAATATTTGGATCGTGATTATTCAAAATTTCTAAAAATTCATCAAAATCTTCTTTTGAATGTTCCCAAATAATAAAAATGTCATCTAAATATCTGAGATATACGAGAGGATGCTTTGCACATTTGCTTAAGGCATTTTCCTCCCATTCCGCTACATAAATGCTTGCAAAATTAGGACTGAATCTTTTACCCATAGGACAACCCATTATTTGTAGAAAATATTCTCCATTGAATTGAAAGTCATTACCTTTTAAGCTCAGCTCTAAAAGATCCAAAATTTGTTCATCCGGGCGTTTCGCATCCGGATATTTTTCAAATGCATTTTTAACTGATTTAACACCTTTATCAATATCAATGTTCGTGTACATACTGTCGATATCCAAAGTAGCCAGAATTGCATTTTTTGATATTTTCAATTTCGAAATTTGTGACAGGAAATCCTGTGTGTTTTTTAGATAGCTCGGATGTCTATTTGCTATAGGTTTAAGATGATAATCAATTAATTCCGAGATCGCATAAGATTCCGAATTACAATCTGACACAATTGGCCTCCCGGGTGGAGTTAAGTCATCCGTCCATGAAGAACGGTCCTTGTGGATCTTTGGTAGGATATAAAATTGTCTTGTTTGAGCACTGAGCTTAGCTGTTAAATATTTCAATTGTTTTTTGGTAATGTGACCTTCGTCGAGGAGAAATTTTAAGATCTTATTGAATTTTTCGATATTACTAGGCCAAATAAGTGAATCTATTTTCTTATAATGTTTAGTATTGCTGAGTTGTCTCATGGCTTCCTTTATATAATTATCCCGAGATAGAACAACTACCGACCCACCTTTGTCGGCTGGTTTAATTACTAATTTCTTATTTTTTCGAAGTTTCGTGAGGGCTCTCCGTTCACCAGCTGTTAAATTGTCTTTATCGGAGAGTATGTTCATGCTGAACACCTTTTTGATGATTCGTTTGCTAGCCTCAATAATTTCGGGATCTACTTCACTATCTGGAGGTGACCAACCAGATGATTCTGTAAAAGGAAGTTTCCGACCGCTGGAGTTTCTAAAGCGGTCGGCTAATTTCATTTGCCTAAGAAAATTACAGTTGTATGATGGTAAATTTGTTTGGTTATCAGTTTTAGGCTTTGGTGCTGGTACAAAAGTTAAACCGCGATCTAAAAGAGATTTCTCTTGGGTTGTTAGGTCATTGGTGCCAGACAGGTTAACCACATTAGTTCCTAATCCCACATCTGTTAGGCGGCTGTTACCTTTGCCTTTACTTAGTTTAAATTTAGGTGGTTCAACCAGTGATCGTACATAATATTGGCGGTTCTCGTGGTCCAATGGATTAAATCCTGAGCAACATCAAACTTTGCGTCATCAATTTTTGGTATCACGTTAACGTCCTTCACTTTCCGAATGGTTTCGTTGATGATGCTCAGGGTTCTCCTCTCAGCCTGAGGGAGTTTTTGCGAAAAGTTTAGTTCAGCGAAATAAATTTTTGCTGATCTAAACTTGACCCTGATATCGCTAAGCATATTCCGCAACTGCTTAACTACGAGATCAGAATTATCGTTTCGAGAATTCACGCCAATATTTAATAATATTTTTTGGGGACTGGACTGGCCCCTGTGCCCTTTAAACATAGAGCGCAGATGATTGAATTTGGCGCCGGGGTAACACTCCACCTGGATGTCCGGATGGGGATTTCGATCAATGCGTCCTAAATTTGAACTTCCAATCATAAGGATGTTTTTACAAACATCGGGGAGGCGCCAATTCCTTTTGTCAAAATTAACTCCGCTTTTATGCCGAAACTGGGAGAATTTAGAATCAAATGAGCGGCCCGAGTTGCGGCTCGGTGATTTGACTTTCTCTGAGTACGATATACCTGGTTGAACCACACTAGATGCAGGGGAAGGGGGAGAAGAAACAGAAGCAGGAGAGGAAACAGGAACAGGAGAAGAAACAGAAGGAGGAGGAGGAGTTCTAGTGAGAGCACTAGGAGAACTAGAGAAGAAAGGCTGAGGAGGAGTAGGAGGTAGAGGAACAAGACGAGGCGAGACAGCGTTACTCAATTTGCGAGCATCTTCAGTCACAATATGGACCGGAGATGTTTGCAAATTGAGGCGCTTACTCTGAGAGAAAGAAGAAGTAGAAGGAAAAGAAGAGGGAGAAGTGCTTTGCCTTGATCTTTTCTTATTTTGCTTTTCGCGTTGGGGTAGAGGGACAACACGGGCCGGAGTTTGCTTGCTCCCTCCCGTATTGTTCCTTACTCCAGACGCTGGGCGAAGTTCCGAAATGTAAGACTCATAGGCCGAAATCGTCTTACCTGTCAACTTGTTTTTAAAGTTTTTTTGAGCCCAGATCAAGGCACGCGCCGAAGCGCTGTTGAAGTCTATCTTTTCGAGTCCAGGAGGTGGTCGCATAGCCAAAGTTATCTTAGACTTCAACTGGTTTAAATTTATCTTATAATGCTCAATTAAAGCATTTAACGTTTGGTTGGCCCATCCCACACTAATCTGTCGAAAAACAGAAAAAATGTGTGGGGTGGGAAGAGCCGGCTTTAGAAAGCCCCCTAACTCATCTACTTTCTTCTCCAACTGCTTCGGGAAATCCCGGTTGGCCAAATGCTGCTCTAGGAGCCCAATATGGTGCATACACTGAATCACCTGGAAAAGGGCCTTGACCAATCTAGAATAGGCCTGGAACGATTGTTCCTGGCCCCTTCCAGACTGGGCAACTCTCTTTCCCTGATGCTTCTGTCTTTTTTGAGCCATTTGAAGAATAAGTAGATGAATTTAAAATGAAATTAAAATGAAGAAATGAAATAAATTAAAATGAAATCTAGATATTACCTATTAGAGAAGATACCTGGATTGGTTGTAGTCTTCAGCAAAGGTAGAAAATAATCCGTCTGTCTCGACGCGTTTCGCTTGGTTTGGCTTTTTCAAAGAGACTTTGAGGAAAATGAATCCAACTTTGGGAGGGCATGCATGGTATATATCCAAATGTGGGCTGGGGGTGTTTTTCACAGCTCAGTACATAATTAAACTCAGTAACAAGCTGACAAATGTCACTCATCTAATTAATTCTTTTCAATCTGAGATGTCCCAAGTTTGTTTTTCACAACTCAGTTTGTGTGGTCCAAACAAATTAGATGAAGCCCTATTGATTGGCTTCCATTGAATTTTAATCAGTCAGTGAGTGGTTTGCTTTACTGACCCCATGAAGCCCCATTGGTTGGCTTTGATTTAAGTAAAACCAATCGGGAGCGGTTTGCTTTACTGGCTTCAGAAGTATGTGAAAATAATATGAAAAAATGGTTTGATAAAATATATTGAGACTAAAGAAATAAATGAAAAAATAACGCCAAAGATCATGATGCCTCACGAATGTTATCAGTTGGAATGAATATCCCCCGACGGAGGTTTATGACGGAAAATATTTTACACCACGTAGAAATTGTGTGTTTTACCTTGTGAACCTCTACATTGTGTGAAAGGTATGAAAAATTAAAAATAAAAATAAAAATAATAATTAAAATAAATGAATCATCCAAATAAGTAAATAAGTAAATGAATAAATAAATAAATAAATAAATAAATAAATAAATAAATAAATAAATAAATAAATAAAACATTACTAAAAAATAAAAAATAAAAAATAAAAAATAATCAATAAATAAATATATAAATAAATAAATAATAATTTTATTTAGGAAATACATACACATGATTGAAATTGGAACCTATTTTGTTTTGGGGCATATATGAACTCTGGCACTCGCCTGTGTGTGTTTGAGGTTAAAAAATCGCACTGGCACAGACATTTCCTACTGAAACGTTTTTTTCTTTTAATATGCCGCTGAAAAATTGTTTTCATTTACTGAACCCTGATGGGTTTCAAACGTAACAAAAAAGTACATAAAATTGATTTAAACTAAGTGATGAGCTTAGGAACTGGTTAAACTGACTGGCAATAATTGATGTTATTCATTGATGGGCTCTAATTTAGTCCTTACAAGGATGTTACGCAAGCTTTTGTTTTTCTTATAGGCGATGACAGGTCGAAGATTCAAAGGTTCATTTAATTTAGCATTGGTAAAATTGAATTCATCTTACTGCAATGTGCAAAAATTTTGGAAACTTTGAACCTTGCAATGACCTTCAACAATGTTTTATTTTATGGTACAGTGAGACGTGGCTGATACATATTGGTCTCAACACTGACCTGGAATTATAAAGATAGTCTGTCTCAATTTATTTTTCTGTGAAATTAGAGAGTCAAAGTATAGGCGTAGGTAACAGGATAAGGCGTCGCCTTACGGAAACTTGGACCGTGTATATATGTGGGGTCAACAGGAGTCATGGGTTATGGCTTACTTCTAAAGAGGTCAGTGGTACTGTGTGCATTCGGGGGCAAGGGGGGTGGGGAGGTTCCGGTCAAAATGGCAAGTTGGATAAAACTTTAATCACATATTGGATGAAAATTGTATGCATGTGACTGGGTTGTGCCATAGAACAGGGGAATTTAAGATTCCGTAAGGGGGAGCGTGTTGGACACAAGTCTCACAAAGTCAACTGAAAGAGCAGGTGGCTGTCAGAATGATGTTTGGGCCTTGTGTATAAAGTCGGTAGAGCTGCATGGGGTTAGCCCCTAGTCCTCGCGTATTAAAGTGAATGGGCAGTAGCAGTACAGTGTTACAATGAGTAAAGCATGATAAGACCCATTTGGGTGGTGTGCAATTCTTTTGTAGCAGTTGAGTCTAAGAGACATTATACTAGAGTGACGTCGCAAAAGAGCAATGAGCACGAGCGACGTCAGGACAAGGGGACGACTGTGCATTGAGAATGTTCCAGTCATTGTGACAAGAGGTGTTTGTGTGTGTGTGTGTGTGTGTGTGTGTGTGTGTGTGTGTGTGTGTGTGTGTGTGTGTGTGTGTGTGTGTGTGTGTGTGTGTGTGTGTGTGTGTGTGTGTGTGTGTGTGTGTGTGTGTGTGTGTGTGGGTTTGTCTTACCAACTTGACGAGGTAACTAGACAAAAGAGTTTGCGTGTTTCGCCTTACCGAGGTACAAAAGACAAAAGAAACCCTTTACCTCGGTTATTTTCCCAGAACTGTACCGGCAAAAGGAGGTTGAAACCGTTAGTCCACACAAAGGCAAACAATGGGGTACCTCGGTATGTAGGGTAGACAAGACTCTGTGTGTGTGTGTGTGTGTGTGTGTGTGTGTGTGTGTGTGTGTGGGTTTGTCTTACCAACTTGACGAGGTAACTAGACAAAAGAGTTTGCGTGTTTTGCCTTACCGAGGTACAAAAGACAAAAGAAACCCTTTACCTCGGTTGTTTTCCCAGAACTGTACCGGCAAAACGAGGTAGAAACCGTTAGTCCACACAAAGGACAAACAATGGGGTACCTCGGTATGTAGGGAAAACAAGACTGTGTGTGTGTGTGTGTGTGTGTGTGTGTGTGTGTGTGTGTGTGTGTGTGTGTGTGTGTGTGTGTGTGTGTGTGTCTGTGTGTGTGTGTGTGTGTGGACCTTCTTCAGAGACCCTTGTGATAGGTATGGGGATACACATGGGGTTCTAGACCTACACTGTACCAACACATAGCTCTCTACAACTATATAAGGTCTGTACCCAGTCACATAAGCCTTGAAATCCCATTCTAATGCCATATCCTATAGTCGTGAACCATAAAAGTTTTATTTGCACAATCGCGTACAAAATGATGGTTGCACAAATGATGGAACACGTAAATCCTTTTCTTAAATTGCACACAAGTGTAACATGAAGGGGGTAGGAGGTGGACAAAACACCATGGGCCACTTTCGAACCATTGACCACTTGGTCACAAGTCCAGTGCGCCAGTCAATGAGCCACCATACTCCCCATTAATTGGTTTTAAAAGATTACTGTAACAAATCATTAACTGTTCAAAAACGGTCACGATTAGCCATTGTGCATAAGTATGTGACCTTAAACACCAATAAATAAATTAATAAATTGGTCAAAACATTAGGCCAACTTAATCTGAACATGATAACAGATTATCAGTTGGTTATAACTGAATAAAAACTGTTAAAACAGGTTATTAGTTGGTTATAACTACTAATCTGTTAAAACAAATTATGAATCTGTTATAAAGTTTTATTAATCTGTTGTAACAGATAATTAACTGGAGATGGGTTGGCACTAATACACTGCTGTTCAAACATTTTGACTTTAAGATTTGTGGGGTGCAAAACTTTATGAGGCAGTGCCCAGAATAACGTTTATTCCTCCTCATGAGGTGGATTAACCGAATGCTTTCCAAATAGTATTTGAGAATACGTCCACTTGAACAAAATGGCATGAATCCCATTCTGCCTTATCTGCGCATGTCCAGAATAACACTAGTATTCTCGAATGGCCCATGGAAATGTACCCAATGGCTCATCACATGATTATCTATCAAGGATTTCCAAACTAATTTTCTCTTACATCCTGGTTATCAGTTTTTTCATTATTTCAGACAACTGTAAACAGCAGCATGTACAGTGATGTGCTATGGAGTCTTTTTGTTCCCTTTACAGCTTTTAAAGTAAGGTCAGTGATTTATGTTCCCATATTTTAAAAATTTATTTTAGTCCAAAAACGTATTTCCCCCAATACAAGTGAAAATGTGTCTAAACAAAATACAAATCTGTATTGAGGTTAGCAACTGCATGTGCGATCATTTCGATTCAGAAAGAGAACGTTTTTTACCTGCACTTATTGAAAACTGATTATATATATATGCCGAGTCCACCGTTTTTGATAACAGTAATTAAATGATAAATACAAGGCCACCGTTTTGATAACAAATGATAAGGATAAATAAATTAAATGATAATTAAATCACCAACTCAGCGAAATAAATTAAACTAGATCATTTTTTGCCATGATAATATTTTTATAAAGGTCTAACATGAATTAAACTTGAGAAGTAAAACAAAGAAACACACACCAGTAATACGGCTATAAACTTCAGCAGCTATAGTACATGTAGATTAATGAATGTGGTTTATGCCATGCATTGTGCAAGAACACAATACAATGGCATCATGATTTTCATTCACAAAAAATCAACTCATAGACACTGAATGATTGTCAAAATATATGCGAACAAGTCAGTACAGACAAGAAGATTTACCTGCATGGTGGTAATAACCTACATATACATGTATCACTATAATTATATATTGGCTAACCCTTTACCTAACATGATTAGGCAACGGCACTCACCCAAAATTTTCTTGAATAACTGAAGTTTTCATTTTTTACCTCACATGCATAGCTCTTGATTCATCATGAAAATTTGTTCCTGACAGGGGTCAAGAGCTATATTTTTCAGCCACAATAAAAGAAAAAAAAAATTTAAATGACAATTTTTGTGAACAGCACTGACTCGATATGTCTGTTACATTAGGTAAAGGGTTAATACGTCTGTCTAGGAAAATTAATGCATTTGTTGTTTCTGAAATATTCCATTTCTTAGCTTAACTTGACAAAGTCCACAGTTTGTTCATCATGTCTGCAGTTCTTTCCTGATGGTTACTCAACTATGCATGTTCAAGTTCGTGCCTAGATGAGAACATCCCATTATGGTCATGGTTGGCAGCCCAAAATGGCCACCACAGTAGCCATCCTGAATTTCTGTAGCACAGGCTGCAGATTGCATTTATGCATCAGTGTTCTTGAAACGTTCACAGGGTGACTTGGTATCAGTGCCGTATTAATCCATGGCTGTGCCCCTAGGCTTTCAGGTACTTCAGAACCCCCACTTCAATCTTTCACCCCACTACAGCTGACAGCCTACCCGGTACGATAAGGCACTATGCCGCAGTACATAGCCCTATATCCATTTTGTGGGCCTCCTTAAGAATTCTACTCACAACTTGACATGTTATTTAAATAGGCATTAAAATAATGTACTGTATATAAATATATATATAGTATACTTATGAGAGTATTTTTATGGATAAACCATTGCAGCCCTAAGGCGCAGGTAACAGTGCCTCAGTAAAAAAAAAAAAATGGTGGGCCCCCTGTCCCTGCAGGCCCCTAGGCTTCAGCCTAGTCAGCCTTATGAATAATATGGCCCAGCTAAGTATGGTGAGTAGATGAGAACTTCCTATTTTGGACATGGTTTAATGGCTTTAATGGCTAATCCAGCATACTATGCCTTTGCGAAATACGCCAAGTCTAGCGGGAATTCTTCAAAATGCGACAGCAGATTTCCGCACAGATTTTCTGTGGAAAGAGTTTTTCTCACAAAATCATTCGAATGTAATTATGATCGATTACATTTATATGTTCGTTGTGTAGAACATCTGAAACCCATGCTGACCATCAAAATCATCGTTCACAAATTAAACTGATTCAGTTAGGCCTCACAAAGTAGATCTTCTGTTTCTCAGGCCATTTTTTGTAAAATTGCATGCGGGCGGGCGGTTTTTTATTTTATATTTTATTTTTGTAATTATTTCTTTGCCATCAGAAGTTCATATTCTTGGTTTATTTTCCCCATAATCTACAGAATAGCAAGGGTGGTGGTGTATTTCATTGCAAAGCCTTGTTGCACTCAAGGGACAAATTTATCAATTTTATTAACTTGTGTAAAATATCAGACATAAACCATTTAATTTTTATTTTTTCAAGTTTGCATTGGTCATAAAAAGAGAGCATGCGGCAGCCAAAAGGACCATGCGGGAGGGCCTGAGAAACAGATTTTTAATTTTATTAAGCCTTAAACAAATTTTGTCACTTTGTTAAATTTTCTGATTTGATCAGATCATAATTTTAGGGGTTACTTATGGATGACAAGACAATGCTTTTCAATTTTAGTCCAGCCAGCCAATTCAATATGGCCACCATGGTATTATGACATCGTCGGGCATTTGCCACACTTTACCTTGCTCTTGTTTGTCTATTGTCCGCAGGACCTCCAAATGATGGCATGTTAAAAGCACATACTTGGAGATTGCAAATGCCTGAAATGGGCCTTTAAAGGTTAAGGTGTGTTTGGGACAAGTCACAAATGTACTGTAGATATGATTAATGTTGGCAAAAGAATGCCAATGTTGAGCTGATTGGCAGTGACATTTGTGGCGCTGTTGTAAAATGTTACAAGAACAACTTATTCTGTATTTTATTTTTCTGGCCTGAATTTTCCTTTGGTGCTATCAGCAAATCTCAGTCCAATCAGATACCAAATACCGAACTGATACCGTGGTATACCACCCTAAAAATACCGAAACTCATACTGAACACAAAATTTCAATACAACCAATCTCGAACTGTCTGTATGGAAACAATTAGTTGTAGTTTGAATGAACTATAACTTCTGCATTATTAAAATATAATTGTTTTGAAATATATTTCTTTGCAGAGTTTTACCAGTTTGCCAGAGGCAGGAAAATGAGAGCACTGAACTGTTTAGAAATAGGGTTAGAGGATACATAGCGAGAAGTCTTCATCTCTCACCAACAAAATATACGGCCTCAGATAAAAAAGAATTGATTAAAAACCATGCTTCAATGCGAAGAAATGAACCAAAACAAGATTGTGAGTACAGTATTTGTTGTATTTAACAATTTAAGTAACGAATCGGTTGCATACGTCCATGTTATTTACACATTGGGCATTTGACAAAAATTCTTTTTCAAAAAATTTCAACAAAACCCATATCATGTGATCCTCATTGGAACGAGCCTGTTGAGCTTGTTCCACCGAGGGGTCACATGATATGGCTCTGTTGAAATTTTTTGAAAAAAAAACCCCAAAAAACAAATCAGTTGAAAAAAAAAAATATTTCAGTCCCCACAAAGTAGATCTGTTTGTCAGGACATTTTTTGTAAAATAGCATGTGGGCAGGCCGTTTTTGCCTCACCTTGACAAAGTCAAGCTGAGCTAATCTCATCGCTCTCCGTCCTTCGTCTGTCATCCACCAACACCATGTTTTGGTCTTTTCCTCCAAAACCACTGGGCCAATTCAAGTGAAAGTTTGAGTAATGCTCCTGAAGGGGCATTGCATTTTTGTTCAACTCAACATGCCCAGCCCCATAGGGAGGGGGTTGCAGAAAATGCTCCAAAATATTTTTAAAATCTTCTCATGAACCAGTGGGTACAATGACTTGATATTTGTGATGGAGCTTCCTTTTGAGCTGTAGAATTAAGTTTGTTCAAACGAAGTTCGTGAAGCAATATTTGGCTTTGTAATGGTAGGGGCAAGATTTTTGGCCCGCCCAAAATTTCTATTTTCTGAACCGATGGTCCAATTTGAACCAAATTTGGTATGTGGTATTATTGTATCATAAGTACTTGACTCATGCAAAACAAATTCCCACATCCCCATGGGAACCCCAGGAGCTAAAAATAGAAATATTTTCAAACGCCCATATTTCCCAAACCACATGGAACAGAGAGCTGTTATTTGGTATGAAACATCCTTAGGACCAGTAAAATTGAATGGTAAAAAAAATTGCCATTGGTTTTGTTAGGGTGTTCTGTATAGGGCATTGAAGAAATGCTGAGTCAGCATATTTGCAAAAATTAAAAAACCTTTAAAAAAATCGTTTCTCTAGAACCAATGATCAGAATCTTTTGATATTCGATATATAGCATTCATAGTGGAAGGTGGGTGGGGGTCTGATACAGGTTTGTTAAAATAAAGCCCATTGGTTCATATTTGGGCTCAATACAGGAGCCCAAATTTTTAACTTGGGGCAATATGGGGAATATTCTTTACAAATCGTCTTCTTCAGAACCACCAGTCAGAATCTTTTAATGTTTAGTATACATTATTGTTATGAGGGTCAGATTCAAGATTGTTCACACCATATACCTAGGTTAATATTTGGGCTCGCTATGGTAGCCCAAATTTTAAGGTGCAGTATGAGGAAATTTCTTCAAAAATCTTCTATTTTTATACTGTACCAATGACTCAGACTTAGCTGGTGCTAACTCTAACAAAACCAGGGCCAAACACAAATTTTGCCCCCCAATCCCCAAAATTTGCATCCAAAACAAAAAGAAATCATGTCCTATAGGACCTCCATACTACGCCCCCACTGCGCATGCGCAGTGTCAAGGACGTCCCGAAATTGGCGCCAATTATCATTCTTTGTTTGGCCCTTCATCAGTCAACATCTCACTGATCTTTGTGCTTGTAAATCTCAGTTTAAAGGATGCCAGACACGTAATTTTTGGAGAAATGGTGATTCTAAGGAGGATATAGAAGGAGGAGAGGAAAAAGAAGTGACAAAAAATAATCAGGGCTGTACTTAAAATTTTTTATGAAATTATGTTAAGTTGCCTATTTTCGAGGCATGGGCCTCTTGTTGTCATTCTTGCTAAAATGTTGCACTGCTTATTCAGTGTTTCCTCTCCCCTAGCCTTCTAAGTCCCCCCTTGCAATTCTCCCATGCTTTTGGCATATTTTTGAGAAAGTTCATTTCTAAAATTCTCTTGGGAGAGTTGCTTGGTTACAGAATGTTTTCTGTTATTTTCCCCATAGTTACGTTTTCACCCATGGGTGTATAAACGTTGTGTTCTGCATCTTCCATCTGATGTTCTGCAGATTCTCCCCTGGGAGTCTCTGTCTTGCATCAGATAGAGTGTAATTTTGATGACTGATTTCGGGCCAGTTTTTTCAGTGCCTGGAGTCATGTTTTCTGGTATTTTACACTGTTTGTTTACATTGGCAACAGCCTTTTTTGAGGGGGGCTGTTGGCCTTTGGTGTAGTTTATCTCACTATAAGATACATTTATATTATCCGTAAGTGTCTCATTAATTATTTAATATAAATTTAAAATTTTTGACCACACTTTGCCATCAGATCCATCGGGGCTCAACGTTACTTTTCAGAAACTTGGGCTTCGCTGAAAAAATATTTTTTCAAATTTATTTTGATTTGCAATTGTTTTCTCATTTATTAATGGATCATGTTATTATGTATCTTTGTGTCAGGGGTTTGTGCGAGTAACTAGGACTTGTTGTTGACTTTTCACAATGAAAGGATATTGTTCAAATTGTAATGGGAAGAAATCTTCCTCTGACTTTCATGATCATTGTATTAATTGTAGTCAGTGTTTTCGCACTAATCCCTGTTCTATATGTCAATATTGGGATGAGAAACATTGGAAACGTGTGTCACGGTATGTTGTTACTGGAGAAAGGGCTATGCTGGCTCTTTCTCCGCAAGGTCACTCTACTCTCTCAGTTTCTATTTCAGAGGAACAAGAACAGGGTGATGTTTCCATGTTATCTTCTGCAAGTGCGCTTCCGTCGTCACAAATGAATTCAGAGCTAGCGGCAAAAGTGCTCATGGAGATTAGACAAATGTCGTCCGCTAGCTCGCCCGGTGTAGCGTCCATTCACCGAATGGTTCGGCAGCTGGGTTCGTCCGATGTGGTCCAGGAGGAAATGTTGGGTGATGCGAGCACTATAAACATTCAATGTGCACACCCAGTGACGGTGGATAGTAAGCGAGATCGGAGGAAGCCTTTGAGTCCGGTTCCTAGCTCGTCCAGGTCCAGCCGGGCCGCGAGCGAGAGAGGCCCCTCTCTCGTACAACAACATCTGGGACCAAATGTTGTGGTACAAAATGTGTCGCAAGCGGAGCATACGTCCGTCGCTGGGGACGCTCCGTTGTATAGGCAGTCCGCGGAGACTGCTAAGGCTTCTTCTCGTCAGCGCACACGACCGCACCTTGACTGCGTGACCGCCAATATATTACCAGCTTCGCCGATCAAGGATTCTTCGGCGACCAGGTCACACCATCCGGCAGCCAGGGACACGAGGCCGATGGACTCCAGACGTTCGCATAGAAAAAGTATGCGGGAGCCATCTGATGCGGAGCTGCCCTCGGCGAAGCAGCGAAAGACTGCGCCTCCGCAGGTCTCGACGCCGGACATTCTTGTGCAGATAGCACAGCTTATCGCAGCATCCCAGCAGCCGACAGAAACAGTGTCGGATCGAGAATTATCCGACGGCGCTGGGTCGGTACGCTCCGCCGAAGCATCGGGGGCGGACGACCGGGAGCATCATGAGGTCCGACCGGATGGTGAAAGGGATACGGATGATTTGGAGCTATCCCTTTCAGAACAACATAAAGCTGCCGTGGACTTCATCCGGCACTTTCTCCCTCAAGTTGTTCCGTCGGGCCAGACTGCTGCGGTTCCGGACAAGAGGATTATAGCGTCATTGGACTCTGAATTTTTTGAGCGGTTCAGGGACATCGCTCCCGAGTTTCCGTCGCAGTCCAATAATGTTGCAAGAACATTTGAATTATTGAACGACGCTATATTTAAACTTGCTTCCAAGACGGGGAAAGCAGGTTTCTTGTCCGCCAATACTCTCAACCTGCCTTTCATTAATGCAAGGAATAAATTCGACACGGCAGGACAGGGTATCCCGAGAGTTCCTCTGCGTATGGACGACGAGGCGGAAGACTTAGAGCTATCATTACCGTCGTCAGCTTCTATTCCAACCGCGGTGTTGGAAACAGCTATTTCGTCTAACAGAGCCAATTTAGATGCCTTATCTTACGCAGATCACCTTACTAATGCGTTATCACTGCGCCTTCAAGGGAAAGAATTTCAGGATATACAATCCTCTTTAAGACTTCTTTCAAGGGCAGTAGCTTATTCCACGTGTAACTCCGCCCTTTCTGTGGCAAACCTGGAGTTGGTTAGACGTGACGCAGCCCTAGCTACATCCACACTCGTGGATACTAAGGTGAAGAACTCTCTTAGAGTCGCTTCGGTCTCCGGAGAACTTCTCTTTGACGGCAAGCTTTCTGCTATTTATGATAAAATTACAAAGAAAGCTTCGGATTCTCTGTTGTTCAAATCTGCTTCTAAGAAGTCGGATACAGCAGACAAGAATAAGACAGGCACTTCTGGGTCTAATGCGCCCAAGAGAGGTTCCTATAGAGGTTCCGGTGCGTCCTCTTGGTCTTATTCGAGAGACCGTCAGGGTAGCGACTCTCGTTCGGGACGTCCTTCGGGCCGGGACAACCGGTCGGACGCCCCGAGGTCGACGGGACGAGGTGCGGGTCGTGGAGGACGTGGTTTCTCCTACCGCAGGCCTCGCAGGTCCAAGAGGTGATGGCTTAAACCTCTATCGCGTACCGGTTGGCGGAAGGTTGTTGAGCTTTTCACAAGAATGGGCGTCGATTACGGACGACCCTTGGGTGAGAGGAGTGACTTCGGAAGGCCTAAAGATATCCTTCAAACGAAAGCCTCCATTAACTCGAAGTCCAAAGTGGACTCAACTTCCGTCAAATCCGCAGAAAAGAGACGCTCTGTTATCAGAGGTGCAGTCTCTTTTAATGAAGAACGCGGTAGAGGTCGTAGAAAACCAGGAGACTCCGGGATTCTACAGCCATCTGTTTCTGGTTCCGAAACCAGACGGCTCGTTCCGTCCAGTCATAGATTTGAGCTGGATAAACAAGCTGATCGTCACTCCAAAATTTTATATGGAGACGATTCGGTCGGTCAGAGCGAGTATTCGGGTGAACGATTATGCAACAAGCATAGATCTCAAAGATGCGTACTTTCACGTCATGGTACATCCGACATTCAGAAAGTATCTACGCTTCGCAGTCCTAGGAGTGGTGTATCAATTCCGGGCGATGTGCTTCGGACTGAATCTAGCACCCTGGGCTTTCACTCGGGTAATGAACTCGGTAATGATCTATTTCCGAGCTCATTCGTCTGCGGTAACGTCGGCCTACCTGGACGACATTCTTCAGAGGTACGGCAACGAGTTAACGCTTCAGAACGATGTTCAGAATCTACTTCTATTGCTCCGACGTCTCGGTTTTATAGTAAACGAGGAGAAGTCGGATCTGGTGCCGTCCAAGTCATTCACTCATCTGGGAATGAGCTTCGAGACGCACAACAATCTCGTTCGTCTGCCGTTAACCAGAGCGAAATTAGTCAGTTGTTACGCTCGCTATTGTCTGCACGCAGACAAAGTCACAGCGAGAGAATTTATGAGACTGATAGGTCTGTGCGGAGCCGCTGCGGATCTCATTCCGATGGGGCGGTTACGCACGCGTCCTCTCCAAATTTTCTTGACTCAGAATTGGAGTGTGAAAATTCATTCGCTCGACGTAGACGTTCTCTTGTCAGATCATGTGAAACAAGAGATTCAGACTTGGGCAAACATTCAGTGGTTAACTCAGGGAGTTCCGCTGCAGTTGCCGGATCCGAGTTTTACCATTATGACGGATGCCAGTCAAACAGGTTGGGGTGCATCATTGATCCCAACGGATTCGAGATGCCAGGGTCTTTGGGATCCGCAATTCCTGTGCAAGCACATAAACATCAAAGAAATGATGTCAATTTGGCTTGCGTTACGTCATTGGATGGACATTATTCACAATGCTCATGTCCAAATCCTATCCGACAATACGACAGTAGTGGCGTATATACAGAATCAGGGAGGCACTCATTCAGTTCCGTTGTTCAATCTAACGGAAAGAATCCTTCTGTTTGCGCTAGAACATCAGGTTCTTCTTTCGGTCCGTCACATACCGGGTCGTCTGAATGTGCTAGCAGACCCCCTTTCACGAAAGGGTCGCTTGTTGCCGTCGGAGTGGACTCTCAACAAACAAGTATTCAATCAGATTTGCTACCAATGGGAACGGCCAATGATAGATCTATTTGCGACACATCTCAACAATCAGTTGCAGACGTATGTGTCTCCGTGTCCGGATCCGAGAGCATTTGCAGTAGACGCTCTGTCGATCCCTTGGGACGGAATGATAGGATATGCGTATCCTCCAGCGCCGTTAATTCAACAAGTGTTGCTAAAGATAAAACAATCTCAATGCAAGATTCTGTTGGTAGCATCTCTGTCGCCACAGAGACCGTGGATAAATCTGCTCAGGTGTCTGTTGTGGGACCTACCGCGAAAGCTTCCTCCACGGGAGGATGTTCTTTCGCAGGGGAAATCGCGTCAACTCCATCACAACCCGCAAGGTCTCAACCTTCACATTTTTCCGTTGTGCGGTCCTTCTTGCATGGCAAGCACTTTACAGGACGAGCAGTGGACGCGATTTCTAACTGTAGGAGGACCTCCTCTTCGCTAAACTATGTGGCTAAGTGGAAGGTTTTTCGTCGTTGGTGTAGGGATCATTCTGTAGATATTTTTGATCCCTCTATACCAGACATTGCAAACTTTCTAGTATACTTGTTTGACGAAATCAAACTGCAGCCTGTTACTATTAAGGGTTATAGGTCTATGTTATCTGATACCTATGCACATCATGATAGTTTACAAATTGGATCTAATGTCTCTTTATCTAAGTTGGTTAGAAACTTCTCGATAAATAGACCCAGAACTCTTAGATTAATTCCTAAATGGAATTTAGCTTGGGTTCTTCTTAAATTGAAGGAAAAGCCATTTGAACCTCTTGGCACAGTAGATTTCAAATTCTTATCTTATAAGACAGCTTTTCTCTTAGCTTTCTCTTCTGCTAGAAGAGTCAGTGAGCTTCATGCACTGTCGGTGGATGATTCTCACTATCGTAGTGTCGGGAACACTATCACCTTCACTACTAATGTGGGTTTTTTAGCTAAGAATCAGGCTCCTAATAAATATCTGGAACCTATTGTTATTAAGGCTCTTCCGTCTTCAGACGGGCGTAGGCCTTTACTCTGTCCTGTTAGAGCGTTACGTATCTATAAACAGAGATCTCAGTTTATCAGAAAGGGACGGAAACGTTTCTTTCTGTCTTTGATGCCTAATAGAAGGGACATTTCGGTCCATTCTATTGCTAGATGGATTCAATTAACTATCCGTACTGCTTATGAGAGTTTATCTTCTTCTCAGCAGTCTGTGCTTAAGATTTCCGCTCATGAAGTAAGAGCTCTTTCTGCTTCTTGGGCTTATGCTAATAGTGTTGCTATTACAGATTTAATGAAGGCTGCTTATTGGTCTCAGCCATCCACATTCACGAATTTTTATCTCAGAAATATTGAGTCCATTTCTGGAGACCTGCATTGTTTAGGTCCGTTATCTGTTGCTCAGAATGTCATCAACTAAACAGTTGCAACTATAGTTATGCAGGCTTTCTGTTCCGGCAGTGACTCCGTCCGGCTGCCCTCTTCGCTCTGGGCTATTTGACCCAGGGCAAGGGGAAGGGGGGGGGGGGGGGTGGGGGCGGGTGTTCCCTTAGGTCACCTGCTTTATAGTGAAAAGCAAGGGAATGCCTCCTCCAAGTCAGTATTTCTGAGTCGCTTCCGGGATGGTTTTAAAGTGTAATATTAATGTTAAAATTCATTCATGTCTTATTTTTAAAGTGTAGCTCGGTGTGAAGCATTTGTATATGTCAAGTGTCAAACGGGCTTTAATATACAATACTCGGACACTTTTAAATGACTATAAAGAGTCTCAATTCTCTGGACTACTTTATTTATTGGCTTACTTTAAAAATAATTAGTATAAGGGTTATACTGGATGTTAATAGAGAACATGAATATTATTGTGCTCAATTATGAAGGGTATTGTATCTTTCTAATTTAATATTAAATAAGAAAGATACATGTAAAGCCTAATACTCCTTTTCTCCTTAAGGGGTTACCTCTTTATTATATAGTTGAGCTTATTGGATTTTCCTCTATGTCCTAGGCCCTCCAGCCTTTTTACTATTCAGCTAAGTCTGGGTCATTGGTACAGTATAAAAATGTTAAAAAATTTATAGTAATTTATATATTTTTTATACTTACCAATGACCCAGACGGGGATGGCCCTCCCAGGAGTTGGGAACTCTTGCCTCCCCGCTGAGTACATAGCGCTGACCAGGCACTGCCAGTAAGAATGATAATTGGCGCCAATTTCGGGACGTCCTTGACACTGCACTTGCGCAGTGGGGGCGTAGTATGGAGGTCCTATAGGACATGATTTCTTTTTGTTTTGGATGCAAATTTTGGGGATTGGGGGGCAAAATTTGTGTTTGGCCCTGGTTTTGTTAGAGTTAGCACCAGCTAAGTCTGGGTCATTGGTAAGTATAAAAAATATATAAATTACTATAAATTTTTTAACTTTTCAGATCCACCAGTTGGAATGCTTTCATATTTGGAATACAACATCTCTAGGGGAGTGAGATTCGAGTTTGTTCAATTTGAGTGATTGGGTTAATATTTGGGTCCATATGGGACCCTGAAATTTAACTTAGTACAAAATGAGGGAATTTCTTCAAAAGTCTTCTTCAGATTCACCCGTCAGAATCCTTTCATATTTGGTTTACAGCATCTCTAGGTGAGTCAGATTCGAGTTTGTTCAGATTGGTTCCCTGGGTTAATATTTGGGCTCCCTATGGTATCCTGAATTTTAACTTAGGGCAATATGAGGAAATATTGTTCAAATATTGTTCAAATCGGGTCCATAGGTTAATATTTGGGCTTGCTATGGTAGCCCAAATTTAACTTAGTGCAATATGAAGAAATATCTTTAAAATTGTTCTTCTTCAGATCCAACAGTCAGAATGCTTTCATATTTGGTATACAACATCTCTAGGAGGTCAGATTCAACTTTGTTCAAATTGAGAGCCTGGGTTAATATTTGGGCTCCCAATGGGAGCCGGAATTGGCCATGTAGCTGAAGAATTAGAAATTTTGTATTCAGTACCCTCTAGAGGTGTGTAACTAAGATTAATCCACATAGGTTATATCAAGGGGCTTCAAAGGGAGCTCTACATTTTACATCATGATCAACTGAAGAAAAGGCATTCTGCCCGGATTATTTTTGTCACTGCTAAGGGGCTCAAGGATTGACAGTGTATCCTATGGAAATGGATTGCTTAATGTAGACTCATTCTTGGACTCTGTTTATATTGTGTTGTGTTCAAGATGAGTGCTTCAGGCCGCATGGAGCCTCTTGTTTTATTTTTGGTCGAGTTGTGTTAACAACTGAGACCTATGGTTTGGCGATGGTCTGTTTGCATCCGGGTGGGCGTCCAGGCATCCTTGCACTGTTAGCACAATAACTTGAACAAATTTTTTCTGATTTGACTAATATTTGCCATTTAGGTCTTTTGCAATAATATCTCTAGTGAGTTCGAAAACTGGCCTGTCTGTTTTTTCGTTGGAGAGTTATGGACTTTAATTAGTCAATTTTTACAAATTTTGAGTGAGCTTGTTAGCGCAATAACTTGAACAAAACATTCTCTAATTTGACTATTATTTACCCTACAGGTCTTTTGCCATAATATTTTTATACTGTACCAATGACCCAGACTTAGCTGGTGCTAACTCTAAAATATTAAGGGCCAAACGCAAATTTTACCCCCAATCCCCAAAATTTGCATCTAAACCGAAAATTACATGTCCTATATGGTCCTCCATACTTTTATCCCACTGCGCCTGCGCAGTGTCAAGGAGGTCTCGAAATTGCCACCAAAAATCATTCTTTGTTTGGCCCTCAATTCAGTTACAACTGACTGATATTTGTGCTTGTAAATCTCAGTTTAAATGATGCCAGACGCATAATTATGAGAGAAATGGTGGATATATGGTGGAAATAGAAGGTGGAGAGGAAAAAACAGTGGAAACAAATGTTCAGTGCTGTAACTTATAATTACTTTACGAAATTATTCATGTTACCTATTTTCGAGGCATGACCTTGTTGTGGTCATTCTTGCTATGAATGTTCCATTGTTTAATCAGTGTTTCCTCTCTCCCTTTCCTTTATTCCCCCTAGCTATTCTCCCATGCTTGTGGCTTATTTTTTGTAATGTTTATTACTAAAATTACTTGGGAGTTTTGGCTTGGTAACAGAATTATTTTCTGTTCCTCATGTTTCCGTCCTCACCCCAGGGGTGTTTAGGCATTTTGGTCTGCATCTACCATCTGATGTTCTACAGTTTCTTCTCTGGAAGCTTCTGTTTTGCATCAGATAGTGTTTAAATTGGTAACTGATTTCGGGCTATGTTTGTTCCAGTGCCTGGAGTCATGTTTCCGGTTTGTTGACACTTTTGCTTGTGTTGACAACTGTTACTTCTGACAGTGATTACTTGTCTTCTGCTTAATTTAGTTCATAGCAAGATACATTAATATTGTCCGTAAGTGTTACATTAATTTTTCAAAATCATTAAAAAATTTTGTCCACACTTAGGCTTTTTTGGGGATCCTTTGGGCTCAAGGTTCCCATTGGGAACTTGGGCTCTTCTGAAAATTTTTTCAAAAATTTTTTTTTTGAAAATTATTTTCTTTTGAAATGTTATAATGAATTGTAATATATATGTATATTTATTTCAAGGGTTAGTGCGAGTAATATGACGGTGTATATTTTTTCTGGTTGGAAAAAATATTCTTCATTCGTAATGTGAGGATATCTTCCTCTAATTCACAAGTTCATTGTGTTTCTTATAGTCAATGTAGTCACATTAATTCTTGCTCTGTGTGTGTTGATTGATATGACATTGGAGACGGGTGTCATGGTATTTTATTAGCGGTGAGGGGTCCATTACGGTCCTCTCTCCGTAGGGTCACTATATACTATCAGTTTCTTTTTCAGAATTCAGAGTGATGTTTCCGTGATGTCTTCAGTAAGTGTGCCTCCGTCGTTGCAATAGTAGGGCTAGCGGGAAGTGGTCAAGGTATTACGACAATTGCTGGGAGTTAGCTAGTTCTATCGAAGGCATTGTCGCCCGCTAGTCCGCCCGGTGTCGCGTCCATTCACCAGGAAAGAATGGTACAGCACCCGGGTTAGTCCGTTGCGGTCCAGGGAAGCAGATTGGGTGATGCGAGCACTATAAAACTTCAGATATGCACACCCAGCAACGACGGATCCGAAGATAGTACGGAGGAAGCCTGTCCATCCGGTAGCTAGCTCGTCCAGGTCCCCCGGACCGCGAACGAGAGAGGCCCCCTCTCTCTTGCATCAACATCTGCGCCGCGATGTTGTTGTATGTTGTTCACTTAGAGCTTACGTCCACTCCTCCTGCTCGGGACGCTCCATCGCATGACAGTCTGACGCGGCTGCTATATTGGCTTCCTCATCCTCCTCAACACTCACGACCGCACCTTGGCTATGTGACCACAGATTTCCAGGGGACGTTCGCATATTATATAAATGCAGGATTGAACGTCCCTGGTGCTCCTGCTTCGCCGACCAAGGAATACACGTCGACCAGGTCACTCCATCTGCTAGCCAGGGATACGAGACCTTTCCAGCCGGGACGTTCGCATATTATATAAATGCTGGAATGAACGTCCCGGGAGCTTCCAGCAGATATTTCACGAAGGACCACGGCTCCACAGGTCTCATAGGGTAACATGAACTAGGTATTGTTACCGTGAAAGTCTTTGTAAGTGTGCTTCCATTGTCACAGTCAGTGAAGAGTTAGCGGTAAAGTGCTCATACAGATACGTCAATTGCCTAAGAGGTCCCAAGTAGGGTCGACGGCGTTGGCGTCCGCTAGCTCGCCCGGTGTCACGACCATTCACCGAATGGCTCAGCACCCGGGTTCGTCCGTTGCGGTCCAGGAAGGAGATTTGGGTGATGCGAGCACTATAAAATACAATGTGCACACCCAGTGACGACGGATACGAGGATGGTACAGAGGAAGCCTATCAGTCCAGTTCCTAGCTCGTGCAGGTCCATCGGGCTGCGAGCGAGAGAGGTTCCTCTCTCGTATTACAACGTCTGGGCCCAGATGTTGTGGTACAAAACGTTGCTCAGTCGGAGCATACGTCCACCGTTCGGGATGCTCCGTTATAATCTGGAGAGACTGCTCTTTTGGCTTCCTTATCCTCACGGCAGCACTCGCGACCGCACCTTGGCTATGTGACCTGTGATATTCAACCAACATCGCCGACCAGGGATTCTACCGCTACCAGGTCACGCCATCCAGTAGTCAAGGATACCAGGTCTTCATACTCCGGACATTCACATGTTAGATGTATGCAAGAGTGAACGTCCAAGGAGCTTCCAGCGGCTAAATCCTATAAGACCGCAGCTCCACAGGCCTCTGTTACGGACATGCTATCGCAGATAGCACAATTATCGCAGCATCCCAGCAACCAACAGTTACTCTGTCAGATCAGGAATTATCCGAGGTAGCTGGCTTGGTACGTTCCGCTGCAGGTTCAGACATGGACAACCAAGAATTATAAGTGGTCCGACAGGATGGCGAAAGGGATACGGATGAATTGTATTTTCCCTTTTCGGAACAACATAATTACCATAGAGTCCATCCGGCATTGTCATCTGACGTTGTTCCTCCGGACCAAAATGCTGCGTTGCCGGATAAGAGACTGATAGCACCACTGGACACAGAATTCTTAATCGGTTTAGGGTCATCATCCCTCAGTTTCCGACATAGTCCAGATATGTCTCATGAACATTTGATCTGTTGAATGACGCTATATTATTTAACTTGCTACCTAAATGGGCAGGTCAGGTTTCTTATCAGTAATATGGTCTACATCTGCCTTTCATCAATTCAACAAATATTTTGAAACGGCAGGACAGAGCATTCTGAGAGTTCTCTGCGTCTAGACGACCAGGTCAGGACCTAGTATTGTTTTTTTACTGTCGTTTATGTCAATTCCAACCACAATGTTGGAAATAACAATATCATCTGGCAGGGTCAGCTTAGACGCATCATCGTACGCAGATGACCTTACCAGAACGTTATCATTACGTCGCAAAGAAAAAGAATTCTAGGATGCACAATCTCCTTAAGAGTTCTTTCAAGGGCCTCACGTAAAACTCCGTCCTTTAGTGGCAATATGGAGTTGGTTAGACGTGACGCGGTCCTGGCTACATCCACGCGTGTAGATAGGTGAAAAACTCTCTCGGAGTCGCTCCGGTCTCCGGAGAGTTTTCTTCGACGGCAAGCTTTCCGCAGTCTATGATCAGTTAACTAAGAAAGCTTTAGACTCTCTGCTATTAAAATTTGCTTCCATATAGTCGGATTCAGCAGAGAAGAGTAGGACAGGCACTTCTGGGATGAATACATCCAAGGGAAGTTCCTATAAGGTTCCTATGCATCCTCTAGGTCTTATTCTAGAGACCATCAGGGTAGCGACTCATATAGGGGCCGTAATTACAGTCAGACGTCCCTAGGTCGACGGGGCGAGGTGTGGACCGTGGAGGACATTGCTTCTCCTTCCGCAAGCCTCGCAGGATCTGGAGGTAATGGTTTCAACCTCTATTGTGTATTAGTGTGCGAAAGTCAGTCGAGTTTCTCAATTATTCGTGAATAGATTACGGACGTCCCTTGGATTCCAGGGGTGATTTCGAAAGGACTAAATTGTTCCTCAAACGAAATCCTCTGTCAACTCGGAGTCCAAGATGGACTCAGCTTCTGCCAAGTCAGTAGGATAGAGGCTCGCTTCCATTAGAAGTCTAGTCTCTTCTCGAATGATCGCGATGGAGATCATAGAAATCCAGGAATTTCCAGGTTTCTGCAACCAGCCTTTTCCGGTTCCAAAAACCAGACGGCTCGTTCCGTTCACTCATTATTCAGAACTGGATAAACAAGCTGATCGTGGCTCCAAGTTTATATATGGAGTCCACCCGATCGGTCAGAGCCAGTATTCGGGTCTACGATTATACTACATGCATAGATCTCAAGACGCGTACTTTCATGTCATTGTACATCAGGCGTCAGAAAGCATCTTCGCTTCCTTATCATAGGAGTTGTATATCAGTTCCGAGCAATATACTTCGGTCTGAATCTAGACCCCTGGGCCTTCACTTGAATAACGGACTCGGTAATGACTCATTTCCGAACTTATTCGTCTGCGATAACGTCGGCCTACCTGGACAACATTCTTACAGGTACGGCAATGATTTAACGCTTCAGAACTATGTGCAGAATCTGCTTCTATTGCTCCGACGTCTCTGGTTTCTTAAGTAAACGAGGAGAAGTCTGATCTGGTATCATCCAAGTCATTCACCCACCGGGGGATGAGCTTCGTTACGCACAACTTTTTCGATTCGTCTGCCGTTACCCAGAACGAAATTATTCAGTAGTTGTGCTCACTATTGTCTTTGCTCAGACAATTCTCAGCGAGAAATCTTGAGACTGATACGTTTAGGTGGGACTGCTGTGATTTTATTCTGATGGGACAGTTACGCATTGGTCCTCTCCAAATTTCTTTTATTAAGTATTGGAGGGTGAAGATTCTTTCGCTCGATACGGACATCGCGTCTTGTTTAATCAAGTGAATAAGAGATTCAGACTTTGGCAAGTTTTCGGGGCTTAACTCAGGTAGTTCCTCTGCAATTGCCGGATCCGAGTTTTACAGTCTTGACGGATGCCAGTAAACAGGTTGGGTCATTTTCATTGAGCCCAACGGATTGAAGTGCCAGGGTCTTTTGATTCCGTAGTTCCTTATCAAGCACTCAAACATCAAGTATGATGTCATTTTGGCTTGCGCTACGTTATTGGGTAACGTAATTCAGAATGTTCATATGCTAATTCTGTCCGACAATTCGACGGTATTAGCGTATTTTCGGAATTATAGAGACACTCATTCCATCCTGTTATTCATGTTAACGGAATGAATCTTTCGGTTGCTACTAGAACATCAAGTTCTCCTATCAGTCCGTCATATTCTGGGTCGTCCGAACGTATTAGCGGACTCCCTTCACAGAGGGGCCGTTTGTTGCCCCTAGATTCGGCTTTCAACAAATGAGTTTTCAATCAGATTGTGACCACGGCGAGCGGCCAATGATCGACTTATTCGCGACACATCTCAACAATTAGTTGCAGACATATGTGTCATTATGTTTGGATCTTCGAGTGTTTGCAATAAACACTCTATCGATCTTGTTAGACGGAATAATAAGATATGCATATCTTACAGCGTTGTTGATTCAACATATTTTGCTCTGGTGTAATTATTTCAATGCAAATTCTGTTGCTAGCTTCTCTAGCTCCACAAGACTGTGGACTATTTACTCAGGCGTCTGTTGTGGGACATGCCATGGAAGCTTCCTCCACATTTCGGTCCATTCTATGGTCAGATAGATTCAATCTACAGTCAGTTCTGCTTATGATTATTTCTTCATTCAGCAGTCTGTGTTTTAGTTTAAGCTCATGAAGTAAGAGTTCTTCTACTTCATGGGCTTAAGCTATTAATATGGTTATTACAGATTTAATGAGGGCTGCATATTAGTGTTAGCCCTACATTTTCACAATTTTGTATCTGAGAATATTGAGTCCTTTTCTGTAAATCTACATTGTTTAGGTCCGCTATTTTTTACTCTGAAGGTCGTCTATTAAATAGTGGCAACTATGTGTGTATAGGCTTTCGGTTCCAGCAGTGACTCTGTCCTGCTGCCCTCTTTGCTCTGGAGTATTTGATCCAGGGCAAGGGAAAGGGGTGGGGGTGTTCCCTTATCTCACCTGCTTTATAGTGTAAAGCAAGGGAATACCTCCCTTGGACTTAGTAATTCCGTTTCGGTTCCTAGATAATTTTAGGGTTAAGCCTATGTTTACTCATCTGTGTAATATTTTTTAAGTGTTGATTGGTGTGAAGCATTCGTATATATCACGTGATTAATTGAGCGTTAATATACAATCCTCGAACACTTTTAAATGAGTATATAGAGTCTCATTTCTCTAGACTCCCGCATTTGTTGGCTTTCCTTAAAAAATATTAGTATAAAGGGTTATACTAGATGTTTATAGACATCATTGATGTTATTGTGCTCATTTACAGAATAGTATTGTGTGTTTCTTTTTTGTTACAAATAAGAAAGATACATGTAAGACTATCTCTCCTTTTCTCCTTAAGGGGATAGGTCTGTTATGGGTAATTGAGTCTATTGGATTTTCCTTATGTCCTAGGCTCTCCAACCTTTTTACTATTCAGCTAAGTCTGGGTCATTGGTACAGTATAGATATGTTAAAAAATTTATAGTAATTTATATATTTTTTATACTTACCAATGACCCAGACGGGGATGGCCCTCCCATGAGTTGGGAACTCATTCCTCCCCGCTGAGTACATAATGCTTACCAGGCACTGGTTGTAAGAATGATTTTTGGTGGCAATTTCGAGACCTCCTTGACACTGCGCATGCGCAGTGGGGTAAAAGTATGGAGGACCATAAAGGACATGTAATTTTTGGTTTTAGATGCAAATTTTGGGGATTGGGGGGTAAAATTTGCGTTTGCCCTTAATTTAGAGTTAGCACCAGCTAAATCTGGGTCATTGGTAAGTATAAAAAATATATAAATTACTATAAATTTTTTAACATTTCAAGCAAGTTCAAAAACTGGCTTGGCCCAATTTTTCATTACAGACTTATGGGCCTCAATTTGTTAATTTCTACGAATTTGGAGCTCGTTGTGCAATGACCTGGAAAAACGTTCTCCAATTTGACTAATATTTGCCATATAGTCTTTTGCAATAATATCTCAAGCAAGTTCTAAAATTGGCCTGGCCCGATTTTTTGTTACAGAGTTATGGGCCTTAATTCATCAAGTTTTACGAATTTGAGCTCGTTTGCACAAAAAACTTGGACAAACATTCTCTGATTCGACTAATATTTACCACACAAGTACTTTTGCAATAATATCTCAAGCAAGTTCGAAAACTGACCTGAACTAATTTTTTTGTTAAAGAGTTATGGACCTTAATTCGTCAACTTTTATGAATTTTGAGCTCAATAGTGAAATAACTTGACCAAACGTTCTCCGATTTGACTGATATTTGCCATACAGGTCTTTGCAACAATATCACAGGCGAGTTCAAAAATTGGCCAGGTCTAATTTTGCATTACAGAGCCATGGTCCTTAATTAGTCCATATTTACGAATTTTGAGCTCGTTAGCATCAATTTTTACAAATTTTGAACTCATTGCAATGATATTTCTGATTTTCAGTGGAGAGTGTATGAAGACAGTAGCCACAACTCAATGGTTGCATCTCTGATTTGCACCTCTTGTTTATTGTTTTGTATGTATTGTCTCTGTTGGGGGGAATATGCCCATGTGGAGTGTTGCTCTTGTATTGTAACAGGTTAAATGTCTCATTTCAACTGCTTTCGGGACAGTTTTGTGGATTAAAAAAAAAAGAGAGAAACCCTCCCTCCCTCTCTCCCTCCCTTCTTCATAAAATTGAGTGAACATAACCTGAGATACAATAAAGGGTTTTTTTTATAGACCTTACTGTGGTAAACTTTTTCGTAATGAATCGGCCAAATCCACCCACATAATTTACAAATTAAACAGTTGAAAAAAAAAAAATTTCCAAAACTTTCAACAAAACATATCATGTGACCCCCTCATTGGAACAAGCTCATTGAGCTTGTTCCAATGAGGAGTCACATGACATGGTTTTGTTGAACTTTTTTGCAAAAATAATATTTGAATTAAATATCGGCTGCATTGGGTAAAGGATTAACAACTTCCATTTCACAGTTTTAATACCACCATGTTACCAATGCTTGGAGCGTGAGTACTCTAAAATATGTAGCATAGAAATAAACAATTGGATGAACTTGACTTTAGACTTGTGTCATGGTCATTATAAAGCCATGTGTGCTGAAGTAAATAAACATAAACACAAACACCTGCAATGATCCAAATAGATTTGTTTTTTTGGCTGAGTATTATTACGGTACTTAGAAAAAAATCTCTCATCTGATCATCAATTGCAAGTGAAAATCAAATTTGACAAGTGTTTTCACATCAAGCAGTTATCTACTGTCTGAGGAGATTTCCTTGAAAAGGAAATGTTAAAAGCTCATCTTTTGTTTTGTCCTTCTATGAAAAAGAGAATAATTTGAATCTGTAACAGTGAAAAAAAAACATTGTTCAACACATGCTAAAATATGCTGATTAACCCTAAAAGGCCTAATTCTGACTTAGATCACTAATTACTGTAGCAGAAGAAGTGCCCCTGTATGCCATCCTTGAGTAAACTTTCAAGTTACATTGTAAGCATCTTGGTAATTGTTTCTAATTGTCTGCCTTTATAGGCAGCCAAGCCTTGCTTATCAACCCTCAATGAATGAAGCTTATTTTCTGTTTCCCCGCAGGAACCCTAGGAACCCCGGGAAGTGAAGCAGAGCCTGTTCACTGCAGTAAACAGGCCCTGTTTTACTGGTAAAATAGGACCCACTCATCAATGCTTGGGAGGTGCAAACCCTCTCTAAAATGGGTAACATGGCTTATTAACATTCTCCCCTGGTCTTGAGTTGATACTCATGTTGTCATGGTTAGCCATTGTGCAAAAATATGTGACCTTAAACACCAGTAAATAAATAAATTATTTTCTGTTGCATTCATTGCCGAAACAATGTATTTTTATACTGTACCAATGACCCAGACTTAGCTGGTGCTAACTCTTAAAAATTCAGGGCCAAACACAAATTTTGCCCCCCCAATTCCCAAAATTTGCATCAAAATCCAAAAAATCTATGTTTTATATGGCCCTCCATACTTTTGTCCACTGTGCAAGCGCAGTGTCAAGGAAGTACAGAAATTGGCGCAAAATCTTCATTCTTTGTTTGGCCCTTCAATCAGTAACATCTCACTGATATCTGTGCTTGTAATCTCAGTTAAAATGATGCCAGACACAAAATCATGAAGGAAATGGTGGATCCAAGGATGAAATAAGAGGATGAGAGAAATAAATAGTGGAAGGATGTGTTCATGGCTGTAACTTGTAATTTTTATGTAAAATTATTTCATGTTCCCTAATTTCGGGGCATGGGCCTGATGTTTTCATTCTTGCTATGAAATCTCCACTGTTTGTTCAGTGTTTCCTCTCTCCCTTTCCTTGATACCCCCCTAGCTAATCTCCCATGCTTTTGGCATAATTTTTAAAAATTTTTTACTGAAATTTCTTAGCAGTAGCATAGTTACAGAATGTTTATTCTGTTTTCCCCATGGTTACGTCCTCACCCTAGGGGTGTTCAGGCGTTTTGGTCGTGCATCTACCATCCGATGTATTGCAGTTTCTTCTGAGGAAGTTTCTGTTTTACTTTGGATAGTGTTTTAAAATTGGTTACTGATTTCAGGCCATATATTCAGTGCCTGGAGTCTTGTTTCCGGTTTTTATTCACTTTTGTTTATGTTGACAACGGTTACTTTTAACAGTTATTCCTTGTCTTCTCTAAGGTTTTATTCTTAGCCAGATACATTAATATTGTCCGTAAGTGTAACATTAATTTTTAGATATGTTTTAAAATTTTTGTCCACACTTAGGCTTTTTGGGGATCCATTTGGGCTCATCGTTCTCTTTAGAATTATTTTTTGAAATATTTGTAATGGATTATATTATTATTATGTATCTTTGTATTTTCAAGGGTTAGTGCGAGTACTACAGCTGTTTAATATTTTTTCAAATATGAAAGAATATTGTTCAAATTGTAAATCGAGGAAGTCTTCCTCTGATTCTCATGTTCATTGTATTTGCTGTAGTCAGTGTACTTGCACTAATTCTTGCTCAGTGTGTGCCAATTGGGATGGCAAACGTTGGAGACGTGTGTCACGGTATATTGTTAGTGGTGAGAGGTCCATGCCGGTCCTCTCGCCACAGGGTCACTCTAGTTTTTTAGTCTCTTTTTCAGAGGAACAAGAACAGGGTGATGTTTCCATGATATCTTCAGGAAGTGTGCTACCGTCATCGCAATCAAATGAAGAGCTAGTGGCAAAAGTGATCAACGAAATACGACAAGTGCCTAGAACCTTAGTAGGATTGACGACCTTGTCGCCCGCTAGCTCGCCTGGTGAAGCTATCACTCGTAAAGTGGGTGATGTGACGCCGGTTTCGTCCATTCTGGTCCAGGAGAGAAGAGGTGTTGCAAGCACTATAAACTCGGATCATGCACACCCGGCGACGACGGATCGGAGGATGGAATGGAGGAAGCCAGACAGTCCGGTAGCTAGCTCGTTCAGGTCTACCCGGACCACATGCGAGGGAGGTCCCTCTCTCTTACAACAACATCTGGGCCCAGATGTTGTTGTACGTAACGTTCCTCAGACGGAGCATACGTCTATTCCTTCTGCTCAGGACGCTCTGTCGCATAGACAGCCGGGCCCGGCTAGTCTACTGGCTTCCTCATCCACACATCAGCACACACGACCGCACCTTAGCTACGTGACCACAGATATCCAGCCTGCTTCGCCAACCAGGGATTCCACGTCGACCAGGTCACTCCATCCGGTAGCCAAGGACACGAGGCCTTACCAGTCGGGACATTCGCATAAAAGAATTATGCAAGTTTTACCGTCCCAGGAGCTTCCAGCGGCTAAACAATGTAAGACCGCTGCTCCACAGGCCTCCATGACGGACTTGCTATCACAGATAGCACATCTCATCGCAGCATCCCAGCAACCTTCAGAAACTCTTTCAGATCAGGAACTGTCTGAGGAAGCTGGGTCGGTGCGCTCCCCTGCAGTGTCAGAAAGGGACGACCAAGATTCACATTTGGTCCAGTTGGATGGTGAAAGGGAATCAGCGGAGCTGGAATTTTCCCTTTCAGAACAACGTAAGGTGGCCCTAGATTTCATCCGGCAACACCTTCCAGAAGTTGTTCTTCCAGACCAGAGAGCTGCGATACCAGATAAGAGACTGATAGCGTCACTGGACACAGACTTTTTTGGCTGGGATAAGGATGTCGCGCCTGAGTTTCCGGCCCAGTCCTGAAATGTCTCACGGACATTTGAATTGCTGAATGACGCTATTTTCAGGCTAGCCTCTAAGACTGGCAGATTCAGTTTCTTATCATCTCATGCTCTACATCTGCCGTTCATCAATAGTAGAAATAGATTTGAAATGGCAGGACAGGGCGTTCTGAGAGTTCCTCTGCGTTTAGACGACCAGGCAGAAGACTTGGAGTTGTCATTGCCGGCATCTATGTCGATTGTCTCCAGTACGTTGGAGACGACAATCTCGTCTACGAGAG
Source organism: Pictodentalium vernedei (assembly GCA_031216915.1). NCBI lineage: Eukaryota > Metazoa > Mollusca > Scaphopoda > Dentaliida > Dentaliidae > Pictodentalium > Pictodentalium vernedei. Next base: position 555,309,399 of record CM062295.1, on the reverse strand, counting down.
CCAGTTTAGACGCCTTATCTTATGCAGATCACCTTACCAGAGCATTATCACAACGTCTCGATGGAAAAGAATTCCAGGATGTTCAAACTTCCTTGAGAGTTTTTTCGAGGGCTGTAGCATATTCCACGTATAACTCTGCCCTTTCAGTGGCAAATTTGGAGTTAGTCAGACGTGATGCTGCCCTGGCTTCATCCACAAGAGTGGATACTAAGGTGAAAAACTCTCTGAGTCGCTCCGGTTTCAGGAGATCTTTTCTTTGATGGTAAGCTTTCGCTAATCTATGATCAGATTACTAAAAAAGCTTCAGACTCTCTTCTCTTTAAGTCCGTTTCGAAAACAACAGACTCAGCAGAGAGGGAGGAGTAAGTCAGGGACTTCTGGGGCGAGTACGTCCAAGGGAAGTTCCTATAGAGGTTCTAAGAAAACCTCTACCTCTTCCTCTAGAGACCGTCAGAGTAGAAACTCAGGTAGGGGGCGTAATAGTGGCCGAGACAACCAGTCAGATGCCACTAGGTCAAATGGTCGAGGTGCAGGCCGAGGAGGACGTAGTTTCTCCTCCCACAAGCCTCTTATTCCAATGGGGCACCTACGCACTCATCCACTCCAGATAATTTTTACTCAGAATTGGAGTGTGAAGATTCATTTGTTCGAAACAAACATCGTCTTGTCGAACCAAGTAAAACAAGAGATTCAGACTTGGGCAGATATTCAGTGGTTACCGGTAACTCAGGGAGTGCCACTGCAACTGCTGGATCCGATTTTTACAATTATGACAGATGCGAGTCAAACAGGTTGGGGCACAACTTTGAGCCGAACAGATTCGAGGTGCCAGGGTCTTTGGGATCCGCAATTCGTAAACAAGCACATAAATATCAAACAGATGATGTCAATTTGGCTTGCACTACGTCATTGGATGAACATTATTTAGAATTCACATGTTCAAATTCTGTCTGACAATTCGACAGTAGTAGCGTATATTCGGAACCAGGGAGGCACTCATTCCATTCCGTTGTTCAACTTAATGGAGAGAATCCTTCTGTTTGTCCTAGAGCATCAGGTTCTTCCATCGGTCCATCATATTCCGAGTCATCTGAACGTTCTAGCAGACTCCCTTTCTCGGAAAGGTCGAATGTTGCCGTCAGAATGGACTCTCAACAAACAAGTATTCAATCAGATCTGCTACCAATGGGATCGTCCGATGATAGACTTGTTTGCGACACATCTCAACAATCAGTTGCAGACGTATGTGTCGCCAGATCCTCAAGCGTTCGCAGTAGACACTCTCTCGATCTCTTGGGACGGAATGATAGGATACGCGTATCCTCCAGCTCCGTTGATTCAACAGATATTTCTAAAAATCAAGCAATCTCACTGCAAGATTCTGTTGGTAGCATCTCTGTCACCTCAGAGACCATGGATAAATGTACTCAGGTGTCTGTTGTGGGACATTCCTCGGAAGCTTCCTCCATGGGAGGACCTTCTATCGCAGGGGAAATCACGCACACTGCCTCACAACCCGCAAGGTCTTGCACGGCAAGCATTTTACAGGATGAGCAGTGGACGCAATTTCTAACTGTAGGAGGACCTCCTCTTCGCTAAATTATGCTGCTAAGTGGAAGGTTTTCTCTTGTTGGTATAGGGATCATTCTATTGATATTTATGATCTCTCCATTCCAGACATTGCTAATTTTTTGGTCTAATTGTTTGACGAGATCAAACTGCAGCCAATAACTATAAAGGGTTATAGGTCTGTGCTATCGGATACTTATGCTCATCATGATAGCTTACAAATTGGATCATATGTCTTTTTATCAAAGTTAGTTAAAAACTTTTCGATAAATAGACCAAGAACCCTTAAGTTAATTCCTAAGTGAAATTTAGCTTGGGTTCTGAAGCTAAAAGAAGCGCCATTTGAACCCCTTGACATGGTAGACTTCAAATACTTATCTTAAAAGACAGCTTTTCTCTTAGCCTTCTCTTTGGCTAGAAGAGTTAGTGAGCTTCATGCACTATCTGTTGATGATTCTCACTATCGTAGTGTTGGTAATACTGTTACATTGACTACTAATGTTGGATTTTTGGCTAAGAATCAGGCTCCTAATAAGTACCCTGAAACTATTGTCAATAAGGCTCTTCCGTCCTCAGACAGCCATAGGCCTTTGCTATGTCTAGTTAGAGCTATGCGTATTTACAAACGTAGATCTGAGTTTATCAGAAAGGGACGAAAACGTTTCTTTCTGTCTCTGCTGCCTAATCGAAGGGACATCACGGTCCATTCTATTTCAAGGTGGATTCAATTGACTATTCGTACTGCTTATGAAAAATTATCTTCTACTCAGCAGTCTGTGCTTAAGATTTTGGCGCATGAAGTGAGGGAGCTGTCTACATCTTGGGCTTATGCTAATAGTATTGCTATTACGAATTTGATGAAGGCTGCATACTGGTCTCAGCCTTCTATGTTCACAAATTTTTACCTTAGAAATATTGAGTCTATTTCTGGCGACCTTCGTTGTTTAGGTCCGTTATCTGTTGCTCAGAATGTCGTCCACTAAACAGTTGCAACTTATATGTTCCCTTATATCACCTGCTTTATAGTGAAAAGCAAGGGAATACCTTCTCTGGAGTCAGTAATTCCGAGTCGGTGCTGGGATGGTTTTAAAGTGTAAAGCTAATGTCTATCTCATTTATGTAATATTTTTAAAGTGTAGCTTGGTGTGAAGCATTTGTATATGTCACGTGTCATACGAGCATTAATGTACAATCCTCGGACACTTTTAAATGAGTTTTAAGAATCTCATTCTCTGGACTATCTTTATTTATTGGCTTTCCTTTAAAGAATTAGTATAATGGGTTATACTGGATGTTAATAGAGATCATTGATGTTTTTGTGCTCAATTACGGATTGGTAATGTTTCTTTCTTGTTTTATATAAACAAGAAAGATACGTGTAAATCCTGTTTCTCCTTTTCTCCTTGAGGGGATAATTCTGTTTACATGTAATTGAGCTTATTGGATTTTCCTTTATGTCCTTGGCCCTGCAGCCTTTTTTCTATTCAGCTAAGTTTGGGTCATTGGTACAGTATAAAAATGTTAAAAAATTTATAGTACAGTAGAATCCTCTTAACTGAATATCCATTTTGCCAGTGAAAATTATTCATTTAACAGGAGTAGACAATTAACAGGGATTTCATCAGTTTCCTGTGTTCTGGAGGTAAATTGAGCATTTATTCTATTATATCTTGTTTGACAGAACTCATAGAGCTCTGTCAAACAAGATATAATAGAATAAATGTCTGTATTGGATGTAGAGAGGCCAAAAAGGTTGATAAATAAGGGGAATTAGGTGCGTGTCGCAGTAATTTTTTTGACATATTACAAAAATTTATATACATTTAACAGGAGTTTACTCTACAATCCATATGCAATTAACAGATCAAATTTGTACTGAAGGTATGGTAAATGGTTTTGTGTTTGAAAATTATATTCAATTAATAGGGATATACAATTAAGAGATATCCAATTAAGTGGGCTCCACTGTAATATATATATTTTTTATACTTAACCAATGACCCAGATGAGGATGGCCCTTCCAAGAGTTGGGAACTCATACCTCCCCGCTGATTACATGACACTTACCAGGCACTGGTTTTAAGAATGAAGATTTGGTGCCAATTTCGGTACTTCCTTGACACTGCGCATGCGCAGTGGACAAAAGTATGGAGGACCATATAGGACATAGAATTTTTGGATTCTGCTGCAAATTTTGGCGATTGGTGGGGGCAAAATTTGTGTTTGACACTGAATTTTTAAGAGTTAGCACCAGCTAAGTCTGGGTCATTGGTAAGTATAAAAAATATATAAATTACTATAAATTTTTTAACTTTCATTGAAGATATTTCAGGAATACATTTAACAGGAATAGTTTACAAGATTTACATCAGGAATAAATGTTACATGTATTGAATTTTAATAATAAGTAATGATGGGATTCTACATCAAGCTCATAGTTTATGTGAGTCCTCTACCATTCTTTGTTCATTTGAGAGAGAATTCTTGAAAATGTATGTATTTGTTCTATTTAATAGTGTAAAACAATTATAGTTTATGTTTTTTTAATACTTTTTGCTTGTCATGCACTTATCAGATGAAAGAGTTGTTTGAAAAGATTTTTCATGAGCCTTGAAGGACTGTGAAACTGTTCCAAATAGTTATTCTTTAAAGTCATATTTTTATACTGTACCAATGACCCAGACATAGCTGGTGCTAACTCTTAAAATATAGGGCCAAACACAAATTTTGCCCCCCCAATCCCCAAAATTTGCATCTAAAACCAAAGAAAACATGTCCTGAATGGCCCTCCACACTTCACCTCTACTGCGCATGCGCAGTGTCAAGGACATTCCAAAATTGGCGCCATTAATCATTCTTAGTTTGGCCCTTCATCAGTTAACATCTGACTGATCTTTGTGCTTGTAAATCTCAGTTTAAATGATGCCAGACACATAAATATTAGTGAAATGGTGATTCTAAGGAGGATATAGGAGGAGAGGAAAAATGTGTGACAGAAAATTATCAGGGCTGTAACTTAAAATTTTTTAATGAAATTATGTTACCTATTTTCGAGGCAGCAGCCATTTTGTTGTCATTCTTGTTATCAAGTTACACTGCTTGTTCAGTGTTTTCCTCTCTCCCTTTCCTTTAAGTCCCCTCTTGCTATTCTCCCATGCTTTTGGCATATTTTCTGTAATTTTATTACTAAAATTTCTTGGGAGTTTTAGCTGAATAACAGAATGAATTCTGTTCTTTTCCCCATGTTTACGTCTTCACCTATGGGTGGTTAGGCGTAGTGTTCTGCATCTACCATCTGATGTTCTGCAGTTTCTTCTCTGGAAGTCTCTGTTTTGCATCAGATAGTGTATTATTGGTAACTGATTTCGGGCCAGGGTGCCTGGAGTCTTATTCTAGTGTTTTTACACTTATTGTTTACATTTACAACAGCCCTCTGTGTGAGGGGGGATTTCTTGAAAATAATATCTTGATGTTAATTTAATCATAACTAGATACTTTATTATTGTTCGTAAGTGTTGCATAAATTGTTTAAAATATTTTTAAAATTTTTGTCCACACTTAGGCTTGGGATCCATTGGGGCTCAACGTTACTTTTCAGAAACTTGGGCTGTTCTGAAAAAATATTTTTTCAAAATTTTTTGATTTCAATTATTTTTTCTATGTTAATGGATCATATTATTATGTATTTTGATTGTCAGGGGTTGGTGCGAGTACTAGGACTTTGTTTTCTTTTCACATTGAAAGGATTTTGGTCAATTGTAATAAGAGGAAATCTTCCTCTGACTTTTATAATCATTGTATATGTAGTCAGTGTACTCGCACTAGCTCCTGTTCTGTATCTGATAATTTCGATGACAACATGGGAAGCGTGTGTCACGGTATGTTAGTGGGGAATTGGACATTCCGGTCCTTTCCCCGCAGGGTCACTCTACTTTATCAATTTCTATTTCAGACGATCAAGATTAGGGTGATGTATCCATGATGTCTTCCAAAAGTGTGCCTCCGTCATCACAATTAATGAAGAGCTAGCGGAAAAGTGCTCATGTAAATACGCCAATTGCCTAAGAGGACCCTAGTAGGTTCGACAGCCTTTGACGTCCGCTAGCCCGCCCGGTGTAGCGTCCATTCGACCGCTCTTGGCTACGTGACCTCGGATATCCAGTCAGCTTTGCCAATCGGAGAATCGTCGGCAACCAGGTCATACCATCCGGTAGCCAGGGACACAAGGCCTGCAGACTCCGGACGTTCGCTTAAGAAAGTGTGCGGGAGTCAACGTACACGGAGCTTCCGGCGGCAATGCATCGTAAGACCGCTACTGCACAGGCCTCGGTGACGGACGTGCTATCCCAAATAGCACAGCTTATCGCAGCATCCCAGCAACAACTGAATCTGTCGCATCATGTATTATCCGACGATGCTGGGTCGGGACGCTCCGCGGAAGCAGGTACGGACGTCCGAAAATTTCATCCGGTCCGACGGGATGCTGAAAGGGATTTGGAGGATTTCGAGCTTTCCCTTTCGGAACAACATATGCTATTGCGTATGTCATCTGACTTTATCTTCTACAGGTTCTTTCGTCGGACCAGAATGCTGCGATGCCGGATAAGAAACTGATAGCGTCAGTGGACTTAGAAATTTTTGGTTCGGTTCAGGGACATCGTCCCTCAGTTCCAACATAGTCCAATAATGTCACACAAACTTTCGAATTATTGAACGACGCTACATATTATTATTATATGCTTGCTATTACCAAGCATTTCTGGTTTCTTGTTCGCAAAGTTACGGAGATGTCTTTCAAAGTGTGCCTCTGTCGTCATAGTTAATGAAGAGCTAGCGGCAATAAGTGCTCATGGAATATGTCTATCGCCTAAGAGGTCCCTTGTAGGATCGACGGAGTGACATTCGCTAGCTCACCCGGTGTAGCGTCCATTCATCGAATGGTTCGGCAGCCGGGTTCGTCCGTTGCGGTCTAGGAAGGAGATTTGGGTGATGCGAGCACTATAATAACTTTAGTACTCACCCAGTGACGACGGATTGAGGACAGATCAGAGGAAGCCTGTTAGTCCGGTTCCTGGCTCGTCCAGGTCCGTCCGGGCTGTGAGCGAGAGAGGTCCCTCTCTCGTACAACAACATAGGGGACCGCTTGTTGTGGTTCAGATATTTCGCATTCGGAGCATATGTCCGCCGCTCGGGACGCTCCGTTATATTGACAGTCCGAGAGACTGTCGATAATGCTTCCTCATCCTCACAGCAGCGCACACGACCGCACATTGGCTACGTGACCTCGAGTATCCGACCAGTTTCATCATGCAGTGATTCCACGGCGAACAGGTCACGCCATCCGGTAGCCAAGGGACACGAGGCCTATACACTCCGTTCGCTCGCATAATAGAAGTATGCACGGGGTAACGATCACGGAGCTTCCAGCGGCAATGCATCGTAAGACCGCTTCTCCACAGGCCTCAGTGACGGACGTGCTATCCAGGTTAGCACAGTTTATCGCAGCATCCCAGCAATCGACAGTTTCTCGGTCGGATCAGGAATTATCCGACGGCGCTGGGTCGGTGCGCTCTGCTGTTGCATCAGGTTCGGACGACCGAACGCTTTATAGGGTCCGACAGGATGGCGAAAGGGATTCGAACGATTTTGAGTTTTCTCTTTCGGAACAACGGAAGCTGCCATACATTTCTTCCGGCATTATCTTCCAGTGGTTGTTCCTTCGGACTACATTGCTGCGATGTTGGATAAGAGACTTATAGCGTCATTGGACACGGAATTTTGGATCGGTTCAGGGACATTGTCCCTGACTTACCGACGCAGTCCAATAATGTCATTAGAACATTTGTATTATTTATCGACGCTATATATATATAAGCCTGCTACCAAGCATGATAGTTTAGTTTCTTGTCCGCAATGCTCAATTCTGCCTTTTATCATTTCTAGGAATAATTTATTTTGGCAGAACAGGGCATACCGAGAGTTTATATGCATCTAGACGGCGGGGTTAAAGACTGGAAATTATCTTTTTCGCCATCTATGTCTTTTCCAACCACAATGTTGGAAACGACAATGATGTCTAATAGACTTAACTTAGACGCTTTATCATACGTAGTCCACCTTACTGAGGCGTTATCATTACGTCTTCTAGAGAAAGAATTCCGGGATATGATCCTCAATGTGATATCTTTCAAGGGCAGTAGTTTGTCCACGTATAACTCCGCCCTTCAGTGGCAACCTGGAGTTGGTTAGACGTGACGCAGCCCTAGCTACATCCACGCGCGTGGGTAGTAAGGTGAAGAACTCTCTCAGAGTCGCTTAGGTCTCGGAGAAGCTTCTCTTCGACGGCAACTTTTCAGCAATCCATGAATTGCTCGATATACATGTTCTCTTGTCTATCAAGTGTAGCAAGAGATTCAGACTGGGGCAAACATTCGGTGGTTGACTCAGAGAGTGCCACTGCAGTTGCCGGATCCGAGTTTTATAATTATGACGGTTGCCAGTCAAACAGGTTGGGGTACAATATGATCCCAACGGATTCGTAGTGCCAGGGTCTTAGGGTTCCGCAGTCTCTAGGCAAGCACTTATCTTCCACGGAATAATGTTTTTTAGGCTTGCTTTATGTCATTGGATGAACATTATTCAGAAACGCATGTCCAAATCCTGTCCGATAATACGACAGTAGTTGCGTATCTCCGGAACCAGGGAGGCACTCATTCGATTCCGTTATTCAATTTAACGGAAAGAATCCTTCTGTTTGTTATAGTACACCAAGTTCTGCTTCGGTCCGTCATATTCCGGGTCGTCTGATTGTATTACCGGACTCCCTTTCGTGTAAGGGTCGCTTGTTGCCGTCAGAATGGACTCTCAACAAACAAGTATTCAATCAGATTTGCTATCAGCGGGAGCGCCCAATGATAATTTATTTACGACACAACTTGCTAATCAATTGCAGACGTATGTGTTTGTCCGGATCTCTGAGCTTATGTTGTTAACGCTCTATTGATCTAATAGGACGGAATGATAGGATATGCGTATCCTCCTGCGCTGTTGTTTCAGCAAGTATTGCTAAGATAAACAACCACAATACATTTCTGTTGATAGCATCTCTGTCTTCACAGAGACCGTGGGTAAATTTACTCAGATGTCTACTGTGGGACTTAACGCGAAAACTTCCTCCATGAGAGGATCTTCTTTCGCTGGGGAAAATCGTGTCATCTTCATCACAACCCGCAAGGTCTCAACCTTCACGTATTCCGTTGTGTGGTCCTTATTGCATTGTAAGCATTGTACTGGACGAACTTTGGACGCGATTTCTTACTGTAGGAGAACCTCTTCTTTGCTATTCTATGCGGCTAAACTGGAGGCTCTTCCGTCGTTGTTGTAGGAATCCTTATGTTGATATTGTTGATCCCTCCATACTAGTCATTGCAACTTTCTAGTATACTTGTTTGACAAGATCTACTGCAGCCTGATACTATTAAGGTTATAGGTCTATGTTATCTCATACCTATGCACTCTATGATAGTTTACAATTGAGTCTTATGTCTCTTTATCTAAGTCAGTTAGTAACTTTTCGATAAATAGACTTAGAATCATTAGATTAAATTTCTATATGGAATTTAACTTCAGTTCTTATTTAGCTAAGTAATCATTTGAGCCTCTGGAAACAGTAGTTTTCAAATTCTGACCTTTTAGACAGTAACTCTGTTGGCTTCTCTTTTACTGAAGAGTCAGTGAGCTTCATGCACTATCGGTGGATGATTCTCACTTTCGTAGTTTCGGAATCACTACTTCCTTTACTATTTAGGTTGGATTTTTGGTTAAGAGTCAGGCTCCTAATAAATATCCGGAACCTATTGTTATTAAGGTCCTTCCGTCTTCGTACGGGCATAGGCCTTTACTCTGTCCGGTTAGAGTTTACGTATTTATAAACAGATATCTGTTTATTACTACGGACGTAAGCTTCTTCTGTCTTTGATGCCTAATAGAAGGACATTACGTTCCATTCTATTGCTAATGGATTCAATTAACTATCGGTACTGCTTATGGTATATCATTGACTCAGCAGTTGTGCTTGAGATTTCGGCTCATGAAGTAAGAGTTCTTTCTACATCTTGGGCTTACATTAATAGTGTCGCTATTATAGATTTTTGAAGGCTGCTCATTGCGCTTAGCCATCCACATTCATGAATTTTTTATCTCAGAAATATCGAGTCCATTTCTGGAGGCCTCTTTTGTTAGGTCTATTATCTACTGCTCAGAATGTCATTCACTTAACAGTTGCTACTATAGCTAGGTAGGCTGTCTGTTTCGGCAGTGACTCCGTTTTGCTGCCCTCTTCGCTCTGGGCTATTTGACCCAGGGCAAGAAAAGGGGGGTGGGGGGGGGGGGGGGGGAGGGTGTTCCCTTGGGTCACCTGTTTTACTATGAAAACAAGGGGATACCTCCTCCGGAGTTAGTAATTCTGAGCTGTTACTGGGATGGCTTTTTAGTGAGAAGTTTATGTTTTAAAAATTCATTCAGGTCTTAGTTTTTAAAGTATAGCTTTTGAATATAGCACGTGTCAAACGGACGTTATTATACAATCCTCAGACACTTTTAAGGAGTATAAAGAGTCTCTATTCTCTAGACTTACTTTATTTATTGGCTTACTTTAAAAAGTATTAGTATAAGGATTATACTAGATATTAATAGAGTACATGGATGTATGATGCTCAATTTTGCAAGGTGTTGTATCTTTCTAATTTAACATAAATAAGAAAGATACATGTAAGGCCTAATACTTCTTTTTCCCTAGAGGGGATGACTCTATTTTATATAATTGAGTGTATTCCAACTTTCTCTATGTCCTAGGCCCTCCAGCCTTTTTACTATTCAGCTATGTCTGGGTCATTGGTACAGTATAAAAATGTTAAAAAATTTATAGTAATTTATATATTTTTTATACTTACCAATGACCCAGACGGGGATGGCCCTCCCAGGAGTTGGGAACTCATACCTCCCCGCTGAGTACATAGCGCTTACCAGGCACTGGTTATAAGAATGATTAATGGCGCCAATTTCGGAACGTCCTTGACACTGCGCATGCGCAGTAGAGGTGAAGTGTGGAGGGCCATTCAGGACATGTTTTCTTTGGTTTTAGATGCAAATTTTGAGGATTGGGGGGCAAAATTTGTGTTTGGCCCTATATTTTAAGAGTTAGCACCAGCTATGTCTGGGTCATTGGTAAGTATAAAAAATATATAAATTACTATAAATTTTTTAACTTTTCAAATTTTTTCTGTGATTGAATGCACAATTTCTCCCAAATACAAAAACAGACCAATATAATATTTTTGTGGAAGTCCTGACTAGTCACAGCTTTGGCTTTGTTTGAGTGCTCTGACATTCTCCTTCAATAAAAGGTATCTTTAAAACCAATAAAAAGCTTCGTATCGTGTGGTTGATTACTTCAGATCTTGAATAAAGACATGAGTCTGAGTTTGTTTTTTCCAAAATATTTCCACAAATTGGTTTCACTTTCGGACTTTTATTGGACTTGAGGTTTTTTTTTTAAATATGTGGTCATGATGGTTCCAAAGTATGCTTTGTCATGGATAAATCAAATTTGAGATTTTTAGGGAAAAAATGCTTTCATTGTTTTGTTGTCCTAATGATCATATAATTTTTTAAATAAATTTATTTTCAGATGTTGATACCTTCATAGAAAAACAGATAAGTCCAGAGTTGGAGATTATGTTGCATCAAGTAAAAGAAACAATACCACATATTCCTTCCACAATCATTGTAAAAGATTTAAGTAAGATATAACAACTTTTGATACTATAAAGATATTTCACATTCCAAAGAAGAAACAGTTTAACCCTTTACCCAACGTAGAGAATATAAAATTATATATTATTTTAATTACTATTTTTAAAAATTTTTCAAAAAAATTTCAAAAATATTTCCACAAAACCATATCATGTAACCCCCTCATTGGAGTGAGCTCAATGACCTTGTTCCAATGAGGTGTCACATGATATGGTTTTGTTGAAATAATGTGAAAAAATATATTTTTATACTGTACCAATGACCCAGACATAGCTGGTGCTAACTCTTAAAATATAGGGCCAAACACAAATTTTGCCCCCCAATCCCCAAAATTTGCATCTAAAACTAAAGAAAACATGTCCTGAAAGGCCCTCCACACATTGCCCCTACTGCGCATGCGCAGTGTCAAGGACGTTCCGAAATTGGCGCCATTTATCATTCTAAGTTTGGCCCTTCATCAGTTAACATCTGACTGATCTTTGTGCTTTTAAATCTCAGTTTAAATGATGCCAGACACATAAATATTAGTGAAATGGTGATTCTAAGGAGGATAGAAAAGGAGGAGAGGAAAAGAATGTGTGACAGAATTTTATCAGGGCTGTAACTTAAAATTTTTTAATGAAATTATGTTAAGTTACCTATTTTCAAGGCAGCAGCCATTTTGTTGTCATTCTGATTATTTAGTTACACTGTTTTTCAAGTGTTTTTCCTCTCTCCCTGTCCTTTAAGTTCCCCCTTGCTATTCTCCCATGCTTTTGGCATAGTTTCTGTAATTATTATTACTAAAATTTCTTGGGAGTTTTAGCTGTATAACAGAATGAATTCTGTTCTTTCCCCATATTTACGTCTTCACCTACGGGTGGTTAGGCGTTGTGTTCTGCATCTACCATCTGATGTTCTGCAGTTTCTTCCCTGGAAGTCTCTGTTTTGCATCAGATGGTGTATTTTTGGTAACTGATTTCGGGCCTGGGTGCCTGGAGTCTTATTTTAGTGTTTTTACACTCATTGTTTACATTTACAACAGCCCTCTGTGTGAGGGGGGGATTTCTAAATAATAATATCTTTATGTTATTTTTATCGTAACTAGATACATTATTATTGTTCGTAAGTGTTGAAAAAATTGTTTAAAATATTTTTAAAATTTTTGTCCACACTTAGGCTTGGGATCCATTGGGGCTCAACGTTACTTTTCAGAAACTTGGGCTGTTCTGAAAAAATATTTTTTCAAAATATTTTGATTTCAATTATTTTTTCTATATTAATGGATCATATTATTATTATGTATTTTGATTGCCAGGGGTTAGTGCGAGTACCAGGACTTGTTTTCTTTTCACATTGAAAGGATATTGATCAATTGCTTTAAGAGGAAGTCTTCCTCTGACCTTATTATCATTCTATATGTGGTCAGTGTACTCGCATTAACTCCTGTTCTGTATCGTATGATTTCGATGACAATATGGGAAGCGTATGTCACGGTATGTTGTTGGGGATTTGGACACTCCGGTCCTTTCCCCGCAGGGTCACTCTACTTTATCAATTTCTATTTCAGACGATCAAGATTAGGGTGATGTATCTGTGATGTCTTCCAACAGTGTGCCTCCGTCGTCACAATTAATGAAGGGCTAGCGGAAAAGTGCTCATGTAATACGCCAATTGCCTAAGAGGACCCTAGTAGGTTCGACGGCCTTTGACGTCCGCTAGCTCGCCCGGTGTAGCGTCCATTCACCGAATGGTTCGGCAGCCGGGTTCGTCCGTTGCGGTCTAGAAGGAATTTTGGGGTGATGCGAGCACTATAAAATTAACTTAATGCACACCCAGTGACGGCGGATCGGAGGGAGAACGGAGGAAGCCTTTTAGTCCGGTTGATAGCTCGTTCCGGTCCATCCGGACGGCAAGCGAGAGAGGCTCCTCTCTCGTTCAACAACATCTGGCCCCAGATGTTGTGGTACAAATGTGTAGTTAGCGGAGCATACGTCCGTCGCTCGGGACGCTCCGTTGTATAGGCAGTCCGCTGAGACTGCTAAGGCTTCCTCTTCTCGTCAGCGCACACGACCGCACCTTGGCTGCGTGACCGCCGATATATTACCAGCTTCGCCGATCAAGGATTCTTCGGCGACCAGGTCACACCATCCGGCAGCCAGGGATTCGAGACCGATGGACTCCGGACGTTCGCATAGGAAAAGTATGCGGGAGCCATCTGATGCGGAGCTGCCCTCGGCGAAGCAGCGATAGACTGCGCCTCCGCAGGTCTCGACGCCGGACATTCTTGTGCACATAGCACAGCTTATCGCAGCATCCCAGCAGCCGACAGAAACGGTGTCGGATCGAGAATTATCCGACAGCGCTGGGTCGGTAGCCGGGGACTCGAGGCCTGCAGACTCCGGACGTTCGCATAGGAAGTGTGCGGGAGTCAACGTACACGGAGCTTCCAGCGGCAATGCATCGTAAGTCCGCTACTGCACAGGCCTCGGGAACGGATGTGCTTTCCTTAATAGCACAGTTTATCGCAGCATCCCAGCATCAACTGAATCTGTCGCATATATTTTATCCGACGATGCTGGGTCGGGACGCTCCGCGGAAGCGGGTACGGACGTCCGAAAGTTTCATCCGGTCCGATGGGATACCGAAAGGGATTCGGTGGATTTTAAGCTTTCCCTTTCGGAACAACATATGCTGCGATGCCGGATAAGAAACTGATAGTGTCGGTGGACTTAGAAATTTTTGGTTCGGTTCAGGGACATCGTCCCTCAGTTCCGACATAGTCCAATAATGTCACACAAACTTTTGAATTATTGAACGACGCTACATATATTATTATTTTATGCTTGCTATCCAAGCATTTCTGGTTTCTTGTTCGAAGAGTTATGGAGATGTCTTTCAAAAGTGTGCCTCTGTCGTCATAGTTAATGAAGAGTTAGCGGCAATAAGTGCTCATGGAATATGTCTATCGCTTACGGAGTGACATTCGCTAGCTCACCCGGTGTAGCGTACATTCATCGAATGGTTCGGCTGCCGGGTTCGTCCGTTGCGGTCTAGGAAGGAGATTTGGGTGATGCGAGCACTTTAATTACTTTAGTACTCACCCAGTGACGGCAGATTGAGGACAGATCGGAGGAAGCCGACAACATAGGGGACCGCATGTTGTGGTTCAGATATTTTACATTCGGAGCATATGTCCGTTGCTCGGGACGCTCCGTTATATTGACAGTCCGAGAGACTGTCTTTAATGCTTCCTCATCCTCACAGCAGGGCACACGACCGCACATTGGCTACGTGACCTCGAGTATCCGATCAGTTTCGGCATTCAGTGATTCCACAGCGAATAGGTCGCGCCATCCGGTAGCCAAGGGACACGAGGCTTATACACTCCGTTCGCTCGCATATTGGAAGTATGCACGGGGTAACGATCTCGGAGCTTCCTGCGGCAATGCATCGTAAGACCGCTGCTCCTCAGGCCTCAGTCACGGACGTGCTATCCGAGTTAGCACAGTTGTTTCGCAGCATCCCAGCAATTGACGGTTTCTCGGTCGAATCAGGAATTATCCGACGGCGCTGGGTCGGTGCGGCCCGCGGTTGCATCAAGCTACGGACGACCGAACGCTTTATAGGGTCCGACAGGATGGCGAAAGGGATTCGAAAGATTTCGAGTTTTCCCTTTAGTAGTATCGGAAGATGCCTTTCATATCTTCTGGCATTTTTTCCAGTGATTATTTTTCGGACTTCATTGCTGCGATCTTGGATAAGAGACTTATAGCGTCATTGGACTCGGATTTTTCGATCGGTACAGGGACTTTGTCCCTGACTTACCGACGCAGTCCAATATTGTCATTACAACATGTGTTTTATTTTTCGACGCTATATATTTATATATATATACAAGCCTGCTACTAAGCATGATAGTTTAGTTTCTTGTCCGCGTGGCTCATTTCTGCCATTTTATCTTTTTTACATATAGTTTATTTTGGCAGAGCAGGGCATACCGATAGTTCATATGCGTCTAGACGGTGTGATTAAAGACTGCATATATTCTTTTCGCCGTTATGTCTTTTCCAATTTCAATGTTGGGAACGACATTATGTATAGTAGACTTAACTTAGACGCTTTATTATACGTAATCCGCCTTACTGAGGCGTTATCATTACGTCTTCAAGAAAAGATTTACGGGATATTATTCTCAATGTAATTTCTTTTGAGGGCAGTAGTTTGTTCACGTATAACTCCGCCCTTCAGTGGCTGATTGGAGTTGGTTAGACGTGATGCAGCCCTAGCTACATCCACGCGTGGATAGTAGGTTAAGAACTCTCTCAGAGTCGCTTCGTTCTCGGAGGAGCTTCTCTTCGACGGCAACTTTCCGGCAATCCATGAATTGCTTGATTTATACATTCTCTTGTCTATCTAGTGTTACAAGAGATTCAGACTGGGGCAAACATTCGGTGGTTGACTCAGAGAGTGCCGCCGCAGTTGCCGGACCCGAGTGTGGCTGTTATGACGGTTGCCAGTCAAACAGATTGGGATATATACTGATCCCTACGGATTCGAAGTGCCAGGGTCTTTGGGTTCCGCAGTCTTTTAACTATCAGTTTAACTTCCGCGGAATAATGTTTTTTAGGCTTGCTTTATGTCATTGCATGAACATTATTCAGAAACGCATGCCCAAATTCCTGTCCTTTAATTCGACAGTAGTGGCGTATCTCCGGAACCAGGGAGGCACTCTTTCATTTCCGTTATTCAATTTAATGGAAAGAATCCGTCTGTTGGTTATACTACACCAAGTTCAGTTTTGGTCCGTCATATTCTGGGTCGTCTGATTGTTTTATTGCACTCCCGTTCTCTTACGGGTCGCTTGTTGCTGTCAGAATGGACTCTCAACAAACAAGTATTTAATCAGATTTGCTATCTATGGGAGCGCCCAATGATGTTTTATTTATGACACAGCTTGCTAATCAATTGCAGACGTATGTGTTGGCTTGTCCAGATCTCTGAGCTAATACTGTTAACGCTCTATTGATCTATAGGACGGAATGATAGGATACGCGTATCCTCCGGCGCTGTTGTTTTAGTAGGTATTGCTAAGATAAACAACCACAATACATTTCTGTTGATAGCATCTCTATCTTCACAGAGATCATGAGTAATTTACTCTCTTGTCTACTGTGGATCTTAACGTGAAATCTTCCTCTATGTGAGGATCTTTTTTCACTGGGTAAATCGTGCCATCTTTATCACAACCAGCAAGGTCGCAACCTTCATGTATTCCGTTGTGTGGTCCATATTGCATTGTAAGCACTGTACTGGACGAGCTTTGGACGCGATTTCTTACTATAGGAGATCCTCTTCTTCGCTATTCTATGCGACTAAAGTGGAGGCTCTTCCGTCGTGGTGTAGGGATCATTATGTTCATATGGTTGATCCCTCCATACTACTCATTGCTATTTTTTAGTATACTTGTTTCACAAGATCTACTGCAGCCTGTTGTTATTTAGGTTATAGGTTTATGTTACCTCATACCTATGCACTCTACGATAGTTTACATTTGAGTCTTTTGTCTCTTTATCTAAGTCAGTTAGTAACTTTTTGATAAATAGACTTAGAATCTTTAGATTAAATTCCTATACGGATTTTAACTTCGGTTCTTATTTAGCTCAGTAATCATTTGAGCCTCTGGAAACAGTAGTTTTCAAATTCTGACCTTTTAGACAGTAATCCTGTTGGTTTCTCTTTTACTGTAGAGTCAGTGAGTTTCATGCACTATCGATGGATGATTTTCACTTTCATAGTTTCGGAATCAATACTTCCGTTACTATTTAGGTTGGATTGTTGCATAAGAGTTAGGCTCCTATTATCCGGAACCTATTATTTTAAGGTCCTTCCGTCTTCGTATGGGCATAGGCCTTTACTCTTTCCGGGTACAGTTTATGTATTTATAAACAGATATCTGTTTATTACAAGGGCGTAAGCTTCTTCTGTCTTTGATGTCTAGTAGAAGGACGTTACGCTCCATTTTATTGTTAATGGATTCTATTAACTAGCGTACTGCTTATGGTATATCATTGACTTAGCAGTTGTGCTTAAGATTTCGGCTCATGAAGTAAGAGTTCTTCTACTTCTTGGGCTTACATTAATAGTGTTGCTATTATAGATTTTTGAAGGCTGCTCATTGCGCTCAGCCATCCATTCATGAATTTTATCTCAGAAATATCGAGTCCATTTCTGGAGGCCTCTATTGTTAGGTCTATTCTCTACTGCTCAGAATGTCATTCACTTAACAGTTGCTACTATAGCTAGGTAGGCTGTCTGTTTCGGCAGTGTCTCCGTTCGGCTGCCCTCTTCGCTCTGGGCTATTTGACCCAGGGCAAGAAAAAGGGGGGGGGGGGGGGAGGGTGTTCCCTTGGGTCACCTGTTTTTTACTATGAAAACAAGGGGATACCTCCTCCGGAGTTAGTAATTCTGAGCTGTTATTGGGATGGTTGTTTAGTGAGAAGTTTAAGTTATAAAATTCATTCAAGTCTTAGTTTTTAAAGTATAGCTTTTGAATATTGCATATGTCAACGGACATGATTATGCAATTCTCACACACTTTTAGGAGTATAAGAGTCTCTATTCTCTAGACTTACTTTATTATTGGCTTACTTTAAAAATTATTAGTATAAGGATTATTGGATATTAATAGAGTACATGGATGTATGAAGCTCAATTTTTGGAAGGTGTTGTATCTTTCTAATTTATCATAAATAAGAAAGATACATGTAAGGCCTATTACTTCTTTCCCCTACAGGGGATGACTCTATTTTATTTTATTGAGCGTATTCCATTTTGCTCTATGTCCTTGGCCCTCCAGCCTTTTTACTATTCAGCTATGTCTGGGTCATTGGTACAGTATAAAAATGTTAAAAAATTTATAGTAATTTATATATTTTTTATACTTACCAATGACCCAGACGGGGATGGCCCTCCCAGGAGTTGGGAACTCTTGCCTCCCCGCTGAGTACATAGCGCTTACCAGGCACTGGTTATTAGAATGATAAATGGCGCCAATTTCGGAACGTCCTTGACACTGCGCATGCGCAGTAGGGGCGATGTGTGGAGGGCCTTTCAGGACATGTTTTCTTTAGTTTTAGATGCAAATTTTGGGGATTGGGGGGCAAAATTTGTGTTTGGCCCTATATTTTAAGAGTTAGCACCAGCTATGTCTGGGTCATTGGTAAGTATAAAAAATATATAAATTACTATAAATTTTTTAACTTTTGTCTCCCGCTTTTTGAAAAAAACGGGAGATATTAAATTCAGGGTGTCCTTCCGTCCTTTTGTGTTTTTCGTTTCCAGACTCTAACTTTCCTTACAGTGTCCGGATTTCAATGAAATTTGGGTAGTAGATCACTTTCATCAATTGTGGGTCCAAGTTCGAATATGGGCATTTTCCGCACATATTTAATTAGGTTGCTGAAATTTGATTGGCTGACGGTTTCCAGACTCTAACTTTCCTTAAAATCAACCGATTTCGATGAAATTTCATATATGGATTACTTTTATCAATACCTAGGTCAAGTTCGAATGTGGGAAATTTTGTACCGAAAATCTGTCCGTCTGCCTGTCTGTCTGCCCCGTGCGTCAACGCACCTCAGACTAAAAGCCGTATTTATGCACCGATCTTCACAAAACTTCTTGGGTATCTTTGTTATCATTGTGAGACCAGAATATGTGTTTTGGGATTTGGTCCAAAATTCAAGATGGCCGCTAGCGGCCCTTTTGTTTCGAAATTGGGTGTAATCAGTTTTTTGTGCAGAACTTCTATATGAAAGTTCGGATTTGATTAAATTTTTGTTTGAATGTTTAGTAACATGCAGTACATCACATATAATACAGGTTTTGTTCTCGTGCAAAAATGATGCAAATTCAGGAAACTTTGATTTATTCAGTGCCACTACTAATACACAGTAAGTGCACACCTTCCGTGTTTTTCGTTTCCAGACTCTAACTTTCCTTACAGTCAGTCGATTTCAATGAAATTTGGGTAGTAGATCACTTTCATCAATTGTGGGTCCAAGTTCGAACATGGGCATTTTCCGTGCATATTTAATTATGTTGCTTAAATTTGATTGGCTGATGGTTTCCAGACTCTAACTTTCCTTGGAGTAAACCTATATTTTTATACTGAACCAATGACCCAGACTTAGCTGGTGCTAACTCTAAAATATCTAGGGCCAAACGCAAATTTTACCCCCCAATCCCCAAAATTTGCATCTAAAACCAAAAATTACATGTCCTATATGGTCATCCATACTTTTGCTCCACAGCGCATGCGCAGTGTCAAGGAGGTCTCGAAATTGGCGCAATTATCATTCTTTGTTTGGCCCTCAATATAGTTACACTTTACTGTTATTTGTGCTTGTAAATCTCAGTTTTAAGGATGCCAGATGCATAATTATGAGAGAAATGGTGAATATAAGGAGGAAATAGGAGGAGAGGAAAAAATAGTGGAAACAAATGTTCAGGGCTGTAACTAATAATTATTTTATGAAATTATTCATGTTTCCTGTTTTTGAGGCATGACCTTGTTGTGGTCATTCTTGCTATGAATGTTCCATTGTTTAATCAGTGTTTCCTCTCTCCCTTTCCTTATTCCCCCCTAGCTATTATCCCATGCTTTTGGCTTATTTTTTGTAATGTTTATTACAAAAATTTCTTGGGAGTTTTGGCTTTGAAACAGAATTATTTTCTGTTGTTTTCCCCATGTTTACGTTCTCACCCTTGGGTGGTTAGGGGTTTTGGTCTGCATCTACCATCTGATGTTCTACAGTTTCTTCTCTGGAAGTCTCTGTTTTGCATCAGATAGTGTTTAAATTGGTAACTGATTTCGAGCCAGGTTTATCAGTGCCTGGAGTCATGTTCCGGTTTGTTTACACTTTTTGTCTATGTTGACAACGGTTACTTCTTATAGTGATTACTTGTCCTCTGCTTAGTTCAGTTCATAGTAAGATACATTAATATTGTCCATAAGTGTTACATTAATTTTTTGAAATGATTTAAAATTTTTGTCCACACTTAGGCTTTTTTGGGATCCATTTGGGCTCATTGTTCCCATTGGGAACTTGGGCTTTTCTGAAATTTTTTTTGGGGAAATTATTTTCTTTTGAAATGTTATAATGGATTATAATATATTATGTATATTTATTTCAAGGGTTAGTGCGAGTAATATGACTGTGTATATATTTTTATACTGTACCAATGACCCAGACTTAGCTGGTGCTAACTCTTAAAAATATAGGGCCAAACACAAATTTTGCCCCCAATCCCCAAAATTTGCATCTAAAACCAAAGAAAACATGTCCTGAATGGCCCTCCACACTTCACCTCTACTGCGCATGCGCAGTGTCAAGGACGTCCCGAAATTGGCGCCATTAATCATTCTTTGTTTGGCCCTTCATCAGTTAACATCTGACTGATCTTTGTGCTTGTAAATCTCAGTTTAAATGATGCCAGACACATAAATATTAGAGAAATGGTGATTCTAAGGAGGATATAGAAGGAGGAGAGGAAAAATGAGTGACAGAAAATAATCAGGGCTGTAACTTAAAATTTTTTAATGAAATTATGTTAAGTTACCTATTTTCGAGGCAACAGCCTGTTGTGGTCATTCTTGTTAATCCAATTACACTGCTTGTTCAGTGTTTTCCTCTCTCCCTTTCCTTTAAGTCCCCTCTTGCTATTCTCCCATGCTTTTGGCATATTTTCTGTAATTTTATTACTAAAATTTCTTGAGAGTTTTTCCCCATGTTTACGTCTTCACCTATGGGTGGTTAGGCGTAGTGTTCTGCATCTACGATCTGATGTTCTGCAGTTTCTTCCCTGGAAGTCTCTGTTTTGCATCAGATAGTGTGTTATTGGTAACTGATTTTGGGCCAGGGTGCCTGGAGTCTTCTTCTAGTGTTTTTACACTTATTGTTTACATTTACTACAGCCCTCTGTGTGAGGGGGGATTTCTTGAAAATAATATCTGGATGTTAATTTAATCATAACTAGATACATTATTATTGTTCGTAAGTGTTGCATAAATTGTTTAAAATACTTTTAGAATTTTTGTCCACACTTAGGCTTGGGATCCATTGGGGCTCAACGTTACTTTTCAGAAACTTGGGCTGTTCTGAAAAAATATTTTTTCAAAATTTTTTGATTGCAATTATTTTTTCTATATTAATGGATCATATTATTATGTATTTTGATTGTCAGGGGTTGGTGCGAGTACTAGGACTTTGTTTTCTTTTCACAATGAAAGGATATTGTTCAATTGTAATAAGAGGAAATCTTCCTCTGACTTTCATAATCATTGTATATGTAGTCAGTGTACTCGCACTAACTCCTGTTCTGTATGTGTTAATTTCGATGACAAAATGGGAAGCGTATGTCACGTTATGTTAGTGGGGAATTGGCCATTCCGGTCCTTTCCCCGCAGGGTCACTCTACTTTATCAATCTCTATTTCAGACGATCAAGAATAGGGTGATGTATCCGTGATGTCTTCCAAAAGTGTGCCTCCGTCGTCACAATTAATGAAGAGCTAGCGGAAAAGTGCTCATGTAAATACGTCAATTGCCTAAGAGGACCCTAGTAGGTTCGACGGCCGTTGACATCCGCTAGCTCGCCCGGTGTAGCGTCCATTCATCGAATGGTTCGGCAGCCGGGTTCGTCCGTTGCGGTCTAGAAGGAGTTTTGGGGTGATGCGAGCATTATAAATCAACCAAATTCACACCCAGTGACGGCGGATTAGAGGGAGAACGGAGGAAGCCTTTCAGTCCGGTTCCTAGCTCGTCCAGGTCCATCCGGACTGCGAGCGAGAGAGGCCCCTCTCTCGTACAGCAACATCTGTCCCCAGATGTTGTGGTACAAAATGTTTCGCATTCGGAGCATACGTCCGCCGATCGGGACGCTCCGATATATAGTCAGTCCGGAGAGACTGTCAATAAGGCTTCCTCATTCTCATGGTAGCGCACACGACCGCTCTTGGCTACGTGACCTCGGATATCCAGTCAGCTTCGCCAATCAGAGAATCATTGGCGACCAGGTCACACCATCCGGTAGCCAGGGACACGAGGCCTGCAGACTCCGGACGTTCGCATAAGAAAGTGTGCGGGAGTCAACGTACACAATGCATCGTAAGACCGCTACTGCACAGGCCTCGGTGACGGGCGTGCTATCCCAAATAGCACATCTTATCGCAGCATCCCAGCAACGACAGAATCTGTCGCATCATGTATTATCCGACGACGCTGGGTCGGGACGCTCCGCGGAAGCAGGTACGGACATCCGAAAATTTCATCCGGTCCGACGGGATGCCGAAAGGGATTCGGAGGATTTTGAGCCTTTCCTTTCGGAACAACATAAGCTGTTGTTTATGTCATCTGACTTTATCTTCTAGAGGTTCTTTCGTCGGACCAGAATGCTGCGATGCCGGATAAGAAACTGATAGCGTCGGTGGACACAGAAATTTTTGGTTCGGTTCAGGGACATCGTCCCTCAGTTCCGACATAGTCCTATAATGTCACACAACTTTCGAATTATTGAACGACGCTATATATATATTATTATTTGCTTGCTATTAACAAGCATGTCTGGTTTCTTGTTCGCAAAGTTACGGAGATGTCGTTCAAAAGTGTGCCTCTGTCGTCATAGTTAATGAAGAGCTAGCGGCAGTAAGTGCTCATGGAATATGTCAATTGCCTAAGAGGTCCCTAGTGGGATCGACGGAGTTGACATTCGCTAGCTCACCCTGTGTAGCGTCCATTCATCGAATGGTTCGGCAGCCGGGTTCGTCCGTTGCGGTCTAGGAAGGAGATTTGGGTGATGCAAGCACTATAATAAACTTCAGTACACACCCAGTGACGACGGATTTGAGGACAGATCGGAGGAAGCCCGTTAGTCCGGTTCCTAGCTCGTCCAGGTCAGTCCGGGCTGCGAGCGAGAGAGGTCCCTCTCTCGTACAACAACATATGGGACCGGATGTTGTGGTACAGATATTTCGCATTCGGAGCATATGTCCGCCGCTTGGGACGCTCCGTTATATTGACAGTCCGAGAGACTGTCGATAATGCTTCCTCATCCTCACAGCAGCGCACACGACCGTACATTGGCTACGTGACCTCGAGTATCCGGCCAGCTTCGTCATTCAGTGATTCCACGGCGAACAGGTCACGCCATCCGGTAGCGAAGGGACACGAGGCCTATACACTCCTTTCGTTCGCATAATAGAAGTATGCACGGGGTAACGAACACGGAGCTTCCAGCGGCAATGCATTGTAAGACCGCTTCTCCACAGGCCTCAGTGACGGACGTGCTATCCAAGTTAGCACAGTTTATCGCAGCATCCCAGCAATCGACAGATTCTCGGTCGGATCAGGAATTATCCGACGGCGCTGGGTTGGTGCGCTCCGCTGTTGCATCAGGTTCGGGCGACCGAACACTTTATAGGGACCGACAGGATGGCGAAAGGGATTCGGACGATTTCGAGCTTTCCCTTTCGGAACAACGGAAGCTGCCATACATTTCTTCCGGCATTATCTTCCAGAGGTTGTTCCGTCGGACTACATTGCTGCGATGCTGGATAAGAGACTAATAGCGTCATTGGACACGGAGTTTTGGATCGGTTCAGGGACATTGTCCCTGACTTACCGACACAGTCCAATAATGTCATTAGAACATTCAAATTATTTAACGACGCTATATATAAGCTTGCTACCAAGCATGATAGTCTAGTTTCTTGTCCGCAATGCTCTTCTGCCTTTTATCAATTCTAGGAAATAATTTATTTTGGCAGAACAGGGCATACCGAGAGTTCATATGTGTCTAGACGGCGGGGTTGAAGACTGGGAATTATCTTTTTCGCCGTCTATGTCAATTCCAACCACGATGTTGGAAACGACAATGATGTCTAATAGACTTAACTTAGACGCTTTATCATACGTAATCCACCTTACTGAGGCGTTATCTTTACGTCTTCAAGAGAAAGAATTCCAAGATATGATCCTCAATGTGATTTCTTTCAAGGGCAGTAGTTTTTCCACGTATAACTCTGCCCTTCAGTGGCAACCTGGAGTTGGTTAGACGTGACGCAGCCCTAGCTACATCCACGCGCATGGATAGTAAGGTGAAGAACTCTCTCAGAGTCGCTTCGGTCTCGGAGAAGCTTCTCTTCGACGGCAACTCTTCAGCAATCTATGAATTGCTTGATATACAAGTTCTCTTGTCTATCAAGTGTAGCAAGAGATTCAGACTGGTGCAACGTCCGGTGGTTGACTCAGAGAGTGCCACTGCAGTTGCCGGATCCGAGTTTTATGATTATGACGGATGCCAGTCAAACAGGTTGGGGTACAATATTGATCCCAACGGGTTCGAAGTGCCAGGGTCTTTGGGTTCCGCAGTTTCTAGGCAAGCACATAAATATCCAAGAAATGTTGTTATTTAGGCTTGCACTATGTCATTGGATGAACATTATTCAGAAACGCATGTCCAAATCCTGTCCGATAATACGACAGTAGTTGCGTATCTCCGGAACCAGGGAGGCACTCATTCGATTCCGTTATTAAATTTAACGGAAAGAATCGTTCTGTTTGTTATAGTACACCAAGTTCTGCTTCGGTCCGTCATATTCCGGGTCGTCTGATTGTATTAGCAGACTCCCTTTCACGTAAGGGTCGCTTGTTGCCGTCAGAATGGACTCTCAACAAACATTCAATCAGATTTGCTATCAATTGGAATGCCCAATGATAATTTATTTGCGACACAACTCACTATTCATTTGCAGACGTATGTGTTTGCATGTCCGGATCCCTGAGCTTATGTTGTTAACGCTATAATGATAGGATATGCGTATCCTCCAGTGCTGTTGATTCAGCAAGTATTGCTAAGATAAACATCCATAATACAATTCTGTTGATAGCATCTCTGTCTTCACAGAGACCGTGGGTAAATTTACTCAGGTGTCTACTGTGGGACTTACCGTGAAAACTTCCTCCATGAGAGGATCTTCTTTCGCTGGGGAAATCGTGTCAACTTCATCACAACCCGCAAGGTCTCAACCTTCACATATTCCGTTGCGTGGTCCTTCTTGCATGGCAAGCATTGTACAGGACGAGCTTTGGACGCGATTTCTTACTGTAGGAGAACCTCTTCTTCGCTATACTATGCGGCTAAAGTGGAGGCTCTTCCGTCGTTGGTGTAGGGATCATTATGTTGATATTTTTCATCCCTCCATACTAGACATTGCAACTTTCTAGTATACTTGTTTGACAAGATCTACTGCAGCCTGTTACTATTAAGGTTATAGGTCTATGTTATCTCATACCTATGCACTCTATGATAGTTTACAATTGAGTCTTATGTCTCTTTATCTAAGTCAGTTAGAAACTTTTTAATAAATAGACCTAGAATCATTAGATTAAATTCCTATACGGAATTTAGCTTCGGTTCTTATTTAGCTAAGTAATCATTTGAGCCTCTGGAAACAGTAGTTTTCAAATTCTGACCTTTTAGGACAGTAATTCTGTTAGTCTTCTCTTTTACTGAGGAGTCAGTGAGCTTCATGCACTATCGGTGGACGATTCTCACTTTTGTAGTGACGGAAACACTACTTCCTTTACTACTTAGGTTGGATTTTTGGTTAAGAGTCAGGCTCCTAATAATATCCGGAACCTATTGTTATTAAGGTCCTTCCGTCTTCGTACGGGCATAGGCCTTTACTCTGTCCGGTTAGAGTTTACGTATTTATAAACAGATATCAGTTTATTAGTACGGACGTAAGCTTCTTCTGTCTTTGATGCCTAATAGAAGGACATTAAGCTCCATTCTATTGCTAATGGTTTCAATTAACTATCGGTACTGCTTATGGTATATCATTGACTCAGCAGTTTGTGCTTGAGATTTCGGCTCATGAAGTAAGAGCTCTTTCTACATCTTGGGCTTACACTAATAGTGTTGCTATTATAGATTTTTGAAGGCTGCTCATTGCGCTCAGCCATCCACATTCATGAATTTTTATCTTAGAATATTGAGTCCATTTTGGGAGGCCTCCATTGTTAGGTCTATTATCTACTGCTCAGAATGTCATTCACTTAACAGTTGCTACTATAGCTAGGTAGGCTTTCTGTTCTGGCAGTGACTCCGTCCTGCTGCCCTCTTCGCTCTGGGCTATTTGACCCAGGGCAAGAAAAAGGGAGGGGGGGGGGGGGAGGGTGTTCCCTTGGGTCACCTGTTTTATTATGAAAACAAGGGGATACCTCCTCCGGAGTTAGTAATTCTGAGCTGTTACTGGGATGGCTTTTAAGTGAGAAGTTTATGTTTTAAAAATTCATTCAGGTCATAATTTTTAAAGTATAGCTTTTGAATATATCACGTGTCAAACGGGCGTTATTATACAATCCTCAGACACTTTTAAGGAGTATAAAGAGTCTCTATTCTCTAGATTTTATTTATTGGCTTACTTTAAAAATTATTAGTATAAGGATTATACTGGATATTAATAGAGTACATGGATGTTATGATGCTCAATTTTGGAAGGTGTTGTGTCTTTCTAATTTATCATAAATAAGAAAGATACATGTAAGGCCTAATACTCCTTTTCCCCTAGAGGGGATGACTCTATTTTATATAATTGAGCGTATTTCAACTTGCTCTGTGTCCTAGGCCCTCCAGCCTTTTTACTATTCAGCTAAGTCTGGGTCATTGGTACAGTATAAAAATGTTAAAAAATTTATAGTAATTTATATATTTTTTATACTTACCAATGACCCAGACGGGGATGGCCCTCCCAGGAGTTGGGAACTCATACCTCCCCGCTGAGTACATAGCGCTTACCAGGCACTGGTTACAAGAATGATTAATGGCGCCAATTTCGGGACGTCCTTGACACTGCGCATGCGCAGTAGAGGTGAAGTGTGGAGGGCCATTCAGGACATGTTTTCTTTGGTTTTAGATGCAAATTTTGGGGATTGGGGGGCAAAATTTGTGTTTGGCCCCATATATTTTTATACTGTACCAATGACCCAGACATAGCTGGTGCTAACTCTTAAAATATAGGGCCAAACACAAATTTTGCCCCCCCAATCCCCCAAATTTGTATCTAAAACCAAAGAAAACATGTCCGAATGGCCCTCCACACTTCACCTCTACTGCGCATGCGCAGTGTCAAGGACGTTCCGAAATTGGCGCCATTATTCATTCTTAGTTTGGCCCTTCATCAGTTAACATCTGACTGATCTTTGTGCTTGTAAATCTCAGTTTAAATGATGCCAGACACATAAATATTAGTGAAATGGTGATTCTAAGGAGGATATAGAAGGAGGAGAGGAAAAATGTGTGACAGAAAATTATCAGGGCTGTAACTTAAAATTTTTTAATGAAATTATGTTAAGTTACCAATTTTCGAGGCAGCAGCCATTTTGTTGTCATTCTTGTTATCAAGCTACACTGATTTTTCAGTGTTTTCCTCTCTCCCTTTCCTTTAAGTCCCCTCTTGCTATTCTCCCATGCTTTTGGCATATTTTCTGTAATTATTATTACTAAATTTCTTGGGAGTTTTAGCTGAATAACAGAATGAATTCTGTTCTTTTCCCCATGTTCACGTCTTCACCTATGGGTGGTTAGGCGTTGTGTTCTGCATCTACCATCTGATGTTCTGCAGTTTCTTCCCTGGAAGTCTCTGTTTTGCATCAGATAGTGTATTATTGGTAACTGATTTCGGGCCTGTGTGCCTGGAGCCTTATTTTAGTGTTTTTACACTTATTGTTTACATTCACAACAGCCCTCTGTGTGAGGGGGGATTTCTTGAAAATAATATCTTGATGTTAATTTAATCATAACTAGATACATTATTATTGTTCATAAGTGTTGCATAAATTGTTTAAAATATTTTTAAAATTTTTGTCCACACTTAGGCTTGGGATCCATTGGGGCTCAACGTTACTTTTCAGAAACTTGGGCTGTTCTGAAAAAATATTTTTTCAAAATATTTTGATTTCAATTATTTTTTCTATGTTAATGGATCATATTATTATGTATTTTGATTGTCAGGGGTTGGTGCGAGTACCAGGACTTTGTTTTCTTTTCACATTGAAAGGATTTTGATCAATTGTAATAAGAGGAAATCTTCCTCTGACTTTCATAATCATTGTATATGTAGTCAGTGTACTCGCACTAACTCCTGTTCTGTATGTGTTAATTTCGATGACAAAATGGGAAGCGTATGTCACGTTATGTTAGTGGGGAATTGGCCATTCCGGTCCTTTCCCCGCAGGGTCACTCTACTTTATCAATCTCTATTTCAGACGATCAAGAATAGGGTGATGTATCCGTGATGTCTTCCAAAAGTGTGCCTCCGTCGTCACAATTAATGAAGAGCTAGCGGAAAAGTGCTCATGTAAATACGTCAATTGCCTAAGAGGACCCTAGTAGGTTCGACGGCCGTTGACATCCGCTAGCTCGCCCGGTGTAGCGTCCATTCATCGAATGGTTCGGCAGCCGGGTTCGTCCGTTGCGGTCTAGAAGGAGTTTTGGGGTGATGCGAGCATTATAAATCAACCAAATTCACACCCAGTGACGGCGGATTAGAGGGAGAACGGAGGAAGCCTTTCAGTCCGGTTCCTAGCTCGTCCAGGTCCATCCGGACTGCGAGCGAGAGAGGCCCCTCTCTCGTACAGCAACATCTGTCCCCAGATGTTGTGGTACAAAATGTTTCGCATTCGGAGCATACGTCCGCCGATCGGGACGCTCCGATATATAGTCAGTCCGGAGAGACTGTCAATAAGGCTTCCTCATTCTCATGGTAGCGCACACGACCGCTCTTGGCTACGTGACCTCGGATATCCAGTCAGCTTCGCCAATCAGAGAATCATTGTGGGGAATTGGCCATTCCGGTCCTTTCCCCTAGTAGGTTCGACGGCCTTTGACGTCCGCTAGCTCGCCCGGTGTAGCGTCCATTCATCGAATGGTTCGGCAGCCGGGTTCGTCCGTTGTGGTCTAGAAGGAGTTTTGGGGTGATGCGAGCACTATAAATCAACCAAATGCACACCCAGTGACGGCGGATTAGAGGGAGAACGGAGGAAGCCTTTCAGTCCGGTTCCTAGCTCGTTCAGGTCCATCCGGACGGCGAGCGAGAGAGGCCCCTCTCTCGTACAACAACATCTGGCCCCAGATGTTGTGGTACAAAATGTTTCGCATTCGGAGCATACGTCTGCCGCTCGGGATGCTCCGGAGAGACTGTCAATAAGGCTTCCTCATTCTCATGGTAGCGCACACGACCGCTCTTGGCTACGTGACCTCGGATATCCAGTCAGCTTCGCCAGTCAGAGAATCATCAGCGACCAGGTCACACCATCCGGTAGCCAGGGACACGAGGCCTGCAGACTCCGGACGTTCGCATAGGAAAGTGTGCGGGAGTCAACGTACACGGAGCTTCCGGCGGCAATGCATCGTAAGACCGCTACTGCACAGGCCTCGGGGACGGACGTGCTATCCTAAATAGCACAGCTTATCGCAGCATCCCAGCAACAACTGAATCTGTCGCATAATGTATTATCCGACGATGCTGGGTCGGGACGCTCCGCGGAAGCGGGTACGGACGTCCGAAAATTTCGTCCGGTCCGACGGGATACCGAAAGGGATTCGGAGGATTTCGAGCTTTCCCTTTCGGAACAACATATGCTGTTGTGTATGTCATCTGACTTGATCTTCTACAGGTCCTTTTGTCGGACCAGAATGCTGCGATGCCGGATAAGAAACTGATAGCGTCGGTGGACTTAGAAATTTTTGCTTCGGTTCAGGGACATCGTCCCTCAGTTCCGACATAGTCCAATAATGTCACACAAACTTTCGAATTATTGAATGACGCTATATATTTATTATTATATGCTTGCTATTACCAAGCATTTCTGGTTTCTTGTTCGCAAAGTTACGGAGATGTCTTTCAAAGTGTGCCTCTGTCGTCATAGTTAATGAAGAGCTAGCGGCAATAAGTGCTCATGGAATATGTCTATCGCCTAAGAGGTCCCTAGTAGGATCGACGGAGTTGACATTCGCTGGCTCACCCGGTGTAGCGTCCATTCATCGAATGGTTCGGCTGCCGGGTTCGTCCGTTGCGGTCTAGGAAGGAGATTTGGGTGATGCGAGCACTATAATAACTTTAGTACTCACCCAGTGACGGCGGATTGTGGACAGATCGGAGGAAGCCTGTTAGTCCGGTTCCTGGCTCGTCCAGGTCCGTCCGGGCTGTGAGCGAGAGAGGTCCCTCTCTCGTCCAACAACATAGGGGGCCGCATGTTGTGGTTCAGATATTTTACATTCGGAGCATATGTCCGCCGCTCGGGACGCTCCGTTATATTGACAGTCCGAGAGACTGTCGATAATGCTTCCTGATCCTCACAGCAGTGCACACGACCGCACATTGGCTACGTGACCTCGAGTATCCGACCAGTTTCGTCATTCAGTGATTCCACGACGAACAGGTCACGCCATCCGGTAGCCAAGGAACACGAGGCCTATACACTCCGTTTGCTCGCATAATAGTAGTATGCACGGGGTAACGATCACGGAGCTTCCAGCGGCAATGCATCGTAAGACCGCTTCTCCACAGGCCTCAGTGACGGACGTGCTATCCAAGTTAGCACAGTTTTTCGCAGCATCCCAGCAATCGACAGTTTCTCGGTCGGATCAGGAATTATCCGACGGCGCTGGGTCGGTGCGGTCCGCGGTTGCATTAGG
The DNA here is from genome assembly GCA_031216915.1 of Pictodentalium vernedei. Lineage (NCBI taxonomy): Eukaryota > Metazoa > Mollusca > Scaphopoda > Dentaliida > Dentaliidae > Pictodentalium > Pictodentalium vernedei. The sequence goes on along the minus strand of CM062295.1, from coordinate 555,278,275 downwards.
TTCGGACGACCCAACGCTTTATAGGGTCCGACAGGATGGCGAAAGGGATTCGGCCGATTTCGAGTTTTCCCTTTCGGAACATCGGAAGCTGCCATACATTTCTTCCGGCATTATCTTCCAGTGGTTGTTCCTTTGGACTACATTGCTGCGATGTTGGATAAGAGACTTATAGCGTCATTGGACACGAAATTTTGGATCGGTTCAGGGACATTGTCCCTGACTTACCGACACAGTCCAATAATGTCATTAGAACATGTGTATTATTTATCGACGCTATATATATATATAAGCTTGCTACCAAGCATGATAGTTTAGTTTCTTGTCCGCAATGCTCAATTCTGCCTTTTATCATTTATAGGAATAATTTATTTTGGCAGAACAGGGCATACCGAGACTTCATATGCGTCTAGACGGCGTGGTTAAAGACTGCAAATTATCTTTTTCGCCGTCTATGTCTTTTCCAACCACAATGTTGGAAATGACAATGATGTCTAATAGACTTAATTTAGACGCTTTATCATACGTAATCCACCTTACTGAGGCGTTATCATTACGTCTTCAAGAGAAAGAATTCCGGGATATGATCCTCAATGTGATTTCTTTTGAGGGCAGTAGTTTGTTCACGTATAACTCCGTCCTTCAGTGGCTACCTGGAGTTGGTTAGACGTGACGCAGCCCTAGCTACATCCACGCGCGTGGATAGTAAGGTGAAGAACTCTCTCAGAGTCGCTTCGGTCTCGGAGAAGCTTCTCTTCGACGGCAACTTTTCAGCAATCCATGAATTGCTCGATTTACACGTTCTCTTGTCTATCTAGTGTAGCAAGAGATTCAGACTGGGGCAAACATTCGGTGGTTGACTCAGAGAGTGCCACTGCAGTTGCCGGATCCGAGTTTTATAATTATGACGGTTGCCAGTCAAACAGGTTGGGATGCAATATTGATCCCAACGGATTCGAAGTGCCAGGGTCTTTGGGTTCCGCAGTCTCTAGGCAAGCACTTATCTTCCACGGAATAATGTTTTTTAGGCTTGCTTTATGTCATTGGATGAACATTATTCAGAAACGCATGTCCAAATCCTGTCCGATAATACGACAGTAGTGGCGTTTCTCCGGAACCAGGGAGGCACTCATTCGTTTCCATTATTCAATTTAATGGTAAGAATCCTTCTGTTTGTTATAGTACACCAAGTTCTGCTTCGGTCCGTCATATTCCGGGTCGTCTGATTGTATTACCGGACTCCCTTTCACTTATGGGTCGCTTGTTGCCGTCAGAATGGACTCTCAACAAACAAGTATTCAGTCAGATTTGCTATCAATGGGAGTGCTCAATGATAATTTATTTACGACACAACTTGCTAATCAATTGCAGACGTATGTGTTTACATGTCCGGATCTCTGAGCTTATGTTGTTAACGCTCTATTGATCTAATAGGACGGAATGATAGGATATGCGTATCCTCCTGCGCTGTTGTTTCAGCAAGTATTGCTAAGATAAACAACAACAATACATTTCTGTTGATAGCATCTCTGTCTTCACAGAGACCGTGGGTAAATTTACTCTGAGGTCTACTGTGGGACTTAATGCGAAAACTTCCTCCATGAGAGGATCTTTTTTCGCTGGGAAAAATCGTGTCATCTTCATCACAACCCACAAGGTCTCAACCTTCACGTATTCCATTGTGTGGTCCTTATTGCATTGTAAGCATTGTACTGGACGAGCTTTGGACTCGATTTCTTACTGTAGGAGAACCTCTTCTTCGCTATACTATGCGGCTAAAGTGGAGGCTCTTCCATCGTTGGTGTAGGGATCACTATGTTGATATTGTTGATCCCTCCATACTAGTCATTGCAACTTTCTAGTATACTTGTTTGACAAGATCTACTGCAGCCTGTTACTATTCGGGTTATAGGTTTATGTTATCTCATACCTATGCACTCTATGATAGTTTACAATTGAGTCTTATGTCTCTTTATCTAAGTCAGTTAGTAACTTTTCGATAAATTGACTTAGAATCATTAGATTAAATTTCTATACGGAATTTAACTTCGGTTCTTATTTAGCTAAGTAATCATTTGAGCCTCTGGAAACAGTAGTTTTCAAATTCTGACCTTTTAGACAGTAATTCTGTTGGCTTCTCTTTTACTGAAGAGTCAGTGAGCTTCATGCACTATCGGTGGATGATTCTCACTTTCGTAGTTTCGGAATCACTACTTCCTTTACTATTTAGGTTGGATTTTTGCATAAGAGTCAGGCTCCTAATAATTATCCGGAACCTATTGTTATTTAGGTCCTTCCGTCTTCGTACGGGCATAGGCCTTTACTCTGTCCGGTTAGAGTTTACGTATTTATAAACAGATATCTGTTTATTACTACGGGCGTAAGCTTCTTCTGTCTTTGATGCCTAATAGAAGGACGTTACGCTCCATTCTATTGCTAATGGATTCAATTAACTATCGATACTGCTTATGGTATATCATTGACTCAGCAGTTGTGCTTGAGATTTGGGCTCATGAAGTAAGAGTTCTTCTACATCTTGGGCTTACATTAATAGTGTCGCTATTATAGATTTTTGAAGGCGGCTCATTGCGCTTAGCCATCCACATTCATGAATTTTTATCTCAGAAATATTGAGTCCATTTCTGGAGGCCTCTATTGTTAGGTCTATTATCTACTGCTCAGAATGTCATTCACTTAACAGTTGCTACTATAGCTAGGTAGGCTGTCTGTTTCGGCAGTGACTCCGTTCTGCTGCCCTCTTCGCTCTGGGCTATTTGACCCAGGGCAAGAAAAAGGGGGGGGGGGGAGGGTGTTCCCTTGGGTCACCTGTTTTACTATGAAAACAAGGGGATACCTCCTCTGGAGTTAGTAATTCTGAGCTGTTATTGGGATGGTTTTTTAGTGAGAAGTTTATGTTTTAAAAATTCATTCAGGTCTTAGTTTTTAAAGTATAGCTTTTGAATATAGCACGTATCAACGGACGTTATTATACAATCCTCAGACACTTTTAAGAAGTATAAAGAGTCTCTATTCTCTAGACTTACTTTATTTATTGGCTTACATTAAAAATTATTAGTATAAGGATTATACTAGATATTAATAGAGTACATGGATGTATAATGCTCAATTTTGCAAGGTGTTGTATCTTTCTAATTTATCATAAATATGAAAGATACATGTAAGGCCTAATACTTCTTTTTCCCTAGAGGGGATGACTCTATTTTATATATTGAGCGTATTCCAACTTGCTCTATGTCCTTGGCCCTCCAGCCTTTTTACTATTCAGCTATGTCTGGGTCATTGGTACAGTATAAAAATGTTAAAAAATTTATAGTAATTTATATAATTTTTATACTTACCAATGACCCAGACGGGGATGGCCCTCCCAGGAGTTGGGAACTCATACCTCCCCGCTGAGTACATAACGCTTACCAGGCACTGGTTGTAAGAATGAAATTGCGCCAATTTTGAGACTTCCTTGACACTGCACATGTGCAGTGGAGTAAAAGTATGGAGGACCATATAGGACATGTAATTTTCGGTTTTAGATGCATATTTTGGGGATTGGGGGTAAAATTTGCGTTTGGCCCTAGATATTTTAGAGTCAGCACCAGCCAAGTCTGGGTCATTGGTAAGTATAAAAAATATATAAATTACTATAAATTTTTTAACTTCAATGAAATTTCATATATTGATTACTTTTATCAATACCTAGGTCAAGTTCGAATGTGGGAAATTTTGTACCGAAAATCTGCCTCTCTGCCTGTCCATCTGCCCATGCATCCACGCACCTCAAGACTCAAAGCCGTATTTATGAGCCGATCTTCACGAAACTTCTTGTGTATCCTTGTTATCATTGTGAGACCAGAATATGTCTTCATCATTACTTCTTTTGCAACTCAACAAAGTCAGACTCTCCCAGTACCATATACAGACCCCCCTATTATCTGGACATCACTTCCAAGGTTTCATTAACTTCCAATCACAAGCTTTGAAGGTTGGTTAACACTTTTCACATCAGTTTAATGTAATATGTCTTATCATACAGTCTTAATTTTTAGTGATTCATCGCAAACTAAAATTCAGAGTCGTAAGAGGAGATTCGAAGAAGTGGGAGAAGTGGTAGTTTAGCTAGCCAAACATTGCAACTTCCCAACTGGGGAAGCTGCAATGTTTGGATAGCTGAATTAGGAGTTGGAGAGGAAGAAACATTGGACTTGGTGAAAGGAATGAGAAACAATAACACTGTCAGAAAACTGTAACAGATCTGAGAATTTTTGTAATTATTTGTTTTAGTTTCATAAACAAGGAGGTTATTACTTGGTTAGTTTCATATCGGCCGACAGATCAGCACTTGGTAACTTCACATCAGCCTTCGACCTTCAGTCTCAGGCTGATGTGAAGTTACATTAGGCTGATATCTCAGCCAGTATGAAACTAACCATGTAATAACCTCTAAATATGGGGGCTCAGTGGTAGACTGGTGGCTTTCTATGCTAGAGGTCCTGAGTTCAAATCCCCGTCCGGGATGACTTGCATTGTGTCCTTGGGCAAGGCACTTCATCCCAGTTGCCTACATGGGGGCACGATGACACCGTGTACTAAGGCATACTGCATGTTGATGGTGCACATGTCTTCAACCGCTGTAACCCTGCTTGAGCGGAGCTTGAACAGAGTTAGAATATTGAAGAGCTGACACAGTTGCTCGTCGATGCTCGGTGGTTCTCTCCAGGTTCTCTGGCTTCCTCCACCCGTAAAACTGTCACGGTCACGATTAGCCATTTTGCATAAGTATCTGACTTTAAACATCAATAAATAAATAACCTCGAAATATTTGTTTGATATTACCTGTTTATCTTATATGGTGGCATATAATAAATTAATACTTTTAATAATTTCATCAGAGAATTTGACGAGTCACTATAAGCCACATTTTTATACTGTACCAATGACCCAGACTTAGCTGGTGCTAACTCTTAAATTCTAGGGCCAAACACAAATTTTAGCCCCCAGTCCCCAAAATTTGCATCTAAAACCGAAAATTACATGTCCTATATGGTCCTCCATACCTTTCCTCCACTGCGCATGCGCAGTGTCAAGGAGGTCTTGAAATTGGTACCAAAAGTCATTCTTTGTTTGGCCCTTCATCAGTTCACATCTGACTGATATTTGTGCTTGTAAATCTCAGTTTAAATGATGCCAGACACATAAATATGAGAGAAATGGTGGATCTAAAGAGGAAATAGAAGGATGAGAGGAAAATTCAGTGGCAGGAAATAATCAGGGCTGTAACTTAAAAATTTTTATGAAATTATGTTATGTTCCCTAATTTCGAGGCATGAGCCTGTTGTTATCATTCTTGCTATGAAAGTTCCACTGCTTGATCAGTGTTGCCTCTCTCCCTTTTCTTTATTCCGCTCTTGCTATTCTCCCATGCTTTTGGCATATTTTCTGTAATATTATTACTAAAATTTCTTGGGAGTTTTGGCTTCGTAACAGAATGAATTTCTGTTCTTTTCCTCATGTTGACGTCCTCACCCTTGGGTGTTTAGGCATTGTGATCTGCATCTACCACCTGATGTTCTGCAGTTTCTTCTATGGAAATCTCTGTTTTGCATCAGATAGTGTTTAAATTGGTAACTGATTTCGGGCCATGTTTATCAGTGCCCGGAGTCATGTTTCCGGTTTTTGTACAACTTCTTGTTTACATTGACAACGGTTACTGCTGATAGTGATTTCTTGTCTTTACATTAGTTTAGACATAGCAAGATACTTTAATATTGTATGTAAGTGTTGCATTAATTTTTTGAAATGTTTTAAAAAATTTTGTCCACACTTAGGCTTTTTTGGGATCCATTTGGGCTCGTTCCCATTGGGAACTTGGGCGCTTCTGAAAAATTTTTTCAAAAAATTTTTTTTTTTGAAAATTATTTTCTTTCAAAGATTATAATGGATTATGTTATATTATGTATCTTTATTTCAAGGGATAGTGCGACTAATATGACTGTATTTTTTATTGATAAAAAAAAAAAAAAAAAAAATATTTTTTATTTATAATGCGAGGATATCTTCCTCTAATTCTCAGGTTCAGTGTATTCGCACTAATTCCTGCTCTGTGTGTGTTGATTGAAATGACAACGTTGGAGACATGTGTCACGATATTGTGTTTGCGGGGAGGGGTCCATACCAGTCCTCTCTCCGTAGGGTCACTCTATATTATCATTTTATTTTTCAGAATTCAGAGTGATGTTTTCGTGATGTCTTCAACAAGTGTGTCTCCGTCGTTGCAGTGTTAGGGCTGGCGGCTAAGTGCTCAGGGTAATACGACAATTGCCGAAGAGGTCCCTAGTAGGATCGAAGGCATTGATTGTCCGCTAGTCCACCCGGTGTAGCGACCATTCATCGAATGGCTCGGCAGCCGGGTTTGGTCGTTACGGTTCTGGGAAGCAGTGTGGGTGATGCGAGCACTATAAACTTGGAACGTGCACACCCAGCAACGACAGATCCAAGGATAGTACGGAGGAAGCCTGTCAGTCTAGTAGCTAGCTCGTCCAGGTCTATCCGGACCGCAAGCGAGAGAGGCCCCCTCTCTCTTACAACTACATTTGAGCCGCAATGTTGTTGTATGTTTGTTTGTTAGTCGGAACATACGTCCAATCCTCCTGTTCGGGACGTTCCGTCACATACACAGTCCGAACTGGCTGTGTTATGGGCTTCCTCATCCTCATGTCAACACACACCACCACACCTTGGCTTGTGACCACAGAGTTCCAGGGGACATTCGCATATTATATAAATGCAGGAATGAACGTTCCAAGAGCTCCTGCTTTGCCGACCAGGGAATATTGTCGACCAGGTTACTTCATCTGTTAGCCAAGGATATGAGGTCTTTCCTGATGAGACGTTCGCATATTATATAAATGCAGGAATGAACGTCCCTAGATCTGCCGGTGGATATTATGTAAATCATGGCTCCACAGGTCTCATTCAGGAATAAGAATGCGGTGATTTTCTGTGATGTCTTCAAAAAGTGTGCTTCCGTCGTCACAGTCAAATGAAGAGCTAGCGGATAAGTGCTCATGATATTACGTCAATTGCCTAAGAGGTCCCAAGTAGGATCGACGGCTTTGGCGTCCGCTAGCTCGCCCAGTGTAGCGTCCATTCATCGAATGGTTCGGTAACCGGGTACGTCCGTTGCGGTCCAGGAAGGAGATTTGGGTGATGCGAGCACTATAAAATATACTACGTGCACACCCAGTGACGATGGATACGAGGAGGGTACGGAGGAAGCCTTTAAGTCTGGTTCCTAGCTCGTCCAGGTCCACCCGGGCTGCGAGTTAGAGAGAACAGATGTTGTGGTACAAATGTTTCTCATTCGGAGCATACGTCCACCGCTCGGGACGCTCCATTATATAGACAGTCCGGAGAGACTGCTCTAATGTCTTCTTCATCCTCACGGCAGCGCACACGACCGCACCTTGACTACGTGACCACTGTTATCTAGCCAGTCTCGCCGACCAAGGATTTCACGGCGACCAGGTCATGGCATCCGGTAGTCAGGAATACGAGGCCTATAGACTCCGGACGTTCGCATAAGAAATATGCAGGAGTTAACGTCCTGGGCGCTTTCACCGGCTAAGTAACGTAAGACCGCTGCTCCACAGGTCTCCGTAACGGACATGCTATTACAAATAGCACAAATTATCGCAGCATCCCAGCAGATGACAGAATCTCTCGGATCAGGATTTATCCGACGACGCTGGGTCGGTACGCTCCACAGAAGCATCAGGTACGGACGACCGAGAATTTCAAGTGGTCCGACAGGATGGCAAAGGGTTACCGAGGAGGATGTTTTTTTTCCCTTTCGGAACAACATGAAGTTGCTGTAGATATCATCCGGCATTATCTTTCAGAAGTTGTTCTGTCGGACCAAAAGGCTGCGATGCCGGATAAGAAACTGTTAGCGTCACTGGACATGGAATAATTTTATAGGTTTAGGGACATCGTCCCTGAGTTTCCGACACAGTCCAATAATGTCACAAGAACATTTGAACTATTGTAGGACGCTATATATAAACTTGCTACCAAAATCAGCAAGTCAGGTTTCTTATCGGCGAATGCTCTACATCTGCCTTTCATCAATTCAAGGAATAATTTCGAAACGGCAGGACAGGGCATACCGAGAGTTCCTCTGCGTCTAGACGATCAGGCCGAAGATCTAGAATGATCTATACCGTCGTCTATGTCAATTTCAACCGCGATGTTGGAAACGACAATAATGTCTAACAGAGTTATCTTAGACGCATTATCGTATGCAGATCACCTTACTAAAGCGTTTTCATAACGCCTTGAAGGGAAAGAATTCCAGGATGTACTATCGTCCTTAAGAGTTCTTTCAAGGGCAATAGCTTATTCCACGTATAACTCCACCCTTTCAGTGGCAAACCTGGAGTTGGTTAGACGTGACGCGGCCCTAGCTACATCCACACGTGTGGATGGTAAGGTGAAAAACTCTCTCAGAGTCGCTTCGGTCTCCGGAGAGCTTCTCTTCGACGGCAAGCTTTCAGCAATCTATGATCAGATAACTAAGAAAGCTTCGGATTCTCTGCTATTCAAATCTGCTTCTAAAAAGTCGGATACAGCAGAAAAGAGTAAGACAGGCACTTCTGGGACAAGTACGCCCAAGAGAAGTTCCTATAGAGGTTCCTATGCGTCCTCTAGGTCTTATTCTAGAGACCGTCAAGGCAGCGACTCACGTGGGGGACGTTATTCTGGCCGAGATAACGTCCCTAGGTCGACGGGGCGAGGTGCGGGTCGTGGAGGACGTAGTTTCTCCTTCCGCAAGCCTCGCAGGTCCAGGAGGTGATGGTATGAACCTCTATCGTGTTCCGGTAGGCGGAAGATTGTCAAGTTTTATAAACAATTGGGCGTCAATTACGGACGACCCCTGGGTTCGAGGGGTAATTTCGGAAGGACTAAGAATATCCTTCAAACGAAAGCCTCCATTAACTCGAAGTCCAAAATGGACTCAGCTTCCATCAAATCCGCAGAAAAGAGACTCTCTTCTATCAGAAGTACAGTCTCTTCTGGAGAAGAACGCAGTAGAGGTCGTAGAAGACCAGGAATCACCGGGTTTCTACAGCCTTCTGTTTCTGGTTCCGAAACCAGACAGCTCATTCCGTCCAGTCATAGATCTGAGCTGGATAAACAAGCTGATCATCGCTCCGAAGTTCTATATGGAGACAATTCGATCAGTCAGAGCAAGTATTCGGGTGAACGACTATGTTACAAGCATAGATCTTAAGGATGCGTACTTTCACGTCATGGTACATCCGACATTCAGAAAGTATCTACGCTTCGCAGTCCTAGGAGTTGTATATCAGTTCCGAGCGATGTGCTTTGGTTTGGACCTAGCGCCCTGGGCTTTCACTCGAATAATGAACTCGGTAATGATACATTTCCGAGCTCATTCGTTTGTGGTAACGTCGGCCTACCTGGACGACATTCTTCAGAGGTACGACAACGAGTTAACGCTTCAGAACGATGTGCAGAATCTGCTTCTATTACTCCGACGTCTCGGTTTTATAATAAACGAGGAGAAGTCGGATCTGGTGCCGTCCAAGTCATTCACCCACTTGGGAATGAGCTTCGAGACGCACAACAATCTTGTTCATCTGCCGTTAACCAGAGCGAAATTAATCAGTTGTTACGCTTGCTATTGTCTTCACTCAGACAAAGTTACAGTGAGAGAATTCATCAGACTGATAGGGTTGTGTGGAGCTGCCGCGGATTTTATTCCAATGGGGCGGCTACGCACTTGTCCTCTCCAAATCTTTTTGACTCAAAAAGAACAGAGTTGGAGGGTGAAGATTCTTTCGCTCGTTACGTACATCCTCTTGTAAGTCAAGTGAAACAGATTCAGACTTGGGCAGATATTCAGTGCTTTATTCAGGGAAATAACTTCCGCTGCAATTGCCGGATCCGAGTTTTACAGTTTTGACGGATGCCAGTTAAATAGGTTGGGACCCAACATTGAGCCCAACGTTTTTTAAGTGCCAGGGTCCTTGGGATCCGTAGTGCCTAATCAAGCACATAAACATCAGGAATTGATGTTATTTTGGCTTGCGTTACGTCATTGCATGAATGTTATCCAGGTTGCCCACAGGCAATTCTGTCCGACAATTTGACGGTATAAGCATATTTTCGGAACTAGGGAGGTATTCATTCCATTCTGTTATTCACTGTAACGGAATGAATCCTTCTGTTGGTACTAGAACATCAAGTTCTCCTATCGGTCAGTCGTATTCCGGGTCGTCTGTACGTATTAGCGGACTCCCTTTCGCGAAAGGGCCGCTTGTTGCAGTCAAATGGACTTTTAACAACGAGTATTTATATCAGATTTGCTACCTATGAGAGCGGCCAATGATGGACTTATTTGTGACGCATCTCAACAATCAGTTGCAAGTGTATGTGTCAACATGTTCGGATCCTTGAGCGTTTGCAGTTGACGCTCTATCCATCTCGTGAGACGGGATAATAGGATATGGGTATCCTCCAGTGCCGTTGATTCAGCAGATATTGCTTAAGTTAAATAATCTCAATGCAATTCTGTTGGTAGCACCTCTGTCTCCACAAAGACCGTGCATTAATCTGTTCAGGTGTCTGTTGTGGCTTATGCTGTGGAAGCTTCCTCCACATTTCGGTCCATTCTATAGCTAGATGGATTCCATTAGCTTTCAGTACTGCTTATGATAATATCTTCAACACAGCAGTCTGCGATTAAGATTTTAGCTCTTGAAGTAAGAGTTCTTTCTACTTCAGAGGCTTATGCTAATAGCGTTGCTATTACAGTTCTAATGACGGCTGCATATTGGTTTTAGCCTTTCACTTGCACGAATTTATACCTCAGAAATATTGAGTCCATTTCTAGAGGCCGGCATTGTTTAGGTTTGTTATCTGTTGCTCAGAATGTCGTCCACTAAACAGTTGCAACTATAGTTGTGTAGGCTTTTGGTTCCGGCAGTGACTCTGTGCTGCCACCCTCTTCGCTCTGGGGTATTTGACCCAGAGCAAGGGGAAGGGGGGGGGGGGGGGTGGGGGGGGCAGGTGTTCCCTTAGGTCACCTGCTTTATAGTGAAAAGCAAGGGAATACCTCCCCTAGAGTCAGTAATTCTAGTCGGTACCGGGATGATTTTTAAAGTGTAAAGATTTTTTTTTTACTCATCCATGTAATATTTTTAAGTGTACCTCGGTGTGTAGTATTTGTATATGTCACATATCATTCAGACGTTAATATACAATTATCGGTCACTTTTAATGAATTTAAGAGTCTCATTTATCTGGACTACTTTATTTATCGGCTTTCCTTTAAAAATAATTACCATAATGGATTATACTGGAGGTTAATAGACATCAGTGATGTTATCATGCTCAAGTACAGAATGGTGTTGTGTCTTTCTCGTTTTGATGCAGAATAGAAAGATACATGTAAAGCCTATTTCTCCTTTCTCCTTGAGGGGATAATTCTGTATATATATAGTTGAGTTATTGGATTGCTTTATGTCCTAGGCCCTCCAACCTTTTTACTATTCAGCTAAGTCTGGGTCATTGGTACAGTATAAAAATGTTAAAAAATTTATAGTAATTTATATATTTTTTATACTTACCAATGACCCAGACGGGGATGGCCCTCCCATGACTTGGGAACTCATACCTCCCCGCTGAGTACATAACGCTTTTCCAGGCACTGCTTGTAAGAATGACTTTTGGCGCCAATTTCGAGACCTCTTGACACTGCGCATGCGCAGTGGAGGAAAGGTGTGGAGGACCATATAGGACATGTAATTTTCGATTTTAGATGCAAATTTTGGGGATGGGGGGGTAAAATTTGTGTTTGGCCCTAGAATTTAAGAGTTAGCACCAGCAAAGTCTGGGTCATTGGTAAGTATAAAAAATATATAAATTACTATAAATTTTTTAACTTTTCTGACAATTTTTCACTCTAGCCCACATACAGATTGATTGAGTAATCGTTCCATTCTCCTTATTGCTTGCCTAAAGGATATACTGTAACTATGTTGATATTCACTGCTGGTAGTGCCATAATACTTTCCTATTCCATGGAGTTTCTTCATAGTCAACTGGATGTAAACAGATTTTTTCATTGTTTTGCAGCAGTCTGATTGTAATAAAACCAACATTGATAACAAATTCAGTTAATTAATCTAACTTCCTGCCACTTAATGCTGGAAGCTCATATTTCATTTCGACCGAACATTGCCAGTACCCCGAAAGGTTTCATATTTTGTGGTTGTGGTAAATAGGGGGTTTCTTTTTTTTCCGGCTGCTATTGTTCTCCAAGTTGGAGTCAGTGATGCATGTTGGTGTTTAAAAAACATTTGCAGGAGAAGATTCATATGGATTATGGTTGTAGTCTAGTTCTAAGAAGTAGAATAAATTATACAAAGAGTTTGGGGGCAATATTTTCAGTTCTTGGAGAGGAAAAAATTTTGGCCTCATTCCAAATTTCTAATTTCAGAATCAGTGGGCCGATTTAAACTAAATTTGGCATGTGCCATTATTGGGTTATAAGTAATTGCTTCATGCAAAAAGATATTTCCCCACATCCCCATGGGAACCCCAGGAGCTAAAATAGAAGTTGTTCAAATGTCCATACATCCAAAATCACATGGAACAGAGAATTGTTATTTGGTTTGAAGCATCCAAAGGACCAGTAGAATAGAATGCGAAAAACAATTGCTATCGGTTTTCTCTTAAGGTACCCTATGGGGAAATAATTTTTAAAAATGCTGAGTTGGCATATTTTCAAAAATTAAAAAAAAATTTCTTCTCAAGAAGTACTAGTTAGAATGTTTTGATATTTGATAAATAACATACTTTGAAGGATCAGATTCAAGTTTGTTCAAATCAAGTCTCTGGGTTTATATTATATACACCTGGAACTTAATTAAGCACTCCTGTTTTTTTTTTGCAGTGGTGTTAATAGAAACTGTCATTACTTTCATGCTATCTTTCAGATGGCCAAAAGTAATTGTTTGCAGAAAGAATTGTTTGACAAATGAAAGACAACACAATGATGAAAATAAACAGTATTTTAAAGGCACTAAGTACACATATCGGGGTGCGGTGGCGTTATGGTAACCGGTTCTCGTCAGATCACCGAAGTTAAGCAACATCGAGCCCAGTTAGTCCTTGGATGGGTGACCGTGTGAGTGATCAAATTCGGACTCCCACGTTGTGTCCTTGGAAAAGGCACTTAACCCCGATTGCCCACAAGGGGGCACGATGACGCCATGTACTAAGACGTACTGCATGTCGATGGTATGCATGTCTTCAACCAATCTAACCCTGCCTGTGCTGCAGTGCGGAGTTACGATGTTGGGGAGCTGGCAGCTGCTCGTCGTTGCTCGGTGGTTCTCCCCGGGTACTCCGGCTTCCTCCACCCGTAAAACTGTCACGGTTTTGATTAGCCATTGTGCATAAGTATATGACCTTAAACACCAATAAATAAATAAATAAATTACACACATCTGTCGCTAATGTTTTTGATGGAAACATGTTCTCTCGACAAGTATGATGCTGGAAAGGTCTATGATGAAACAGTGCCGGTAATTACTGACAAAAAATGTAACTTGTGATCTCCAGAACACAATAGCAGTGTCTGACATCAGTAGCCAGTGCATCTACAATGTGCCCAGATGGCAGCCTGAACCCTCCTCCTAATGCTACCATTGAGCCTTCTGATACAGTCCAGAGGCAACTGCTGCCACTCTTCATGCAATGTAGCTTCCAAATTGCAAGCCTTTATATTCCCCCAAATTTGCTGCGATAAACGCTCTGCCCAAATTACAACAAAAGCACCCAAGTTAGAAGTTGGTGTTTAATTATTAGGCAAGTACTTCTCAAAACTGAAAATACACATGGTAAGTTACCCATAAATATAAACAGTTGTATTCTATTTGTACTTATGTACTAGTGCACGGGCAGCCTGTGAACCCCAATCTTATGCGCAAATTAAACCTGACTTAAGTTCAAAGTATCTGTATCCGAACTCATCAGCTCATGTTATAAGAGAGGCCAGTCACTGACTCAATCATTCAGTGTCATTGGTTTTTATACCAGAACCCCTCTAGAAACAATTTGTGCCATACACATGCGCAGTTGTATTTATGTTGGATTTTCCTGAATGTGATCAGCACGTTCAGGAAAATCCAACATAAATACAACAATTCCGCATGTGTGCAGCCAACCTGTGCTCTGAAACAAACGTGTTACAAAGATTGATTCGAGGGAATAAGTAAATCGAGATAAGCAAACTTAGTCTTATTAGTGTGTTAGTGATGCGAACCCATAAAAACAAATGCTTGTTGAACTGCATTGTGTTATTAATGACTCAGACTTTATTCAACTCAAGTAAAACCTGATGCGTGAGAAGTCAATTTTCTCACCTATTTTCATGGTATTTGGGTAAATGCAATGCACGAACATGATACCAAATAGAGTAACTGTTCTGAGAAGTGGTTATCATGACTCTAAAGTTTCAAAATGGAGGTAACTTCATGTTGTTTCTCTCATTATTCTGAGAAGTGAAGACCCTGATTAGAGATTTTCGACATTGAATTTGGAAACCAGGACGACAGGTTTTCTGTAATTGTTACGGTTTTGGCTGAAATTTTGGTTAACCACACAGCTCTAGCCCTAGGTGAGAAACATGTTTCTATCGACTCGTGAAGAAGGGGTTGTCTAATTCACAAAGGGTTGTGCAAAATTGTTTTGCATAACCGATCAGGAGTTACGCACAATTTCCAATTTGCTCACCTGTGCATCTCATAGGCAGATCATTAAAATGCTTTCTGTTATCCATTATGTCAAACTCTTCGGCATTACCAAATGCAAAATTATGCTTCTAGAAGCCAGGATTTTGCATTTTTCAGATTGAATTTTGAAAATTTTCTCCAGGTCAGCCAAACAATGGTTGGCCTGGTGCGAGCAGTGTTTGTAACTGTTCGCTGTTCCCAAATTAGACCAATATAAAGGCCTGAAATCAGCAAAATTCTGTACAGGCAGATCCCTTGCTTGCACACCACATCCAAGAAAGTCCCAGATGTGTTCTAAGGGATTCAAATCAGGGCTCATTGCAGGCCAAGGTAGTGTTGTAACAGCATTGTTCTGAAGAAATACATGTGAACGATGTGGCCTTGCATTGTCATCCATGAATACAGGGTGAATAGCAAAATGAGGCATGAGAACCGGCTTGAGAATGTCCTGGATGCACTGATGACCATGAGAGAGGCATACCCAGATCATTACTGATCCTCCAACATAATGTTCCTGGACATGTAAGCAGTATTTCTGTGTCTCCACACTCTCATGCGACCATCTGTGACGTGAAGCAGGAACCAACTCTTGTCTGACCAATGGACTCTCCTCCACGTCCTGAGATTCCAATGTTATTATGCCGTACACCACTCCAACTGTCTTCTTTCATGCTGTTCGGATGCTTGATGACCCTTCTGGACCCATATCTAGTGCTTTGAGATGTTTTTTTGACAGTTCTGTTGCACAAATGCCTGTTGGGGAGCCAAAGGCATTTCGAAACACCACTTGAAGCAAAGGGTCCATGCCTAATGAGGCATGCCAGTCTCCAATCATCCTGAGGAGAGGTCTTTTGGGGGTTGTCCAGGCCTTGGTCGGTCCTTAACATTGTTGGTTTGGTGATGTTTTCGGACAAGTCTGCTGATGACAGAATGACTATTGCTAAGTTGCCTTCCAATAGCTTTGAAGAATATTCAGCCCAATTCGACTGCAAACAGTTTCAACACAATAACAAAAGGCTGTCAAGGTGATGCCATGCGCCGAAGCATAACGTCATGTAGGAAGCTCCTGAAAAATTCATAGTGTGGATCTGAAAGTATTATATTTTTATACTGTACCAATGACCCAGACATAGCTGGCTGGTGCTAACTCTTAAAATATAGGGCCAAACACAAATTTTGCCCCCCAATCCCCAAAATTTGCATCTAAAACTAAAGAAAACATGTCCTGAAAGGCCCTCCACACCTCGCCCCCACTGCGCATGCGCAGTGTCAAAGACGTTCCGAAATTGGCGCCATTTATCATTTCTAAGTTTGGCCCTTCATCAGTTAACATCTGACTGATCTTTGTGCTTTTAAATCTCAGTTTAAATGATGCCAGACACATAAATATTAGTGAAATGGTGATTCTAAGGAGGATAGAAAAGGAGGAGAGGAAAAGAATGTGTGACAGAATATTATCAGGGCTGTAACTTAAAATTTTTTAATGAAATTATGTTAAGTTACCTATTTTCAAGGCAGCAGCCATTTTGTTGTCATTCTGATTATTTAGTTACATTGTTGTTTCAAGTGTTTTTCCTCTCTCCCTGTCCTTTAAGTTCCCCCTTGCTATTCTCCCATGCTTTTGGCATAGTTTCTGTAATTATTATTACTAAAATTTCTTGGGAGTTTTAGCTTAATAACAGAATGAATTCTGTTCTTTCCCCATGTTTACGTCTTCACCTACGGGTGGTTAGGCGTTGTGTTCTGCATCTACCATCTGATGTTCTGCAGTTTCTTCCCTGGAAGTCTCTGTTTTGCATCAGATGGTGTATTTTTGGTAACTGATTTCGGGCCTGGGTGCCTGGAGTCTTATTTTAGTGTTTTTACACTCATTGTTTACATTTACAACAGCCCTCTGTGTGAGGGGGGGATTTCTAAATAATAATATCTTTATGTTATTTTAATCATAACTAGATACATTATTATTGTTCGTAAGTGTTGAATAAATTGTTTAAAATATTTTTAAAATTTTTGTCCACACTTAGGCTTGGGATCCATTGGGGCTCAACGTTACTTTTCAGAAACTTGGGCTGTTCTGAAAAAATATTTTTTCAAAATATTTTGATTTCAATTATTTTTTCTATATTAATGGATCATATTATTATTATGTATTTTGATTGCCAGGGGTTAGTGCGAGTACCAGGACTTGTTTTCTTTTCACATTGAAAGGATATTGATCAATTGTTCTAAGAGGAAGTCTTCCTCTGACCTTATTATCATTCTATATGTGGTCAGTGTACTCGCATTAACTCCTGTTCTGTATCGTATGATTTCGATGACAATATGGGAAGCGTATGTCACGGTATGTTGTTGGGGATTTGGACACTCCGGTCCTTTCCCCGCAGGGTCACTCTACTTTATCAATTTCTATTTCAGACGATCAAGATTAGGGTGATGTATCTGTGATGTCTTCCAACAGTGTGCCTCCGTCGTCACAATTAATGAAGGGCTAGCGGAAAAGTGCTCATGTAATACGCCAATTGCCTAAGAGGACCCTAGTAGGTTCGACGGCCTTTGACGTCCGCTAGCTCGCCCGGTGTAGCGTCCATTCACCGAATGGTTCGGCAGCCGGGTTCGTCCGTTGCGGTCTAGAAGGAATTTTGGGGTGATGCGAGCACTATAAAATTAACTTAATGCACACCCAGTGACGGCGGATCGGAGGGAGAACGGAGGAAGCCTTTTAGTCCGGTTCATAGCTCGTTCCGGTCCATCTGGACGGCAAGCGAGAGAGGCCCCTCTCTCGTTCAACAACATCTGGCCCCAGATGTTGTGGTACAAATGTGTCGTTAGTGGAGCATACGTCCGTCGCTCGGGACGCTCCGTTGTATAGGCAGTCCGCTGAGACTGCTAAGGCTTCCTCTTCTCGTCAGCGCACACGACCGCACCTTGGCTGCGTGACCGCCGATATATTACCAGCTTCGCCGATCAAGGATTCTTCGGCGACCAGGTCACACCATCCGGCAGCCAGGGATTCGAGACCGATGGACTCCGGACGTTCGCATAGGAAGTATGCGGGAGCCATCTGATGCGGAGCTGCCCTCGGTGAAGCACCGATAGACTGCGCCTCCGCAGGTCTCGACACCGGACATTCTTGTGCACATAGCACAGCTTATCGCAGCATCCCAGCAGCCGACAGAAACGGTGTCGGATCGAGAATTATCCGACAGCGCTGGGTCGGTAGCCGGGGACTCGAGGCCTGCAGACTCCGGACGTTCGCATAGGAAGTGTGCGGGAGTCAACGTACACGGAGCTTCCAGCGGCAATGCATCGTAAGTCTTCTACTGCACAGGTCTCGGGAACGGACGTGCTTTCCTTAATAGCACAGTTTATCGCAGCATCAACTGAATCTGTCGCATATATTTTATCCGACGATGCTGGGTCGGGACGCTCCGCGGAAGCGGGTACGGACGTCCGAAAGTTTCATCCGGTCCGACGGGATACCAAAAGGGATTCGGTGGATTTCAAGCTTTCCCTTTCGGAACAACATATGCTGCGATGCCGGATAAGAAACTGATAGCGTCGGTGGACTTAGAAATTTTTGGTTCGGTTCAGGGACATCGTCCCTCAGTTCCGACATAGTCCAATAATGTCACACAAACGTTCGAATTATTGAACGACGCTATATATATTATTATTTTATGCTTGCTATCCAAGCATTTCTGGTTTCTTGTTCGAAGAGTTATGGAGATGTCTTTCAAAAGTGTGCCTCTGTCGTCATAGTTAATGAAGAGTTAGCGGCAATAAGTGCTCATGGAATATGTCTATCGCTTACGGAGTGACATTCGCTAGCTCACCCGGTGTAGCGTACATTCATCGAATGGTTCGGCTGCCGGGTTCGTCCGTTGCGGTCTAGGAAGGAGATTTGGGTGATGCGAGCACTTTATTTAATTTAGTACTCACCCAGTGACGGCAGATTGAGGACAGATCGGAGGAAGCCAACAACATAGGGGACCGCATGTTGTGGTTCAGATATTTTACATTCGGAGCATATGTCCGTTGCTCGGGACGCTCCGTTATATTGACAGTCCGAGAGACTGTCTTTAATGCTTCCTCATCCTCACAGCAGGGCACACGACCGCACATTGGCTACGTGACCTCGAGTATCCGATCAGTTTCGGCATTAAGTGATTCCACAGCGAATAGGTCGCGCCATCCGGTAGCCAAGGGACACGAGGCCTATACACTCCATTCGCTCGCATATTGGAAGTATGCACGGGGTAACGATCTCGGAGCTTCCTGCGGCAATGCATCGTAAGACCGCTGCTCCTCAGGCCTCAGTGACGGACGTGCTATCCGAGTTAGCACAGTTGTTTCGCAGCATCCCAGCAATTGACGGTTTCTCGGTCGAATCAGGAATTATCCCACGGCGCTGGGTCGGTGCGGTCCGCGGTTGCATCAAGCTATGGACGACCGAACGCTTTATAGGGTCCGACAGGATGGCGAAAGGGATTCGAAAGATTTCGAGTTTTCCCTTTAGTAGTATCGGAAGATGCCTTTCATATCTTCTGGCATTTCTTCCAGTGATTATTTTTCGGACTTCATTTGCTGCGATCTTGGATAAGAGACTTATAGCGTCATTGGACTCGGATTTTTCGATCGGTACAGGGACTTTGTCCCTGACTTACCGACGCAGTCCAATATTGTCATTACAACATGTGTTTTATTTTTCGACGCTATATATTATATATATATATACAAGCCTGCTACTAAGCATGATAGTTTAGTTTCTTGTCCGCGTGGCTCATTTCTGCCATTTTATCTTTTTTACATATAGTTTATTTTGGCAGAGCAGGGCATACAGAGAGTTCATATGCGTCTAGACGGTGTGATTAAAGACTGCATATATTCTTTTTCGCCGTTTATGTCTTTTCCAATTTCAATGTTGGGAACGACATTATGTATAGTAGACTTAACTTAGACGCTTTATTATACGTAATCCGCCTTACTGAGGCGTTATCATTACGTCTTCAAGAAAAGATTTACGGGATATTATTCTCAATGTAATTTCTTTTGAGGGCAGTAGTTTGTTCACGTATAACTCCGCCCTTCAGTGGCTGATTGGAGTTGGTTAGACGTGATGCAGCCCTAGCTACATCCACGCGTGGATAGTAGGTTAAGAACTCTCTCAGAGTCGCTTCGTTCTCGGAGGAGCTTCTCTTCGACGGCAACTTTCCGGCAATCCATGAATTGCTTGATTTATACATTCTCTTGTCTATCTAGTGTTACAAGAGATTCAGACTGGGGTAAACATTCGGTGGTTGACTCAGAGAGTGCCGCCGCAGTTGCCGGACCCTAGTGTGGCTGTTATGACGGTTGCCAGTCAAACAGATTGGGATATATACTGATCCCTACGGATTCGAAGTGCCAGGGTCTTTGGGTTCCGCAGTCTTTTAGCTATCAGTTTAACTTCCGCGGAATAATGTTTTTTAGGCTTGCTTTATGTCATTGCATGAACATTATTCAGAAACGCATGCCCAAATTCCTGTCCTTTAATTCGACAGTAGTGGCGTATCTCCGGAACCAGGGAGGCACTCTTTCGTTTCCGTTATTCAATTTAATGGAAAGAATCCGTCTGTTGGTTATAGTACACCAAGTTCAGTTTTGGTCCGTCATATTCTGGGTCGTCTGATTGTTTTATCGCACTCCCGTTCTCTTACGGGTCGCTTGTTGCTGTCAGAATGGACTCTCAACAAACAAGTATTTAATCAGATTTGCTATCTATGGGAGCGCCCAATGATGTTTTATTTATGACACAGCTTGCTAATCAATTGCAGACGTATGTGTTGGCTTGTCCAGATCTCTGAGCTAATACTGTTAACGCTCTATTGATCTATTGGACGGAATGATAGGATACGCGTATCCTCCGGCGCTGTTGTTTTAGCAGGTATTGCTAAGATAAACAACCACAATACATTTCTGTTGATAGCATCTCTATCTTCACAGAGATCATGAGTAATTTACTCTCTTGTCTACTGTGGATCTTAACGTGAAATCTTCCTCTATGTGAGGATCTTTTTTCACTGGGTAAATCGTGTCATCTTTATCACAACCAGCAAGGTCGCAACCTTCATGTATTCCGTTGTGTGGTCCGTATTGCAGTGTAAGCACTGTACTGGACGAGCTTTGGACGCGATTTCTTACTATAGGAGATCCTCTTCTTCGCTATTCTATGCGACTAAAGTGGAGGCTCTTCCGTCGTGGTGTAGGGATCATTATGTTCATATGGTTGATCCCTCCATACTACGCATTGCTAGTTTTTAGTATACTTGTTTCACAAGATCTACTGCAGCCTGTTGTTATTTAGGTTATAGGTTTATGTTACCTCATACCTATGCACTCTACGATAGTTTACAATTGAGTCTTTTGTCTCTTTATCTAAGTCAGTTAGTAACTTTTTGATAAATAGACTTAGAATCTTTAGATTAAATTCCTATACGGATTTTAACTTCGGTTCTTATTTAGCTAAGTAATCATTTGAGCCTCTGGAAACAGTAGTTTTCAAATTCTGACCTTTTAGACAGTAATTCTGTTGGTTTCTCTTTTACTGTAGAGTCAGTGAGTTTTCATGCACTATCGATGGATGATTTTCACTTTCATAGTTTCGGAATCAATACTTCCGTTACTATTTAGGTTGGATTGTTGCATAAGAGTTAGGCTCCTATTATCCGGAACCTATTATTTTAAGGTCCTTCCGTCTTCGTATGCGCATAGGCCTTTACTCTTTCCGGGTACAGTTTATGTTTTTATAAACAGATATCTGTTTATTACAAGGGCGTAAGCTTCTTCTGTCTTTGATGTCTAGTAGAAGGACGTTACGCTCCATTTTATTGTTAATGGATTCTATTAACTAGCGTACTGCTTATGGTATATCATTGGCTTAGCAGTTGTGCTTAAGATTTCGGCTCATGAAGTAAGAGTTCTTCTACTTCTTGGGCTTACATTAATAGTGTTGCTATTATAGATTTTTGAAGGCTGCCCATTGCGCTCAGCCATCCATTCATGAATTTTATCTCAGAAATATCGAGTCCATTTCTGGAGGCCTCTATTGTTAGGTCTATTATCTACTGCTCAGAATGTCATTCACTTAACAGTTGCTACTATAGCTAGGTAGGCTGTCTGTTTCGGCAGTGTCTCCGTTCGGCTGCCCTCTTCGCTCTGGGCTATTTGACCCAGGGCAAGAAAAAGGGGGGGGGGAGGGTGTTCCCTTGGGTCACCTGTTTTTACTATGAAAACAAGGGGATACTTCCTCCGGAGTTAGTAATTCTGAGCTGTTATGGGGATGGTTGTTTAGTGAGAAGTTTAAGTTTATAAAATTCATTCAAGTCTTAGTTTTTAAAGTATAGCTTTTGAATATTGCATATGTCAACGGACATGATTATGCAATTCTCACACACTTTTAGGAGTATAAGAGTCTCTATTCTCTAGACTTACTTTATTATTGGCTTACTTTAAAAATTATTAGTATAAGGATTATTGGATATTAATAGAGTACATGGATGTATGAAGCTCAATTTTTGGAAGGTGTTGTATCTTTCTAATTTATCATAAATAAGAAAGATACATGTAAGGCCTATTACTTCTTTTCCCTACAGGGGATGACTCTATTTTATTTTATTGAGCGTATTCCATTTTGCTCTATGTCCTTGGCCCTCCAGCCTTTTTACTATTCAGCTATGTCTGGGTCATTGGTACAGTATAAAAATGTTAAAAAATTTATAGTAATTTATATATTTTTTATACTTACCAATGACCGATACGGGGATGGCCCTCCCAGGAGTTGGGAACTCTTGCCTCCCCGCTGAGTACATAGCGCTTACCAGGCACTGGTTATTAGAATGATAAATGGCGCCAATTTCGGAACGTCCTTGACACTGCGCATGCGCAGTGGGGGCGAGGTGTGGAGGGCCTTTCAGGACATGTTTTCTTTAGTTTTAGATGCAAATTTTGGGGATTGGGGGGCAAAATTTGTGTTTGGCCCTATATTTTAAGAGTTAGCACCAGCCAGCTATGTCTGGGTCATTGGTAAGTATAAAAAATATATAAATTACTATAAATTTTTTAACTTTTCACTCGAGCAAGCGCACGCGAAAAATAAAACTTTCAGGTCCACACTCATACGATAATTCCCGATACTGACTAAACTTGAGTAGATTTTCTTTTTTACTATATGCTACAAAACATTTTATAGCACAATATTAAGCCCAATTTGACCCCAAATGCGTATGTTTCAAAACGATAACAAAGATCAAGGCGATGTCATGCGCCGAAGTGTGATGTCATTTAGGAAGCCACTGAGGAATATTTCTTGATATCTATTGAGTCGATAGACATCAAGAAATATATTTTAGATAGTTTGCGATAATTCACAGGCTAGCATATAATAAATTTTTATATTTACAATTCAGCATCCTTATGGGGGAAAAAAAAATTCACTCAATAGATCCTTCTTCCCCCACTCCTAGCTAAATTAGATTAACTATATTTATATGTAGGTTCTGCATGTGACCTAAAATCCTTCTTTAAACAATTTTATCAGGTGAGCAAATAAGGCCCCTTGGACCTCTTATTAGTGATGAACCGATAATCGGAATCAGCAATCGGAACCAGCTGGTTATGGGGCATCGGCCAATTATGACAACTGGCAGTTAAAAACTGGTAGTTTCCGGTTATTCTATCTTTAATACTGACTTTTAAAATCTCTCTGATATTTGGTCATTTCAATAAAGTTTCACCATTAAAAATGTGTGTAGTGCATATCAGAATACTTAGGAATTTGCAGAGCCGAGATAGTACGGAATTTACCTTCTGCAATCGGTATGTGATTGCCACTATTCCCAGCTGATCAAAGTCACCGGTCTTCAGTCATGGTGCTGTACAACGTTGAATGGGCACATGTATAAATAAAATGTGTTCAGCCGCTAGTCTGTTGTACTTCATGATGCAAGCATCACAATATAATAAGAAATTAAAATTGGAGAAAAACTAAAAAACACTCTTTTTTCAATGATAGGTGATTGTTCACAACACACATTAATTATTATTCATTTAAGACACAAAGTATGTGTGCTCAGTATCTTCCTGCTTAATACAGCCAAGTGTATTGTATTCTTACACAAAAGCGTAATAACACTATTTACCAGAATAACACAAATCATCACAAGAGAACAATATTGTGTGATTGTATCGTTTATAGCGATCTTCCCCCACCCCAACTCCAAAAAATGAAATATTATGTTGGCTAATATTGCCCAACAGTGAACATGCAAACTCTGAGAACTTATGTGGTATTAAGCTTTCGTAATTGATGATTTATCAATGCAATTCTGCAGTATAATAGGCACTAACAGATTTTTTTCTGGGTCCTATTTCAACCATCAGAATCAGCATCAAAATCAGCAGAGAAATAATCGGTCATCAGTTCATAGCAAGTTTTGATAATTGGCTCATCACTACCTCTTATAAGTAATAACAATATTTGACTCCAAACTAAATAAAGTTAATCAAATAAAGAATTATGTTTCTTTTTTTGCACTTGTTGCTTTTGCAGGTGGCAAAGCCAGGACATAAAATCTGTTAACTGCACACCCAGTATTCTGTTCACTTGTATAAACAAACTATAATGATAAGTCATAATGATAAGTCATGGAGCTGTTAAACTGAGATATAACCAGTTCATGTTCTCGAAAAAGTGAACATTTTTTGTTCATATTGATTTGTCTTGTCACAAGTTTTCAGAGAGTGTCGATAGGTGTACTCCCATAAATTGTTACAAAACAAAATTCACATGAAGCAAGTGTAGCAACCAAAATTAATCTAGTATTTTGTCTTTTAAAAGAGCTTGAGGCTGAAAATTATTTGGTATATTTTTCAGAAATAACAAATGATGTTGATAAAACAATTTTGAACATTTTGGAGGGTAAGGTTCCAAACTGTACAGAAGAGGGATCACATAATTCAAAAGCTGAATTAAATTATTCTCCATCTGAAAATGTAAGTATTTCATTGTTGAGAATTTTTTATGAGTCCCAGTCTTGGTCATGGGGGCATTCTCAAAGTCTTCATATATGACATGTTCAAGGTGTAAGAGGATTTATAAAAAAGAAGACTAGCACCTCATCATATAATAAAATGACTACACCCCCCTCCCCCAAAGAAAAAACCTGCTGAAAGTTATATCAGAAAATTCTCCACATTTTATTCATAATTCCAGGTTAAACCCCTCTCCCCCTTTATAAAGAGAGAACCAGTCATAAGTAGGATCCTTGCCACAAATCCTTATGTACACTCATTAATGATGTGTGGAGTTCTCATATGGCGGTGTCCAACCATCTCTGTGTCCATTCTTAAGTCCACCCATTAAATGGTTAAGTGCAGTAAGCCCATATTTGGGCTGTGCTGAAAAAGGCTGGAATGGACCTTAACCCTCTGCATAGGAGCACGGTGGTTCGATCCCCAACAGATTCAATTTTGTTCAAATCATATTCCGGGGTTAATATTTGGGCTCTCTGTTGGAGCCCAAAGTTTGACTTAGTGCAATATGAGAGAATTTCTTTAAAAATCTTTTTCAGACTTAGTGCAATATGAGAGAATTTCTTTAAAAATCTTCTTCATATCCACCCGTCAGAATCCTTTCATATTTGATATACAACATCTCTAGGGTGGGGGGGGGGTTTGTCAGATTCAGATTTGTTCATAGCGAGCTCATGGGTTAATATTTGAACTCCCTCTGCCAAATTTTAGTGCAATATGAGGGAATTTCTTTAAAAATCTTCTTCAGACTCACCAGTCAGAATCCTTTCATATTTGGAATAAAACATCTCTGGGGGGTCAGATTCAAATTTGTTCACATCAGGTCCTTGGGTTAATATTTGGGCTCCCTATAGTAGTCCGAATTTTTACTTAATGCATTATGAGGGAATTGCTTTAAAAATCTTATTCAGATTCAGCTGTCAGAATACTTTCATATTTGGTATACTACATCTCTAGGGGGGGGGGGGGGGGAGATTCACGTTTGTTCAAATAGGGTGCCTGGGTTAATATTTGGGCTCCCTATGGTAGCTCAGATTTTAACTTAGTGCAATATGAGCAAATTTCTTTAAAAATCTTCTTCTTCAGATCCACTAGTCAGAATGCTTTCATGTTTCGAATACAGTATCTCTAGGTGGGTCAGATTCAAGTTTGTTCAAATCGAGTGCCTGAGTTAATATTTGGACTCTATATTGGAGCCCAAATTTTAACTTGGTGCAGTATGAGGGAATTTCTTTTTTAAAATCTTCTTCCTCAGATCCACCATCCAGATCTCTGTGGGGGTCAGAATCAAGTTTGATCAATTCTGGACCCTGGGTCAGTATTTGTTCTCCTTATGGTAGCTTGAATTTTAACTTGCAATATGAGGAAATTTCTCTAAAAATCTTCAGATCCACCAGTCAGAATGCTTTCATATTTGGCATATAGCATCTCTAGGGGGGGGGGGGGGGGGGCAATTTAAGGTTTGCTCAAATCCTTCTTTAAACAACTTTGGTCAGGTGGATGCCTCAGGACCAATGGAGTCCCTTGTCTATTATGAGAAATGATTGCCTTCAATGGGAGTTTCCAGAACAAAAAAAATGAAAATTTAATGCTGAAAATGGAGTAACTATTGTATTTGTTTCAGGGAAATTTCTGGAAAATTGAGGTGAACAATGTTGCACTGTTTGAGGCTGATTAAAATTGAAATGCATTCAGACTTTGAGGCAGATGCATTGTCACTTGTGTGGAATGCCCGTATTGGACAGGTTTGATTTCCATATTGTCTAGTACTTGCCTGGAGTGATAAACTTCCTACCATACTGTGGCTGCAACAACACTAGAATAGTATTAAGATGAACAGAAGAATAGGACTTTAATGATTGTTCAGATTTAAAAAATATCGAGTAGGGAAAGAGTCGTGTTGCTAAATGGTTAAAAATATTCTTAACTTTTAAGCCTAAAACCAAGCTCTCAGGCCTCCAGTCTATTCCTGTTATTGGCCTGAAAGGTTAAAAATCTATATTTTTATACTGTACCAATGACCCAGACATAGTTGCTGGTGCTAACTCTTAAAAATGTAGGGCCAAACACAAATTTTGCCCCCCAATCCCCAAAATTTGCATCTAAAACCAAAGAAAACATGTCCTGAATGGCCCTCCACTTCACCTCTACTGCACATGCGCAGTTATGCGGCATTATCTTCCAGAGGTTGTTCCATCGGACTACATTGCTGCGATGCTGGATAAGAGACTAATAGCATCATTGGACACAGAGTTTTGGATCGGTTCAGGGACATTATCCCTGACTTACCGACACAGTCCAATAATGTCTTTGGAACATTCGAATTATTGAACGACGCTATATATAAGCTTGCTACCAAACATGCTAGTCTAGTTTCTTGTCCGCAATGTTCTATTCTGCCTTTCATCAATTTTAGGAAAATAAATTTATATTGGCAGAACAGGGCATACCGAGAGTTCCTATGCATCTAGATGGCGAGGCTGAAGACTGGGAATTATCTTTTTCGCCGTCTATGTCAATTCCAACTACGACGTTGGAAACGACAATGATGTCTAACAGACTTAACTTAGATGCTTTATCATACGTAGACCACCTTACTGAGGCGTTATCATTACGTCTTCAAGAGAAAGAATTCCAGGCTATGATCCTCAATGAGATTTCTTTCAAGGGCAGTAGTTTTTCCACGTATAACTCCGCCCTTCAGTGGCAACCTGGAGTTGGTTAGACGTGACGCAGCCCTAGCTACATCCACGCACGTGGATAGTAAGGTGAAGAACTCTCTCAGACTCGTTTCGGTCTCGGAGAAGCTTCTCTTCGACGGCAACCTTTCAGCAATCTATGAATTGCTCGATATACATGTTCTCTTGTCTATCAAGTGTAACAAGAGATTCAGACTTGGGCAAACATTCGGTGGTTGACTCAGAGAGTGCCACTGCAGTTGCCGGATCCGAGTTTTATGATTATGACAGATTCCAGTCAAACAGGTTGGGGTACAATATTGATCCCAACGGATTCGAAGTGCCAGGGTCTTTGGGCTCCGCAGTTTCTAGGCAAGCACTTAACTTCCAGGAAGTGATGTTATTTTGGCTTGCACTATGTCATTGGATGAACATTATTCAGAAACGCATGTCCAAATCCTGTCCGATAATACGACAGTAGTTGCGTATCTCCGGAACCAGGGAGGCACTCATTCGGTTCCGTTATTCAATTTAACGGAAAGAATCCTTCTGTTTGTTCTAGAACACCAAGTTCTGCTTCGGTCCGTCATATTCCGGGTCGTCTGATTGTATTAGCAGACTCCCTTTCACGTAAGGGTCGCTTGTTGCCGTCAGAATGGACTCTCAACAAACAAGTATTCAATTAGATTTGCTATCAATGGGAGCGCCCAATGATAATTTATTTGCGACACAACTCACTAATCAATTGCAGACGTATGTGTTTCCATGTCCGGATCCCTGAGCTTATGTAGTTTACGCTCTATTGATCTAATAGGACGGAATGATAGGATATGCGTATCCTCCAGCGCTGTTGATTCAGCAAGTATTGCCTAGATAAACATCCACAATACAATTCTGTTGGTAGCATCTCTGTCTTCACAGAGACCGTGGATAAATTTACTCAGGTGTCTGCTGTGGGACTTACCGCGAAAACTTCCTCCATGAGAGGATCTTCTTTCGCTGGGGAAATCGTGTCAACTTCATCACAACCTGCAAGGTCTCAACCTTCACGTATTCCGTTGTGTGGTCCTTCTTGCACGGCAAGCATTGTACAGGACGAGCAATGGACGCGATTTCTTACTGTAGGAGAACCTCCTCTTCGCTATACTATGCGACTAAAGTGGAGGCTCTTCCGTCGTTGGTGTAGGGATCATTATGTTGATATTTTTGATCCCTCCATACTAGACAAGGCAAACTTTCTAGTATACTTGTTTGACAAGATCAACTGCAGCCTGTTACTATTAAGGTTATAGGTCTATGTTATCTCATACCTATGCACTCCATGATAGTTTACAATTGAGTCTAACGTCTCTTTATCTAAGTCAGTTAGAAACTTTTCGATAAATAGACCTAGAATCCTTAGATTAATTCCTATACGGAATTTAGCTTGGGTTCTTATTTAGCTAAGTAACCATTTGAGCCTCTGGAAACAGTAGTTTTCAAATTCTGGCCTTTTAAGACAGTAATTCTCTTAGTCTTCTCTTCTACTGAGGAGTCAGTGAGCTTCATACACTATCGGTGGACGATTCTCACTTTCGTAGTTTCGGAAACACTATTTCCTTTACTACTTATGTTGGATTTTTGGTTAAGAATCAGGCTCCTAATAAATATCCGGAACCTATTGTTATTAAGGTCCTTCCGTCTTCGTACGGGCATAGGCCTTTACTCTGTCCAGTTAGAGTTTACGTATTTATAAACAGATATCAGTTTATCAGTAAGGACGTAAAGCTTCTTCTGTCTTTGATGCCTAATAGAAGGACATTACGGTCCATTCTATTGCTAATGGATTCAATTAACTATCGGTGCTGCTTATAGTAATCTATCATTAACTCAGCAGTTTGTGCTTAAGATTTCGGCTCATGAAGTAAGAGCTCTTTCTACATCTTGGGCTTACGTAAATAGTGTCGCTATTATAGATTTAATGAAGGCTGCATATTGGTCTCAGCCATCCACATTCCTGAATTTTTATCTCAGAAATATTGAGTCCATTTCTGGAGGCCTGCATTGTTTAGGTCCATTATCTGCTGCTCAGAATGTCGTTAACTTAACAGTTGCAACTATAGCTAGGTAGGCTTTCTGTTCCGGCAGTGACTCCGTCCTGCTGCCCTCTTTGCTCTGGGCTATTTGACCCAGGGCAAGGAGAAGGAGGGGGGGAGGAGGGTGTTCCCTTGGGTCACCTGTTTTATTATGAAAACAAGGGGATACCTCCTCCGGAGTCAGTAATTCTGAGCTGTTACTGGGATGGTTTTAAGTGATAAGTTTATCTTTTAAAAATTCATTCAGGTCATAGTTTTTAAAGTATAGCTTTTGAATATATCACGTGTCAAACGGGTGTTATTATACAATCCTCGGACACTTTTAAAAGAGTATAAAGAGTCTCAATTCTCTAGACTAACTTTATTTTTTGGCTTACTTTAAAAATTATTAGTATTAGGATTATACTGGATGTTAATAGAGTACATGGATGTTATGATGCTCAATTATGGAAGGTGTTGTGTCTTTCTAATTTATCATAAATAAGAAAGATACATGTAAGGCCTAATACTCCTTTTCCCCTCGAGGGGATGACTCTATTTTATATAGTTGAGCTTATTGGATATTCCTCTATGTCCTAGGCCCTCCAGCCTTTTAGATGCAAATTTTGGGGATTGGGGGGCAAAATTTGTGTTTGGCCCTACATATTTTTATACTGTACCAATGACCCAGACTTAGCTGGTGCTAACTCTTAAAAATATAGGGCCAAACACAAATTTTGCCCCCCAATCCCCAAAATTTGCATCTAAAACCAAAGAAAACATGTCCTGAATGGCCCTCCACACTTCACCTCTACTGCACATGCGCAGTGTCAAGGACGTCCCGAAATTGGCGCCATTAATCATTCTTTGTTTGGCCCTTCATCAGTTAACATCTGACTGATCTTTGTGCTTGTAAATCTCAGTTTAAATGATGCCAGACACATAAATATTAGAGAAATGGTGATTCTAAGGAGGATATAGAAGGAGGAGAGGAAAAATGAGTGACAGAAAATAATCAGGGCTGTAACTTAAAATTTTTTAATGAAATTATGTTAAGTTACCTATTTTCGAGGCAACAGCCTGTTGTGGTCATTCTTGTTAATCAAATTACACTGCTTGTTCAGTGTTTTCCTCTCTCCCTTTCCTTTAAGTCCCCTCTTGCTATTCTCCCATGCTTTTGGCATATTTTCTGTAATTTTATTACTAAAATTTCTTGGGAGTTTTAGCTGGATAACAGAATGAATTCTGTTCTTTTCCCCATGTTTACGTCTTCACATATGGGTGGTTAGGCGTAGTGTTCTGCATCTACCATCTGATGTTCTGCAGTTTCTTCCCTGGAAGTCTCTGTTTTGCATCAGATAGTGTGTTATTGGTAACTGATTTCGGGCCAGGGTGCCTGGTGTCTTCTTCTAGTGTTTTTACACTTATTGTTTACATTCACTACAGCCCTCTGTGTGAGGGGGGATTTCTTGAAAATAATATCTGGATGTTAATTTAATCATAACTAGATACATTATTATTGTTCGTAAGTGTTGCATAAATTGTTTAAAATATTTTTAGAATTTTTGTCCACACTTAGGCTTGGGATATATTGGGGCTCAACGTTACTTTTCAGAAACTTGGGCTGTTCTGAAAAAATATTTTTTTCAAAATTTTTTGATTGCAATTATTTTTTCTATATTAATGGATCATATTATTATGTATTTTGATTGTCAGGGGTTGGTGTGAGTACTAGGACTTTGTTTTCTTTTCACAATGAAAGGATATTGTTCAATTGTAATAAGAGGAAATCTTCCTCTGACTTTCATAATCATTGTATATGTAGTCAGTGTACTCGCACTAACTCCTGTTCTGTATGTGTTAATTTCGATGACAAAATGGGAAGCGTATGTCATGTTATGTTAGTGGGGAATTGGCCATTCCGGTCCTTTCCCCGCAGGGTCACTCTACTTTATCAATCTCTATTTCAGACGATCAAGAATAGGGTGATGTATCCGTGATGTCTTCCAAAAGTGTGCCTCCGTCGTCACAATTAATGAAGAGCTAGCGGAAAAGTGCTCATGTAAATACGTCAATTGCCTAAGAGGACCCTAGTAGGTTCGACGGCCGTTGACGTCCGCTAGCTCGCCCGGTGTAGCGTCCATTCATCGAATGGTTCGGCAGCCGGGTTCGTCCGTTGCGGTCTAGAAGAAGTTTTGGGGTGATGCGAGCACTATAAATCAACCAAATGCACACCCAGTGACGGCGGATTAGAGGGAGAACAGAGGAAGCCTTTCAGTCCGGTTCCTAGCTCGTCCAGGTCCATCCGGACTGCGAGCGAGAGAGGCCCCTCTCTCGTACAGCAACATCTGTCCCCAGATGTTGTGGTACAAAATGTTTCGCATTCGGAGCATACGTCCGCCGGTCGGGACACTCCGATATATAGTCAGTCCGGAGAGACTGTCAATAAGGCTTC
Organism: Pictodentalium vernedei; assembly: GCA_031216915.1. NCBI lineage: Eukaryota > Metazoa > Mollusca > Scaphopoda > Dentaliida > Dentaliidae > Pictodentalium > Pictodentalium vernedei. Next base: position 555,246,186 of record CM062295.1, on the reverse strand, counting down.
CTCATTCTCATGGTAGCGCACACGACCGCTCTTGGCTACGTGACCTCAGATATCCAGTCAGCTTTGCCAATCAGAGAATCATCGGCGACCAGGTCACACCATCCGGTAGCCAGGGACACGAGGCCTGGAGACTCCGGACGTTCGCATAAGAAAGTGTGCGGGAGTCAACGTACACGGAGCTTCCGGCGGCAATGCATCGTAAGACTGCTACTGCACAGGCCTCGGTGACGGGCGTGCTATCCCAAATAGCACAGCTTATCGCAGCATCCCAGCAACGACAGAATCTGTCGCATCATGTATTATCCGACGATGCTGGGTCGGGACGCTCCGCGGAAGCAGGTACGGACGTCCGAAAATTTCATCTGGTCCGACGGGATGCAGAAAGGGATTCGGAGGATTTCGAGCTTTTCCTTTCGGAACAACATAAGCTGTTGTTTATGTCATCTGACTTTATCTTCTAGAGGTTCTTTCGTCGGACCAGAATGCTGCGATGCCGGATAAGAAACTGATAGCGTCGGTGGACACAGAAATTTTTGGTTCGGTTCAGGGACATCGTCCCTCAGTTCCGACATAGTCCAATAATGTCACACAGCTTTCGAATTATTGAATGACGCTATATATATATTATTATTTGCTTGCTATTAACAAGCATGTCTGGTTTCTTGTTCGCAAAGTTACGGAGATGTCGTTCAAAAGTGTGCCTCTGTCGTCATAGTTAATGAAGAGCTAGCGGCAATAAGTGCTCATGGAATATGTCAATTGCCTAAGAGGTCCCTAGTGGGATCGACGGAGTTGACATTCGCTAGCTCACCCGGTGTAGAGGCGTCCATTCAGCGAATGGTTCGGCAGCCGGGTTCGTCCGTTGCGGTCTAGGAAGGAGATTTGGGTGATGCGAGCACTATAATAAACTTCAGTACACACCCAGTGACGACGGATTTGAGGACAGATCGGAGGAAGCCTGTTAGTCCGGTTCCTAGCTCGTCCAGGTCTGTCCGGGCTGCAAGCGAGAGAGGTCCCTCCCTCGTACAACAACATATGGGACCGGATGTTGTGGTACAGATATTTCGCATTCGGATCATATGTCCGCCGCTTGGGACGCTCCGTTATATTGACAGTCCGAGAGACTGTCGATAATGCTTCCTCATCCTTACAGCAGCGCACACGACCGCACATTGGCTACGTGACCTCGAGTATCCGGCCAGCTTCGTCATTCATTGATTCCACAGCGAACAGGTCACGCCATCCGGTAGCCAAGGGACACGAGGCCTATACACTCCGTTCGTTCGCATAATAGAAGTATGCACGGAGTAACGAACACGGAGCTTCCAGCGGCAATGCATCGTAAGACCGCTTCTCCATAGGCCTCAGTGACGGACGTGCTATCCAAGTTAGCACAGTTTATCGCAGCATCCCAGCAATCGACAGATTCTCGGTCGGATCAGGAATTATCCGACGGCGCTGGGTCGGTGCGCTCCGCTGTTGCATCAGGTTCGGATGACCGAACACGTTATAGGGTCCGACAGGATGGCGAAAGGAATTCGGACGATTTCGAGCTTTCCCTTTCGGAACAACGGAAGCTGCCATACATTTCTTCCGGCATTATCTTCCAGAGGTTGTTCCGTCGGACTACATTGCTGCGATGCTGGATAAGAGACTAATAGCGTCATTGGACACAGAGTTTTGGATCGGTTCAGGGACATTTCCCTGACTTACCGACACAGTCCAATAATGTCATTAGAACATTCAAATTATTTAACGACGCTATATATAAGCTTGCTACCAAGCATGATAGTCTAGTTTCTTGTCCGCAATGCTCTTTTGCCTTTTATCAATTCTAGGAAATAATTTATTTTGGCAGAACAGGGCATACCGAGAGTTCATATGCATCTAGACGGCGGGGTTGAAGACTGGGAATTATCTTTTTCGCCGTCTATGTCAATTCCAACCACGATGTTGGAAACGACAATGATGTCTAATAGACTTAACTTAGACGCTTTATCATACGTAGACCACCTTACTGAGGCGTTATCTTTACGTCTTCAAGAGAAAGAATTCCAAGATATGATCCTCAATGTGATTTCTTTCAAGGGCAGTAGTTTTTCCACGTATAACTCTGCCCTTCAGTGGCAACCTGGAGTTGGTTAGACGTGATGCAGCCCTAGCTACATCCACGCGCGTGGATAGTAAGGTGAAGAACTCTCTCAGAGTCGCTTCGGTCTCGGAGAAGCTTCTCTTCGATGGCAACTCTTCAGCAATCTATGAATTGCTCGATATACACGTTCTCTTGTCTATCAAGTGTAGCAAGAGATTCAGACTGGGGCAACGTTCGGTGGTTGACTCAGAGAGTGCCACTGCAGTTGCCGGATCCGAGTTTTATGATTATGACGGATGCCAGTCAAACAGGTTGGGGTACAATATTGATCCCAACAGGTTCGAAGTGCCAGGGTCTTTGGGTTCCGCAGTTTCTAGGCAAGCACATAAACATCCAAGAAATGTTGTTATTTAGGCTTGCACTATGTCATTGGATGAACATTATTCAGAAACGCATGTCCAAATCCTGTCCGATAATACGACAGTAGTTGCGTATCTCCGGAACCAGGGAGGCACTCATTCGATTCCGTTATTCAATTTAACGGAAAGAATCCTTCTGTTTGTTATAGTACACCAAGTTCTGCTTCGGTCCGTCATATTCTGGGTCGTCTGATTGTATTAGCAGACTCCCTTTCACGTAAGGGTCGCTTGTTGCCGTCAGAATGGACTCTCAACAAACAAGTATTCAATCAGATTTGCTATTAATGGGAACGCCCAATGATAATTTATTTGCGACACAATTCACTATTCATTTGCAGACGTATGTGTTTGCATGTCCGGATCCCTGAGCTTATGTTGTTAACGCTCTATTGATCTAATAGGACGGAATGATAGGATATGCGTATCCTCCAGCGCTGTTGATTCAGCAAGTATTGCCTAGATAAACATCCACAATACAATTCTGTTGGTAGCATCTCTGTCTTCACAGAGACCGTGGATAAATTTACTCAGGTGTCTGCTGTGGGACTTACCGCGAAAACTTCCTCCATGAGAGGATCTTCTTTCGCTGGGGAAATCGTGTCAACTTCATCACAACCTGCAAGGTCTCAACCTTCACGTATTCCGTTGTGTGGTCCTTCTTGCACGGCAAGCATTGTACAGGACGAGCAATGGACGCGATTTCTTACTGTAGGAGAACCTCCTCTTCGCTATACTATGCGACTAAAGTGGAGGCTCTTCCGTCGTTGGTGTAGGGATCATTATGTTGATATTTTTGATCCCTCCATACTAGACAAGGCAAACTTTCTAGTATACTTGTTTGACAAGATCAACTGCAGCCTGTTACTATTAAGGTTATAGGGCTATGTTATCTCATACCTATGCACTCCATGATAGTTTACAATTGAGTCTAACGTCTCTTTATCTAAGTCAGTTAGAAACTTTTCGATAAATAGACCTAGAATCCTTAGATTAATTCCTATACGGAATTTAGCTTGGGTTCTTATTTAGCTAAGTAACCATTTGAGCCTCTGGAAACAGTAGTTTTCAAATTCTGACCTTTTAAGACAGTAATTCTCTTAGTCTTCTCTTCTACTGAGGAGTCAGTGAGCTTCATACACTATCGGTGGACGATTCTCACTTTCGTAGTTTCGGAAACACTATTTCCTTTACTACTTATGTTGGATTTTTGGTTAAGAATCAGGCTCCTAATAAATATCCGGAACCTATTGTTATTAAGGTCCTTCCGTCTTCGTACGGGCATAGGCCTTTACTCTGTCCAGTTAGAGTTTACGTATTTATAAACAGATATCAGTTTATCAGTAAGGACGTAAAGCTTCTTCTGTCTTTGATGCCTAATAGAAGGACATTACGGTCCATTCTATTGCTAATGGATTCAATTAACTATCGGTGCTGCTTATAGTAATCTATCATTAACTCAGCAGTTTGTGCTTAAGATTTCGGCTCATGAAGTAAGAGCTCTTTCTACATCTTGGGCTTACGTAAATAGTGTCGCTATTATAGATTTAATGAAGGCTGCATATTGGTCTCAGCCATCCACATTCCTGAATTTTTATCTCAGAAATATTGAGTCCATTTCTGGAGGCCTGCATTGTTTAGGTCCATTATCTGCTGCTCAGAATGTCGTTAACTTAACAGTTGCAACTATAGCTAGGTAGGCTTTCTGTTCCGGCAGTGACTCCGTCCTGCTGCCCTCTTTGCTCTGGGCTATTTGACCCAGGGCAAAGAGAAGGGGGGGGGGGAGGAGGGTGTTCCCTTGGGTCACCTGTTTTATTATGAAAACAAGGGGATACCTCCTCCGGAGTCAGTAATTCTGAGCTGTTACTGGGATGGTTTTAAGTGATAAGTTTATCTTTTAAAAATTCATTCAGGTCATAGTTTTTAAAGTATAGCTTTTGAATATATCACGTGTCAAACGGGTGTTATTATACAATCCTCGGACACTTTTAAAAGAGTATAAAGAGTCTCAATTCTCTAGACTAACTTTATTTTTTGGCTTACTTTAAAAATTATTAGTATAAGGATTATACTGGATGTTAATAGAGTACATGGATGTTATGATGCTCAATTATGGAAGGTGTTGTGTCTTTCTAATTTATCATAAATAAGAAAGATACATGTAAGGCCTAATACTCCTTTTCCCCTCGAGGGGATGACTCTATTTTATATAGTTGAGCTTATTGGATATTCCTCTATGTCCTAGGCCCTCCAGCCTTTTAGATGCAAATTTTGGGGATTGGGGGGCAAAATTTGTGTTTGGCCCTACATATTTTTATACTGTACCAATGACCCAGACTTAGCTGGTGCTAACTCTTAAAAATATAGGGCCAAACACAAATTTTGCCCCCCAATCCCCAAAATTTGCATCTAAAACCAAAGAAAACATGTCCTGAATGGCCCTCCACACTTCACCTCTACTGCACATGCGCAGTGTCAAGGACGTCCCGAAATTGGCGCCATTAATCATTCTTTGTTTGGCCCTTCATCAGTTAACATCTGACTGATCTTTGTGCTTGTAAATCTCAGTTTAAATGATGCCAGACACATAAATATTAGAGAAATGGTGATTCTAAGGAGGATATAGAAGGAGGAGAGGAAAAATGAGTGACAGAAAATAATCAGGGCTGTAACTTAAAATTTTTTAATGAAATTATGTTAAGTTACCTATTTTCGAGGCAACAGCCTGTTGTGGTCATTCTTGTTAATCAAATTACACTGCTTGTTCAGTGTTTTCCTCTCTCCCTTTCCTTTAAGTCCCCTCTTGCTATTCTCCCATGCTTTTGGCATATTTTCTGTAATTTTATTACTAAAATTTCTTGGGAGTTTTAGCTGGATAACAGAATGAATTCTGTTCTTTTCCCCATGTTTACGTCTTCACCTATGGGTGGTTAGGCGTAGTGTTCTGCATCTACCATCTGATGTTCTGCAGTTTCTTCCCTGGAAGTCTCTGTTTTGCATCAGATAGTGTGTTATTGGTAACTGATTTCGGGCCAGGGTGCCTGGAGTCTTCTTCTAGTGTTTTTACACTTATTGTTTACATTCACTACAGCCCTCTGTGTGAGGGGGGATTTCTTGAAAATAATATCTGGATGTTAATTTAATCATAACTAGATACATTATTATTGTTCGTAAGTGTTGCATAAATTGTTTAAAATATTTTTAGAATTTTTGTCCACACTTAGGCTTGGGATATATTGGGGCTCAACGTTACTTTTCAGAAACTTGGGCTGTTCTGAAAAAATATTTTTTTCAAAATTTTTTGATTGCAATTATTTTTTCTATATTAATGGATCATATTATTATGTATTTTGATTGTCAGGGGTTGGTGTGAGTACTAGGACTTTGTTTTCTTTTCACAATGAAAGGATATTGTTCAATTGTAATAAGAGGAAATCTTCCTCTGACTTTCATAATCATTGTATATGTAGTCAGTGTACTCGCACTAACTCCTGTTCTGTATGTGTTAATTTCGATGACAAAATGGGAAGCGTATGTCATGTTATGTTAGTGGGGAATTGGCCATTCCGGTCCTTTCCCCGCAGGGTCACTCTACTTTATCAATCTCTATTTCAGACGATCAAGAATAGGGTGATGTATCCGTGATGTCTTCCAAAAGTGTGCCTCCGTCGTCACAATTAATGAAGAGCTAGCGGAAAAGTGCTCATGTAAATACGTCAATTGCCTAAGAGGACCCTAGTAGGTTCGACGGCCGTTGACGTCCGCTAGCTCGCCCGGTGTAGCGTCCATTCATCGAATGGTTCGGCAGCCGGGTTCGTCCGTTGCGGTCTAGAAGAAGTTTTGGGGTGATGCGAGCACTATAAATCAACCAAATGCACACCCAGTGACGGCGGATTAGAGGGAGAACAGAGGAAGCCTTTCAGTCCGGTTCCTAGCTCGTCCAGGTCCATCCGGACTGCGAGCGAGAGAGGCCCCTCTCTCGTACAGCAACATCTGTCCCCAGATGTTGTGGTACAAAATGTTTCGCATTCGGAGCATACGTCCGCCGGTCGGGACACTCCGATATATAGTCAGTCCGGAGAGACTGTCAATAAGGCTTCCTCATTCTCATGGTAGCGCACACGACCGCTCTTGGCTACGTGACCTCAGATATCCAGTCAGCTTTGCCAATCAGAGAATCATCGGCGACCAGGTCACACCATCCGGTAGCCAGGGACACGAGGCCTGGAGACTCCGGACGTTCGCATAAGAAAGTGTGCAGGAGTCAACGTACACGGAGCTTCCGGCGGCAATGCATCGTAAGACTGCTACTGCACAGGCCTCGGTGACGGGCGTGCTATCCCAAATAGCACAGCTTATCGCAGCATCCCAGCAACGACAGAATCTGTCGCATCATGTATTATCCGACGATGCTGGGTCGGGACGCTCCGCGGAAGCAGGTACGGACGTCCGAAAATTTCATCCGGTCGGACGGGATGCAGAAAGGGATTCGGAGGATTTCGAGCTTTTCCTTTCGGAACAACATAAGCTGTTGTTTATGTCATCTGACTTTATCTTCTAGAGGTTCTTTCGTCGGACCAGAATGCTGCGATGCCGGATAAGAAACTGATAGCGTCGGTGGACACAGAAATTTTTGGTTCGGTTCAGGGACATCGTCCCTCAGTTCCGACATAGTCCAATAATGTCACACAGCTTTCGAATTATTGAATGACGCTATATATATATATTATTATTTGCTTGCTATTAACAAGCATGTCTGGTTTCTTGTTCGCAAAGTTACGGAGATGTCGTTCAAAAGTGTGCCTCTGTCGTCATAGTTAATGAAGAGCTAGCGGCAATAAGTGCTCATGGAATATGTCAATTGCCTAAGAGGTCCCTAGTGGGATCGACGGAGTTGACATTCGCTAGCTCACCCGGTGTAGCGGCGTCCATTCATCGAATGGTTCGGCAGCCGGGTTCGTCCGTTGCGGTCTAGGAAGGAGATTTGGGTGATGCGAGCACTATAATAAACTTCAGTACACACCCAGTGACGACGGATTTGAGGACAAATCGGAGGAAGCCTGTTAGTCCGGTTCCTAGCTCGTCCAGGTCTGTCCGGGCTGCAAGCGAGAGAGGTCCCTCCCTCGTACAACAACATATGGGACCGGATGTTGTGGTACAGATATTTCGCATTCGGATCATATGTCCGCCGCTTGGGACGCTCCGTTATATTGACAGTCCGAGAGACTGTCGATAATGCTTCCTCATCCTTACAGCAGCGCACACGACCGCACATTGGCTACGTGACCTCGAGTATCCGGCCAGCTTCGTCATTCATTGATTCCACGGCGAACAGGTCACGCCATCCGGTAGCCAAGGGACACGAGGCCTATACACTCCGTTCGTTCGCATAATAGAAGTATGCACGGAGTAACGAACACGGAGCTTCCAGCGGCAATGCATCGTAAGACCGCTTCTCCATAGGCCTCAGTGACGGACGTGCTATCCAAGTTAGCACAGTTTATCGCAGCATCCCAGCAATCGACAGATTCTCGGTCGGATCAGGAATTATCCGACGGCGCTGGGTCGGTGCGCTCCGCTGTTGCATCAGGTTCGGATGACCGAACACGTTATAGGGTCCGACAGGATGGCGAAAGGAATTCGGACGATTTCGAGCTTTCCCTTTCGGAACAACGGAAGCTGCCATACATTTCTTCCGGCATTATCTTCCAGAGGTTGTTCCGTCGGACTACTTTGCTGCGATGCTGGATAAGAGACTAATAGCGTCATTGGACACAGAGTTTTGGATCGGTTCAGGGACATTTCCCTGACTTACCGACACAGTCCAATAATGTCATTAGAACATTCAAATTATTTAACGACGCTATATATAAGCTTGCTACCAAGCATGATAGTCTAGTTTCTTGTCCGCAATGCTCTTCTGCCTTTTATCAATTCTAGGAAATAATTTATTTTGGCAGTACAGGGCATACCGAGAGTTCATATGCATCTAGACGGCGGGGTTGAAGACTGGGAATTATCTTTTTCGCCGTCTATGTCAATTCCAACCACGATGTTGGAAACGACAATGATGTCTAATAGACTTAACTTAGACGCTTTATCATACGTAGACCACCTTACTGAGGCGTTATCTTTACGTCTTCAAGAGAAAGAATTCCAAGATATGATCCTCAATGTGATTTCTTTCAAGGGCAGTAGTTTTTCCACGTATAACTCTGCCCTTCAGTGGCAACCTGGAGTTGGTTAGACGTGATGCAGCCCTAGCTACATCCACGCGCGTGGATAGTAAGGTGAAGAACTCTCTCAGAGTCGCTTCGGTCTCAGAGAAGCTTCTCTTCGATGGCAACTCTTCAGCAATCTATGAATTGCTCGATATACACGTTCTCTTGTCTATCAAGTGTAGCAAGAGATTCAGACTGGGGCAACGTTCGGTGGTTGACTCAGAGAGTGCCACTGCAGTTGCCGGATCCGAGTTTTATGATTATGACGGATGCCAGTCAAACAGGTTGGGGTACAATATTGATCCCAACAGGTTCGAAGTGCCAGGGTCTTTGGGTTCCGCAGTTTCTAGGCAAGCACATAAACATCCAAGAAATGTTGTTATTTAGGCTTGCACTATGTCATTGGATGAACATTATTCAGAAACGCATGTCCAAATCCTGTCCGATAATACGACAGTAGTTGCGTATCTCCGGAACCAGGGAGGCACTCATTCGATTCCGTTATTCAATTTAACGGAAAGAATCCTTCTGTTTGTTATAGTACACCAAGTTCTGCTTCGGTCCGTCATATTCTGGGTCGTCTGATTGTATTAGCAGACTCCCTTTCACGTAAGGGTCGCTTGTTGCCGTCAGAATGGACTCTCAACAAACAAGTATTCAATCAGATTTGCTATTAATGGGAACGCCCAATGATAATTTATTTGCGACACAATTCACTATTCATTTGCAGACATATGTGTTTGCATGTCCGGATCCCTGAGCTTATGTTGTTAACGCTCTATTGATCTAATAGGACGGAATGATAGGATATGCGTATCCTCCAGCGCTGTTGATTCAGCAAGTATTGCTAAGATAAACATCCATAATACAATTCTGTTGATAGCATCTCTGTCTTCACAGAGACCGTGGGTAAATTTACTCAGGTGTCTACTGTGGGACTTACCGCGAAAACTTCCTCCATGAGAGGATCTTCTTTCGCTGGGGAAATCGTGTCAACTTCATCACAACCGGCAAGGTCTCAACCTTCATGTATTCCATTGTGTGGTCCTTCTTTCATGGCAAGCATTGTACAGGACGAGCTTTGGACGCGATTTCTTACTGTAGGAGAACCTCTTCTTCGCTATACTATGCGGCTAAAGTGGAGGCTCTTCCGTCGTTGGTGTAGGGATCATTATGCTGATATTTTTGATCCCTCCATACTAGACATTGCAACTTTATAGTATACTTGTTTGACAAGATCTACTGCAGCCTGTTACTATTAAGGTTATAGGTCTATGTTATCTCATACCTATGCACTCTATGATAGTTTACAATTGAGTCTTATGTCTCTTTATCTAAGTCAGTTAGAAACTTTTCAATAAATAGGCCTAGAATCATTAGATTAAATTCCTATACGGAATTTAGCTTCGGTTCTTATTTAGCTAAGTAATCATTTGAGCCTCTGGAAACAGTAGTTTTCAAATTCTGACCTTTTAGGACAGTAATTCTGTTAGTCTTCTCTTTTACTGAGGAGTCAGTGAGCTTCATGCACTATCGGTGGACGATTCTCACTTTTGTAGTGACGGAAACACTACTTCCTTTACTACTTAGGTTGGATTTTTGGTTAAGAGTCAGGCTCCTAATAATATCCGGAACCTATTGTTATTAAGGTCCTTCCGTCTTCGTACGGGCATAGGCCTTTACTCTGTCCGGTTAGAGTTTACGTATTTATAAACAGATATCAGTTTTTTAGTACGGACGTAAGCTTCTTCTGTCTTTGATGCCTAATAGAAGGACATTACGCTCCATTCTATTGCTAATGGTTTCAATTAACTATCGGTACTGCTTATGGTATATCATTGACTCAGCAGTTTGTGCTTGAGATTTCGGCTCATGAAGTAAGAGCTCTTTCTACATCTTGGGCTTACACTAATAGTGTCGCTATTATAGATTTTTGAAGGCTGCTCATTGCGCTCAGCCATCCACATTCATGAATTTTTATCTTAGAATATTGAGTCCATTTTGGGAGGCCTCCATTGTTAGGTCTATTATCTACTGCTCAGAATGTCATTCACTTAACAGTTGCTACTATAGCTAGGTAGGCTTTCTGTTCCGGCAGTGACTCTGTCCTGCTGCCCTCTTCACTCTGGGCTATTTGACCCAGGGTAAGAAAAATGGGGGGTGGGGGGGGGAAGGGTGTTCCCTTGGGTCACCTGTTTTATTATGAAAACAAGGGGATACCTCCTCCGGAGTTAGTAATTCTGAGCTGTTACTGGGATGGCTTTTAAGTGAGAAGTTTATGTTTTAAAAATTCATTCAGGTCATAACTTTTAAAGTATAGCTTTTGAATATATCACGTGTCAAACGGGCGTTATTATACAATCCTCAGACACTTTTAAGGAGTATAAAGAGTCTCTATTCTCTAGACTTTATTTATTGGCTTACTTTAAAAATTATTAGTATAAGGATTATACTGGATATAGAGTGCATGGATGTTATGATGCTCAATTTTGGAAGGTGTTGTGTCTTTCTAATTTATCATAAATAAGAAAGATACATGTAAGGCCTAATACTCCTTTTCCCCTAGAGGGGATGACTCTATTTTATATAATTGAGCGTATTTCAACTTGCTCTATGTCCTAGGCCCTCCAGCCTTTTTACTATTCAGCTAAGTCTGGGTCATTGGTACAGTATAAAAATGTTAAAAAATTTATAGTAATTTATATATTTTTTATACTTAACAATGACCCAGACGGGGATGGCCCTCCCAGGAGTTGGGAACTCATACCTCCCCGCTGAGTACATAGTGCTTACCAGGCACTGGTTACAAGAATGATTAATGGCGCCAATTTCGGGACGTCCTTGACACTGCGCATGCGCAGTAGAGGTGAAGTGTGGCGGGCCATACAGGACATGTTTTCTTTGGTTTTAGATGCAAATTTTGGGGATTGGGGGGCAAAATTTGTGTTTGGCGCTATATTTTTAAGAGTTAGCACCAGCTAAGTCTGGGTCATTGGTAAGTATAAAAAATATATAAATTACTATAAATTTTTTAACTTTTAAGAGTTAGCACCAGCAACTATGTCTGGGTCATTGGTAAGTATAAAAAATATATAAATTACTATAAATTTTTTAACTTCTCAGTCTCTCCTGCATGGTCATTTTGGTTGCTGCATGCTCTCATTTTACAACCAGTGCAAACATAAAAATTAAATGGTTGATGTCTGATATTTTACCCAAGTTAATAAAATTGATAAATTTGTCCCTTGAGTGCAACAAGCCTTTGCAATGCTGTAGCATTGCGTAGCCGCCTTGCACTCTAGGGAGGAAATACACCACTACCCATGCTATACTGTAGATTATGTAGCCTAAAACATAAAACATACCAAGAACATGAACTTTTGATGGCAAAGAAATAATTACAAAAATAAAAAATAAAATAGAATAATGCCTGCCTACACGTAATTTTACAAAAAGTGGCCTGAGAAACAGAAGATTTACCTTGTGGGACCTATTGACTGTTTGTTTCCCCTCCTTTTCATGGAGTTTGTGGGCAGACTACCGTTGATATAATGTGATGTTCCTTCACTCACATAGATATACAGAAATTCTTTTCTTCTCCAGTTATAGATATTCCAATCAATAAGTATTTAAATTTCCCCCACCACTTAGTGGGATGGGAATTTTGGAACATGTTCCGTCTATCCATCCATCAGTCCGTCCATCTCAATATCTTGTCATCACATTGTAAAGAAAACCGTTCAGAATATTTATTCCAAATCTAATATCTAGCTTTGTGGTGATATTATCATGAACGGGATTGCGAACTAGCTCTATCCAAATATTTCCCCAAGAGTTATTGCCCATGTTGGACTTAGACTTTCTTGTCATCACATTTCAACGAAACCTGTTCAAGATTTTTTCCCTAATTTAATATATAGTTTTTTGGTGATAATATAAGAAGGGTCCAAATATTTATTTGAGAGTTATTACCCTTGTTTGACGTGGGTGGTGGCGGAATGGCCATCCCATAGCATTGCACTTGTTCACCTTAAAACTATCAAGATATTAACAGTAGGTGGCCTAATCATAAAACTATGGCTGTGATGAGTTTTCATTCCTAATGGTAATGTCTTAAAAATTTCAGTTGAATTAAGTCTCTTCTGAGCACCAGTTCTTCTGTATATTCACAGAAGATGAATGTTTATAGTATTATGCCCCAAAAAGTTAAAAATCTGTTTCTCAGACTCTCCCGCATGGTCCTTTTGGCTGCCGCATGCTCTCTTTTTAAACCAATGGAAACTTTAAAAAATACTAATTAAATGGTTTATGTCTGATATTTTGCCCAAGTTAATAAAATTGATAAATTTGTCCCTTGAGTGCAACAAGGCTTTGCAATACTTTATATCTTGGCAAAGCCGTCTTGCCCTCATGGAATAAAATACACCACCACTCATGCTATTCTGTAGATTATGAAGCCTAAAACATATAACAAACCAAGAACATGAACTTTTGATAATAATAATTTCAAAAATAAAATAAAAAACTGCCTGCCCTCCCACATGCTATTTTACAAAAAAGTGGCCTGAGAAACAGAACATCTACTTTGTGGGGCCTTAATGAGATTTAATCATCTGTAATATATCAGTTGGTTGGAAAAGCCTGTGAATCAAAACATTGGGTGATGGACCATTTAACTGGTAGAGTGCTAACTTATTTTTGGTCATCAAAATTTGTCGACATGTCTTTGCCTTGTTAGAATTTATGGGAGAGTGCCCATTGGCACTCTCCCATAAATTGTAACAAGGCAAATCCTTAAAGACTAAATAGTTTCACTTCAAGGATAATATGAAATACATCCACTGAATAGCCCAAATATGAGCTTCCAGCACTCTACCAGTTAATAGCCAGACTGGTTCCAAGCCATAACAGCATCAAATTCTATACTGAATTATACTGGAGACTTGAGAGCTTGGCCTAAACATCAGAATAAGTCTTGACAGGTTCTGATCCTATTCAAAAGGAGGTGCATATACACCTTGAAGATGAGACTAAATTGATGAGGGGCACTGCCCTCCTTAACTCTTGAAGGTGGGTGAAAAATGTCCTTCCTCGATTTTCGAAATGAACAATCATGTTTCATCGATTTTTGTAGAAGTAACACCCTTTTTGTTGGAAATTCTGTGTTTGATAATGACTTTGTGAATGTGATAACTTGAACAAATGTAATCAAATTTTCATGAAACTTGCTATTGGGATTTATTGTCAAAATAACCTGCTCTAGTTCGATATTCACTTCAGTTTTTTGTTTCTAAACACAACGGTATATTGCAATCTCTTAGCATTTGCTTGTTTGTCTGTTTTTTTATGCCCCTGTAATGAATAGTTGGGGGGGGGGGGGGGGGGGTAGGGATATTGTTTTACCCCTGTCCATCCATCCATCCATCCATCCATCCATCCATCCATCCATCCATCCATCCATCCATCATCCATCCATCCATCCATCCATCCATCTGCATTTAGGGTACATTGTTTATCCTGCTATCTCCTCTCACAGTTTTCAAACTAGGACCTTTTTATTTCACAGCATGTTTGCACATATACCAGAGTTGTTCATATTGTCAGGATTTTGATTTGCTTCAATATTTCCCCAAATTACAGGTTGTTGAACTTAGTCAATTTTTTGGTAGAATTTCACCTGTATGGTACATGGTTTGTGTGTGGTAGACTTTGCTGGAGCATCATGTGTGCCTTACAGACACAGCTCATGAATGAGTATCAAATCACAGTTTGCTCTTCAACCTCCTTTGTCCATGTGCTGTGCAGGGGAATGCTTCAATATACTTTCTCTTTTTGTTCTGAACTGCAGAATACAATTAATTTCTCTGTTGAAATTCTGGTAAGTGAAGTAGTGCTGGTTTACTGTGGTAAACAAGCTCTGTTTTACTAGTAAAACAGGTTCCAGTTGCCAATTCCTGGGGTGGAAGTCTTCTAAAATGGGCAATATGGGTATAAGCAATTGGCTAGACTTGACAATATATCCAGGTTGCAGGCTTGATTAGCCATTGGGCAGAAATTTGTGACCTTAAACACCAATAAATAAATAACATAATTAATTGATATTTAGTATAAAATATTCCTAGGAGAAGTATTTTCAAACTAGTGCAACAGAATATTTTTATACTACAACCAGTGGCCCAGACTTAGCTAGTGCAACCTCAACATTATTAAGGGCCAAACACAAATTTTGAACCCCCCAATCCCCAAAATTTGCATACAACGAAAATTAAAAGTCCTTTCTGGCCCTCCATACTTTTAGTACTTGCACATGTGCATTGTGCAGTACCCAGGAAGAGGCCCGAATTGGCACAAGCACCTTTCTTTGTTTAGCCCAAGTCAGTAAACATCTCAACTGACATCTGTGCTTTAAATCTCTCTTTTGGTGGATGCCAGACACAAATCAATGAAGTATATGGTGGATTCAAGGCAGTAAATGGATGATGGAAGTGAACAACGGTGGTTTGAAACGTTCAGGGCCGTAACTTTTAAATAATATGAAAATTATTTCATGTTACCCAATTTCGGGATATACGCCTTGACGTCATTAGTTTTGCTAATGATTTACCTACTGTTGGTTATGTGTTTCTTCCCTATCCTTCCATGAACCCTCCTGTTAAACACGTAAGCTTTCTGGCTGTTTTTTATTGAAATTTTTTATTAAATTTCTTGTTGAGTTTAACGTATTGTACAGAAGATTTATTCTGTTTATCCCCACTGTTACATCCTCACCCTAGGGGCGTGGGGTCGTTATTATCTTGCATCTCCTACCGGATACATTGTTTTTTCTTCACATGAAGACCTAGCTTTGCATCAGGTATCAGTTGACCCCCGTCAAAATGAATAATGTCCATACTTAAGTGTTTACTCTGGTATTATGAAAGCTGTTACAAAATCAAACACACACTGTATAATTAAGGTGGTTCGTTCACAACAATGGTGTATCACTGAACCATAACTCTTCATGTATATTACCATGTTTTTCTTCTCAATCAATTTGTATTTTTCTTTCTGCTATGAACATGTAAATGTTTATGCAATAAAAGATAGTATAGTATTGTAATTATTTACTGACTTGGGCCTTTTGTGTGCCTATTGTCAAGTTTCGCTTTTTCAAAATCCTGACTTTGTTTACTTTTAATAACGCCCTTAACATGTAATATTCAGGGTTTTATTTTATCACAATTATAGTAGGATACATTTATTGATATTCCAGTAGTGTAGCTTTAATATTTTCCTGTTTGTCCACACTTAGGCTCTATCGGGATGCCCTAGGCTCGTGTGTCACCCTGGGCGTTTTCCAAAAAAAATTTTGGAAAAAATTTGTTTTGATTTATTTCAAAATTATTTTTGATTGTCTTCGTCATGTATCCTTATATTGTATTATTATATGTTAGATTTAGGAGTGCAGTGTACTTTGTTTGGATTGTAATTATTTATGATGATTACTGCTCTCAGTGTAGGGCGAAGAAGTCTACATCGGATTTACATGCTTGTTGTCTTGCCTGTAGTCGCTGCACTCCTACTGATTCAGGTCCTACTCTAACCCAGTAACAGTCAGGGGTCGACATTTGCTTTGAGTTGGAGCTAATATTCTCCCTAGCCGCTCGGGACGCTCCTACACTCCGGCTGCAGTTGTAGCTTCTTCCTCCACTTCAGCGAAGCACATGCGACCACACACTAGCTACCCGATGTCAGATGTTCATGCAGCCAAGCGAGGTCCTTCCAGTCTATGCCCTCAAAGTCGGTCCATCCGGTAGCTAGTGATTCGAGGCTTGATTCATTGGGACGTTCGGCGAAGAGATCGTGGCCAGATCTCCGTCCTGGGAGCAACATGCGGCAGAGAATAGAAACCGCTGTTCCACAAGCCTCCATAACAGACTTGCCGTCACAATTTGCGCAGCTTCCCAGCAAGGGGCACCCATCCACAGACTGGTAGTGAGCCGTCGGATGGTTCTGGGTCGGTCCGGTCATCTGTGCATGTAGAAGAAGCCAGAAGTTTCTCTATGGGACGCTTGGCTAGATCTGGGGTCAGATCGCCGATTGGAGAACCCTCTCCATCCCATTAACAGCCGGGGTCGACTGTGTCAGTTGTGAGAAACTATAATGAGTCGGAACACGCATCGGAATGTTCCTTCCACACTGCAGCTGGGGCCGGCGGCAGTTATGGCTTCTTCTTACATGGAAGTGCATGAAAGGAGATTAGCCTAGAAGTTTCTGAGCGGGATACTCGGCGAAATCTGGGGACAGATTGCGAGTGCAGAGCATTCTCTTTCCCGTTATCAGTCTGGGACGACTGTTTTGTGTTGTGAGAAACTTCAATGAGTGGGAGCATCCATCCGAAATGTGACAAGTTTGGATGCTCCTTCCGCACATCAGCCGGGGTTGGCTGTTGTTACGGCTTTCTCTTCTTCCATGGATATGCATGCTAAGGGGTAGATGTCTACAAGTTTCTAAACAGAATGCTCGGCGAGGTCTGGAGCAGACCGCAAGCTGGAGAAAACTCTCCTTTCCGTCAGCAGTCCGGTGTCGACTGTTTTTGATTTGAGAAACATTAGTGAGTTGGGACGCCCGTTCATGCTTGCGGTTCAGGATGCTCCTTCCACACTGCAGCCAGGTCCAGTTGCAGCAATGGCTTCTTTCCCTGCTTCATTGATGAATCATGTTGACCACAGACTAGCTATCCTACTTCGCATGTTCAGGTTGATAGCTAGTTGTTCGAGGCATTTTTATACGGGACATGTGTCAATGATCTGTGGCCAGATCTCCGTCCTGTGAGCAGCTTAAGGTAGCAAGCGGATTATCGCTGCTCTGCAAGCCTCGTTCCCGGACCGGCTGCTGAAGATTGCTCTGTGCATCGCACCATCCCAGTAGTCGCTGGTACTAGCGTCAACAGGCTCCGGTAGTGAGCTGTCAGACCGTGCTGCATTGGTCCAGTCATCCGTTTGTTCGGATGCTGTTGACCATATTTTCAGATGGAACATTTGATACTCCATCCCTCATGGAAGGGCACCTTAAGACTATGAATTATTATTCATAAGCGCTTCGAATCTTGTTCCATCGGAACAAAAGTCTACATTTGCTAGGCAAAAACAGCTTTCCATACCAGGCAATGGAAAGACAAAGATCTTTCCTCCCTGGATCTTTTGGCTCAGGTGTTGAGGGCTTTTGTCCCTATTAATGACACCTTCCTTGCCTTACCAATAGTATAAGAAATGCAATGCTCTATTCCTTATGAATGGAGGTTCGATAGTGCATAGGTAGGCTGAGACGGCTATCTTGTTTGGAATAGCGCCGTTAGAAGTAATAAGTACGTCTTTTCCTTCTCTGTGCTGTATTCCTTGGCGTCAAGGCATTTAATCTATTGTGGACACCATAGTAGCCTTATGTACTGTTACAGCAGTCTTTTCTTATACATTAGCGGCTAGTGTTGTAAGTCTCCATCTAGTGAGCTTTCAGAGGCTGGGCAGGTGACACAGAGACGTCTTCACACAGATGAAGACTCATAACTGCGTAGCTACCTTGAGACTACTGTCTCTTTGGGAATTTCGGCTGTTAGAATAGCGGCTCTTCATTCCCTACCGTGCGTGACGATAGTTGTAAGTCTCTGTTCAGTGAGCTTTCAAGGTTGCAAGTTTCACTGAGATATCTGTCTGCACGGAGATAAAGACTTCTAAGCTACGTTAGCTAGGCTCAGACCGCTGTCTTTTGGAAATAAAACCACTAAAGGAAAGAGTGCTTTTTTCCTTCTAGGTTTGTTTTTCTAGGTGTCACAGACTTGAGTCTTACTGTTGACACCATAGTAGCCTGGTTGACTCAGAAGCGTATTTGCTCTAACAGATAACTTTCCATTGGAATTCAATTGGACAAGTTTAAGGTTGTACAAGTTATATCACCAGTTTTCGACCTATCTACGTATTCCGATTCCGGCATATGTTAGAAGCTTGATAGATAGATAGATAGATATTTATTCTTTCAGTAGCATACAGGAAATACAATGGTTACAATCACATAGTTCAATTAATATATAACATTTTGTATACTACTGGGAGATGATTTAGCCAGATTGGCTGTCTTCCAGTCATCTCCCTAAGGAATGTTTTGCAATACTGTTTACGGGCCCAGACTGTCGACGTTCTTATGAAAATCATCTCATCGGTTATAGAAAATTTACTATGTAAGGGTTGTACTAGACTTGGCAGTTAAATTGCTTTCTTGTGGATGTCTTTCAGCTTGGGGCCTTCTGGCTGTGTGCTACAAATGAGGCAACCTAAATTGAGCAGTTCGAGTAAAAGAGACATAAAAATTTGCTTCAATCCTTTATTTATCTTGAGAGCGGCCCACAGCTATAAGACATCCCCAGGCAAGGTCATTTAACGCGGACAAGGTGGGTAAAGCTATTTGGAGGACAGGATGTCATTTCGTCTGGTCATTTAATTTGTTCATATATAGGTAAAGTAAAGCAGGAAGACGTGTTATGACGGTGTCCAAATCAGCAAGATCACACCCTCTCTCAATCGAGGGGATGAGAACGGGTCGTACTACCGCTGATGTGATCACCGCCGCTACGGTGTTTTATATAGTGCAATCTGGACAATAAGGATTACTGCATTCAACATTGTCTGAATAAAGTGCTAGAAGCCTGGACAACAGCTTCTTTTTAAATACGTTTCTATTGTTCATCGTACTTAGATCTCTATCTAGCGCATTCCAAATCCTGGGATACAGGTTGGTAGGTAGACGGTCCAGGGCTTTTGTCCTTGTTCTAGTTATTTGGAGAAGATCATGTTGTCTAGTGGTTCTGACAGGCATACTAGCTACTCTGAAGAAGTTATCAAATGACTGGGGAAGATTGTCGTTTTTCCAATCAAAGACGAAGAGGGATACATGGAATTTATACAGGTCAGTCACCTTGAGTATTTTGTCCCTTTTGAAGAGTGGTTCTGTGTGGGCATTATACTTTTTGTTATTAATTATGCGCAGTGCACGTTTTTGAAGAGTTAGAATTTTATTGATAGATCTCGAATTTCTCCATGCTTGGATTCCATATACTAAGTGACTATGTATCAGAGCGAAGTATAGTGTTCTCATAGCCTCATGAGGAAGGATTGCCTTTACCTTGTTAAGGGCAAAGTTTACGCGTGCAATCTTGGAACAAAGTTGAGCTATGTGGGCATTATATGATAGACAATTATCAATGGATATACCTAGAAATTTCAGTGATTTTTCAGCTTCATTTGGTCCAACCTTATTTATTATTTGGTTGTTGACGAAAATATTATTGTGAGAGAGTGCTTGCTTATGGGATGGATTAAACACAATATATTTAGTTTTACTTGCATTCAATGCCAATCTATTCACGGAACACCATTCAGAGATGTTTTCTAACTCTTTATTCACAATAATTGTCAGATTGTCAGTATTAGATCCTGAAAAGTGTACGTTGGTATCATCGGCAAAATATAAAGGGTTTAATGTTGTTGAATTGCAAAGATCATTTATGTATAGCAAAAATAAAATAGGTCCTAATATTGAGCCTTGTGGAACACCACAGGTTGTGTCAGCTAAGTCAGATGTGCCTTCACCGTATGCAACAAATTGGTGTCTATTTGATAGGTAACTTTTGAACCAATTGTTGGAGATGCCCCTAATTCCATACCATTCTAGTTTCTTCAAAGGATATCATGGTTTATGGTGTCGAATGCTTTGATAAGTCCAAAAATACCGCTAATGTTATGTCTTTACTTTGCCTATTATTTGCATCGGCAATGTACTTTAGGAGATGTAGGACAGGGTGGATAGTTGAGTGATTTTTTCTGAACCCATATTGACTGCTACATAGAATTTCAAAGCGATCGAGAAAGCTTATCAGCCTAATTGACACGAGTTTTCCTAGAACTTTTGAAAAGGTGGGAAGGATACTGATGGGTGTATATTTGGTAAAATGATGCACATCTCCAGATTTGAAAATAGGGATTACCTTTGCAATCTTCATTTGTTCTGGCACTACTCCTTGGACAAAGGAGTTATGTGAGAGGAGTACTACAATTTGGTTGATTGATTGCTTGATGAGAGTTGACGTGATATCATTACTGTCTTTACTTAATTTTGATTTCATTGACTGCACTATGTTAACAATTTCGGCTGGCATAGATGGTGTCATAAAAAAGTTATTTCGAAAATCCCCTTTCATGTAATCCCAGAAAGGCTTATTTGACATTGGTAATAACTCACTTGTTTGTTTCCCAATGTTCGCAAAAAAACTCTTAAATTCTGTGGCAATTTGGTTATGATCGGTTATTTCTCTTTCACCTTGCTTAAAAAAAGAGGGCAGTTTGGCTTCTCGTTTTGCTTTGTTTATGCTATCATTTAATATTTGCCACGTTTTACGCATATCATGTTTATTTTGAGCTAGAATGTTCTTATAATACATGGCCTTGCATTGTTTTTTCACTCTGTTGAATATCCTACAGTAATTTTTGTAGTTTTGAATATTGCGGTCGCTCAGACACTTCAGTTTTTTCAGGTAGAATATTTTTATACTGTACCAATGACCCAGACATAGCTGGTGCTAACTCTTAAAATACTAGGGCCAAACACAAATTTTGCCCCCAATCCCCAAAATTTGCATCTAAAACCAAAGAAATCATGTCCTGAAGGTCCTCCATACTTTGCCCTTACTGCGCATGCGCAGTGTCAAGGACATTCCGAAATTGGCGCCAATTATCATTCTTTGTTTGGCCCTTCATCAGTTAACATCTCACTGATCTTTGTGCTTGTAAATCTCAGTTTAAATGATGCCAGACACATAAATATTGGAGAAATGGTGATTCTAAGGATATAGAAGGAGGAGAGGAAAAAGGAGTGACAGAAAATATTCAGGGCTGTAACTTAAAATTTTGTAATGAAATTATGTTAAGTTGTCTATTTTCGAGGCATGGGCCTGTTGTTGTCAATCTTGCTATGAAGTTGCACTGCTTATTCAGTGTTTCCTCTCCCTTTGTCCTGTAAGTACCCCCTTGCTATTCTCCCATGCTTTTGGCATATTTTTGAGTAAGATTACTACTAAAATTTTCTTGGGAGAATTAGCTTGGTAACAGAATGAATTCTGTTATTTTCCCCATGTTTATGTTTTCACCCATGGGTGTTTAGACGTTGTGTTCTGCATCTACCATCTGATGTTCTGCAGATTTTTCCCTGGAAGTCTCTGTTTTGCATCAGATAGTGTGGATTTTGATAACTGATTTCGGGCCAGGATTGTCAGTGCCTGGAGTCATGTTTTCTAGTGTTTATACACTTTTTGTTTACATTGGCAACAGTCTCTTTTGAGGGGGGCTTTTTGCCTTTGGAGTAGTTTATCTCATTATAAGATACATTATTATTATCCGTAAGTGTTGCATTAATTATTTAAAATAATTTTAAAATTTTTGTCCACACTTAGCCTTGGGATCCATTGGGGCTCAACGTTACTTTTCAGAAACTTGGGCTTTGCTGAAAAAATATTTTTCAAAAATTATTTTTGATTTCAACTCTTTTTTCAATATTAATGGATCATGTTATTATGTATCTTTGTTTTTAGGGGTTTGTGCGAGTACTAGGACTTGTTGTTGTCTTTTCACAATGAAAGGATATTGATCAAATTGTAATAGGAAGAAATCTTCCTCTGACTTTCATGATCATTGTATTAATTGTAGTCAGTGTACTCGCACTAACTCCTGTTCAGTATGTCAATATTGGGATGATAAACATTGGAAACGTGTGTCACGGTATGTTATTAGCGGGGAAAGGGCCATGCCGGTCCTTTCTCCACAGGGTCACTCTAGTCTATCAGTTTCTATTTCAGAGGAACAAGAACAGGGTGATGTTTCCATGTTATCCTCCAAAAGTGCGCTTCCGTCGTCACAATTGAATGCAGAGCTAGCGGCAAAAGTGCTCATGGAGATACGACAGTTGCCTAAGCGGTCCCGAGTAGGATCGACGGCGCTGTCGTCCGCTAGCTCGCCCGGTGTAGCGTCCATTCACCGAATGGTTCGGCAGCCAGGTTCGTCCGTTGCGGTCCAGGAAGAAGTGTCGGGTGATGCGAGCACTATAAACATACAAGGTGCACACCCAGTGACGGCGGATAAAAGGAGAGATTGGAGGAAGCCTTCTAGTCCGGTTCCTAGCTCGTCCAGGTCCAGCCGGGCTGCGAGCGAGAGAGGCCCCTCTCTCGTACAACAACATCTGGGACCAGATGTTGTGGTACAAAATGTGTCGCAAGCGGAGCACATGTCCGTCGCTCGGGATGCTCCGTTGTATAGGCAGTCCGCTGAGACTGCTCAGGCTTCCTCATCCTCTCAGCAGCGCACACGACCACACCTTGGCTATGTGACCGCGGATATTCTACCAGCTTCGCCGATCAGGGATTCATCGGCGACCAGGTCACGCCATCCAGTAGCCAGGGACACGAGGCCGGTAGACTCCGGACGTTCGCATAGGAAGAGTATGCGGGAGTCAGTTGATGCGGAGCTTCCCGCGGCTAAGCAGCGAAAGACCGCTACTCCGCAGGCCTCGATGACCGACGTGCTAGCTCAGATAGCACAAATTATCGCAGCATCCCAGAAATCGACAGAATCGGTGTCGGATCGGGAATTATCCGATGGCGCTGGGTCGGTACGCTCCGCCGAAGCATCGGGTGCGGACGACCGGGAGCATCGTGAGGTCCGACCGGATGGCGAAAGGGATACTGATGACTTGGAGCTATCCCTTTCGGAACAACATAAAGCTGCCGTGGATTTCATCCGGCACTTCCTTCCTCAAGTTGTTCCGTCGGGCCAGACTGCTGCGGTACCGGATAAGAGACTGATAGCGTCATTGGACACTGAATTCTTCGAGCGGTTCAGAGACATCGTCCCTGAGTTTCCGTCTCAGTCCAATAATGTCACAAGAACATTTGAATTATTGAACGACGCCATCTTCAAGCTTGCTTCCAAAACAGGCAAAGCTGGTTTCTTGTCCGCCAATGCTCTTAACCTGCCTTTCATTAATTCAAGGAATAAATTCGATACGGCAGGACAGAGTGTTCCGAGAGTTCCTCTGCGTCTTGACGACGAGGTGGAAGACTTAGAATTGTCATTACCGTCGTCTACGTCCATTCCAACCGCGGTGTTGGATACGACAATTACGTCTAACAGGGCCAGTTTAGACGCTTTTTCTTACGCAGAACACCTTACTAAGGCGTTATCACTACGTCTTCAAGGGAAAGAATTCCAGGATATACAATCCTCTTTAAGACTTCTTTCAAGGGCAGTGGCTTATTCCACGTATAACTCCGCCCTTTCAGTGGCAAACCTGGAGTTGGTTAGACGTGACGCAGCCCAAGCTACATCCACACACGTGGATAGTAAGGTGAAGAACTCTCTCAGAGTCGCTTCGGTCTCCGGAGAGCTTCTCTTTGACGGCAAGCTTTCTGCAATCTACGATAAAATTACTAAGAAAGCTTCGGATTCTCTGCTGTTTAAATCCGCTTCCAAAAAGTCGGATACGGCAGAAAAGAGTAAGACAGGCACTTCTGGGACTAATGCGCCCAAGAGAGGTTCCTATAGAGGTTCCGGTGCGTCCTCTTGGTCTTATTCAAGAGACCGTCAAGGCAGCGACTCACGTGCGGGACGTCCTTCGGGCCGGGACAACCTGTTGGACGCCCCGAGGTCGACGGGACAAGGTGCGGGTCGTGGAGGACGTGGTTTCTCCTCCCGCAGGCCTCGCAGGTCCAGGAGGTGATGGTTTCAACCTCTATCGTGTTCCGGTTGGCGGAAGGTTGTCGAGTTTTTCAGAACAGTGGGCGTCGATTACGGACGACCCTTGGGTGAGAGGGGTGATTTCGGAAGGTCTAAGAATATCCTTCAAACGAAAGCCTCCTTTAACTCGAAGTCCAAAATGGACTCAACTTCCGTCAAATCCGCAGAAAAGAGACGCTCTGTTATCGGAGGTGCAGTCTCTTTTAATGAAGAATGCGGTAGAGGTCGTAGAAGACCAGGAAACACCGGGATTCTACAGCCATCTGTTTCTGGTTCCAAAACCAGACGGCTCGTTCCGTCCAGTCATAGATTTGAGCTGGATAAACAAGCTGATCGTCGCACCGAAGTTCTATATGGAGACGATTCGATCGGTCAGAGCGAGTATTCGGGTGAACGATTATGCTACAAGCATATATCTCAAAGATGCGTACTTTCATGTCATGGTACATCCGACATTCAGAAAGTATCTACGCTTCGCAGTCCTAGGAGTGGTGTATCAATTCCGAGCGATGTGCTTCGGATTGAACCTAGCACCCTGGGCTTTCACTCGGGTCATGAACTCGGTAATGATATATTTCTGAGCTCATTCGTCTGCGGTAACGTCGGCCTACCTGGACGACATTCTTCAGAGGTACGGCAACGAGTTAACGCTTCAGAACGATGTGCAGAATCTGCTTCTATTGCTCCGACGTCTCGGTTTTGTCATAAACGAGAAGTCGGATCTGGTGCCGTCCAAGTCATTCACTCATCTGAGAATGAGTTTCGAGACGCACAACAATCTTGTTCGTCTGCCGTTAACCAGAGTGAAATTAGTCAGTTGTTACGCTCGCTATTGTCTTCATGCAGACAAAGTCACAGCGAGGGAGTTCATGAGACTGATAGGTCTGTGCGGAGCCGCTGCGGATCTCATTCCGATGGGGCGGTTACGCACTCGTCCTCTCCAAATTTTCTTGACTCAGAATTGGAGTGTGAAGATTCATTCGCTCGACATAGACGTTCTCTTGTCAGATCAAGTGAAACAAGAGATTCAGACTTGGGCAAACATTCAGTGGTTGACTCAGGGAGTTCCGCTGCAGTTTCCGGATCCGAGTTTTACGATTATGACGGATGCCAGTCAAACAGGTTGGGGTGCATCATTGATCCCAACGGATTCGAGGTGCCAGGGTCTTTGGGATCCACAGTTTCTAAGCAAGCACATAAACATCAAGGAAATGATGTCAATCTGGCTTGCGTTACGTCATTGGATGGACATTATTCAGAAAGCTCATGTCCAAATCCTGTCCGACAATACGACAGTAGTGGCATATATCCGGAACCAGGGAGGCACTCATTCCGTTCCGTTATTCAATTTAACGGAAAGAATCCTTCTGTTTGCTCTAGAACATCAAGTTCTACTTTCGGTCCATCATATACCAAGTCGTCTGAATGTACTAGCAGACTCCCTTTCACGGAAGGGTCGCTTGTTGCCGTCGGAGTGGACTCACAACAAACAGGTATTCAATCAGATTTGCTACCAATGGGAACGGCCAATGATAGACTTATTTGCGACACATCTCAACAATCAGTTGCAGATGTATGTGTCACCATGTCCGGATCCAAGAGCATTTGCAGTAGACGCTCTATCGATCTCATGGGACGGAATGATAGGATATGCGTATCCTCCAGCGCCGTTAATGCAGCAAGTATTGCTAAAGATAAAACAATCTCAATGCAAGATTCTGTTGGTAGCATCTCTGTCTCCACAGAGACCGTGGATAAATCTACTCAGGTGTCTGCTGTGGGACCTATCGCGAAAGCTTCCTCCACGGGAGGATCTTCTTTCGCAGGGGAAACCGCGTCAACTTCATCACAACCCGCAAGGTCTCAACCTTCACGTTTTTCCGTTGTGCGGTCCTTCTTGCACAGCAAGCATTTTACAGGACGAGCAGTGGACGCGATTTCTACCTGTAGGAGGACCTCCTCTTCGCTAAACTATGCGGCTAAGTGGAAGGTTTTTCGTCGTTGGTGTAGGGATCATTCTGTGGATATTTTTGATCCCTCCATTCCAGACATTGCAAACTTTCTAGTATACTTGTTTGACGAGATCAAACTGCAGCCTGTTACTATTAAGGGTTATAGGTCTATGTTATCTGATACCTATGCACACCACGATAGTTTACAAATTGGATCTAATGTCTCTTTATCTAAGTTAGTTAGAAACTTCTCGATAAATAGACCCAGAACTCTTAGATTAATTCCTAAGTGGAATTTAGCTTGGGTTCTTCTTAAACTGAAGGAAAAGCTATTTGAGCCTCTTGGGACAGTAGATTTCAAATTCTTGTCTTATAAGACAGCTTTTCTCTTAGCTTTCTCTTCTGCTAGAAGAGTCAGTGAGCTTCATGCACTATCGGTGGATGATTCTCACTATCGTAGTGTCGGGAACACTATCACCTTCACTACTAATGTTGGATTTTTAGCTAAGAATCAGGCTCCTAATAAATATCCGGAGCCTATTGTTATTAAGGCTCTGCCGTCTTCAGACGGGCGTAGGCCTTTACTCTGTCCTGTTAGAGCTTTACGTATTTATAGACAAAGATCTCAGTTTATCAGAAAGGGACGAAAACGTTTCTTTCTGTCTCTGATGCCTAATAGAAAGGACATTTCGGTCCATTCTATTGCTAGATGGATTCAATTAACTATTCGTACTGCTTATGAAAATTTATCTTCAATTCAGCAGTCTGTGCTTAAGATTTCGGCTCATGAAGTAAGAGCTCTTTCTACATCTTGGGCTTACGCAAATAGTGTTGCTATTACAGATTTAATGAAGGCTGCTTATTGGTCTCAGCCATCCACATTCATGAATTTTTATCTCAGAAATATTGAGTCCATTTCTGGAGACCTGCATTGTTTAGGTCCGTTATCTGTTGCTCAGAATGTCGTCCACTAAACAGTTGCAACTATAGTTATGCAGGCTTTCTGTTCCGGCAGTGACTCCGTCCTGCTGCCCTCTTCGCTCTGGGCTATTTGACCCAGGGCAAGGGGAAGGGGCGGGGAGGGTGTTCCCTTAGGTCACCTGCTTTATAGTGAAAAGCAAGGGAATTCCTCCTCCGGAGTCAGTAATTCTGAGTCGTTTCCGGGATGGTTTTAAAGTGTAATATTAATGTTAAAAATTCATTCATGTCATATTTTCAAAGTGTACCTCGGTGTGAAGCATTTGTATATGTCAAGTGTCAAACGGGCGTTAATATACAATCCTCGGACACTTTTAAAGAATATAAAGAGTCTCAATTCTTTGGACTAACTTTATTTATTGGCTTACTTTAAAAATAATTAGTATAAAGGGTTATACTGGATGTTAATAGAGAACATGAATGTTATTGTGCTCAATTATGAAGGGTATTGTATCTTTCTAATTTATCATAAAATAAGAAAGATACATGTAAAGCCTAATACTCCTTTTCTCCTTGAGGGGTTGACTCTATGTTATATAGTTGAGCTTATTGAATTTTCCTCTATGTCCTAGGCCCTCCAGCCTTTTTACTATTCAGCTATGTCTGGATCATTGGTACAGTATAAAAATCTTAAAAAATTTATAGTAATTTATATATTTTTTATACTTACCAATGACCCAGACGGGGATGGCCCTCCCAGGAGTTGGGAACTCATACCTCCCCGCTGAGTACATAGCGCTGACCAGGCACTGCTTGTAAGAATGATAATTGGCGCCAATTTCGGAACGTCCTTGACACTGCGCATGTGCAGTAAGGGCAAAGTATGGAGGACCCTCAGGACATGATTTCTTTGGTTTTAGATGCAAATTTTGGGGATTGGGGGGCAAAATTTGTGTTTGGCCCTAGTATTTTAAGAGTTAGCACCAGCTATGTCTGGGTCATTGGTAAGTATAAAAAATATATAAATTACTATAAATTTTTTAACTTTCGTTTATTTAATGACGAGATCAAGAGGCCCTTTGACATCCAAGGTTGTTTTCTTATAGTATTTGTCTTTGCCTGTGTCTGGGAAAGAGGAAAGGCAGTTTCAAAGACATTTAGATAAATTTCAATGAATGTGTTATAAGCCATGTTTGAGCAATCTAGTTCCATTACAGGAGAGAAGTCACACTGAGATAAAAGTAAGTTAAAGTGGGCAACACTTTCTTTGTTTATTTTTCGTTTGGACACAACAGGTCGACGTTGTGCTTTAATAACCAGGATCGCCACGATAGCCTTAGCTACAGAGGTGGTGTTAAGCACCAATAATTAATAATAATTAATAACAGGGTGCCAGTTGGGCGAATATATACAGTAAAATCCTCTTAGTTGAATATCCATTTTGCCAGTGAAAATTATTCAATTAACAGAAGTATACAATTAACAGAGATTTCATCAGTTTCCTGTGTTCTGGAGGTAAACTGAGCATTTATTCTATTATATCTTGTTTGACAGAGCTCATAGAGCTCTGTCAAACAAGATATAATAGAATAAATGCCTGTATTGGATGTAGTGAGGCCAAAAAGGTTGATAAATAAGGGGAATTTGGTGCATGTCACTGTAATTTTTTTGACATATTACAAAAATTTATATACATTTAACAGGAGATTACTCTACAACCTATATGCAATTAACAGATCGAATTTGTACTGAGGGTATGGTAAATGGTTTTGTGTTTGAAACTTATATTCAATTAACAGGGATATACAATTAAGAGATATCCAATTAAGTGGACTCCACTGTACTACTCAAAGTTTGCTAAGCACCACATATTTGACACATCATTGTGAAATTTTGTTGTGACACACTTTTATTTTTGGTGGATATGATTGAGGAATGTATTGAGATGGTCCCCAGTGTTTACTTTAGCTCTCTTGACAGGCAGACTTTTCGTGACAGTCATTGAAAGCATATACTCCTTGATTTCCATGATGTTTTCGTGTACTGTCTCCATGTATATGAGATGTGTAGGGTATTCAGTCTTCATTTCAACACAAACCCTTGTGATTTAATGATTGAATATGGCGAATGCAAATGTAAGAAGACATTTGTCTGAAGCAGAAATATGGTGGGCTATAGGGATGGTGGAACAAGAGGCTACCCATCGTCAGGTTGGTGAAGCCCTTGGTAGGCATCATACGGTGATCACCAAAACCTGGGCAAGATTTCAGCAGTATGGCACACCAGTCAGATGACATGGTGGTGGCAGAGACAGGGCAACATCTGCAGCTGAAGACCAGTTTTTGATCATTCAGGCCCGTAGGAACCGCTTTGACACAGCAACCCAGCTTTGCAGTGACCTTCAGAATGCATCCGGGGTAAATGTTTTGACGCAGACTATCTGGTATTTGGGCAAGGTTGCACGACACGAAGGTGGTCTCCGATTGAGAAGACCATGTATTCGCATTCAGCTGTTCCAGAACCACTGCCAGGCACAATATGAATGAGACATGGATCACGTTGGATGGACCAGAGAAGATTGACGACCTGTCCTTTTCACAGATGAGTCAGTGTACTGCCTGGACAACACAGATAGGCGTACTAGGGTATGTAGAAGACCAGGAGAGCTATTCCATGCAGCCAACATTGCTGAGCATGACTGCTATTGTGGAGGGTCAGTAATGGTCTGTGATGGCATCAGCTGGGATGGACGTACAGAGCTATGTGTCCTTAACCATGGTACATTGACTGCACAGCAGTATATTGATGAGATCCTGGATGCCCACGTCAGATTGTATGCAGGTTCAGTGGGTGATAGATTCATTCTGATGGACGATAATGCCCATCCTCATGTTGCCTATGCTGTCCAGGTGTACCAACAGAGGGAGGGGATTGAGTGAATGGACTGGCCAGCAAAATCCCCTGACCTCAATCCAATCGAACATGTCTGGAATGAGTTGCAGCTTGCAATTTCAGTCCGTCCAGTCCAACCAAGAAGTGTCCAGGAGCTTGGTGCCATGCTGATCCAAGAATGGAACAACATCCCACAAAAGACCATCTGGAACCTGAATGGGAGCATGAGAAGGCGCTGTCAAGCTGTAATTAACAATAATGGGTCTCATACTCGATATTGAACCCATTTCAGTTCGCTCTGTCAATTTTTTGGCAAATTTGAAAAATTTCCTCTTTTACCAACTTTTACCTCTTTATATCTATTTTCCATGGTTATCGTATTCAAAGGCTAAAAAATAATGTCAAACACAAACAAAATCTTAATATTTTTATACTGTACCAATGACCCAGACATAGCTGGTGCTAACTCTTAAAATATGGGGCCAAACACAAATTTTGCCCCCCAATCCCCAAAATTTGCATCTAAAACTAAAGAAAACATGTCCTGAAAGGCCCTCCACACTTCGCCCCTACTGCGCATGCGCAGTGTCAAGGACGTTCCGAAATTGGCGCCATTAATCATTCTAAGTTTGGCCCTTCATCAGTTAACATCTGACTGATCTTTGTGCTTATAAATCTCAGTTTAAATGATGCCAGACACATTAATATTAGTGAAATGGTGATTCTAAGGAGGATAGAGAAGGAGGAGAGGAAAAAATGTGTGACAGAATATTATCAGGGCTGTAACTTAAATTTTTTTAATGAAATTGTGTTAAGTTACCTATTTTCAAGGCAGCAGCCATTTTGTTGTCATTCTGATTATTTAGTTACACTGTTTTTTTAAGTGTTTTCCTCTCTCCCTGTCCTTTAAGTCCCCCTTGCTATTCTCCCATGCTTGTGGCATAGTTTTTGTAATTATTATTACTAAATTTTCTTGGGAGTTTTAGCTGAATAACAGAATGAATTCTGTTCTTTTCCCCATGTTTACGTCTTCACCTACGGGTGGTTAGGCGTTGTGTTCTGCATCTACCATCTGATGTTCTGCAGTTTCTTCCCTGGAAGTCTCTGTTTTGCATCAGATGGTGTATTTTTGGTAACTGATTTCGGGCCTGGGTGCCTGGAGTCTTATTTTAGTGTTTTTACACTCATTGTTTACATTTACAACAGCCCTCTGTGTGAGGGGGGGATTTCTAAAAAATAATATCTTGATGTTATTTTAATCATAACTAGATACATTATTATTGTTCGTAAGTGTTGAATAAATTGTTTAAAATATTTTTAAAATTTTTGTCCACACTTAGGCTTGGGATCCATTGGGGCTCAACGTTACTTTTCAGAAACTTGGGCTGTTCTGGAAAAATATTTTTTCAAAATATTTTGATTTCAGTTATTTTTTCTATATTAATGGATCATATTATTATTATGTATTTTGATTGCCAGGGATTAGTGCGAGTACCAGGACTTGTTTTCTTTTCACATTGAAAGGATATTGATCAATTGTTTTAAGAGGAAGTCTTCCTCTGACTTATTATCATTCTATATGTGGTCAGTGTACTCGCATTAACTCCTGTTCTGTATCGTATGATTTCGATGACAATATGGGAAGCGTATGTCACGGTATGTTATTGGGGATTTGGACTCTCCGGTCCTTTCCCCGCAGGGTCACTCTACTTTATCAATTTCTATTTCAGACGATCAAGATTAGGGTGATGTATCTGTGATGTCTTCCAACAGTGTGCCTCCGTCGTCACAATTAATGAAGGGCTAGCGGAAAAGTGCTCATGTAAATACGCCAATTGCCTAAGAGGACCCTAGTAGGTTCGACGGCCTTTGACGTCCGCTAGCTCGCCCAGTGTAGCATCCATTCACCGAATGGTTCGGCAGCCGGGTTCGTCCGTTGCGGTCTAGAAGGAATTTTGGGGTGATGCGAGCACTATAAATTAACCTAATGCACACCCAGTGACGGCGGATCGGAGGGAGAACGGAGGAAGCCTTTTAGTCCGGTTCATAGCTCGTTCCGGTCCATCCGGACGGCAAGCGAGAGAGGCCCCTCTCTCGTTCAACAACATCTGGCCCCAGATGTTGTGGTACAAAATGTGTCGCAAGCGGACCATACGTCCGTCGCTCGGGACGCTCCGTTGTATAGGCAGTCCGCGGAGACTGCTAAGGCTTCCTCTTCTCGTCAGCGCACACGACCGCACCTTGGCTGCGTGACCGCCGATATATTACCAGCTTCGCCGATCAAGGATTCTTCGGCGACCAGGTCACACCATCCGGTAGCCAGGGACACGAGGCCTGCAGACTCCGGACGTTCGCATAGGAAGTGTGCGGGAGTCAACGTACACGGAGCTTCCGGCGGCAATGCATCGTAAGACCGCTACTGCACAGGCCTCGGGAACGGACGTGCTTTCCTTAATAGCACAGTTTATCGCACCATCCCAGCATCAACTGAATCTGTCGCATATATTTTATCCGACGATGCTGGGTCGGGACGCTCCGCGGAAGCGGGTACGGACGTCCGAAAGTTTCATCTGGTCTGACGGGATACCGAAAGGGATTCGGAGGATTTCGAGCTTTCCCTTTCGGAACAACATATGCTGTTGTGTATGTCATCTGACTTGGTCTTCTACAGCTTCTTTCGTCGGACCAGAATGCTGCGATGCCGGATAAGAAACTGATAGCGTCGGTGGACTTAGTAATTTTTGGTTCGGTTCAGGGACATCGTCCCTCAGTTCCGACATAGTCCAATAATTTCACACAAACTTTCGAATTATTGAACGACGCTATATATATATTATTATTTTATGCTTGCTAACCAAGCATTTCTGGTTTCTTGTTCGAAGAGTTATGGAGATGTCTTTCAAAAGTGTGCCTCTGTCGTCATAGTTAATGAAGAGTTAGCGGCAATAAGTGCTCATGGAATATGTCTATCGCCTACGGAGTGTCATTCGCTAGCTCACCCGGTGTAGCGTACATTCATCGAATGGTTCGGCTGCCGGGTTCGTCCGTTGCGGTCTAGGAAGGAGATTTGGGTGATGCGAGCACTTTAATTACTTTAGTACTCACCCAGTGACGGCAGATTGAGGACAGATCGGAGGAAGCCTGTTAGTCCGGTTCCTGGCTTGTCCAGGTCCGTCTGGGCTGTGAGCGAGAGAGGTCCCTCTCTCGTCCAACAACATAGGAGACCGCATGTTGTGGTTCAGATATTTTACATTCGGAGCATATGTCCGTCGGTCGGGACGCTCCGTTATATTGACAGTCCGAGAGACTGTCCTTAATGCTTCCTCATCCTCACAGCAGGGCTCACGACCGCACATTGGCTACGTGACCTCGAGTATCCGATCAGTTTCGGCATTCAGTGATTCCGCGGCGAATAGGTCGCGCCATCCGGTAGCCAAGGGACACGAGGCCTATACACTCCGTTCGCTCGCATATTGGTAGTATGCACGGGGTAACGATTACGGAGCTTCCAGCGGCAATGCGTCGTAAGACTGCTTCTCCTCAGGCCTCAGTGACGGACGTGCTATCCGAGTTAGCACAGTTGTTTCGCAGCATCCCAGCAATTGACAGTTTCTCGGTCGAATCAGGAATTATCCGATGGCGCTGGGTCGGTGCGGTCCGCGGTTGCATCAGCTACGGACGACCGAACGCTTTATAGGGTCCGACAGGATGGCGAAAGGGATTCGAAAGATTTCGAGTTTTCCCTTTAGTAGTATCGGAAGATGCCTTTCATATCTTCTGGCATTATCTTCCAGTGATTGTTATTTCGGACTTCATTGCTGCGATCTTGGATAAGAGACTTATAGCGTCATTGGACTCGGATTTTTCGATCGGTTCAGGGACATTGTCCCTGACTTACCGACGCAGTCCAATATTGTCATTACAACATGTGTTTTATTTTTGGACGCTATATATATATATACAAGCCTGCTACTAAGCATGATAGTTTAGTTTCTTGTCCGCGTTGCTCATTTCTGCCATTTTATCATTTATACGAATAGTTTATTTTGGCAGAGCAGGGCATACCGAGAGTTCATATGCGTCTAGACGGTGTGATTAAAGACTGCATATATTCTTTTTCGCCGTTTATGTCTTTTCCAATTTCAATGTTGGGAACGACATTATGTATAGTAAACTTAACTTAGACGCTTTATCATACGTAATCCGCCTTACTGAGGCGTTATCATTACGTCTTCAAGAAGATTTACGGGATATTATTCTCAATGTAATTTCTTTTGAGGGCAGTAGTTTGTTCACGTATAACTCCGTCCTTCAGTGGCTGATTGGAGTTAGTTAGATGTGACGCAGCCCTAGCTACATCCACACGTGTGGATAGTAAGGTTAAGAACTCTCTCAGAGTCGCTTCGTTCTCGGAGGAGCTTCTCTTCGACGGCAACTTTTCGGCAATCCATGAATTGCTCGATTTACACGTTCTCTTGTCTATCTAGTGTTACAAGAGATTCAGACTGGGGCAAACATTCGGTGGTTGACTCAGAGAGTGCCACCGCAGTTGCCGGACCCGAGTGTGGCTGTTATGACGGTTGCCAGTCAAACAGATTGGGATATAATACTGATCCCTACGGATTCGAAGTGCCAGGGTCTTTGGGTTCCGCAGTCTCTTAGCAATCAGTTTTCTTCCGCGAAATAATGTTTTTTAGGCTTGCTTTATGTCATTGCATGAACATTATTCAGAACGCATCCTGTCCTTTAATTCGACAGTAGTGGCGTATCTCCGGAACCAGGGAGGCACTCTTTCGTTTCCGTTTTTCAATTTAATGGAAAGAATCCGTCTGTTGGTTATAGTACACCAAGTTCAGTTTTGGTCCGTCATATTCCGGGTCGTCTGATTGTTTTATTGGACTTCCGTTCTCTTACGGGTCGCTTGTTGCTGTCGGAATGGACTCTCAACAAACAAGTATTCAATCAGATTTGCTATCTATGGGAGCGCCCAATGATGATTTATTTATGACACAGCTTGCTAATCAATTGCAGACGTATGTGTTGGCTTGTCCAGATCTCTGAGCTAATGTTGTTAACGCTCTATTGATCTATAGGACGAAATGATAGGATACGCGTATCGTCCGGCGCTGTTGTTTCAGCAGGTATTGCTAAGATAAACAACCACAATACATTTCTGTTGATAGCATCTCTATCTTCAAAGAGATCATGAGTAATTTACTGTCTTGTCTACTGTGGGTCTTAACGTGAAATCTTCCTCTATGTGAGGATCTTTTTTCACTGGGTAAATCGTGTCATCTTTATCACAACCAGCAAGGTCGCAACCTTCATGTATTCCGTTGTGTGGTCCGTATTGCATTGTAAGCACTGTACTGGACGAGCTTTGGACGCGATTTCTTACTATAGGAGATCCTCTTCTTCGCTATTCTATGCGGCTAAAGTGGAGGCTCTTCCGTCGTAGTGTAGGGATCCTTATGTTCATATTGTTGATCCCTCCATACTACTCATTGCTATTTTTTAGTATACTTGTTTCACAAGATCTACTGCAGCCTGTTATTATTTAGGTTATAGGTTTATGTTACCTCATACCTATGCACTCTACGATAGTTTACAATTGAGTCTTTTGTCTCTTTATCTAAGTCAGTTAGTAACTTTTTGATAAATAGACTTAGAATCTTTAGATTAAATTCCTATACGGATTTTAACTTCGGTTCTTATTTAGCTAAGTAATCATTTGAGCCTCTGGAAACAGTAGTTTTCAAATTCTGACCTTTTAGACAGTAATTCTGTTGGTTTCTCTTTTACTGTAGAGTCAGTGAGTTTCATGCACTATCGATGGATGATTTTCACTTTCGTAGTTTCGGAATCACTATTTCCGTTACTATTTAGGTTGGATTGTTGCATAAGAGTTAGGCTCCTATTATCCGGAACCTATTATTTTAAGGTCCTTCCGTCTTCGTATGGGCATAGGCCTTTACTCTTCCGGGTACAGTTTATGTATTTATAAACAGATATCTGTTTATTACTATGGGCGTAAGCTTCTTCTGTCTTTGATGTCTAGTAGAAGGATGTTACGCTCCATTTTATTGTTAATGGATTCTATTAACTATCGGTACTGCTTATGGTATATCATTGACTTAGCAGTTGTGCTTAAGATTTCGGCTCATGAAGTAAGAGTTCTTCTACTTCTTGGGCTTACATTAATAGTGTCGCTATTATAGATTTTTGAAGGCCGCTCATTGCGCTCAGCCATCCACATTCATGAATTTTATCTCAGAAATATCGAGTCCATTTCTGGAGGCCTCTATTGTTAGGTCTATTATCTACTGCTCAGAATGTCATTCACTTAACAGTTGCTACTATAGCTAGGTAGGCTGTCTGTTTCGGCAGTGTCTCCGTTCGGCTGCCCTCTTCGCTCTGGGCTATTTGACCCAGGGCAAGAAAAAGGGGGGGGGGAGGGTGTTCCCTTGGGTCACCTGTTTTACTATGAAAACAAGGGGATACCTCCTCCGGAGTTAGTAATTCTGAGCTGTTATTGGGATGGTTGTTTAGTGAGAAGTTTAGGTTTTTAAAATTCATTCAAGTCTTAGTTTTTAAAGTATAGCTTTTGAATATTGCATATGTCAACGGACATGATTATGCAATCCTCAGACACTTTTAGGAGTATAAGAGTCTCTATTCTCTAGACTTACTTTATTTATTGGCTTACTTTAAAAATTATTAGTATAAGGATTATATTGGATATTAATAGAGTACATGGATGTATGAAGCTCAATTTTGGAAGGTGTTGTATCTTTCTAATTTATCATAAATAAGAAAGATACATGTAAGGCCTATTACTTCTTTTTTCCTACAGGGGATGACTCTATTTTATTTTATTGAGCGTATTCCATTTTGCTCTATGTCCTTGGCCCTCCAGCCTTTTTACTATTCAGCTATGTCTGGGTCATTGGTACAGTATAAAAATGTTAAAAAATTTATAGTAATTTATATATTTTTTATACTTACCAATGACCCAGACGGGGATGGCCCTCCCAGGAGTTGGGAACTCTTGCCTCCCCGCTGAGTACATAGCGCTTACCAGGCACTGGTTATTAGAATGATTAATGGCGCCAATTTCGGAACGTCCTTGACACTGCGCATGCGCAGTAGGGGCGAAGTGTGGAGGGCCTTTCAGGACATGTTTTCTTTAGTTTTAGATGCAAATTTTGGGGATTGGGGGGCAAAATTTGTGTTTGGCCCTATATTTTAAGAGTTAGCACCAGCTATGTCTGGGTCATTGGTAAGTATAAAAAATATATAAATTACTATAAATTTTTTAACTTCTGTACTTAAATCATTAAAGATATAATTAAATATAAAATATATTCACTTTTCATAACAATATTTCAACTAAAACGTAAAACAGGTAGTTGGATATACTTGGTGCTCAGCAAAGTTTGAGTAGTATATATAGATTATTTGGTACCGCTTTTCACTGATTCCAGAGCACTTCCCTCTTTGTTTTGAAAAATATTCCTTCAAAAAAAGGGAGGGGGGGGGAGGTGATTAAACTTCATCTCTTCTGGCCTGATAATAAGTGTGTAACTATGAATGATGCTATTTTTGTCCGTACATTATTACTGATCTTAGATACAGCTTGTTTATTATATATATGGCGTGTGTTTGTGGGTGTTAGTCTCTCATTCTCGAACACGCAATCCTGATTTAAGTGGCTTAGTCCGCACTAGCCTTAAAATTAGGGGCTTGTTACACCCAATTAGCATAATCATTCATGTTGAGAATACGGAATTACTTGGATATGGCTCCTTATTTTTATGATATGTCTTCTCTATTATTGTATAGAGAGACATACATGTAATTCCTTTAAAAATTTAATCTCCTTTTTACCTTGGAATGCAGGCTAAGGAGCTATATTTGGTCTGCTAATTCTTAAGTCCTAGTCCTTCTATCTTTTTTACGATTCAGCTAAGTCTGGGCCATTGGTTGTAGTATAAAAATATTATAAATTTAAAGTAATTTGTATATTTTTTATACTTACCAGTGACCCAGACAGGGATGGCCCTCTCATGAGTCAACACTCATACCTCCCTGCTGAGTTATCTCTTTACTAGGCTCGTCTACAAAGAATGGTGTTGGCGCCAATTCCAGTCTCTTCCTGGGTACCGCGCATGTGCAGGTACTAAAAGTATTGAGGGCCAGATAGGACTTATAATTTTCATTGTTGTATGCAAATTTTGGGGATTGGGGGGGATTCAAAATTTGTGTTTGGCCCTTAATAATGTTGAGGTTGCACCAGCTAAGTCTGGACCATTGGTAAGTATAAAAAATATAAAAATTACTTTAAATTTATAATATTTTTATACAACAACCAATGGCCCAGACTAGCTGGTGCTAACTCAAAAATTAATCCAGGGCCAAACACAAATTTTGCCCCCGATCCCCAAAGTTTGCATGCAAAACAAAAAAAATCAAGTCCTGTCTGGTCCTCCATACTTTTTATATCTGTGCATGTGCAATATCCAGGAAGGTACCAAAATTTGCGCAAACCATCATTCTTTGTTTGGCCCTAAAGTCAGCAACATTCAACTGACATCTGTGCTTTTAAATCTCATTTTTTGAGGATGCCAGAGACAAATCAATGGTAAAATTGGTGGATTCAAGGGCATAAATGGATGATGGAAGTGAACAATGGTGGTTAGGAACGTTCAGGGCTGTAACTTTATAATTTTTATCAAAATTATTTCATGTTTCCCAGTTTCGGGACATGTGCCTGACGTCATCATTCTTGCTAATGATTTATTCACTGTTTATTAAGTGTTCCTTCCCTATTCTTCCTTGAAGCCCTCCTGTTAAACTCCCAAGCTTTTTGGCTTATTTTTTTAAAATTTTTTATTAAATTTCTTGGGAGTTTAACATGTATTACAGAATGTTTATTGTGTTTATCCCCATGGTTGGGTCCTCACCCTAGGGGAGTTGGGTCATTTGCTTCATGCATCTTCTATCCGATGTATTGTTTTTTTCTTTGTTTGAAGATCTTGCTTTACATCTGGTGTTTTTAAAAATCTGTTACTGACTTTGGGCCTTTTTGTTCTGTGCCAGATGTCTTGTTTCTGTTTTTTTCCTTGACGTTGTTTACATTGGCAATGTCCTTAAATATATGTTGTATTTAATTATTATTACTGTAGGATTGTTGTAAGATTCATTAATTAATGTTCCGGTCATGTAGCAATAATTTTTGGAATTTTGTCCACACTTAGGCTCTTTTGGGATACCCTTGGGCTCTTCATGTTCCCTTTGGAAACTTGGGGTTTTGTCAAAATTTTTTCAAACAATTTTTCGAGTTTAATTTCTCCATTTCGATTTTGCTGGTTGATTATTTTGTATCTTTATCATATATTTGTTGTGGAGTTTGTGGGAGTTCGATCGACTTAGTTTTTGATTAATCATGAAGGCTTATTGCTCAGAATGCAAGGCGAGGAAGTCTTCCTCAGATTTATATGCGTATCACTTTGCTTATAGTCGATGTACTCGTACAAATTGTTGTCCTACATGTGTTGATTGGGATGACAAACGTTGGACGCAGGTGTCACGGTACATTGTTAGCGGTGAGAGGCCAATGCCGGTACTCTCGCCGCAAGGTCATTCAAGTTTTTCAGTTTCTTTTTCAGAGGAACAAGAACATGGTGATGGTAATGTGACACCTACCAAAAGTGTGATACCGTCGTCATGCTCTGATGAGCAAACAGAGCTAGCTGCTAAGGTGCTCTTGAATATTAGGCAAGGGATAAGGCCACTGGACAGCCAGCAGCTAGCTTGACCAGTGAAGCGGTTACTCTGTCCAGGGGAGCCGTGACACTGGGTATGTCTGTTGCGGTCGAAGGAAGTGTAGTGGGTAGAGAGAGCACTTTAAAACCAAAACAAGCTCTCCCAGCGACGACGGAACTAGGGAGGAAGCCTGCAAGTTTTTCAGCGGGAGGCTCAGCGAGGTCTGAAAAGGCCGCGAGTGGGAGGGGTCCCTCTCTAACCCAGCAACATCTGGGGCCAGATGTTGTTATGAAAAACTTGCACAGGCTGGAGCATATGTCCACACCTGCCACTCGGGATGCTCCATCTAGACTGAAGCCAGCCTCGGCTACTGACACGGCTTCTTATGCTACGATCATTACACACACACGACCGCATCCTAGCTACCTGACTTCAGATATCCAGCTTGCTGCGCAAAGAAGGAACCACTCTTCGCCCGTGAAGTCGGACCATCCGTTAGCTAAGGTATATTTATGGAAGATATGAAGCTGTCTTTTTTCCTCGCACTTGAGAGGTTAAATATGGCATTGTCTACATGGCCGAAGGCATGCGAAATATGCCTAGACATTCGTCGAAGAGAACCATCTCTAGGACGCCATCCCAGGAGCAACAAGCAGCTAGGAAACAGAAAACCGCTGCTCCTCAGGCCTCGATGACGGACTTGCTGTCGCAGATTGCACAGCTAATCGTAGCATTCCAGCAAGTGCGGGAGCAGCCTCCCTCAGACTCAGGACCTGAACTGTCGGACGGTGCTGGGTCGGTCCAACCGTCTGTTCATGCAGATGTGATGGACCAAGATTCGCAACTGATTTACTTGGATGGGTAAGGCATAAGGAAGAGGATTACCTTTCGGAGCAACACATGGTTGCAATGGATTTTATCCATCAATACTACCCTGAGTTTGTTCCAACAAATCAGCAAGCTGCGACAATAAGAGAGAAACTGCTAGCGTATCTAGACGTAGACTTTATTCGGAGAAAGGAAGAAGTTCTTTCTTTCCTGGTTCAGTGTAGACAGATTTCGCAGGCCTTTGGCCATGTAGACAATGCCATATTTAACCTCTCAAGTGCTAGGAAAAAAGACGGTTTCTTGTCAACATCTTCCATAAATGTACCTTCCTTGGACCACGTTCATTTAAAACGGTTGGAGAAGATGTGCAAAGAGCTCCTCTGCATTTGGATGAGCAGGCTGGGGATTTAGATATATCCTTACCTACATCATTCAGTATTCGCTCGGATGTAATGGAAACTGTAATTTCATCGAATAGAGCGAATTTGGACACAATGTCCTATGTAGATCACCTTCAAGAGCTTTGGCGCAACTTCTCAACGGGAAGGAATTTGAGGGCGTATGAACCTCTCTTAGAGTTCTTTTCAGGGCAATCATGTATGCCGCGTATAACTCAGCCCTGACAGTGGCTAATCTGGAGTTACTTAGATGTGATGCTGCCCTTGCGTCATCATCACTTACAGATAACAAGGTGAAAAGCTCTCTCCAGGTTGCTCCGGTCTCCGGACATACTTTCTTTGATGACAAGCTTTCATTATTATATGAACAAGCTACTAAGAAAGCATCCAGTGCTCTGCTATTGAAGTCGGCGTCTCAACAACACGCTTCAGCAGACCGGAATAAGCGAGGACGTTCCAAATCAAAGTCATCAAAAGGGAACTCCTCACGAGGGTACAAGAAACCCCCATACAACTACTCCTGAGGTCGTCAATATAGCGACTCGTGAAAGGGGCGTAAGTCTGATCGGG
This sequence comes from Pictodentalium vernedei, assembly GCA_031216915.1. NCBI lineage: Eukaryota > Metazoa > Mollusca > Scaphopoda > Dentaliida > Dentaliidae > Pictodentalium > Pictodentalium vernedei. The sequence continues at coordinate 555,204,322 of CM062295.1, read as the reverse complement.
ACTATTGGTCAGATGCCCCTAAGCCAACAGGACGAGGATATTCACGGGGAGGATGAAGTTTCTCCTCCCGTAAGCATCGCAAGTCCTACAGGTGATGTTCAGGACCTCTATTGCTTGCCAGTTGGCAGAAGGGTTATCAAACTTCGCAAGAAACTGGGTAGCAGTCACGGAAGATTAGTGGGTGAGAAGTGTAGTCTCGTTTGGTTTACGGCTATCATTCCGATCGAAACCCTCAATAACGGGATGTCCGCATTGGACAAATCTTCCAGCGGATCCTTTCAAAAGAGTCTCTCCTAGTGGAGGTACAGGCTCTCTTATCAAAGGAAGTGATAGAGGTCGTCGAGAATCAAAATTCTCAGGGTTTTTACAGTCACCTGTTCCTCGTACCGAAGCCAGACGGCTCGTTCCGACCGGTAATAGACTTGAGCTGGATGAACAAGCTTATCGTGGCTCCAAAGTTCTATATGGAGACCATTCGGTCGGTAAGAGCGAGCATTCGAATGAACGACCATGTGACAAGCATAGATCTAAAGAATGCTTACTTTCACATCCTGGTACATCTGGCATTCAGAAAGTACCTGTGGTTCTCCGTACAAGGGAAGGTTTATCAGTTCAAAGCAATGTGCTTTGGTCTGAACCTGGCTCCCTGAGCATTCACTCAGATAATGAACTCGGTAATGTCATACTTCCGAGCTCATTCGTCTGCGGTAACGTTGGCTTACTTGGGTGACATTCTGCAGAGAAACAGCAACAGAATTATACTTCAGAACGATGTTCAGAGTCTGCTTCTATTACTCCGACATCTCGGTTTCATCGTAAACGAGAAGAAGTCGGATCTAGCTGGGTCCAAGTCATTCACTCACTTTGGAATGAGCTTCGAGACTCACAACAATCTGGTTCATCTGCCGTTACCCAGAGCGAAATTAGTCAGTTGTTATGCTCGCTTTTGTCTACACTAAGACGCATTAACAGCGAGAGAATTCATGCGACTGATGGGGCTGTGCGGAGCGGCTGCAGATCTCATTCTGATAGGCCGTCTGTGCACACATCTCCCCCCAGATATTCTTCACTCAGAACTGGAGTGTGAAGATGCATTCGCTCAAAACCAGTATTGTTTTAACAGACCAAGTAAAACAAAAGGTTCAGATTTGGGCAGATCTTCAGTGGTTAACTCAGGGAGTCCCGCTGCAGCTGCCGGATCCGCCTTTCACGATTATGACGGATGGGAGTCAGACGGGCTGGGGTGCGACCCTAAGTCCCGCAGACTTGAAGTGTCAGGGTCTTTGGGACTCTCGGTTCCTAGAGAAGAACGTAAAAATCAAAGAGATGATGTCAGTGTGGCTAGCACTTCAATATTGGATTCGCCTAATAGCGAACGTCCATTTTCAAATTCTGTCGGACAATTTGACAGTAGTTGCTTACCTCAGGAACCAAGGCGGCTCTCATTCGATTCCATTATGCAAATTAACGGAGACAATTCTCCTATACGTCATGAAACATGGCGTTCATCTCTCTGTCTGTCATATACCGGGTCGTCTGAACGTACTAGCAGACTCACTCTCTTGGAAAGGTTGCCCATTACCAACGGAATGGACTCTCAACAAGCGAATATTCAGACAGATTTGCTACCAGTGGGATCGTCCCATGATAGATCTTTTTGCGACACACCTGATCAATCAGTTTCCGACGTTCGTGTTGCCATGCCCAGATCATCAAGCGTACGCAGTAAATACTCTGTCGATCTCATGGGACAGAATGATAGGATATGCATATCCTCCGACCATTGATTCAGCAGAATCTGTTAAAGATCAAACAGTCTTATTGCAAAATCCTGCTAGTAGCACCTCTGTCGTCACAGAAACCCTGGATCAATCTTCTCAGGTGTCTGTTATGGGACATTCCCCGGAACTTCCTCCACGAGAGGACCTTCTTTAACAGGGGACGTCATGCGCACTGCATCACAACCCGTAAGGTCTCAACCTTAACATATTTCCGTTGTGCAGGACATGCAGTGGATGCAATTTCTAATTGCAGGAGGTCCTCTTGGTTGAACTGGAGCGAAGTGGAGGGTTTTCTTCCATTGGTGTAAGGATCAGTTGATAGACGTGTACGATCCGTCCATACCAAATATTGCAGATTTCCTGGTCTACTTGTTTGATGATCTCAAACTGCAGCTTGTCACTTTTAAGGGCTATAGGTCTATGTTATCAGATACTTACGCTCATCATGATAACCTGGCTATTGGATCAAATACTTCATTATCCAATCTAGTTAGAAATTTCTCTATCAATAGACCTGGAACCCTCAGATTAATTCCTAAGTGGAATTTGGCTTGGGTTCTGTTGAAGCTCAAAGAAGCTCCTTTTCAGCTGTTGGATGTCATAGAGTTCAAATTCTTGACCTATAAAACAGCATTTCTCTTAGCCTTGCATCTGCAAGAAGAGTCGGTGAACTTCATGTTTTATCTGTTGATGAATCTCACTATCGTAGTGAGGGTAATACCATTACCCTTACTTCGGAAGTGGAGTTTTTGGCTAAGAATCAGATTCTAGACAATCGGCCGGAGCCTATTGTCCTTAAGGCTCTACTGCCTTCCAATCACCGTAGACCTTTGCTGTGTCCAGTCAGGGCTATGCGCATTTATAAACGTCGATCAGATTTTGGTAGAAAAGGATGAAAACATTTCTTTCTTTCATTGATTCCTAACAGAAAGGATATTTCTGTTCATGTCATCGCTAGATGGATTCAGTTGGCAATACGCATTGCCTATGAAAATCTGTCTTCGGATCAACGTTCTGTTAATAAGATATCAGCGCACGAGGTCAGAGCATTGTCCACTTCTTGGGCTTATTCCAACAGTATAGCTATTACTGATCTCATGAAAGCTGCCTACTGGACACAACCCTCTTCATTTACCAAGTTTTACCTGAGAAATTTAAGAGTCCATCTCCGGTGACCTCAGATCTTTGGGTCCTCTTTCTCTTGCTCAGAATGTTGTCCATTAATGGTTACATCTATAGGTATTTAGGCAGTCCGTTCCAGCATTGAGGCTGTTCCGTTGCACTCCTCGTTCTGAGGATATTTACCTCAGAACAAGGGGAAGGGGGGGGGGGGGGGGGGTTCCCTTAAGATCATCTGGCTTTATAGTGAAAAGCAAGGGAAGACCTCCTCCGGTGTCAGTAGTCCTGAGTCGGTGCTGGAATGGTTTTAATGTGTAGCATGGTGTAAAGCAATAACTATGTCTCATTTATGAATGTTTTTAAAGTGTAGCTCACTGTGAAGCATTTGTATATGTCAAGTGGGCATTAATATACAATCCTCGGACATTTTAAATGAGCATAAAGAGTCTCATTCTCTGAACTATCTTTATATATTGGTTTTCCTTCACCGAATTATCATAATGGGTAATGCTGGCATTAAATGGAGAATTATATATTATGTAGTACTCAATTACATTGTTGGTGTTATGCCTTTCTCTTTTCTCGTAAAGGAGAAAGACATATATAATTCCTATCTTCTCCTATTCTCCTGTAGGAGCTATCCTTTACCGAAGTAATTGAGAGATTGGATTTTCCTTAAGTCCTAGGCCCTCCAGCCTTATACGATTCAGCTAGTCTGGGCTATTGGTTGTTGTATAAAAATATGATAAATTTTAAGTAATTTGTATATTTTTTATACTTACCAATTGCCCAGATGGGTATGGCCCTGGCCCTCCCATGAGTGAGCACTCATACCTCCCCACTGTTTATAACATTTCACAGGCAATCTGTAGAAAGAATGATGGTTGGCGCCAATATCAGTGCCTTCCTGGATACTGCTCATGCGCAGATCTAAAAAGTATGGAGGACCAGACAGGACTTAATTTTTTCGGTTTTGCATGCAAATTTTGGGGATTGGAGGGTAAAATTTGTGTTTGACCCTGGATTAATTTTTGAGTTAGCACCAGCTAGTCTGGGCCATTGGTGGGTATAAAAAATATACAAATTACTTGAAATTTATCATTTTCTGCAATCGCTCTGTTTTCCTCTTGCTTAACCATGAATTTAACTGATTATATCTTGTTTGACAGAGTTCTCTGAGCTGTGTCAAACGATATATTTGGTTAAATATATATGAAATGGCCTTATGGAAAATATTTGCTGTTGAAAATTTCACCATTTTGACATCAGAGAGCTGAGAGTTAACATTGTGTGTATTGGCACAAAAAATAAAAAATTTTCTTGCACACATCTGTTCTGGTGCTTCATGATTTACATGTTCAATTGAAGACCGTTGGGATGTATTTAAGAGTTTAAAGGGACAAGGGTTAAAGGTTGTAACTGTACAAATGGACAAATGATTGTTCAGCCTGTTAGCATTCCATTGGCCTCTTTATCATGTTTTTAACAGTCGCATTATGAAATTATAGAAATTTACCTATTTTGACATCAATGTTAAATGTTGAATAATACAAATTCCAGTCTGACAGAAGTTTTATATCTTGGCTCGAAATAGCCACAGTATTTTTTGGTAATTTTCAGCTCAACTTTGGCGAAGCCAAATTTGAGGTATTGTCATGGCCTGTTGTACATCTGTCGCTCTGTCAACACGGCTCGGGCTAGAGGCCGTATTTCTGAACCGATCTTTACGAAACTTCTTGGGTACCTTTGTGATCACCGTGGGACGAGAACGAGTGTTTTGGGGTCCGGTCCGAAATTCAAGATGGCCACTGGCAGCCACTTTGTACAAAATTAGATGCAATCAGATTTTTGTACAGAACTTCCATATGAAAGCTCTGATTTGAATAATTTTTTGTAGGAATGTTTAGTACCATGGGATACATCACATATAATACATGTTTTTTTCTTGTGCGTAAATTTTGCAAATTAGACTAACTTTGATTTATTTAGTGTTACTTTCAGCACTGTAATTGCAAATGCCAATACGGCTCGGGCTAGAGGCCATATTTATGAACCTATCTTTACGAAACTTCTTGGGGTACCTTTGTTATCACCGTGGGACGAGAACGAGTGTTTTGAGGTCTGGTCTGAAATTCAAGATGGCCACTGGCAGCCATTTTGTACAAAATTAGGTACAATCAGATTTTTGTGCAGAACTTCCATATGGAAGTGCTGATTTGAATAATTTTTTGTGTGAATGTTTAGTACCATGGGATACATCACATACAGTATGGGTTTTTTTCTTGTGCATAAATTATGCCAATTAGACTAACTTTGATCTATTTAGTGTTACTTTCAGCACTATAACTGCAAATGCCAATACAGCTCGGGCTAGAGGCCGTATTTATTAACCGATCTTTACGTAACTTCTTGGATATCTTTGTTATCCCCGTGGGACGAGAACGATTGTTTTGGGGTCAGGTCCAAAATTCAAGATGGCCACCAGCAGCCATTTTGTACAAAATTTTGTGCAATCAGTTTTTTGCTCAGAACTTCTATATGAAAGCTCTGATTTGAATAAATTTTTGTGTGAATGTTTACTAACATGGAATTCATCACATATAATACTTATGTCCTATTTTTTAGACCATTGCAGTTGCCTTGTACTTGATTTACTATGGTTGACATGGTCACAACAAAACTCCTTTTTCTTGTATTCATTATTGTTGACTTGGTCACAACAAATACTGATTCCTGTCATTTTCATTATTGTTGACCTGGTCACAGCAAATACTAATTCCTGTCAACTGGCATTGTTTTCTAGTCAAATCTTGACTGCCTCAATAGGCAGATAAGACTTAACTACCAGCTTCTGCTAAGCTATAGCACAGTTTCATCCTGTTGTTGAAATGTGACAGGGCTATTAATGGGTTAAGTAACACCTGAAATCATATGGCAGACTTTGGTCAGAGATCTCTTATGTGTGTTGCTGGTACTGGTGGTTGTGGTGATCGGAAAGGGCATGTTGCTCTCTATTTATTGCCGAAATGAATTGTGATCTTACATTATTTTAACCCTTTACCCAACGTACTGGCCAAAACAGGTCAACGCGATTTATAAAAATCACCAATTAATTTTCATCATTTTTTCATTTTTTATCTCAAAAACATAGGTTATGACTCCTCTTTGGAACGATCTCGTCAAGCTCGTTTCAATGAGGGGTCATAACCGATGTTTTTGAGACAAAAAATGAAAAAAATAGTTATTCAAGAATTTCATTTGCAAGTGTCGTCTGCCTTTCATTTTACATAAAGGGTAAATTAAGTGTTTTGTTCTTTTTCTTTCAGTCAGAAGACACATCTTTTACATTTAAAGCCAAGATGTTTGGTACTAAAACATCAGACAGGCATCTATCATTGGATGAACGTAAAAAAGCCATGTATGAAATGGCAAGGAGGAAATACAAGGAAAAACATGGCATTCCTTAGACATGTATAGACTAAACATCACTTCCCTTCTACAGTATCTACGCATTCTCATTGTTGTATACTAAAACATAGTGAGCAGTATTCTCTCAAGAACTTGAGAAAAACCATGTGTGGTTTGTTTATCCTATGAGGAAATCTTGTGTTTCTGATCATAACATAAAGATTTCATTTACTCCTTTACCCAAGACAACCAAGACAACACCTGCAAAAATATATATTTTTTTTTCTGTCCCTAAACATAGCTTATGACCCTTCATTGGAATGAGCTTAAGAAGTCATGTGCTAGATTTAGGAGAAAAAAAAAAATGGAAAATATAATGCAATTTGAATGGCAATTTTTGTGGATAGCGTCGGCCAATTATGACCATTATTAATATAAACCACAGTCGAGGATCTTGCCACATCAGACAAGCCTCTACAATCTGAAACTGCAGAGAAAATCTATTTGATGACATCCCATTTGTCACACTTTCTTAATTCAAGTAGGGAAGTACAGTGGGACAATTAATTATCTTTCTGCTAGATACCCCATTGCCCAAGCTGGGGCACGGTGATGTGTACTATTGCGTACAGCATGTTGATGGTGCACCTGTCTTCAACCAATGCTAAACCTGCTTGTGTGAAGTTTGTATGTTGGGGAGCCGACAGTTGCTCACCATTGCTCAGTGGTTCTCTCCGGGTACTCTGGCTTCCTCCACCCATAAAACTGTTGTGTCATGATTAGCCATTGTGCAGAAATATGTGACCTTAAACACCAATAAATAAATATTCTGCTTGATAAAAGGTTAGGACATATAGTTCATTTCACTTTAGTAACTCAGGTTACTGAATAGGTAACTTAATTATTTGGTAATAAACAAACTAAACATATGTTACACAATATGTTGAAAGTTGCATATTTAATCAATAATAAAATTCGCACAAAAAACTGAACAAAATGTAAACAATATTTACATTGAAAATAGCACTTTCAATATGATAAAAATAAATATTGAAAATGACAAATAAATACAGTAGAACCCTGTTAATTGAATAGCCACTAAGCCAATGAAAATTATTCAGTAAACAGGAGTATTCAATTAACAGGGATTTATGTATTCTAGAGATAACCTTAACATTTATTCTGTTATATCTTGTATTCTGTTATATTATATTATATTATATTATATCTCCATGAGCTCTGTCAAACAGGATATAATTGATTAAATGCCTGTATTGGATGTACTGAGGCCAAATAGGTCTATAAACAAAGGAAAACTGGGGAAAGTCAGGGTAATTTCTCGACAGGTTACAAGATTTTTAGCTCACCTGACTTTCAGTCAGGAGAGCTATAGTGATCACTCACCGTCCGTCGTCCGTCGTCCGTCGTCCTGCGTCCGTCGTCCGTCGTCCGTGAACATGGTGTTTGCGTCTTCTCCTCCCAAACCGCTGAACCAATTTAATTGATATTTGAGATAATAGTTTGTTATGACATCGCAATTTGATTTTGTTCAAATCAAGTTGCCCCCGCCCGTGGGTAGGGCCACACCCAAAAAGTGTGCTGAAATCTTAAAAAATCTTCTTCTCATGAACCAGCAGTAGCAGAGACTTGATATTTGGTGTGCAGCTTCCTTTTGAGGTGTAGACTCAGATTTGTTCAAGAGAAGTTTGTGGGGCTATACTTGGCGTCGTTATGGGAGGGGCAAAATTTTTGGCCCCGCCCAAAATTTCTATTTTCCAAACCGAGAGGCTGATTTGAACCAAATTTTATGTGAGGGCTTATTGGGTCATAAGTAACTAATTTATGCTGATTTTTTTTTTCCCGTAGCCCCATGGGAACCGCAGGAGCTAAAAATAGAAAAAAATTAAAACGCCCATATCTCCAAAACTGCACGGCACCGAGAATTTTTATTTGGTGTGAAGCTTCCTTAGGACCAACAGAAAGAATTGGTAAAAAAAAATTGCCATCGGTTTTATCATAGGGTACAGTTTCGGGACATTGAAAAAGTGCTGAGTCAGCACTTTTTAACACTGTAGGCAATGGGAAAAACATTAAAAAATCTTCTTCTCCAGATCCAGCAGGCAGAATCTTTTGATATTTGGTATGCAACATTGGAGGGTGGATCTGATTCAGGTTTGTTCAAATCGGCCCCCTGGGTTCATATTTGGGCTCAGTATAGGAGCCCAAATTTGAACTTACTGCATTTCAGGCAAATTTCTTTGAAAATCTTCTTCTCCAGATCCAGCAGGCAGAATCTTTTGATATTTGGTATGCAACATTGTGGGGTGGATCTGATTCAAGTTTGTTCAAATCGGCCCCTTGGGTTTATATTTGGGCTCTGTATAGGAGCCCAAATTCGAACTTAGTGCCTTTCAGGCAAATTTCTTAAAAAATCTTCTTCTCCAGATCCAGCAGGCAGAATCTTTTGATATTTGGTATGCAACATTGTGGGGTGGATCTGATTCAAGTTTGTTCAAATCGGCCCCCTGGGTTTATATTTGGGCTCAGTATAGGAGCCCAAATTTGAACTTACTGCATTTCAGGCAAATTTCTTTGAAAATCTTCTTCTCCAGATCCAGCAGGCAGAATCTTTTGATATTTGGTATGCAACATTGTGGGGTGGATCTGATTCAGGTTTGTTCAAATCGGCCCCTTGGGTTTATATTTGGGCTCTGTATAGGAGCCCAAATTTGAACTTAGTGCATTTCAGGCAAATTTCTTTGAAAATCTTCTTCTCAAGATCCAGCAGGCAGAATCTTTTGATATTGGGTATGCAACATTGTGGGGTGGATCTGATTCAAGTTTGTTCAAATCGGCCCCTTGGGTTTATATTTGGGCTCAGTATAGGAGCCAAAATTTGAACTTAGTGCATTTCAGGCAAATTTCTTAAAAAATCTTCTTCTCCAGATCCAGCAGACAGAATCTTTTGATATTTGGTATGCAACATTGTGGGGTGGATCTGATTCTATTTTGTTCAAATCGGCTCCCTAGATTCATATTTGGGCTCACTATAGAAGCTCGAATTTGAACTTAGTGCATTTCAGGCAAATTTCTTCAAAAATCTTCTTCTCCAGATCCTGCAGGCAGAATCTTTTGATATTTGGTATGCAACATTGTGGGGTGGATCTGATTCCAGTTTGTTCAAATCGGCCGCCTGGATTCATATTTGGGCTCACTATAGAAGCCCAAATTCGAACTTAGTGCATTTCAGGCAAATTTCTTTGAAAATCTTCTTCTCAAGATCCAGCAGGCAGAATCTTGTGATATTTGGTATGCAGCATCCTTAGGGGGGTGAGATTCAAGTTTGTTCAAGCCATGTCCCTAGGTCCATATTTGGGCTCAATGTGGGAGCTTGAATTGTAACTTTGTTCGAAATGAGGAATTTTCTTAAAAAATCTTCTTCTTCAGATCCAGCAGTCGGAATGGTTTGATATGTGGTGAGTAGCATCCTTGGGGGGAGGGGGGATTCAAGTGTGTTAAAGCCAAGTCCATGGGTCCATATTTGGGCTCCCTGTGGGAGCCCAAATTATAACTTAGTCAATATGAGGAATTTTTCTTTAAAAATCTTCTTCTTCAGATTCAGCAGTTGGAATGTTTTGATATTTGGCATGGAGCAACCTTAGGGGGCTGAGATTCAAGTTTGTTCAAGCCAAGTCCCTTGGTTCATATTTAGGCTCACTATGGGAGCCTGAATGACAACTTAGTTCAAAATGAGGAATTTTATTTAAAAATCTTCAGATCCAGCAGATGAATGCTTTTGATATTTTTTATGCAGCATCCTTAGGGGGGTAAGATTCAAGTTTGTTCAAGCCATGTCCCTAGGTCCATATTTGGGTTGATTGTGGGAGCTCGAATTGTAACTTGGTTCAAAATGAGGAATTTTCTTTAAAAATCTTCTTCTTCAGATCCAGCAGTCGGAATATTTTGATATTTGGTGTGCAGAATCCTTAGGGGTGTGAGATTCAGGTTTGTTAAAGCCAAGTCCCTGGGTTCATATATGGGCTTCCTGTGGGAGCCCGAATTATGACTTAGTTCAGTATGAGGAATATTCTTTAAAAATCTTTTTTTAGATCCACTGGTCAGAATATTTGGATATTTGGTTTCAGCTTTTCTTAGGAGGAGCAGAAGCAACTTGTGGAAATCAATTCTCTGGGTTGCTATTTAGGCTACCATGTCAGGTGAGCGCCCTCAGGCCCCCTGGGGCCTCTTGTTTATTTAATTAACAGGAGGTTACTTTATAACCAATATTCAATTAACAGGTCAAATTTGTACTGGAGGTATGGTAAATGGTTTTGTGTTGGGAAGTTATATTCAATTAACAGGGTTATTTAGTTAAGAGATATCCAATTAAGTGGGCTCCACTGTATATACAAAATGTTACAGCTTATTTACAAATTATTTACAATTTGTCCCTTATGTGCATCAAGGTGCCATCTGCAATGCTTTAGCCTTGCAGATGGCACATTGATGCACTCAAGCAATGAAATGTAGATATAATCCAGTCAAAATATCTGTCCTTTATACCTTCCATGAGAGAATACCATTTGCTTTGAGATGAATCTGAAGAAAGCACACCATAATGATGGGTTGGAAGCAGTCCTGTGTGAGGTGTCTGTTACTGTCACATTATTCATAAGCTAGCTGCATAACAATTATGTTAAAGTTAAAAGGACAGACCTAAAGTTTGATAAAACATGCATGTTTAGGCCTAAAGAAGTTGAAAATCTGTTTCTCAGGCCCTTCTGGCTGTCACATGCTCTCTTTTTATGACCAATGCAAACAAAAAAAAATCTGTCCCTTGAGTGCAACAAGCTTTTCAAGAGATGAAATACGCCACCACACATGCTATTCTGTAGATTTTGACACCAAAAACATAAAACAAACCAAGAACCTTAAATTTTGGTAGCAAAGAAATAATTACAAATATAAAATTAAAAAACGCCCGCCTGAGAAACAAGATCTACTTGGTGGGGGTCTAAATTTTTTTAATTTTTTGCATCAAAAACATATCTTATGCCCCTCTCATTGGAACAAGTTCAATGAGCTCATTCCAATGAGGGGGCATAAGCTATGTTTTTGAGACAAGAAATGGAAAAAATAATGAAAATTGAATTGCAATATTTGTGAATAACGCTGGCTGGTTTTGGCCATTACTTTGGGTAACGGGTTAGGGAATTATCATTATCTGTAAAAGGTACTGCAATTTAATGGGTTTTTTTTCCAAATTCTGCTCTGTATTTGGAAATACCATGAAAACAATTGTGTTAATGGATACCTTTTTAAGACGAGTATTTTTAATCATTCTACTCTGTAGTTTATAGCAGGCAGTATAAAATATTTAGTAATCAGATAAACATTCATCACTTGGTCTAACCCTTTTTCTGAACATTGAACACATATTTTAAAAGTGGTAAAATAACATTTCAGAAGGTCATGCTGTTGTATTTTTCCTTGAAACTTCACATCTTGTCATCTGCTTATACTTTGTATGCTATATTGTAACATATTATAAGTTACGGGATGTTTAGTGATCAAATATGGTGTCATATGAGGTGAAGTGAGATCAGTAATAGGCAAGGCGTTTGCCAAGGCTAATATTGATCACACTGAGCCTCACATGACACCATATCCGATCACTAAACATCCCATAATGTATTTATTATGTCAGCGGACAAAATCCAGTATGTCCCTTTAATTAATTGACCCAGTAAATTATTTGTGAAAATGTAAACAAGCAGATATAAGTTTACAATGTAAGGGGAGTAACTCTATCTAGCAATCGTTTTATGCTGAAGTGATTATCGATCAGTATGATTAACCTATTGGATGGGGTTATCGATGGAAATAAGTTTCTCAATATGGGACACATAAACAGATTATTTCTTTTTGTTCAAGTGAGTGAAATTTTAATCACATTTAACAGAAGATTCAAAATGTTTGCTATAAGATGCCATATTTTTATACTAATAACCAGTGGCCTAGACTTAGCTGGTGCAAACTCAATATTATCAAGGGCCAAACACAAATTTTGAACCCCCCAATCCCCAAAATTTGCATTCCATACTGAAAATTAAAAGTCCTATCTGGCCCTCCATACTTATACTATCTGTGCATGCGCAGCAGTCAGGAAGAGACCGGAATTGGCGCAACAGCATTCTTTGTTTGGCCCTAAAGTCAGTAAGAATGATCTGACATCTGTGCTTTAAAATCTCCTTTTTTGAGGATGCCAGACACAAATCAATAAAAGCATTGGTGGATTCAAGGCTGTAAATAGATGATGGAAGTGAACAACAGTGGTTTCAAACGTTCAGGGCTGTAACTGTATAAAAATGATATCATGTTGCCCATTTTTGGGACATACACCTGACATCATCGTTCTTGCTAATGATTAATACACTGTTTGTTAAGTGTTCTTTCCCTATCCTTCCATAAACCCCTCCTGTTAAACTCCTAAGCTTTTTGGCTATTTTTTTATTGAAATTGTTTATTAAATTTCTTGGGAGTTTAACACTTAGGCTCTATCGGGATGCCCTTGGGCTCATGATGTTCCCTTTGGGAACTTAGGCATTTTCACAAAAAATTTTCGAAAAATTTATTATAATTTTTTCGAATTTAGTTTTGATTGCTATTATTCATTTATCTTTATCATATATTTTGTTGTGGAGTTTGTAGGAGTGCTATCAACTTTGTCCTTTGATTGTAATTATGAAAGCTTACTGCTTTAAATGCAAGGTGAGGAAGTTTTCCTCGGATGTACATGCTTGTTGCCTTGCCTGAAGTCGATGCACTCCTACGGATTCTTGTCCTACTTGTTAACATTGGGATGAGCTAGCTGCAAAGTTCTCATTATTATTAAGCAAGGGATAAGGCCTCTAGTTAGTGCTCTTAATCCTTTGCAAGCAGCTAGCTCGACCCTGTGAAGCAGTTATCCCGTTCGTGGTAGCCGTAACACTGGGTAAGTCCATTGCGGTCGAGGGAAGTGTAGAATTGGGTAGAGCGAGCACCTCAAAAACTAAAGCTCACTCAGCGACGATGGCATAAGGGAAGAAGCCTGCAAGTTTCTCTTAGGGAAGCTCGGCAAGGTCTGATAAGACCACGAGTGGGAGAGCCCTCTCTCTAACCCAGCAACATTTGGGGCCAAATGTTGTTTTGAGAAACTTGCCTGTATAGGAGTCTGCAAGTTTCTCTTAGGGAAGCTCGGCGAGGTCTGATAAGACCGCGAACGGGAGAGCCCTCTCTCTTACCCAGCAACATTTGGGGCCAAATGTTGTTTGAGAAACTTGCCTGTGTAGGAGCTAAAGTTCACACTTGCCGCTCGGGATGCTCCGTTTAAACTGCAGCCAGCATCAGCTACAGTTACAGCTTCTTCCTCAGGCAGGTATAGCACACACGACCGCATACTAGCTACCCGACTTTGGATATCCAGGCAGCCGCCCGAAGAAGTATCCAGTCTTCTCCTGTGAAGTCAGCCCATCCTGTAGCTAGTGATCTGAGGCTTCATTCATTGGGACGTTCAGAGTAGAGATCTACGTCCGGATCTTCTCCCAGGAGCAGCAAGCAGCGTAAATACGGAAGACGCTGCTCCTCAAGCCTCTATAATGGACTTGCTGTCGCAGATTGCACAGTTCATCGCAACTTTCCAGCAAGTGCAAGTGCAGCCTCCTGCATACTCTGGTGGTGAGCTGTCAGACGGTACTGGTATGGTCATCTGTACATTCAGATGCTGTTGACCGAAATTATCAGCTGAATCAGTCTGATGCTGAAAGGTAGAAGGAAGAAGATTACCCTTCCCTTTCGGAACAACATATCGTATGAAATTCATTCATCAATACTATTCTGACTTTGTTCCACCTGATCAGCAAGCTGCATCTGCTAGGCAGAAACCACTGTCTTTTATAGACAAAGATACCATGCGAAGGAAAGGTGATGTTCTTTCCTTCCCGGGACTATCTTGGCAAGTGTAGGAAGCCTTCGGCCACATTAACAATGCCATTTTCAACCTCGCGAAGGTGGTTTCTTATCGGCATCTTCAATCAACACGTTATTATATTATGGAAAAGATGTTCAGAGAGCTACTGTGCCTCTGGATGAGCAGGCTGGGAATTTGGTTATATCCTTACCTACATCATTCAGTTTATGCTCGGATGTAATGGAATTTTCTATTTCATCTAATAGAGCGATTCTGGATGCTATGTTATACACAGATCATATCACCAGGGCTCTAGCGGAAAGGAATTGAGGATGTTAGTTCCTTGCTAAGAGTTCTTTCCAGGGCAGTCATGTATGCCACGTACCACTCTGCCATTCAGTGGCAAATTGGAGTTTGTTAGTGGCAAATTGGAGTTTGTTAGACGTGATGCAGCCCTTACGTCATCATCAATCATCGATGACAGGGTGAGAAGCTCTCTCCGTGTCGCTCCGGTCTCGGGACACACACTGTTTGACGACACGCTTTCTTTAGTCTATGAACAGACTACCAAAAATTTTCCAGTGCACTGATACTGAGATCATTGTCTCAACAACATGCTTCAGCTGGCCGGAGTTGGCGAGGTTGTTCCAGTTCACAATCACAGAAGGGTGCTCCTCGCGAGGGTCTAGGAAACCCTCTTACAGTTACTCCAGAGGTCGTCAGTATAGCGACTCGGAAAAGGAGTGCAAGTCTTATAAAGAATATAAGTCAGATGCCCCTAGGTCGACGGGACGAGGTTCTAGCAGGAGGGACATAGTTTCGCCTACCGCAAGCCTCGCAAGTCGTTGAGGTGATGGTCTACACTTCTGTTGCTTTCCAGTTAGCAGAAGGTTATCAACCTTGCAGAATTAAAATTATGGGAGATCAGTGGATGAGAATGTAGTCTCGGTAGACCTGCGGCTATCAGTCCGAGCAAAGCAAAGTTCCACTTACAAGTAGTACGTGTTGGACAAATCTTCTGGTGAATTCTTTCAAGAGAGTCTCTCTCCTATCGAAGAAAGCAATAGAGGTCGTCAAGAATCAGAATTTTCCAGGTTTTTACAAGTCACCTGTTTCTTGTCCCGAAGCCAGACGGATACTGCTTAGATAGGCTGAGACAGCTGTCTTGTTTGGAATAGAGTCGTTAGAGGGAATAAGTACGTCTTTTCCCTCTTTGTGTTGTATTCCTTGGCGTCAAGACATTTAATGCCATTGTGGACGCCATAGTAGCCTTATGTACTGTTACAGTGGTCTTTTCTTATAAATTAGCGGCTAGTGTTGTCAGTCTCCATTTAGTGAGCTTTCAAAGGCCGCAAGTGACACAGATATGTCTTCATACAGATGAAGACTCATATTTGCGTAGCTACCTTGAGACTACTGTCTCTTTGGGAATTATGGCTGTTAGAATAGCAGCTCATCATTCCCTACCTTGTGAGACAATGGTTGTAAGTCTCCGTTTAGTGAGCTTTCAAGGTCGCAAGTTACACGGAGATATCTGTCTTCACGGAGATGAAGACTTCTAAGCTACGTTAGCTAGGCTCTGACTGCTGTCTTTTTGGAATAAAACTGATAAAGGTAGAGTACTTTTGGGTTTGTTTTCCTAGGCATCATAGATTTGAGTCTTATTGTTTACACCCTAGTAGCCTATCTAAAATCATTAGCGATGTTTTTCAGTAATTATGCAGTGACATAACTGAAATAATTATCTCTTGAGACTATTGTCTCTTTGGGAATTTAGGGTTGTTTAAATAGCAGATCTTCATTCCCTACCTTGCGCGACGATAGTTGTTAGTCTCTGTTCAGTGAGCATTCAAGGTTGTAACTTATACCGATATATCTGTCTTCATGGAGATGAAGACTTATAAGCTACGGATGGCGTTGTAAGTCTCCTTATAGAGCTTCTATGGCTGCAGTTATCAGCCTTTTTATTGTCTTCACATATAGGAAGACCTTTAGCTGCTTTAGCTAGGCTGAGTTCATTATCCTATTGGACATGATACCATTATGTTAGAGGAGGTTATTCTCTTCCTACCGGTATGGTTTGGTGTTAGTTATATTAGGCGATAAGCCCTATTGATGATGCCATACTTACCTAGTGTGATTAATGAGCGTTTCTTCAAACGCCTATTCTTAACTACTTCTCAGGAATATATTTCCTGATATCAGATCGAATGTAAGGAGTTCATCTAGGTTTTTATGATCGGGTGTCGGAACATTGTTTTCGTCTCCCTTTTCATTTCTATCCAATCTATTGCTGTGGATTATATTTCCACCTTAGAGACAGGATATTATGTCTGTATGGTGTATAATTTGTTCATCACGTCCCTCTTCGTCCTTAGTGGCATTATGGAGTTGGTCAGATGTGAGGGAGCCCTGCGGTTCCTATACTGTTTGATAACTAACACCAGAGCAATTCAAGTAATGTGGGTGGGGGGTTTGATAGGAATCATTTGCCCGGAGGTCGTCAATTATGAGGCGATTACAGGGCAGAATGTAGTTTTCTTCCTGAAAGCCTCAAATGATGTCAAGTAAATACATACCTTTCATGGCTCCTTGATTGGCGGCTGGGTCGTGTTGTAACGGCGCCCTCATGGGCACATCCACTCTTCAGTTGGTTTGTTTCCTGTGGTTGTTCAGTTATAAGTCATATACGAGCTTATGATTCCTTATCAATAAAATTGCTAGCCTTTGTGTACCTGTGTGGCTGACATGTCGGTTATCTGGGCGACATTCTCCAATGTGGCAATTAGTCCACTCTGAAAAGTTTCACTCAGAGCGGTCTGGCCTTTTCTTACGACGTATGAGTTTATTACTCAGTTAACTGCATAATAACGTTGTATTATTCATTCAGTTTCCTGGTTACACTTGTATCACTCAGTCATACTGTGGATACAGGCTGTATTCAGATGAGTACATGCAGGATTTCATTGCTAATGTGCATAGTATGTGTATTTATTGGGCAGATGCATTATTGAACAGATTATAAAAATTGTTGCTCTGCTTATAGAGCTTAGGAGAATTTTTAGGCTATTTGGATAAGTTATGGAACTTCCAATAGGCTGTTTATGAATACGTTCTCAATTTTTGGCATCATTATTCGGAGTAGTATATTCTTTCTCCAAACAGTCATTGGTTGTTACAGATCTAGAAAACAAAGGATTATTTTGGGGACTGTCTGTGACGAGTCTGTTATTCATAGCTCGTTCCATGATCTAAATCCAGGTTTCTACGAGATATGGTACACATTCTCGTTTCTTTGCACGGTTCAATTGGAGTTTTATTACTGGAATTAATTGTACACCTGAACGGGGTCACCTGTTGGTTGCCTTAGAAGTGTGTTTGCTCTTCAGATACTTTCCATTGGGTTTCAATTGGACAAGTGTATGGATATGCACATTATATCACCAGTTTTCGACCTGTCTACGCATTCCGACTATGGTATACGTTAGAAGCGTGCGCTGTTAATTACCAGGATCACCACGATAGCCTTAGGTTCTGAAGTGGCGTTAAGCACCAATAATTAATAACTGGGTGCCTGTTGGGCGAATATATATTGATTATTTGGTACCGCTTTTCACTGATTTCAGAGCGCTTCCCTCTTTGTTTTGAAGAATATTCCGTCAAAAAAAAGGTGGGGGGGGGGGTGATTTTTCTTCATCTCTTCCAGCTTGATAAGTGTGTAACTATGAGTAAAGCTGTTTTGTCTGTAGTTATTACTGATCCTAGATACAGCTTGTTTATTATTTAGATATGGCGTATGTTTGTGGGGGTTAGTCTCTCACTGTTGAATATGCCATCCTAATTTAAGGGGCTTAGTCTGGACTAGCTTTAAAATTGGGGGCTCGTTACACCCAATTAGCATAATCATTCATGCTAAGATTACAGAATTACTTGGATATGGCTTCTTATTTATGATATGTCTTCTCTTATATTGTATAGAGAGACATACATGTAATTCCTTTTAAATTTAATCTCCTTTTCACCTTGAAATGCAGGCTTAGGAGCTGTATTTGGTCTGCTAATGCTTTAGTCCTAGGCCCTCTGCCTTTTTACGATTCAGCTAAGTCTGGGTCATTGGTTATTAGTATAAAAATATGATAAATTTAAAGTAATTTGTATATTTTTTATACTTAGCAATGGCCCAGATGGGGATGGCTCTCCCGGCTGAGTTATTATTTAGTATACTCATCTACAAAGGATGATGCTGGCGCCAATTCCTGTCTTTTCTTGTCTGCCGCGCATGGGCAGATAGTAAAAGTATGAATTTCCAGATAGGACTTTTAATTTTCGGTGTGGTATGCAAATTTTGGGGATTGGGGGGTTCAAAATTTGTGTTTGGCCCTTGTTAATATTGAGTTTGCACCAGATAAGTCTGGGCCATTGGTAAGTATAAAAAAAAATACAAATTACTTTAAATTTATCATTTTTGAGATGAGGCAGTTGTATTCTATATCGAAAAACAATATGGTGGACACACACCTAATATTGATTTCATATGGGGTCACCGAAGACATCATCGACCTGATATGACTTCATAGGCTGCCACCATTTATCTTCGCTGATTGGTTGATCGCAAGAACTGACATAAAAAAAAAATATGTTTCTTACTGCTGTTTCAATGAAATTCTATCCAGCCCCCACAAAGTAGACTAGACAATGCTTCCTATCGATTTTGGTCCAGCTAGACAATTCAGTATTACCGTGTTGCTCTTGTTTATTTTTGTAATTATTTCTTTGCCATCAAAAGTTCATGTTCTTGGTTCGTTTTATGTTTTAGGCTACATAATCTACAGTATAGCATGGGTGGTGGTGTATTTCGTCCTGTGAGCGCAAGAAGGCTTTGCAATGCTAAAGCATTGCAAAGCCTTGTTGCACTCCAGGGACAAATTATCAATTTTCTTAGCTTGGGTAAAATATCAGGCGACATAAAACCATTTAATTTTTCAGGGATAATTCTGGGACCCATTCTCAATCACCCATAGACATGATTTTTCACAATCACCGCAACAAATTTCCCAATTCAAGTCCTGTTTTAGGTTGACTTGATGCTTCTTTTTCTTCTTAAGTGATAATTGGCCAAGATAGGACAGATTCTGTTACTTTATAATGTTTGTTGATTATTAATTCCAGGATCCTTATATAAGAAGGGCAGCACTGATACAGTAAATGTGTTTGTTTTTATTGAAATATGATGTATTTGATTTTCCAAAATGCCAATATTATGGGCCATATGACGTGAATTTTTCCCAATGAAATGGGACCCGGAACCTTTCCCAACAACCTCTGTTTTTATTTTTTTAAGTTTGAATTGATTTATAAAAAGAGAGCATGTGGCAACCAAAATGACCATGCAGGGGGACCTGAGAAACAGATTCTTAACTGTCTTAGGCCTTATTATACTCCAACTTTGAAGAGGCTTTTTCATCATCGCCCTATATGTCCGTATGTCCATCTGTATGTCCAATATACATGTGTGTGCAATTCCACCTACATTTTTAGTTGATTTTTACCAAACTTCTCGTATATTTTGACTAACAAATGTGCATAATCCCAAATTTTTGATCTGCAACAATTTTAACCGGGTTATCTCCCTGGATGTTAGATTATTATGGATTTCCACATGAGAGTTTTGTGTGTGCAACTCCTCCTACATTAATGAATCGATTTCAATGAAAGTTCTCAAACATTACTACATTACCACTAATGTGTGAACATGTGCAAATTTCCCAATTTTCCATCTGTGATGTTTTTTAACAAGGTTATCCCCCCTTCAACTTGGAAAATTGGATTTCAATTTCTGTACAGGATTCTTTTGTGTGCATCTCCTCCTACCTTTATCAACCAATTTTGTTGGAATTTCTGATACATTTGTTGGAACTTCTGATACAATGTACAGATTCCAAAATTTTCAAATCTGCAACAGTTTTAACCAGATTATTTTCCCTTCAGTTGGAAGATTGAATATAGATTTCTATGTTAGATTCTTGTGTTTGCAACTCCTCCTGCATTTAGGAAGTGATTTTGATGAACTTTTTCAAGCAGTTGGATTAACAAGTGGACACATATATTTCCAAAATTTTGGTCTGCCACAATTGTAACCAGGTTTTCTCCCTTGAGGTTAGATTTGTCATGGATTTTCAACTTAGATTCTTGTCTGTGCAACACCTCCTACATTAATGAACTAATTTCAATGAAACTTCTCAAACATGACTGCTGGTGAGTCAACATGTGTATATTTCTAAAATTGTATTCTGCGATCATTTAACCAGGCTATCAACTTAGAATATTTCACCTTTTACCTTACATGAAAAGCAGACAATTCTTGAATAACTCATTTTTTTCATTTTATGTCTCAAAAACATAGATTATGACTCCTCATTGGAACGAGCTCATTGAGCTTGTTCCAATGAGGAGTCATAACCTATGTTTTTGAGACAAAAAATGAAAAAATAATGAAAATTAATTCGCGATTTTTGAGAATAGCGCTGGCCAGTTTTGGCCATTACGTTGGGTAAAGGGTTAATGTACATTATATAGGAGATTCTTCTACATTTATGAATTGAATTGAAACATACCATCAACAATCTGTGACACTTTTTACATCCCATGAACCTACAACTGATTTTGAAGCGCTGCATTTAGAGGTGCATTCAAGAAAGTGTGAAGTTGGGGTATTAATCACCTTCAGTGATAGTTCTAGTTGAAATCTTGTCCTCAGCAGTGAGTACTACAAGTATAAATGATTGGCTAAACTTGAATTTTATACTTGTTGGATATCCTAAATGTATTAAACACGAGATGATTTCTTTCAAACCTGCTACACAAGACGTTGCTTTATTCATTTACCATAACCCAAAAGGCCTAATTCTAACTTCTAACACATTTACTGCAGCCGAACAGATGACTCAAAATACAGACTGTAGGTGAATTTGCAAGTTACATTCTAAGTACCTTGACAGTTCTCTCTGGGCAAGACTTGGTGTCTATATAGTCAGCCAAGCCTCGCCTAGAAACAACTGCAAAGACAGTGTATGCACACTGTCAAGGTGGGTAAAAATATACAAAAATCTCCAGGTCTGTAAGGGTTAAAAGATTTTGTGAAAATGTACCGACAGAAGTTCCCAAAGGAAATTTGGCTAAAATTGAGAAATTAGGCTAAAATTGGGGGAGCTAAAACTGTTGAAAAGTGGAAAAAGAGAAAAATTGTGCCAAACCAAGTTACCAGAGTGCTGAAAAGCTAGTTGCTTAAACCTAACACTCCAACAGTGTCCCGTTTTGTTATTTGTGATCAGGTAGGGATTGGAGAGTTTGTCTTTTTAGCTGATTTTAGCTAATTTATTATTAAAATCCTGAAATTTTGTTTTCTGTAAATTTACATAAAAATGGTTTTGAGACCATTTTCATGTAAAATGGTTTTGAAGCCATTTTCATGTTAAATGGTTTTGAGACCATTTTCATGTAAAATGATTTTGAGACCATTTTCATGTAAATTTATGGAAAGAATATGTCAACCAAGTTGTAACTTAACTATATCCATTCTTAGTGTCAGAAGAAACATAATTTTCACCATAAATATGTAAAAATATTTCATGTTAGCAAGAAAAAAAAATATGAGTTTTATTCCTGGCCATGTGATTTTTTCCATAGTGTTCTTTCCTAATAGGGTCTTTTCCTGTACTTATAAATAAAAGTGAGTGCTTCATCTGCATTAATAAAGACTCAAGTCATAATTATCTCTTTGTCCGATGTGTTGGGCTGTTTAATTGTTAAAAAGGGAGATTTAAATTGTGAGATGATGTTAAGTTTCCAGGCTCATTTAACAGAAATTTATTATCAAAAATAGGGAGTCTCTGTCTGAAATTATGAGATTTAACATGTCTTTGTGGACTCTCCTCTGCCAAATAATATTGATGGCCAAATAACAGTGATGCTGCACGTGTTTGGTTTCAGGAAATATAAGTTATGGTGCCAAATAATAGTGATGGCAGGCCTACCAAAATTACGGTAGTGATAGCTACAGTTGCACAATATTCCTACAAATGCCACTTGACAGTACCTCTGTTTCACTCCTGTAAATTTCTCATGGATCAAAGGAGCTCAAGGGGATGGGGTACACAATAGTGGGTGATTATCCACAAAATTTTACAATATTTTCTTCAAACAAATGCTGTTTTCAGGTGTTGTTTTTTGGCCAACTTGCTGTTCAGATATTCTAATGACAGGAACTCATTTTAATAATCAGGATGATGCCTAATAATCATGATGTTGTCCTCTTTTTTAAAAAATAAATAATAGTGTTGTCACTTTTATCTGACAGGAGAGTAGTATTATGATTTTGACTTAACATTTGAGGTGTGAGCAGTTTATGGAATTTCAAACGGCACCAATCTGAGAGTCCAGTAGCTATGCAGTGATTTCTAGTCTAGCCTTGGCTGCCCATAGTACTGAAAATTTCGTGCTAAGATATGCCATATTTTTATACTGTACCAATGACCCAGACTTAGCTGGTGCTAACTCTAAAATATTTAGGGCCAAACGCAAATTTTACCCCCCAATCCCCAAAATTTGCATCTAAAACCGAAAATTACATGTCCTATATGGTCCTCCATACTTTTACTCCACTGCGCATGCGCAGTATCAAGGAGGTCTCGAAACTGCCGCCAAAAGTCATTCTTTGTTTGGCCCTCAATACAGTTACACTTCACTGCTATTTGTGCTTGTAAATCTCAGTTTTAAGGATGCCAGACGCATAATTATGAGAGAAATGGTGGATATATGGTGGAAATAGAAGGAGGAGAGGAAAAAACAGTGGAAACAAATGTTCAGGGCTGTAACTTACAATTATTTTACGAAATTATTACATGTTACCTATTTTCATGGCATGACCTTATTGTGGTCATTCTTGCTATGAATTTTCCATTGTTTAATCAGTGTTTCCTCTCTCCCTTTCCTTCATTCCCCCCTAGCTATTCTCCCATGCATTTGGCTTATTTTTTGTAATCTTTACTACTAAAATTTCTTTGGAGTTTTGGCTTGGAAACAGAATTTTTTTTTTCTGTTTTTTTCCCCCATGTTTACATCCTCACCCTAGGGGTGTTTAGGCGTTTTGGTCTGCATCTACCATCTGATGTTCTACAGTTTCTTCTCTGGAAGCCTCTGCCTTGTATCAGATAGTGTTTAAATTGGTAACTTACCTTTGGCCATGTTTGTTTTAGTGCCTGGAGTCATGTTTCCGGGTTGTTGACACTTTTGCTTATGTTGACAACTGTTACTTCTGACAATGATTACTTGTCTTCTGCTTAATTTAGTTTATAGCAAGATACATTAATATTGTCCGTAAGTGTTACATTAATTTTTTCAAAATGATTAAAATTTTTGTCCACACCTAGGCTTTTTTAGGCTCAGGGTTCTTGATGGGAACTTGGGCTCTTCTGAAAATTATTCTTCTTTTGAAATGTTATAATGAATTATAATATATTATGTATATTTATTTCAAGAGTTAGTGCGAGTAATACGAGTAATATGACAGTGTATATTTTTTCTGGTTGAAAAAATATTCTTCAGTCGTAATGCGAGGATATCTTCCTCTAATTCACAAGTTCATTGTGTTTCTTATAGTCAATGTAGTCGCATTAATCTTGCTCTGTGTGTGTTGATTGATATGACAACGTTGGAGACGTGTGTCACAGTATTTTGTTGCGGTGAGAGGTCCTTTACGGTCCTCTCTCCGTAGGGTCACTATATATTATCAGTTTCTTTTTCAGAACTCAGAGTTATGTTTCTGTGATGTCTTCAATAACTGTGTCTCCGTCGTTGCAATATTAGGGCTAGCGGGAAGTGCTCAAGGTATTACGACAATTGCTGGGAGTTAGCTAGTTCTTTCAAAGGCATTGTCGCCCGCTAGTCCGCCTGTGTCACGTCCGTTCACCAGGAAATAAGAATGGTACAGCACCCGGGTTAGCCTGTTGCGGTCCAGGGAAGCAGATTGGGTGATGCGAGCAGTATAAAACTTAAGATGTGCATACCCAGCAACGACAGATCCGAGGATAGTATGGAGGAAGCCTGTCAGTCCGATAGCTAGCTCGTCCAGATCCCCCGGACCGCGAGCGAGAGAGGCCCCCTCTCTCTTGCATCAACATCTGCACTGCGATGTTGTTGTATGTTGTTCGCTCAGTCGGAGCTTACGTCCACTCCTTCTGTTCGGGACGCTCTGTCGCATGACAGTCCGACGCGGCTGTTATATTGGCTTCCTCATCCTCGTCAACACACACGAACGCACCTTGGCTATGTGACCACGGATTTCCAGGGGACGTTTGCATATTATATAATGAAGGATTGAATGTCTCTGGTGCTCTTGCTTCGCCGACCAAGGAATACACGTCGACCAGGTCACTCCATCTGCTAGCCAAAGATACAAGACCTTTCCAGTTGGGATGTTCGCATATTATATAAATGCTGGAATGAACGTCCCGGGAGCTTCCAGCGGATATTTCACGTAGGACCGCGGCTCCACAGGTCTCATAGGGTAACATGAACTAGATATTGTTACCGTGATGTCTTCGTAAAGTGTGCTTCTGTTGTCACAGTCAAATGAAGAGTTAGCGGCAAAAGTGCTCATGTAGATACGTCAATTGCCTGGAGTTCCCTAGTATGATAGATGGCGTTGGCGTCCACTAGCTCGCCCGGTGTCGCGGCCATTCACCGAATGGCTCAGCACCCGGGTTCGTCCATTGCAGTCCAGGAAGGAGATTTGGGTGATGCGAGCACTATAAAATACAATGTGCAACCCAGTGACGACGGATACGAGGCGAGGATGGTACGGAGGAAGCCTATTTGTCCGGTTCCTAGCTCGTCCAGGTCCATCCGGGCTGCGAGCGAGAGAGGTCCCTCTCTCGTATTACAACATCTGGGCTCAGATGTTGTGGTACAAAACGTTCCTCAGTCAGAGTATACGTCTACCGCTCGGGACGCTCCGTTATATAGACAGTCCGGAGAGACTGCTCTTTCGGCTTCCTCATCCTCACGGCAGCACACGCAACCGCACCTTGGCTATGAGACCTGTGATATCCAACCAACTTTGCCGATCAGGGATTCTACGGCGACTAGGTCACGTCATCCGGTAGCCAAGGATACGAGGCCTTCATTCTCTGGACATTCGCATATTAGAGCTCTGCAGGAGTGAACGTCCAAGGAGCTTCCAGCGGCTATATCTTATAAGACCGCAGCTCCACAGGCCTCTGTTGCGGATATGCTATCGCAGATAGCACAAATTATCGCAGCATCCCAGCAACTGAAGTAACTCTGTCAGATCAGGAATTATCCAACGATGCTGGGTTGGTATGTTCCACTGCAGGTTCAGGCACGGACGACCAAGAATTTCAAGTGGTCCGACAGGATGGTGAAAGGGATACGGATGAGTTGTATTTTCCCTTTTCGGAACAACATGATTGCCGTAGAGTGCATCCGGCATTATCATCGGGCGTTGTTCCTCCGGACCAAAATGCTGCGTTGCCGGATAAGAAACGGATAGCGCCACTGGATATAGAATTCTTAATCGGTTTAGGGACATCATCCCTTAGTTTCTGACATAGTCCAGATATGTTTCACGGACATTTGATCTGTTGAATGACTCTATATTTATATAACTTGCTACCTAAATGGGCAGGTCAGGTTTCTTATCGGCAATATGCTCTACATCTGCCTTTCATCATTTCATTGAATATTTTGGAAATGGCAGGACAGAGCATTCTGAGAGTTCTCTGCGTCTAGACGACCAGGTCAAGAACTAGTATTGTTTTACTGTCGTCTATGTCATTTCCAACCACGATGTTGGAAATAACAATATCGTCTAGCAGGGACAGCTTAGACGAATCATCGTATGCAGATCACCTTACCAGAACGTTATGATTACGTTTCAAAGGGAAAAGAATTCTAGGATGATAATATCCTTAAGAGTTCTTTGAAGGGCCTCACGTAAAACTCCATCCTTTAGTGGCAATATGGAGTTGGTTAGATGTGACGCGGCCCTGGCTACATCAACGCGTGTAGATAGTAAGGTGAAAAACTCTCTCAGAGTCGCTCCGGTCTCCGGAGAGTTTTCTTTGACTGCAAGCTTTCTGCAGTTTATGGTCAGTTAACTAAGAAAGCTTTAGACTCTCTGCTATTAAAATTCGCTTCCATATAGTCGGATTCAGCAGAGAAGAGTAGGACAGGCACTTCTGGGACGAATACGTCCAAGGGAAGTTCCTATAGAGGTTCCTATGCATCCTCTACGTCTTATTCTAGAGACCGTCAAGGTAGTGACTCAGATAGGGGCCGTAATTCTGACCGAGACATCCGGTCAGACGCCCCTAGGTCGACGAGGCGAGGTGCAGGCAGTGGAGGACATGGCTTCTCCTTCCGCAAGCCTCGCAGGACCAGGAGGTAATGGTTTTAACCTCCATCGTGTACTAGTGAGCAGAAGACTGTCAAGTTTCTCAGTGATTTGGGATTAGATTACGGACGTACCTTGGATTCAAGGGGTGATTTCGGAATTATTTAATTGTTCCTCAAACGAAATCCTCTGTTAACTCGGAGTCCAAGTTGGACTCAGCTTCCGTCAGTCAGTACGATAGACGCTCGCTTCCATCAGAAGTCCAGTCTCTTCTGGAATGATCGCGATAGAGATCGTAGAAATCCAGGAATTTCCAGGCTTCTACAACCATCCTTTTCTGGTTCTAAAACCAGACGGCTCGTTCCGTCCACTCATATTCTGAGCTGGATAACAAGCTGATCGTGGCTCCAAGTTTCTATATGGAGTCCATCCGATCGGTCAGAGCGAGTATTCAGGTGTACAACTATGCTACATGCATAGATTTCTAGTTGCATACTTTCACGTCAGGGTACATCAGGCATTCAGAAAGTATCTTTGCTTCTTTATCATAGGAATTGTGTTTCAGCACCGACCAATGTGTTTCGGTCTGAATCTAGTTCCTGGGCTTTCACTCGAATAACGAACTCGGTAATGACTCATTTCCGAGCTCATTCGTCTGCGGTAACATCAGCCTACCTGGACGACATTCTTCACAATGAGTTAACGCTTCAGAATGATGTGCAGATTCTGCTTCTATTGATCCGATGTCTCGGTTTCATAAGTAAACGAGGAGAAGTCAGATCTGGTTTCGCCCAAGTCATTTACCCACCGGGGGATGAGCTTCGAGACGCATAACATTCTCGTTCGTCTGCCGTTAACCAGAGCGCAGAACAATGTGCAGATTCTGCTTCTATTGATCCAATGTCTCGGTTTCATAAGTAAACGAGGAGAAGTCGGATCTGGTTTCATCCAAGTCATTTACCCGATGGGGATGAGCTTCGAGATGCATAACATTCTCGTTCGTCTGCCGTTAACCAGAGCGAAATTAATCAGTTGTTATACTCGCTATTGTCTTCGCTCAGACAAGGTCTCAGTGAGAGATCTCATGTGACTGATACGTTGTGCGGAACTGCCGTGATTTTATTCCAATGGGGCGGTTACGCATTTGTCCTCTCCAAATTTCTTTTAATTCAGAATTGGAGGGTGAAGATTAGTTCACTCGATACGGACATCTTCTTGTCAAATCAAGTGAATAAGAGATTCAGACTTGGGCAAGTTTTCAGTGCTTAACTAAGTAGTTCCACTGCAATTGCCAGATCCGAGTTTTACAGTTTTGACGGATGTCAGTCAAACACTTTGGGTAGTTCCATTAAACCCAACGGATTTGAAGTGCCAGGGTCTTTTGTTTCCGTAGTTCCTTATCAAGGACACAAACATCAAGAATGATGTCATTTTGGCTTGCGCTACGTTATTGATGAACGTTATTCAGAATGCTCATATGCTAATTCTGTCCGACAACTCGACAGTATTAGCATATTTTCGGAATTATGGAGGCACTCATTCCATCCTGTTATTCATGTTAACGGAAGGAATCTTTCGGTTGGTACTAGGACATCAAGTTCTTCTATTGGTCCATCATATTCTGGGTCGTCTGAATGTATTAGGAGACTCCCTTCATGGCGGTGCCGTTTGTTGCCACCAGAATGGACTTTCAACAAACAGATTCAATCAGATTGCTACCAAGAAGAGCGGCCAATGATCAACTTTTTCGCGACGCATCTCAACAATTAGTTGCAGACGTATGTGTCACAATGTTTGGATCTTCGAGCGTTTGCAGTAAACGCTCTATCGATCTTGTGAATGGAATAATAAGATATATGTATCTTCCAGTGCCGTTGATTTAACCGATATTGCTCAATGTAATTATTTCAATGCAAATTCTGTTGGTAGCTTCTCTAGATCCACAAAGACTGAGGATTAATTTACTCAGGCGTCTGTTGTGGGACATGCCGTGGAAGCTTCCTCCACATTTCGGTCCATTCTATGGTCAGATGGATTCAATCTGCTATCAGTTCTGCTAATGATTATATCTTCATTCAGCAGTCTGTGCGTTAGTTTTAAGCTCATGAAGTAAGAGTTCTTCTACATCACGAGGATGGCCCTCCCAGAGTTGGGAACTTTTGCCTCCCCGCTGCGTACATAACGCTTACCAGCCACTGGTTGTAAGAATGACTTTTGGCGGCAGTTTCGAGACCTCCTTGACACTGCGCATGCGCAGTGGAGTAAAAGTATGGAGGTCCATATAAGACATGTAATTTTTGGTTTTAGATGCAAATTTTGGGGATTGGGGGGTAAAATTTGCTTTTGGCCCTAAATATTTTAGAGTTAGCACCAGCTAAGTCTGGGTCATTGGTTGGTAAGTATAAAAAATATATAAATTACTATAAATTTTTTAACTTTCTTGCTTCTCAGCACTTCATTAACCCTTTACCTAATGCAGTTGATATCGAATTTTGTCATATTCATTATTTTCATGTTAAATGCTTTTTTAGCTCACCTGATTGCAAGTCAGTGTGAGCTATTGCTATCACTTGGCATCTGTCATCCATTAACTTTTGCAAACTTGGCTTCTTCTTCACAGCATTCAGCCAAATTCAAACATATATTACACAAACCATCCCTGGAGAAAACCCTTTCTATTTTGTTCAGATGAAGCGACTGCCTTCTTCGGGATCTGGTCAATGATGCCAAAGCCTGAAAATCTTTAAAAATCTTCTTCTCATGAACTCCCAGAGAGATTGCCTTGATATATGGTATGGAACTCTCTTTGGTGTTGAACATTAAAGTTTGTTCAAGGGAAGTTGGTAGATCAATATTTGAGCTCTTTGTGGGCACATACCCATTTTGGGCCCTGCCCAAAATTTCTATTTCAAGAACAAATGGGCTGATTTGAACCAAATTTGGCATGTGGTATAAGTGGGTCCAAAGTACTTGATTGATGCCAGAATTCTTTTTTTTTGTTGTAGCCCCGTGGGGATAAAAATAGAAAAAATTCAAATGCCCATATTTCCCAAACTACATGGAACAGAGAACTGTTATTTGGTATGAAGCATTCTTTTGACCAGTAGAATGGATTAAAAAAAAAGGTCCATCGGTTGTGTCAGGGTGTTCTGTAGGGGGTGTTTGAAAAAATGCTGAGTCAGCATATTTGCAAAAATTGAAAAAAAATATTTCTTCACAACCGCTGATCAGAATCTTTTGATATTTGGTATACAGCATCCATAGGATGGTCAAATACAAGTATGTTCAAATCGAGCCCCTCTGTTCATATTTGGGCTGAACACAGGAGCCCAAATAATTAACTTAGGGCACTATGGGGAATAAGCTTTAAAAATCTTCTTCTTCAGATCAAACAGTCAGATTCTTTTGATACTTGGTATACAACATCTCTACAGGGGTCAGATTGAAGTTTGTTCAAATTGACACCCTGGGTTAATATTTGGGCTTCCTATGTGAGCCTGAATATTAACTTGGTGCAATATGGGGAATAGTCTTTAAAAATCTTCTTCTTCAGATCCACAAGTCAAATTCTTTTTATATTTGGTATACAGCATCTCTAGGGGGTTTAGATTCAAGTTTGTTCAAATGGGATCCCTGGATGAATATTTGGGCTCTTTATTGGAGCCCAAATTTTAACTTAGTTCAATATGAGAAAAATTCTTTAAAAATCTTCTTTTTCAGACCCACTAGTGAGAATCCTTTCATATTTGGTATGTGACATCTCTAGAAGTGTAAGATTTGAATTTGTTCAAATTGAGTCGCTGGGTTAATATTTGGGCTTCCCATGGGAGCCTGATTATTAATTTAGTGCAATATGGGGAATTATCGTTTAAAAATCATCTCCTTCAAATCCAGCATTCAGATTCTTTTGATATTTGGTGTACAACACTTCTAGGAGGGTTAGATTGAAGGTTGTTCAAATCAGGTCCCTGGGTTAATATGTGGGCTTTTTATTGAAGCCCAAAGTTTAACTTGGTGCAATATGAGAAAATTTCTTGAAAATTCTTCTTCTTCAGGACCACCAGTGAGAATCCTTTCATATTTGGTATGTAACATCTCTAGGGAAAGTCAAATTCAAGTTTTCAAATAGAGTCACTTGTTTTTTCTTGTCTTTTTTTAATTTTTTTATTTATTTTTTTTTTGTTGTTGTGGGGGAGGTGGGGGGGGGGGGGGGGGGCACTAGAGAGAACCACAGTAGTTGAAAACAAAACAAAAATTTCGTTCAGTTGTTTTTTTAATACTTAACAAAACAGAGCTTGCTAGGAAGCTTTCCTAGGACCAGCAGAAATGAATGGCCAAAAAAGTTGCCTGAGGTTGTGTCATAGCAAATCAAAAAATTGCTCTTGCTGCTGATCACTTACTGATACACTCATCTCTTTTGACAATTTGAGCCAGGTGAGTGTTTTAGGCTCACTTGAGCCCCTTGCTAAAATAATTGTCTGGTTAAATGCTGGAAGCTCATATTTGAGCTTTATTCTGAAGAGCAAGTACTGTAACTTAAGGACTTCAAATTCAGTAAATGTGCTTCATATTGTCTTGAGAGTGGAGTTATTTAGTTGGTATGGCTTTGTCTTGTTATAGTTTATGGGAGAATGCTTGTAGGCTCTCTTCCATAAAATGTAACAACAGTTTTTAATGACCAAAGATAATTTTACCGAGCTACCAATTAACTCTCTGTCCAACACACCCAATATCAAAGTTTGTTACTAGCTCACCTGACTGAAAAAGTCAGGGGCAGGTTTAGTGATTACTTTCTGTCCGTCCGTCATCCAGCCGGCATGAACTTTACATTATCGCCTTATAAACCACTGGACCAAAGTAAACCAAATTTGATATGCATGTTCCTTATCATATGTCAATTAAAGTTTGTTCATATAAAGTTGCCATGCTAGCAAGGGGGCTTCAAAAGGGGCATTACTCTGACAGCACCCATAAATTGTTTTCCAAAATTGAAAAAGTCTTCTCCAGAATCATCAATTAGAATCTTCTGATATTTGGTATATAACATCTCTAGTGGGGGGTCAGATTCAAATTTGTTCAAAATGTCCCTATTGGAGCCTAAATTTTAGTTTAGTGCAATGTGAGGAAATTTCTTTAAAAATCTTCTTCAAATTTACCAGTCAGAATGGTTTCATATTTGGTATACAACATCTCTCAGAGGGTCAGATTCAAGTTTGTCCAAATCAGGTCCCTGGGTTAATATTTGGGCTCTCGATTGAAGCCCAAAGTTTAACTCGGTGCAATATGTGGAAATTTCTTTAAAAATCATCTTCAGATCCACCAATCAGAATCCTTTCATATTTGGTATACAACATCTCTAGGAGGGTCAGTTCAAGTTTCTTCAAATCGGGCCCCTTGGTTCATATTTGGGCTCTCTGTTGGAGCCAAAAGTTCAACTTAGTGCAATATGAGGACATTTCTTTAAAAATCTTCTTCTTCGGACCCACCTCTCAGAATTCTTTCATTTTTGGTATACAACATCTCTAGGGGACTCTGATTCATATTTGTTCAAATTGAGCCCCTGGGTTATTCCTTTGTGCCACCTATGGGAGCCTGCATTTTAACTAAGTGCAATATGAGGGAATTTTTGTTTAAATCTTCTTTGGATCCACCTGTCAGAATCCTTTCATATTTGGTATACAACATCTCTAGCAGGGACCTGCCCAGGGGGGAATTTTAGGGAGACTTCATGTCTCCCTCCAGAAAAAATAAGGAGACTGCAGAGTCAAGTAGGGAGACTTCATAGGCAAGTGGGGAAAATTAAGAATATTTTTGTACCACCCCCTGCCTTCATATTTTCAGCTCGTGGTCCTCCATTAACGTCTGATTAATCCAGGTCCATTTGTCTATGATGCATCTATGCCAGGTTAAAAAAAATCACAAAGTAATTATTGATTGAAAATCCCCCACTGCTACCCTCTCCTTCATGACCCCTCCCCTCTTCTTCGTGCCAATCCCACCAGCACCCTCCTGTGGTTGCCTTTCTCCAAAGACTACTCAGCTGATAATTTTCTAAACCTGCAAGTGTGAACAGGACCAGATGCAAGAAGGTTGCTTGGAAGGTACTTTGTAGTTTTTAAACAAAATACATTCTGGGGTGGAGTATTGGTAAAATAAATGTAATTCCGCATCATTAGCTCAACTTTGGCGAAGCCAAATTTGAGCTTTTGTCATGGCCCGTCGTCCGTCTGTCCGTATGTCAACAATTGGATACGGCTCGGGCTAGAGGCCGTATTTATGAACCGATCTTTACGAAATTTCTTGGGTACCTTTGTTATGATGCTGGGACGAGAACTAGTGTTTTGGGGTGCGGTCCGAAATTCAAGTTGGCTGCCAGCCACCATTTTGTACCGACGATGCAGAAATCTGTTTTTTGTACAGAACTTCCATATGAAAGCTCTGATTTGAATAATTTTTTGTATGAATGTTTAGTACCATGGGATACATCACATATAATACGGGTTTTTTTCTCGTACGTAAATTATGCAAATTCGACTAACTTTGGTGTATTTAGTGTTACTTTCAGCACTGTAAGTGCAAATGCCAATGCGCCTCGGGCTAGAGGCTGTAGTTATAAACCGATCTTTACGAAACGTATTGGGTACCTTTGGTATCACCATGGGACGAGAACGAGTGTTTTTGGGTGTGGTCCGAAATTCAAGATGGCCGATGGCAGCCATTTTGTACAAAATTAGGTGCAATCAGATTTTTGCACAGAACTTCCATATGAAAGCGCTGATTTGAAAAATTTTTGGTGTGAATGTTTAGTACCATGGGATACATCACATGTAATACGGGTTGTTTTCTCGTGCAGAAATTATGCAAATTAGATGAACTTTGAATTTTTCAGTGCTACTTACACACAGTAAGTACACATGTCAATACGGCTCGGGCTATTGGCTGTATTTATCAACTGATCTTCACGAAACTTCTTGGGTACCTCTGTTATCACCTTGGGACAAGAATGAGTGTTTCTGAGTGCAGTCCAAAATTCAAGATGGCTGCCAGTGGCCATTTTGTACCGAAATTAGGTCTAATCAGATTTTTGTACACAACTTCTATACGGCTCAGGCTAGAGGCCGTATTTGGGCTGTGAGCTGCCGAAAAGGGACCTTATAGGATATCCAATGAAAACAGAGACAGAAGTAAAAAACGAACGACGTAAAGATTGTGGGTGTGATCAAATAAGATTTATAAACACACGCAGCTTTTTATTTTTTTCTTTCCATACGAGGAACGCACAGATTTGATGTATTTAATAAATTAAAACTGGTTACCATAACTAAATAAATGTTTAATGTCAGAGATAGAATCAAACTCTCAAAACATTCTCTTTAATTCTGATGAATTGAACAGTTCTTTGCCAACGAAATAGCCGAGGCGACAGTGCAACACGCGTTCTTGACTTTCAAGAAGACGTGTTGACTACTGTGTAGCAAACCAGCGTCAGGCGTATCCAATTGTTTGGTTGTTTCCATATGACTTTACATGTTTCATATTAATCGATGACATTAATGTCATTTATCTCATACCTGTTGAAGATATAGCCCATGTATTATAGATTATCTATAACACATACCCCAATGTCATATAGATTGGAGACTCCAGATGAGTCGACATTTTGACACGAAATAATCCCCAAAACCCTTTTAAAAATGCAGAAAAGAACAAAAATGGTCGGTATAAGATAAATACAACAATACCATAGTGTGTTTTGATATGTTTGATATCTCAACTCGTTGAAAGTGAGTTTTTTTCGCTCGCTAATTTAAGCTGGTTGTGATACCAAATAACAAGATTTAATAGTTAATTTTTCTTTATTTTATATTTTGAAATAAATCAGAACAATAGCACATGAAAAAATAAAATAACAAAACTACAGAGAAGAAAATTCACGGAGGTATTTTGAAGTGTTTTTTTTTTTTTTTTCTATAGGCTGGTGCTAGGCAAAGGTTTTGTATTTTTTTTCCATATTGCCTGAGTCCAGTGGAAAACACACCCTTGTAAGCGGATGTCGGGGAATACTGTTCGGAATGCACCCCAAACTGCTGCCTCAAAATCCATCACAGTTATTTCAAAAGCTCCAGATGATAAATGTCCCTTCAAAAATTTCAAAATTTGTATATAGTCCTCTTTTGTTCGCCTAGATATTAAAACGAATATAAGATGAACCTGGGTCATAAAATATATTTTTGAAACGAGAAATGTCAAGAAAAAAGAAGGAATTTTCTATTATACATACCCATTATTGGCGTGTCGTCGTTTCATTTTTGTTTCTACCACTGTAATAAATAACTATGTGACATTCGGTGAAAATTTGCGGGTATATATTCACAAATTGTGTTTTTAGCTCAACTTTGACGAAGTCAAATTTGAGCTATTGTCATGGCCCGTCGTCCGTCTGTCCGTACGTCAACAATTGGCTATGGCTCGGGCTAGAGGTCGTATTTATGAACCGATCTTTATGAAACTTCTTGTGTATCTTTGTTATGACCCTGGGACGGGAAGGAGTGTTTTTAGGTGTGGTCCGAAATTCAAGATGGCTGCCAGCGGCCATTTTGTACCGATGATGCAAAAATCAGTTTTTTGTACAGAACTTCTGTATGAAAGTCCTGATTTGAATAAAGTTTTGTATAAATGTTTAGTACCATGGGATACATCACATATAATACGGGTTTTTTTCTCGTGCGTAAATTATGCAAATTAGACTGACTTTGATTTATTTAGTGTTACTTTCAGAGCTGTAAGTGCCAAGCTGCTATGGCTCGGGCTAGAGGCCGTATTTATGAACCGATCTTTACGAAACTTCTTGGGTACCTTTGTTATGACTGTGGGACAAGAACGAGTGTTTTTGGGTGCGGTCCAAAATTCAAGATGGCTGCCAGCTGCCATTTTGTACCGTCGATGCAGAAATCTGTTTTTTGTACAGAACTTCCATATGAAAGCTCTGATTTGAATAATTTTTTGTATGAATGTTTAGTACCATGGGATACATCACATATAATACGGGTTTTTTTCTCGTGCGTAAATTATGCAAAATAGACTAACTTTGATGTTTTTTGGTGTTACTTTCAGCACTGTAAGTGCAAATGCCAATACGGCTCGGGCTAGAGGCCGTATTTATGAACCGATCTTTACGAAACTTCTTGGGTACCTTTGTTATCACCGTGGGACGAGAACGAGTGAGTGTTTTGGGGTCCGGTCCGAAATTCAAGATGGCCGATGGCAGCCATTTTGTACGAAATTTGGTGCAATCAGATTTTTGCACAGAACTTCCTTATGAAAGCGCTGATTTGAATAATTTTTGGTGTGAATGTTTAGTACCATGGGATACATCACATATAATACGGGTTTTTTTCTCGTGCAGAAATTATGCAAATTAGATGAACTTTGATTTTTTCAGTGCTCGGGCTAGAGTCTGTATTTATGAAGCGATCTTCACGAAACGTCTTGGGTACCTTTGTTATCACCTTGGGACGAGAACGAGTGTTTCTGGGTGCGGTCCAAAATTTAAGATGGCTGCCAGTGGCCATTTTGTATCGAAATTAGGTCTAATCAGTTTTTTGTACACAACTTCTATACGGCTCAGGCTAGATGCCGTATTTATGAACCGATCATTACGAAACTTCTTGGGTACCTTTGTTGTTACCGTGGGGTGAGAATGAGTGCTTTTGGGCGTGGTCCGAAATTCAAGATGGCCACCAGCAGCCATTTTGTACCAAAATTAGTGCAATCAGTCTTTTGTACAGAACTTCTGTAGGAAAGTTCTGATTTTAATAAATTTTTGTATGAATGTTTAGTAACATGGAATACATCACATATAGTACGGGTTTTTTTCTCGTGCAGAAATTATGCAAATTAGATGAACTTTGATGTATTCAGTGCTACTTATACTCTGTAAGTGCACATGTCAATACGGCTCGGGCTAGAGGCTGTATTTATGAACCGATCTTCACAAAACTTCTTGGGTACCTTTGTTATCACCTTGGGACGAGAACGAGTGTTTCTGGGTGCGGCCCAAAATTCAAGATGGCTGCCAGTGGCCATTTTGTACCGAAATTAGGTCCAATCAGTTTTTTGTCACAACTTCTACACAGCTCATATTTGTGAACTGATCTTCACGAAACTTCTTGGGTACCTTTGTTTTCACCTTGGGACAGGAATGAGTGTGTTTTGGGGTGCCTTTGTTGTCACTGTGCTATGAGAACAAATATTTTGGGGTTCAGTCAGACCCACTCTGGGACTCAAAGATTTTTAGTCGAGTTGTGATGAAGTCAAACTCGACTTATAGTTTGGTGAATGGCGGGCGGGCGTAAACAATTGGTTTCCGGATGATAACTTGACAGTGGTTCAACTCACATTCATTAAACTTCATACGTAGGTTGGTCTTGGTGGGAGGAAGAACTCTATTGATTTTGGACATGCTACGTCGAAGGTCAAGGTCACAGTGACCTTGACTGTAGTAAATCTTAAACAATTGGTTTCCGGATGATAACTTGATAATGGTTCAACTCACATTCATGAAACTTCATAGGTAGATTGGCCTTGGTGAGGGGAAGAACCCTATTGATTTTGGACTCACTACGTCAAAGGTCAAGGTCAACGTGACCTTGAACATAGTAAATCGCAACAATTCCTTTCCGGATGATAACTTGATAGTAGTTCAACCTACATTCATGAAATTTTGTGCTGTCACAACTCGACATTGGATCGGTGATCCTATCGGCATTTTTTCTAGTTTAGCATCTGACTGTCACCCACCTTTACAATACTTTTCCTATACATTTGTTACAGGCTACGGTCAGTATTTATGTACAGACCATTACAATACTTTATATGTACCTTTGTTATCAGGTCCTTACCTAGATGTTTGTCATTGCTGTGTCACATACTATACATGTACATGTCTTTGTCTTGACAAGTTGAGCTACAGTGTCATTGACACTTTCATTATAAACACTTTTGATGTCACATCAAAGAGGTATTAAAAACTCATCAGCATACATGTCTTATTCTAATCAAAACAATAAGCATGAGTTTGTTTTGTACAACTTTTTGATGTTACTTCAAAAGATCCCACATCAAAGTACATTAAAATCAACCTGACAAAAATTTGAAAATAATTCAGTGTTGGAGGAAATTTGAAAATAATTCAGTGTTACAGATCCATGCCTTGGATGTTTCGTCGAAAACCCATAAGACGATTCGTCGTGATTGTAATTTGGACGATTCGTCGTTACGACGAATCTACAGTCACGACGAATCGTCCAGATATCCATTTTTTTTTGTTGTTTTTGTTTTTATTTGAAGTTCCCGTGTGGCGTAAAAATGACTGAAGTTGTCTGTTCTGTATTCAAGCTCTACTCTACGTCACTAGATCATACTACTGACAAAGCCTTGCGGTGTTCTATTTTTTAACAGCATAGTTGGACTGTGAAATTGAACGTGATTTATTTTCCACAGCCCTGGCTACAGCATGTCCACAGCCTACATTCTTTACAACCCCAAAAGCCACACCACCTCGTGTCAAGCGCAGTAACTTGTGACCAGTGTCGATGCTACGGGTGGGGGTGAGGTGAAGGGCATTTACCCGGTCCCCAAACATAGATTTTGCCAGCCATCCCCTTTCTCCCATTCATCACAAACACTTTCACACACCCTATCTCACACAAACATTGACTCTGATTTTTTTTTCGCTATTCCCATACACACCCAGTCGATGAACTTATTCAGTAAAGAATTATAAGCTCGAAATTCAAATGCAGTTAGGCTACACAGTTTGTGAATCTTGCCCTCAAAATATGGGTCGTAGGCCCTACCTCATTATTTTCAACGTTCAAAAACTGTGTAATTTTACTGTAAACCTTTAAAAGCCACCAGAATAGTCCGAAAGCACAATTTTTTGTCTGTTTTTTTTTATCTGGGAGGAGAGATCTGGGCACTTTAGAAGAATTGAATCACCTCACCACCCCCCCCCCCCCCCCCCCAAAAAAAAAAATAATCTAAACAAATAAATAAATAAATAAAAATAAAACCCTCCAATAAAAAATCTTCAAGGATTGCTTCTGCCTTAAAAATTATTGATATGCACCTCTACTCCCACCCCCTCATGCCAGAATATTTAGCGCCGCCCCTGCTACTGGTCAACTTAGGTAGCTCACAATTGTGTCAGTTTTTCTTTCAATTGGAGCCTAATTAATTTTGTGATCGTGATGCAACTCAACTATATTTATTTAACAAAATTCTTAAAAATGACAAAATAACCTCTGGTGGGGTCAGAAAAACATTTCCACATTTATTTCACTGATAAAAGACCTTTGAGCATTGTTATATCTTTGGTGGTCACTTAAGAACATGATAGGTAAAAGATATAGGTTTTATTTGCTTTGAAAGTTACTTCTTCTGTTTTCATATTTCTCATCAAAATTGGATTTTTGCACACACAACCACACACAAAATGGCTCAAATTTTATTTTTAGGTAGTCCAGGGGCGGAATGTTGCTTTTTCGGCCTCGTGTATTTTTTTTTTACAGCTGACCTCCCACCATTCCTAGTGAACTGAAGTCCCTTGGTGACAATTGAGTTCTTTTTTCTGATGAAACATGAAAGAATAATCTTGTTCGAATGATTGCTTGGGTGGTAAGGTACACTGCATGTAAGCCTGAAATAATTAGATGATGTAATTTCACTGCAGCATGATGCCAGCATCACAAACACGCATACACAACAGCACAGAATGGAAAACTCGAGAGCGCGGTTGGGGGTGGGGTGGGGGAGTAAACATAATACACTAGGTCCGAAAAGTAATGTTCCGCCTTGGACTATCCAGAAAAACAATTTGAGCATAAACAAAAATTGTCTTTTTTTTTGGGGGGGGGGGGGAGGGGCAAGGGGTGGGAGGGGGGACAATTTTTTTTCAATCTTGATGTACGATAACCTTTAAAAAAATATCTTTCAAGGTAAATGAAACCGTCATGTTCTTAAATGACCACTAACGACATGCATGACAATGCTCAAAAGTCTTCTATTACTGAATGTAAAAAAAGTTGATTTGAAAAATTGCTTCGATCTCGGCGGACCCCCTCGCCCCGGGACCCTGTACCTTGCAGTTTTTATCCGCCCACCTCCCCCAACAAATCGTGTTTTTATTTATTTTTTACAACTGATCCACCCCCTCCCTCCCTGCACCCCACCCCTGGGAATACTGAGAGACAAAAACAATACTTACCACTTTATCGTGTAAAATAATTTATTTTGCACAGTATTGTTTTTGTTTGCTTGTTTAGGTTTTTTGCGTGTCTTGTTCACTGATCTCTTTTCTCCTGGAACTAGCGAGAGGTGGTTGGGAATGGGAGTTGTCTTGAAAAACTAAAAACTACAGTCGGAAGTAGATAACTCAAAATCGGATGATTCGAATATATGAGATTACTCTAAGTTGGCAATCGGTCCTAGCAATCAGGGATTAGCAGTCCCCCTCCACCCCTCCCAGGAAATATGGACTGTCACTGTTCTATATTTATTTTCTGAGAGGTGTGGAGGTGGTTCCATTGTCCAGATTACAAGTTTCTGTGTTCTTGTGTTCAAGGCTTCCAAATCCCTCAAATACATCTGAAGTGCATAACTCGAAGACCGGGATAAGTCGAAGTTATTGGTCGGTCCCGTAAACATCGAGTTTCTACTGTACATGTGAATTGTGATTCTGCAAAAAGTGTTAATGGAGGTGTCAAAAAGTGCTGAATGGCAACAACATTTAGAATTGGGAAGACAGTTTTGCAGTACATTGCACTTCAAGATAATTTGCTAATGTTTGCTCAAATAAATAAATCAGTTTTTTCCTAAAATTATGTTGTTGTCTTCAAGTTTTCTTTTCATGCCATTTCATTTCAAAGAAAATGATGGCGTTTGTCAGCCAACATTTTACCTAGGCAACAAAATATTGCAGGTGCCTCTCTGTGCATGTATGCGTGTATTGGTTGATCCTGACTCCTCGATCCACTTACAGATTCGTGTTTAGAGCCTCCGACAAATATGCTTACTGAAAAATCATAACGCCTCCAATTTTTTTTCTACTACATGTAATTTATTGGTTGGTACTGAGAAATTAATAATAGAAGAAATGTTGTCACCAAGATGAGATACGCGATTGCTCATTCCCATAATTTGTTTGTAACTTTAGAGTAAGTGTCAGTGACCCCCCCCCCCCCCCCCCCAAAACAAAAAAAAAAAAGAAAAAAAAAAAAAAAAAAGAAAAAAAAACAAACCTGTCCAGAGACGTCAGGTTTCAGAAATATGGGTAGCCTGAGCAGCCTCGAGTAGAAGCTCAATTTTTTCTTACACTCATAACATCCAGATCCCAAAGTGGTCTGGCCGACGGCTGGCATAATTGGAGTTCTGGGGGGAGGGGGGGGGGGGGGGGGGGGGGTGTTACCCCAGGTAAATTTGGATTTGTGGAGGCTCTCAGAAAGTTTCTGAACGCATTCTGAGCTCCAGAATGTGGATCATTTCAACAGGAAAATGGGTATTTTGAACAATATGACAAAATTCCCTGCCAAATGTGGGTGCCCTTCAAATGTGAGGCCCTGTGCGTCCGCCCAGTCTACCCATTCTTAAATACGGCACTAAGGTTACCTGACTGCTCTGGGAATATTTGTTTCAGTTTTTCTCATCGAATAAAGGGATATATGACCTATTTGTGGCCTATAACAGCCTCTCCCAACAAAAGGAGTAAAACTTGTGACAGTATATATCAGTCACCATTTTAGGTTTCTTGTATAGAAGTCTCATACGGACCATTAGCTGAACCTAACTTTGATTAAATACAATTTGCGATTCATGTATTTATTTATTGGTGCCAGCATCAAGGCTATATCATGACTCAACATAACTATTAAGTCAAGTCTTGCTAATCATTTATGCCTATGTTTCCCACTTACTGAGCGATGGCACCCATGCAGTGGCATTGGTAACCAAGTCCTATTTTACCAATGGAGACGGGGCGCGGTGGCTCAGTTGGTAGAGGTGC
This sequence comes from Pictodentalium vernedei, assembly GCA_031216915.1. Taxonomy (NCBI): domain Eukaryota; kingdom Metazoa; phylum Mollusca; class Scaphopoda; order Dentaliida; family Dentaliidae; genus Pictodentalium; species Pictodentalium vernedei. Next base: position 555,162,593 of record CM062295.1, on the reverse strand, counting down.
AGGCTGCAAGCCGAGAGGTCCTCGGTTTGAATCCCACCTGCGGCAACCGCGTTGTGTCCTTGGGCAAGACACTTCACCCCGATTGCCTACACGGGGGCACGATGACGCTGTGTACTGAGGCGTACTGCACGTCGATGGTGCGCATGTCTTCAACCAATCTAACCCTGCCTGTGCTGCGGTGCAGAGTACAGAGTTACGATGTTGGAGAGCTGACAGCTGCTCGTCGTTGGTCGGTGGTTCTCTCCGGGTACTCCGGCTTCCTCCACCCGTAAAACTGTCACGGTCACGATTAGCCATTGTGCATAAGTATGTGACCTTAAACACCAATAAATAAATAAATACCAATGGAGACAGGTGGAGGAGAACAATCTACATAGGTGGACATGCAGACTTTTATATCGTGGGAGGCCCACGGGAAGAAGTTTTGAGATTGATACACATACCCCAACATGCGGTCAAACACACTGAGCTTCATAACCCCTCCCGGCAAAGATTGGGACTAATGACACTCAGGCAACTTTCGAAGGAAACTCACATAGGTCTTGGCTGAATCAACATTTGATTTCAAGACATTTTAACATTAAAATTATTCAGTAGTTGGATGGCCCGCTCCACGAATTATATAGGGCCTACATGTTCAGACCCAAACGTGTTTCAATGTTATGTTTAAAATCGTGACGCATTTTAGAGTTACGCTTCACCACAACTAAATGCGTTTAGAAATTCCACACGAAGTTGTGTTTTGGAGCAACTGAATATCTTAACACGTTCCGGTATTGGACAGAAACTGACGAGAAAAAAACAACACTTTTGCACGTAATCCTTGCACTTCAGAGGTGCTGAGAAATTGAAAACGAGATTTTGTAAGCATTTTGGTGTTTAAATTCCAAACCGAAATACGTGCTTTGCATAAATGACCCTCAGAAATCATGTCTTTGTCTTGTGAATATCAATTAATGTAAAGCTTGTTAGGGGACAATAGATAATTCTCTATGCAGAGCTGTGCAAATGGAAGACCAAAGAGTCACTGGTACTGCATAGAGAATAATAAAATTTTAATGCAGTAGTGTTGTATGTGAATCCATCCATGAATAAATCTCTAAGAATTGTTTTCCTGAAGTCGTCATTAAGTTGGACGGGATATGTTATAGGCATAATATATCATGCTGGCTGGGAGTGAGTACGCACTACCAGTGGTTGGAGATTTGGTGTTACAGGACGCGGAGAGTGTATGATCATTAAATCACCCGCAGAGTGGAGATTCCACCTGAGCAATAATTACACATTTATTGGAAAACATAACCATCACCGTCACAAGCAAAGTTCCAGCCAATGGACCCCCGGGTTAAACCCAGAGGTCCATTAGCTGAAACATTGCTTGTGTTTTATGTCCAGAATTTGAAAGTGATAATTTGGGTGATAACTTCACTCCGCAGGTGATTTAGTTACAATCCACTCTCCATGTACTGTTGTTCTCTCGAGAAAAATTTGTCATCCATGCTCTGATGCCTTTCCGACGTTGTGCACGTTGGCCCATATTGCCATAACTGAGGATAGCACTGTAAAATTTCTGTTGTTCCCATTTCTTCTGCTTTTTTTTTTGTTTTTTTTTTTGCTGTATTATTGTCTGTTTTCAGCCTACGAGTTATATTGGTGAGGAGGGTCGTGTGTTGATGGATTTTCTTTATTCAATTTGCCGATGCATGGAAAGCAGCCGAAAACGTGCAAAAAGCATCTCCCCCAACAAAAAACAAACAAAAAACAAAAAAATGAACAGAAAATAAACAAAAATGAAAAACCTGACATCTCAGGAAAACAAATCTTTTTCAAAACTTTCTTTGAAGATTGCTCCTCTCACACCATGAATTGAACCACATCCACTGTGAATTTAAGCTCAGATGGTAGTTTGTTATCTTCCTTCACTCTTAAATATTGCATTTTTTTCGAAAAAGAAATAACTTGTTACTGTTCGCTGAACGTTCACATTTTCACGAGAGATAACGTTGCACATATGCATCATATAAGTATTACGTTGAAACGTCAAACGGTGGATTCAAGTTAAGGGGCTCTTGGACATCCCACTTCACACGTCGCGTTGACCCATTTATAAATATCAGATGAACCTAAAGTAAACTTTGTTGGAATCCTCGATTTCCGGAGAGTAGAGATGAAACTCTAACTCAATTTCGAATTTTTGACCCCTAAGGTCCTTTTTCGCAGCTTATGGCCCATTTATGAACCGATCTTTACGAAACTTCTTGGGTACTTTTGTTATCACCGTGGGATGAGAACGAGTGTTTTTGGGTGTGGTCCGAAATTCAAGATGGCCACCAGCAGCCATTTTGTACCAAAATTAGTGCAATCAGCCTTTTGTACAGTACCTCTGTATGAAAGGGGAGCGCGGTAGCTCAGTAGGTAGAGGTGCAGGCTGCAAGCCGAGAGGTCCTCGGTTCAAATCCCACCTGCGGCAACCGCGTTGTGTCCTTGGGCAAGACACTTCATTTCCATTGCCCGCGTGGGGGCACGATGACGCCGTGTACTAAGGCGTACTGCACGTCGATGGTACGCATGTCTTCAACCAATCTCACCCTGCCTGTGCTGCAGTGCGGAGTTACGATGTTGGGGAGCTGGCAGCTGCTCGTCGTTGCTCGGTGGTTCTCTCCGGGTACTCCGGCTTCCTCCACCCGTAAAACTGTCACGGTCATGATTAGCCATTGTGCATAAATATGTGACCTTAAACATCAATAAATAAATAAATATTCTGTATGAAAGTTCTGATTTGAATAAATTTTTGTATGAATGTTTAATAAAATGGAATACATCGCATATAGTACGGATTTTTTTCTCGTGCAGAAATTATGCAAATTAGATGAATTTTGATTTATTTAGTGCTACTTATACACTGTAAGTGCACATGTCAATACAGCTCGGGCTAGAGGCTGTATTTATCAACCGATCTTCACGAAACTTCTTGGGTACCTTTGTTATCACCTTGGGACGAAAACGAGTGTTTCTGAGTGCGGTCCAAAATTCAAGATGGCTGCCAGTGCCCATTTTGTACCGAAATTAGGCCCAATCAGTTTTTTGTCACAACTTCTCTACAGCTAGTATTTATGAACTGATCTTCACGAAACTTCTTGGGTACCTTTTTTTCACCTTGGGACAGGAATGAGTGTGTTTTGGGGTGCCTTTGTTATCACTGTGCTATGAGAACAAATATTGTTGGGTTCAGTCAAACCCATTCTGGGACTCAAATTTCTTTTCTGGTTTAGCATCTGACTGTCACCCACCTTTACAATACTTTACCTATACATTTGTTACAGGCTATGGTCAGTATTTATGTACAGACCGTTACAATACTTTATATGTACCTTTGTTATCAGGCCATTACCTAGATGTTTGTCATTGCTGTGTCACATACTATACATGTACATGTCTTGACAAGTTGAGCTACAGTGTCATTGACACTTTCATTTTTATATGCTGGTTTTGAAAAAACGGGAGTATTATGTTATGGCTTTGTCTGTCTGTCCTGTCCATCCGTCCGTCAATCTGTAAAAAAATTTTTGTGTCGCCTACTCCAAAGTTAACATGCTACATTGTTCAAACTTTGCACACATATTGATCAGTAATTGCCGTTGGACATGTGACAAGAGCAGGTAACTCCATTTTGTATTTCCAGAATTATGCCCCTGTTAGTACTACTTAAAACATTACAGTATTGTGTCGCCTTCTCCTTCAACATTTTACATGCTATATTGTTCAAACTTTGCACACATGTCAGATGTTGATCACCAATTGCCATTGTGCATGTGACAAGAGCAGGTAACTCTGTTTTGTATTTCCAGAGTTATTCCCCCTTTTAGCACTTAAAACATTACAGTATTGTATCGCCTACTCCTTCAACATTTTACATGTAAAATTGTTCAAACTTTGCACACATGGTGATCACCACGGGCGTATGTTGCCCCGCTGGGCGGTGCTCTTATTATGGTATTTCAGGGGTCACTCCGCATCATTTCGGTATTTAGAAGGACCCCTTTTTATACGCCCGTCAATTTTTGACAGACGTATTATGTTATGGCATTGTCTGTCTGTCTGTCTGTCTGTCTGTCCATAAACAATTTTTGTGTCGTCTACTCCTCCAAAGGTTTACATGCTACATTGTTCAAACTTTGCACACATGTTGATCAGTAATTGCAGTTGTGCATGTGGCAAGTACAGGTAACTCTGTTTTGTATTTCCAGAGTTATGCCCCCTTTTAGTACTTAAAATTTTACAGTATTGTGGCGCTTACTCCTTCAACATTTTACATGCTATATTGTTCAAACTTTGCACACATGTTGATCACCAATTGCCGTTGTGCATGTGACAAGTGCAGGTAACTCTGTTTTGTATTTCCAGAGTTATGCCCCCCCTTTTAGTACTTAGGTTCCACTCTACAGTTTCGCACTATTGCACAGGGGTGAAATTCTAAACTTAGGGCATATGTTGAAACTAAGGCCATGTAAAATAGAGATATATTTTTAGTATTAGATATATGATTACATAAGGCTTTTTGTTGGACAAGAGAATTTGAAGTTTTACTCCCAAAGTTGGAGTCTGATACATAGGGGTAAATTACCAGATGAATTTTGGGAAATAGTGGCTTCGAAAAATTAGCTATTTTTGAAAATGTAATTTTTACACAGGTTTGTTACCAGACAGGTAACTAAAAAATGAAACGGAAACATATAAAAACTTTTTGGCATTTTAGAAACGGGATGCTCTGCCCCAGGGGTAAGTAGGTGGCATTGGTGGGAAAATTCTGCTTTTGAGGCTGCTGAGTGGCTGAAAATGACTGGTTTCAGCATTTTTCATGCAATTTTTCAGATTGAAGTCTTGCCTTTGACAATAAATTATTCCACCCACATTCAGATTGTTTATTTCTACTTAGTCAGATAGTGTTATATGTTTTTTGTTGATTTGGGAAATGTAATACATGTTGTGGGTTAGATAACTAACTTACAGATTTTCCCCGTGGGAACACCTGGAAGTAAGCAGCACTTGTTTACTGTGGTAAACCAGTTCCGCTTTACTAGTAAAATAGGACCCAGTCACCAATGCTTGGGGTGAAAGTCCTCTAAAATGGGCAACATGTTGATCAACGATTGACTAAACTAGACTTCATCTCCATGTTGTGTCACGATTAGCCATGGTGCATAAATATGTGACGTTAACCACCAACAAAACAAACAAACTAACTTACAGAATATTTGCATTTGAAGAGAGTGTATGGCATGTCATTTTTGGAAATGCCTGGAAATTGTGGAGCGGAACCTTAAAACATTACAGTATTTTGTCGACTTCTCCTTCAACATTTTACATGCTATATTGTTCAAACTTTGCACACATGTTGATCACCAATTGCCGTTGTGCATGTGACAAGAGCAGGTAATTCCATTTTGTATTTCCAGAGTTATGCCCCTGTTTAGTACTTAAAACATTACGGTATTGTGTCGCCTTCTCCTTCAACATTTTCCATGCTATATTGTTCAAACTTTGCACACATGGTGATCACCAATTGCCGTTGTGCATGTGACAAGAGCTGGTAACTGTGTTTTGAATTTCCAGAGTTATGCCCCCTTTTAGTACTTAAAACATTACAGTATTGTGTCGCCTACTCCTTCGACATTTTACATGCTATATTGTTCAAACTTTGCACACATGTTGATCACCAATTGCCGTTGTGCATGTGACAAGAGCAGGTAACACTGTTTTGTATTTCCAGAGTTATGCCCCCTTTTAGTACTTGAAACATTACACTATTGTGTCGCCTACTCCAACATTTTACTTGCTTTATTGTTCAAACTTTGCACCCATGTTGATCATCAATTGTCGTTGTGCATGTGACAGGAGCAGATAACAACATTTTATTTTTAAACGAAGAGAATCCTCACCGTTTATAGCTGTTATAATCCTCAAAATGTCTTTTTCCTTGGTGTCACTTATCGTCAATCGTTATCAATGAAGATAACCTGTCAATGAATGGAGGCTACCATTGTAAACGGCGAGGAGAATCTTCTACAGCAGCCTTGCAGCCCTTAAGAAGTTATCTTATGAATAAAATGTATGCTACCATTTGTTTTATTTTGTAAAGACCTCAGATCGCTTAACGTGAAAATGTGAAAACAGGTGAATTACCCTTTACCCCAGACAGGGCAGGGGAATGGGCTATGATTGGAGGGGGAGGTTGGGGGGGGGGGACACAGACATAGTCGAGTCAACAAAAATTTCAAACTTTACCCTAGAGAAACTTGTGCATGTTCCAATTTTGATGGGCGTATATGTTGCCCCGCTAGGCGGTGCTCTTGTTCAAGATCCTTCATATGCACACTTGTGCCCTGTACAAAGCTTTTCTTGTCATCACTGAAGTTTTTATTTTTTTCATGTGTTTCAATTTCATTTGTGTTTCTCTGGGAATTGACGGTCCAACAGTTAACAGTCGTCAGCAAAATGAAATAAAAATACAGTGTTAGAAAATATGTTCGTTGCACACGCACTGGACGAATTATCGGATTTTATCAATTTTAATAAAATATATATTATATTATCAATTCTAAAAAAAGTACTTTTTTAGTACTGATAATATATATATTTTATTAAAATGGATAAAATCTTATAATAGGTCGAGTGCCTATGGTCCGTTGTGTATACATTTTCATCAGAGAATTTTCGGCATCCTAAGCGACGTAACCAACTTTCAAACTGGGTTATTTTGTCGAGTAGCGTAAGTCACCTATTTTCATTTCAACACTTGAAGCTCCATCTGAAACGGAACAAAATAGAAATAAAAAATCCGCAAAAAGCGACAATGGACAATTGATTCTCGTGTGATTTCAAATAAATGGTCGCTTATTTGACGAATGAATCACTCACTCAGTTCAGCCTTTCCATTTTGGCCAATTTTACAGGGCGACTTGTAATCGCCCCGACTATTTTTCTAGGCGACTTTGGGCTTGGAAGGGCAACATAATTGCCCTAGTTGCTCTCACAGCTGGTCCCTGATCTCTAGGTGGGTCTGATTCAAGTTTCAAAAATTGGGCCCCTGGGATAATATTTTGGCTCTCTATTGGAGCCGAAGGTTTAACTTTGTGCAGAATGAGGACATTTCTTTAAAAAAAAACCTTCTTCAGATCCACAAGTCAGAATTCGTTCATATTTGGTATATAACATCTCAATGGGGATCAGATTCAAGTTTGTTCAACTTGAGTCCCAGGCTTAATATTTGGCTCACTAATGGGAGGGAGGGGGATGCAGGGGGAGGTAGCAGTTTAGGTTCAAGTTTGTTCAAATCCATTCCTTCGTGTTTTTCCATAAAATTTGCCTTCCAGGACTTCATTCCTTTGTAGTGTTGATGAACCATGTCCAACTGAATGTGACCCCAAATGCTTCTTTGAACCTCTTTGTCAGGTGAGCGATAATGGCCCCTTGGGTCTCTTGTTTTAATTATTGTTTTCAAATTTTTCAAAATATTTCAACAAAACCATATCATGTGACTCTCATTGGAACAAATTCATTCCAATGAGGGGTCACATTTTATGGTTTGTTGAAATTTTTATTTTAGAAATTTTTTTTTTTTCAACTGCTCAATTTGTAAATTACACAGGTGGATGCAGCTGATTCGCTAGGTAAAGGTTAATAAAAACATCTGCAAATTTTAACTTGTATAGTACACAGTGGTGCTCTTTATGTTGTAGATGTCACTTATAGCGAGACTAAACAGAGTAAGATTTTTGCATGTGACATTATATTATATATATATATATATATATATATATTGAAAGGGTGAGATTGTGATGATTAATGTCTTCCTGTTAGTGTGAATTGATTGTTGTGGAATAGGTTGAATGTGCATCATTTTGAGTAATGTGGTTTACCATCCTTTCATTTCGCTGTGGGAAGCAAGTTTAAAGTTTTCACATTTGACGGTAACTACTTTTCGTTTCCATGTCTTAAATCACTGGTGGGAAACTATCGGAAACAATTTTTTGGTTACATGGTATCTTTCCATGGGAATGACATTAGAAAAATAGATCTTTTGGGTGAAAAATATTTGCTACAACTTGCTATTTATCAAGAATTTTAATACCAACAAGTTTTGAAGCTGATTGTTCACAGTTCATCTGCAAATCTCTGATAAAAACTACATGTAACATGTGTACTCTCTGGATCTAAATAAATGTACCTGTATGTTTAATATTTCTGTTGAAACTTTCACACACCCATGGTGCATATTTGGATCCTGACGTTTTTTTTATTTTCTAGTTTTCAGAATTCATATCAAGTTCCCAAAAAGCTATTTGCAGTAACAATAAACACTTCCATATAACAAAACAAGTTCTAAAATGTGGTGTAGTGCTCAGGAGTTGGATAAATGCATTTTATCAATCACTACCCCTCAGAGACAGTATTGAATTCATATTGTTCTGTGGTTTTTTTTTTGCAAAAGGGGGATGGGGGAAGGCTAGGGGGAGGGCAGGATCTGGGTTGTTGGGATTGAGGGTGGGCACGCTACTGAAATTTCTCCAAAAGCTGTACTCAGCACAAAACTCACTGTAACTTGTGTTGAAAATGTGATGGTCTGTTGTCTATTACTCAAGGGAGGCTACTCAGATAATAGGATTAAAGGTTGATTTTCTTTACACAATTTAATGTTTAATGGTTTTAATTATTAAATGGACAATAGAAATGTTGTTTTATATGGACAAAGTGAACTTGAAGTTATTCTCCATTTATCTGAATGTTAAAGTCAAAAAGTATCTGATAGAAGAGCCTGCAATATATTTTAGTTTGCCCATGCAAAACTATCTTCAGCACATCTTTGGAATACATAAAACATTCTTTATTACATGCCTGTTCTTTGAAATCCCCATCTACAGGCACACTAAACAATGTGGAAAATGAAAATCTGTTCTGCACATATGTGTGGATTGGAAATCATTCGCAGACGACTTTTAAATAGAAGCAAAGTTTCACTGAAATTTTGTAGAAATAGTGCAATGCAATTTCAGTTTGAATGGCTAGCGATAGCTGAAAATCATCCCCTGAGTTCCAATGTGTTCTATGTGCCAGTAGGCACATAGAACACATTGGAACTCATGTGACAAAACAGTAAAACGGGCCCCCCTCGCAAATTTTGTTGACGATAAAATGTGTTCTTTTTGTTGATAGTTGTCAAATGAATTGCCGAGTGTCCTTCCAGTAATTGTTTTTTTTCTATAGATGTGAAGGCATGTAATAAACACAGAATGACACATGCATGTGAATGGGTTAATTGATATGGCATTTGTGCCATCGTGGAAGGATGAAACTTGAGGCCTGTTCATTGTTGATGGTTTCAGTGTCATACATACACAGAACAACACATGCGTGGCCTCTATTTTTATCCTTCTGCGATGGCACAAGTGCCATATCGATAAACCCATTCACACGCGTATGTCGTTCTCTGTATATCTGACACTGAAACCATCACCAATGAACAGTATTAAGGGTCGAAAGGGGCTTGCTCCAAACCGTCCTTGAACACCTTCTGCATGTGAAACCATTCATCTTGTACACAGTATTCTCTCAAAGTACTTAGTGTCCTGTTGGGAGTTCAGGATGAAAATGAATCCCTGGAAGAATGTAAAAAGGAATGACTTTGATAGTTAGTGAAGCAGTGTTTGTTTCAAGTCAGTGGGTGGGTCCATATCTTTCCCACATGAACTCCATTGCTACTACTTTTGATTTCTGTACTGGGTGTTTTGTATTTGTTGTCAGAAAAATTCCACAGTGAAAGTGTGGAAAACTGAAAAATCGATACCATCAATTTAGCCTCACAGTAACGACATGGAAATGGACCGATCTTTACCGTGGAATAAGCTTGTGGAATGGTATGAAGACATTGTGATGGGTGTCCATCAGTTTTTTGACCCATCTGTTTGTCTGTCCATTTTGTTTACAGGTCATAAATCAAGTAATAGGTGTTCTATCAATTTCAAATCTGGTGTATCGCACACTATTACCAACAGCAAAATCACAGCTCACATATCTTTTTTATGAAATAATAATTTCATTCTAAATAATTTTTGTTATAGAATAAAATTTATAAATGTAGCATAGTCTATAATAAAGGTTTCATGTCATGCATGAAAATACATATTCAAACATTTTGACGTGTACATTTGTCTCACCAGACTGTTGTTTGCATGCTTCTTTTTTTTTATCTGATGTGCTTGAAATTTGGTACATAAATGTTTTCTCTCAAGTGAAAAAGGGGTATGTATTGTGTGTGGTTATATTTTACAAAGTGGCTACCGCAATGATTAATTTTTTGCTTTCTGTTTTAATTCTTTCTGACAGGGCCACATGGTTCATTATATATTTAACCCTCTGCACATTGATATTGAAATATCAAAATTTCAAACCACAATTTTTCCCATAATGCGGTAGGAATTTCATCAATTCAGTCTTCTTTGACAGAGCTCTCTGAGCTCTGTCAAACAAAACTGAATTGGGTAAATGCCTAGTTGCATTATGGGAGAGAAATTCCTCCTTTCATTATTTTGACATCAGTTTGCAGACGGTTAATATATTTGATTATTAGGCCATACAAAAAAAATTAATTGAATCTCGGGAATTTTTTTTTCAAATGAATGAGGGAGGAGGAAGGATTTTGTTTTTATTTTTATTCAATCTTCACCCACAGCTTCCTATGAAGATTTAAAACATGTGAGTATCAAGAATGCATGAAAAACATCTTAAATGAAACGAAATAACTTTAAAGGTTTTCCAACAACTCTTGAATTTATCATTTTATATCCAAGTTAGAACTGCTTTAGTTTTTAGTTTATGTTTTGTTTTAATGTCCGTTCCAACTTTTGAAATGACAGGGTTATTTTATTATTGATTCCTTTTCCTGTGTAAATAGATTTTCAAAAGGAAGTGGTCATTGAATGTTTTTATCATGAAGACACATTGTTATTCGAGAGACCCTTTATTTGAAGCACATCATGGGCTTATAGGAAGAGTTATAGCCTATATTCATCTGTGGAATGATTTTTCAATTTTGATTTGACTGTTTTGGGTTGCCTCTAATTTTGTGTGATGGGAAACACGTAAGACATTCGTCAGCTTCTAAATGACAACAGGTACAAACTTCAAAATGTCGCAACAAAAACATCGAATGCGGATCCTTTTTTTCCAATTTAGCTATGCTTGAGAACCAATTGTATTTTTTTTAGCCAGTAGATGGGTTTTCAGTTTCACTGCCAGATTTATGTCACAAGTTGACCAAGCTGATCATTTGATATGACTGTTCCAGTGAAGCTTTCCAATTACAGAAATGCCATAATCCAAAATTCTCCATAATCTTAACAATATCTGTGCACCCAATGTTCTGAGTATATAAAATCTTCAGTTAGGCCTAAAAAAATAAAAAATCTGTTTCTCAGGCCCTCCCACATGGTCCTTTTGGCTGCCGCATGCTCTCTTTTTATAACCAATTTAAACTTGAAAAAAATTAAAATTAAATGGTTTATGTCTGATATTTTACCCAAGTTAAAAAAATTGATGAATTTGTCCCTTGAGTGCAAGAAGGCTTTGCAATGCTTTAGCACTGTAAAGTCTTCTTGCACTCAAGGGATGAAATACACCACCACCCATGCTATTCTGTAGATTATGAGGCCTAAAACTTGAACCAAGAACATGAACTTTTGATGGCAAAAAAATAATTACTGAAATAAAATAAAAAAATGCTCGCCCGCATGCAATTTCACAAATAATGGCCTGAGAAACGGAAGATCTACTTTGTGTGGCCTTAAGTGGTTTTCGCTCACCTGAGCAATGCTCAATGGATGCTTCAGTGATCACTTTCCATATATCCTCTGGCATGAAGATTACATAACTAACTTCTTATAAACTACTGGACTGAATTGAATCAAACTTCATATGCATGTTCCTTATCAAATATCAATTCAAATTTGTTTGAATAAAGATGTCAAGAGGCATAAGTCTGTTAGCACATGCAAGAATTTAAAGGGTTCAGATTCAGGTTTGTTCAAAACAAGTCCCTAGGTTCATATTTGGACTCACTATGGGAACCCAAATTTTAACTTGCTGCAGTATGAGGAAATTTATTTAAAAATATTCTTCTTCAGATCTACTATTCACAATCTCTTGCTATTTGGTATACTACACCTTTGTTTTAGAGGAGAAGTGGGGGAAGGGAGGGCAGCTTGATGTTTGTTCAAATCAAGTCCCTGTGGTAGCCAGAATTTTAAGTTAGTGTAATATGAGGAATATTATTTAAAATCTGCTTCTTCAGATTCATAAATTAGAATCTTTTGATATTTGGTATGTAGCATCCTTTGTGGGGTGAGATTCATGTTTGTTCAAATCAAGTCACTGAGTTCATATTTGGGTTCCTGTGGGAGCCTGAATTATAACTCAGTTCAGTATGAGGAAAATTTGTTTAAAATCTTCTTAAAACCTACAAGTCATAATCTTTTGATGATTGGTACAGAGCATCCTTAGGGGGTCAGATTCAAGTTTGTTTATACCAAATTCCTGGTACATATTTGGGCTCTCTATGGGAACTTGAACGTTATCTTCGTGCAATATGAGGAAAATTCTCTAAATAAAAATAATTTTCTTCAGATCTGTTAGTCATAATCTTTTGATATTTGATATGCAGCATCCTTAGGAGGTTCAGATTCAAGTTTGTTCAAATCAAGTCCCTAGGCTCCCAATGGGAGCCCAAATTTGAACTTAGTACAATATGATCCCTGGGGCAGCCTTCGGAAGTGAAAAAGTGCTTGTTTACTGTGGTATGCAAGCTCTGTTTTACTGGTAAAATAGGACCAGGTTACCAATGCCTGGAGTGGAAGTGCTCTAAAATGGGCAACATGGGTTTTAACAATTGGTTGGCTTTGACTTGATATCTATGTTGCAGTCACAATTAGCCATTGTGCAGAAATATGTTACCTTAACCCTTTACCCAACGAATCGGCCTCATCCGCCCGCGTAATATGCAAATTCAGTAGTTGAAAAAATATTATTTTTCAAAATATTTCAACAAAACCATATCATGTGACACCTCGCTGGAACGAGCTCATTCCAATGATGGGTCACATGATATGGTTTTGTTGAAATTTTTTGAAAAATTTGAAAAAGTGATATTTAAAATAATAAATTTTGATATCGTTTGCTTTGGGTGAAGGGTTAAACACCAATAAATAAACAAATAATGTATTTGTTGTATCACAAATCATTGGAGTGTGCTAAGATTTACTAGTAGTTTGTGCGACGCTATGCCTCACACCAACCTTACCTAAGGCCTAAGAAAGTTACAAATCTGTTTTGCATTCCCTCCCACATGGCCCTTTTGGCTGCTGCTTCCTCTCTTGTTTATAACCAATGCAAACTTAAAAAAATAAAAATTAAATGCTTCTTGCCTGATATTTTATCCAAGTTAATAAAATTGATAAATTTGTCCCTTGAGTGCAACAAGGTTTAGCATTGCAAAGCCTTCTTGTACTCAAGTGACGAAATATACCACCACCCATGCTATTCTGTAGATTATGAGGCCTAAAACATAAAACAGAAAATGAACTTTTGATGGCAAAGAAATAATTACAAAAATAAAATAAAAAAAATGCCCGCTCACCCACATGCAATTTTACAAAAACAAAAAGGCCTGAGAAAAAAAAGATCTATTTTGTGGGGCCTATTCTCGCACTCCTAAAATATCAGCAGTTGGATATATTTGATAACTTATATGCCACACCCATACCCCTGTCCTAGGGTGTGGTGTATAAATTATTAGATATATTCCACTGAACATTGGTGATATTTTAGGGGTGCAGGAAAAAGTGTACCTCAGTTGAAGTAAGGTGTGTCATTGGTGCATGTGTGTGATAGTTCACCTCAAAAATGAAGCACTGGAGTTTATCAGTGCTTATTTACTGTGGTAAACAATTTCTGTTTTACTGATAACATAGAACCCAGTAACCAATGTCTAGGAAAAATTCTACTAAAGTGGACAGCTGAAGTGGCTAAACATTACTTTAACCCGTAAAGGCCTCATTCCAACTTTATTCACTTTTTAGCTCAACTTTGGCGAAGCCAAATTTGAGCTTTTGTCATGGCCCGTCGTCCGTCTGTCTGGACGTCAACAATTGGATACGGCTCGGGCTAGAGGCCGTATTTATGAACCTATCTTTACGAAACTTCTTGGGTACCTTTGTTATGACTGTGGGACGAGAACGAGTGTTTTTTGGTGCGGGTCAAAATTCAAGATGGCTGCCTGCCGCCATTTTGTACCGATGATGCAGAAATCTGTTTTTTGAACAGAACTTCCATATGAAAGCTCTGATTTGAATAATTTTTTGTATGAATGTTTAGTAACATGAGATACATTACATATCGTACGGGTTTTTTTTCTCATGCTTAAATTATGCAAATTAGACTAACTTTGATTTATTTAGTGTTACTTTCAGCACCGTCAGTGCAAATGCCAATACGGCTCGGGCTAGAGGTCACATTTATGAACCGATCTTTACGAAACTTCTTGGGTACCTTTGTTATCACCGTGGGACGAGAACGAGTATTTTGGGGGTCTGGTCTGAAATTCAAGATGGCCACTGGCAGCCATTTTATTCAAAACTAGGGGCAATCAGATTTTTGCGCAGAACTTCCACATGAAAGCTCTGATTTGAAGAATTTTTTGTATGAATGTTTAGTACCATGGGATACATCACATATAATACGGGGTTTTTTTTCTCGTGCAGAAATTATGCAAATTAGATGAACTTTGATTTTTTCAGTGCTGTAAGTACACATGTCAATACGGCTCGGGCTAGAGGCTGTATTTATTAACCGATCTTCACAAAACATCTTGGGTACCTCTGTTATCACCTTGGGACGAGAACGAGTGTTTCTGAGTGCGGTCCAAAATTCAAGATGGCTGCCAGTGGCCATTTTGTACCGAAATTAGGTCGAATCAGTTTTTTGTACACGACTTCTATACGGCTCAGGCTAGAGGCCATATTTATGAACCGATCTTTACAAAATTTCTTGGGTACCTTTGTTATCACCGTGGGATGAGAACGAATGTTTTTGGGTGTGGTCTGAAATTCAAGATGGCCACCAGCAGCCATTTTGTACCAAAATTAGTGCAATCAGTCTTTTGTACAGAACTTCTGTATGAAAGTTCTGATTTGAATAAATTTTTGTATGAATGTTTAGTAAAATGGAATACATCACATATAGTATGGGTTTTTTTTCTCGTGCAGAAATTATGCAAATTAGATGAATTTTGATTTATTTAGTGCTACTTATACACTGTAAGTGCACATGTCAATACGGCTCGGGGTAGAGGCTGTATTTAGCAATGGATCTTCACGAAACTTCTTGGGTACCTTTGTTACCACCTTGGGACGAGAACGAGTGCTTCTGAGTGCAGTCCAAAATTCAAGATTGCTGCCAGTGGCCATTTTGTACCAAAATTGAGTCCATTCAGTTTTTTGTCACAACTTCTATACAGCTCGTATTTATGAACTGATCTTCACAAAACTTCTTGGGTACCTTTGTTCTCTCCTTGGGACAGGAATGAGTGTGTGTTTTGGGGTGCCTTTGTTATCACTGTGCTATGAGAACAAATATTTTGAGATTCAGTCAGACCCACTCTGGGACTCAAAGATTTCTTTTCTAGTTTAACATCTGACTGTCACCCACCTTTACAATACTTTACCTATACATTTGTTACAGGCTACGGTCAGTATTTATGTACAGACCGTTACAATACTTTGTATGTACCTTTGTTATCAGGTCATTACCTAGATGTTTGCCATTGCTGTGTCACATACTATACATGTACATGTCTTGACAAGTTGAGCTACAGTGTCGTTGACACTTTCATTTCTGCAACATAACAGGTGCTCCAAACATGTAGTGTAATTGGTAAACTTGCAAGTTACTTTCCAAGTACTTTGGCAGTTTTTCTAGGCAAGTCTTTGCTTAACCACAGTATGGATGATATGAGCATTCGCATTGCACAAATCCTGAATGGAAACCCTGATTCAGAGAAGCGCACTAAAAACAAGGAAACAATGAGAAAAGAACTGGACTTACACACTGCATACTCTAACAATGAGAAAAGAACTGTACTTACACCCTGCATACTCTTGAACCACTTGGTCTCAACGAGCTTGACTAGAGTGCCCCCTATTATATTTGTCATGATTAATTTTTATAACTTAAGTACAAGCTTTTGAGACACATTGATACATCCCAGATTCTCAGACTCTTGGGCCCGCAATGTAATCACATACACCCGCAAGTTCACAATATAATGAGGAGGTGGTTATAGTGACAAAACGGACAGCAGTCATGGCGAACTTAAATTCACGAAAATCACAAGCCAAAGCCACCAAAAGCAAATTGAACATTTTGGAAAAGGTTATAGACAATGCCTGACATGCCTTTCCACATTTGATCAAAAGAAATTTTTCAAGCTGCACAACTTCCAAAGCAAACATTCCAAACTTGAGCGTTTTGTGACAGTGCCCCTGAAAAATAATGGCATCACAGCCACACAACTAGGCAATAACAAATGTGCAAAACAAGCAACTTCACAACTTAATATATCCCACTCAGACTCAGTAAGGATCACAATAGAATCAACCACACAGATAGTGAATAATGACAACAATCCATATAACCCAGCAGAAATGAACACACCATTAGACAATGCACCACCGCATGTTGAGAATATAAGCACGGGAGTCACAACCAGGGACAATATCAGTCGGAGTAATGAAACACGCGCCAAGAACTTTAGTTGGAGAGCATTACAGTACAGGCGCCATGGACTGGTATGAAATCTACGCGTGGACAGTGATGTCCACGCATACATTTACCAGGTAAAAAAACCATCAGCAGCAAAATTTTAATGAGTCATCAGGTTGTACCAGTGCATTGTTATTAAATTTGTGATGATTATACCTATAATTAATATTTGGAATCTAATATTATTGAGTCTGTGGAAATATTGCCCACCGGGCCCATGGAAAGTGACCAGTCCAAGGCGGCCGTAAAGTACTGGAATCTCCACAATGGGATTACAACCCGGAAGATTTGAATAAAATTAATAAACAAATACAAACGAATTCAACATTTTATTATTTCCAAGAATGCAACAATCCTGCTCCTTTCATGAACCTACAAATAAATAGAAATATTTATTAGTCAAAAGACACTTATCAATAGCGATTGCTGTAAATCAGCTAGATTGGCCCTAGAAAAATATTGTTAAAAAAAACCCCCAAAACTGCCCACTGGCCATGCTAAACACACAGACTACAGAACAGAACACTTAGCTACCTAACAACCACTATCACCTGGACAACTCCGATTTGGCGGCTACGATAGCTGCCCAACAATCACCAACACCCGATGTGAGGATTTTATTAAGTACGCTTGTATAACTGATGGCTAATTTCACCACCAGTATGACTGCAAAATTAACCGCTAAATACAACAAAAATCAACCACTACTGATAACAAACACAAACGAACCACCGAGGAGACAAATCGTATCGAAACCGGTCTGGTCAAATAAGATAAAAAGAAGATAGAATCTAACTCCATGTTGGTACAACGCTTCCAATTCTGCATTACTCGTGCCTATATAAACAGTCAAGGTTTGTCTAGAAACAGCTGCAAAGCCACAGGATGAAGACGGTCAAAGTATATAAAAAAAACAAACAAAAAATTCTGCAGAACCTTATAGGTTGAACTTGTGTCACTCAGGCCTTAAAATAAATAAAAAATGTTCCCAAATTAAAGAGCAAAATGTATAGTTTTTTGGGTTTTTATGCCTTTCTGCTAATTTCATAACTTATTAATCCCTTTGACTTTTTAAAATTTAGCACCAGGCCTGAAAATAAGAAATCTAACATTTGCAGAATGAGGTCCCCAGAGGGTGAATTTGATGATGCTATCCCATACAGTGGGCAATTTATCCACTGGGTACCTCTTTCTGTTTAGTTTTGAGGTAGAGGTTCACAGAGGGTAAATTTAGTGATGCTATCCTGCTATGCAGGGTAGCATCACTAAATTCACCCTCTGGGGACCTCATTTTGCAGATGTCAGTTTGCTTATTTTCTGGCTTGGTGTCACTGGTAAAATAGGACCCGGAACCAATGCCTGGGTGTGGAAGTCATCTAAAGTGGGCAGCATAGGTACAAAGGATTGTCTGAACTTAACTTCATACTTATATTGCAGTTGTCAGATAGCCAACGATGCTGAAAGCGACCTTAACTTACACAGTCTTAAGGGTGTCTGGATTAGAGAGACTTCACAGAATTTTAACCATTTACCTTGCACAAATAGTATACCTGCCAAACAATTCTTGAAAAATTAAAAAATCTAATTTCTTGCCTCATGAGCATGGCCTATGAACCCCCTGAGAGAACATGCTCAATAAGCTTATTCAAATGAGGTGGTCACAAGCAATATTTTCGAGGCAAAAATTGGAAGGGCAATTTCTGTGAATAGTTTTAACCAGTAACCAGTTATAGCTCATACATTATGTCACGAGTTAATATCATGTATTCTCTTTCCAATACATATTGTGAGTTTACCAAACATATTGTTATGGTATTGTTATTGCATTAAATTTGGAAATTTCTAGTGATTTCTGTTTTTCCTCAGACCTCTCATGGCAAAATATAAAAACTTTGGGTAGTTCCATGCTGAATCATCCATTACAAATAGAATATTTCACCTCACCTGATCTGATTTTCATGAAACTTGGTGGATGCGTTTGGACAACCTGGAAGTAAAAATACCAAGTTTTAATGAAATTAGACCAGTTCCAAAGATATAACCAGCAAACTCTGGCAATTTTCAAATCTCCGGAACTACTGAGCCAATCTCGATCTTGTGTCATCGGAAAGGATTTATTCCAAGGATTTCAAATATTTCATTATTTGTAACCTTTGACTGAGTTAACTCTTTACCCAACGTAACCCTAGGGGGGTTGACCATCCCCTACTAGGCGGGTCCTCATGTGGCGGATAGAGGACGACCTGCTCAGTTGGGCAGGTTTGCTGATTTTTAATTAGCAAGTTTGCTCAATTGAGCTGGTTTGCAGCGAAATATTTAAAATATGCAGCCCCGGACCAAAAGGGTCAATCCTGCTAATTCCATCTTGCAGGCACCTTGTTCTCCCGTGAGGTGCGTTCCGAAGGCCCCGAAGGAAGTAATCCTGGTAGTTGAGAACAGACTGGGTCCCAGTTAGGACAAATCTCCAGGATGGAGATCAGGTCATAAACACTGCTTTGGCCCTGACCTCCATCGTGGAGGCACCTGTTCAATACACTTCTTTGGCCCCAACTTCGAGAGTAGACGGATGGCCCGGTCTGGCCAATCGTGAGCCCCCACCCCACAAAATACAGGGTGTCACGTCGGGGGGGGGGGGCATTGGGTGGTCATTCTATCATTTATTTTTTTTAGTTTGAATTTATCAATATTACCCTATACTGACTTTTAGCCGGTGATTTTAATGCTGTTTTAACATCTGTTTTGTTGTGCTGTCTGCATCCGTTGTCAGTGGTAGTTTTCGCTGCACTTTGTTTTAAGGAGAAGGTTGGTTGAATGACTGCCACGACTTGACAATCACAATTTCTACGGGTCAATCGGTCAGCGGATATGCTTTTGCATCAACGCTGGCCGAGTATGCTTCATATGTACTTCTGGTGCCGTTCGCTTGATATATCGCGACATCACCCCCACGTTGGGCTCGGAGTAAGGGTAGAAGGCATGTGAAGAAGCATCAATTGATATAATAACATGGCTTTAACACCAAACAAAAAGAAACGGGGTTACGAATTTGGAAATGACACAATGGACTCTGACTCGGATATTGATAATGGTGATTTGTCAAAAACTAATACCTGGCCTCAATTTGTAATTATATATTCGGCAGAAGGCAACCAGGCAACAAACCTCAATCCGTTTGCCTAAGAAAAATCAATCAAGGGAATTGCAGGTACTGTAAAAGAAGTTAAAAAATTAAGACCTGGTGGCATTTTAATACAATGTAGAAGAGAATTACAGGCCATTAACTTTCCTAAAGTTACAAAAATTGCAGATATGAAAGTGAATATTTCTCCTCATAAGACACCAAATGAAAGCAAGGGGGTAGTAATAACAAAAGAATTAGCTGGCATTGACGAATTGGAAATTGCGACAGAACTGAAACGACAAGGTGTAACTGATGTGAAAAGAATTCAGATCAGACAAGGTGGAGCTGTAATACAAACAAATACATATATTTTTACTTTTAATTCTAGCCAACCACCAAAATCGATCAAAATTGGATATATGAATGTCAAAGTGGATTTGTACATCCCAAATCCACTACGATGCTTCAACTCAAAAGTATGGCCATGGTCAGAACAACTGTAGAGGACAAAAAATATGCTTCAAGTGTGGAGAACAACACCCTGAGCCACGTAATAATTCCACCAAATGTTGTAACTGTCGGGGCAATCATATTGCTTCATCCAAGGATTGCCCAGTGTGGAAAAAGGAGAAAATGATACAGAAGGTAAAATGTGAAAAGCAGGTCAGTTTCAAGAGGGCCAGAGACATCGTTACATCTGTGTCTGGCATGAATTCAACATCACCATCATATGCACCTACACTGAAGCAAACACTTCCAACAAAATCATTCGAATGCCAGACAGAATATACATGGCTCAAAGGCACAATGCCATCATTGCTTCGGGCCTTTACAATAGATCACAGTGATCAAGTAGAACTAAAGTCGACTCAAACACAACAATGGAAAACAAATCGAAAACAAATCCGAAGAAAGAACAAGATGAAACCAAAACAGAAGAGAAAAAAAAAATCAAAGAAGCAAAATCGGAACAGAAAAATGATAATAATGAAACGAAATCAAAACCAGAACCCAAACCTCTAGGAGTCAGAGAAGAAATCAAGAGAAAATAAAACAAGAAAAAGCAAAACAAATATCAGAGAGATTGCTTAAAGCTCTTCATGACCCAATTACCCGCAACAGGTTTGAGGGTCTTGAAGAAATGGATGTCGGTGAGTGCATCGACGAAACGTTCGGGCACTCACACCCGATCTCCTCTCAGAATAAGTCCCCACGTAAAACGTCACCTAAGAAAAACACTGGGGCAATTTCGCCCATGCGTCCACCATCCAAATCACAACTCAAACATGGATAATACACCCAAGCAAAATATTATACAGTGGAATTGTCGAGGTCTTAGCGCAAATTTTAATGAACTAGGTCTTCTAACCCCAAAAATATAAACCTGCAGCCTTTTGCCTGCAGGAAACTCTTTTAAAGAAACACGAGGCTCAACATCATTCAGCTTTTAAGCATAAAACTTCGTATAATGCCTGGACAGATGAAACTGATCTTCATATTCGTGGAACGTCCGTCTTGCAAACAAATTTACAGGCTGTAGCGGAACGCCTAACTTTAGACAAGACAATTACATTATGTTCTATTTACGTTTCCCCAAGTAAAACCCTACAACTGAATGGTCTTGAGCTACTGGTCCAACAGCTCCCAACCCATACATTTTGTTGGGTGATTTTAACACTCATAACCCCCTATGGGGTAATTCCTGCAGTCAAGAAGATGTAAAAGGGAAAACTGTAGAAGAGTTCATTACAAAATATGACTTGTGTTTGTTCAATGATGGGTCAGATACTTATCTGCACCCCGCATGTGGTTCTTATACCTCAATTGATCTTTCAATTGCAAGCCCTTCCCTCTTTCTCCATTATTCTTGGAAGGTAGAAGGCGACTTGTGCGAGAGTGACCACTTTCTGGTTGTGTTGGAGAGTGTGGTTCCGGCAGACGATGGGAGGGTGCCCCAGTGGAGCTTTAAAAAGGCTGACTGGGAGACCTTCATCTTGCTCTGTTCTGAACGCCTCACACTGGAGAAATTTAGTGAAGGTGCTGACCAGATTGAACATTTTACAACAGAGTTACTTGGCATTGCAAGCCAAGTCATTCCTAAAACCTCGACAAATCCAAAACGTTTCACCAAACCATGATTTGATAACGAACGTAAACAGGCTATAAAGGATCGTAAGAAAACTGAATGGGAATTCAATAAATCACTATCCACAAATAATTTAGATAAACTACGTATAAATCGGGCAAAAACAAGACGACTAATAAAACAAAAAAAGAAAAGTTCCTGGGAAACTTATGTTTCAAAGCTTAACCAAAACACCCCCATCAACAAAATTTGGAAAATGATTAAAAAAATTCAAGGCAAAGAAACCAAATCGACTGAACAACATCTGAAGGAAAACAACACGCTTATTACATCAAAAAACATCAAAAAAAAGAAGAAATTCCAAACCCATTTTCGAAACATTCGTCGTCTGAAAACTGTAATCCAGAATTTCTCAAAATTAAAAAACAGCAAGAAAAACAAAAGCTCAAATTTACCTCCAACAATTTAGAAGATTACAACAAACCTTTCTCTATGGACGAGTTAAATAACTCTTTACA
The DNA here is from genome assembly GCA_031216915.1 of Pictodentalium vernedei. Taxonomy (NCBI): domain Eukaryota; kingdom Metazoa; phylum Mollusca; class Scaphopoda; order Dentaliida; family Dentaliidae; genus Pictodentalium; species Pictodentalium vernedei. The sequence goes on along the minus strand of CM062295.1, from coordinate 555,139,999 downwards.
TAGAGCAAAGGATACTGCCACTGGACCCAATGAAATATACTCTCCCAAATAAGAAAGTGTGCATGCTAAAAAATAACACTAAAAAAGATATATATCATTTTCATTCATGGAAATTTTATTCAATCACAGATGAATCAATTTGTGATCAACACGAGAAATTTCATTACGCTACGACGAATACTCTTGGTTCCATGGAGAGTCAAAGACACTAAGGGTCCAACACAAAAGTCACACACTCAATATCTGGTATGACCTCCGTCTGCTACGACTACTGCTGTGCATCTACTCCTCATGGAAGCGAACAAGTTAGCATGGAAGTGGGTTAGGGTAGGGTTAGGTTAGGTAGGGTTAGGTTAGTGTTAGGTTAGGTTAGGGTTATGGTAGGGTTAGGGTTAGGTTAGGCTAACCTTAACCCTAACTCTACTCTACACCACTGCAGTCGAGCACGACGATGACGTAACGTCAAAATCGGACGAATTGCAGGTCTTCGAGGACGTAAGCCGTATTCTCTCAGCCGGTTGATTACTGTTTGAGGATGTATCCGTCTCAGGTTAGGGATGTTCCTGTCTGTCGTCGTTGCCGTTTGTTGCCGGTTCCGGAGATGGACTACACAGATATACCGATCTTGTGCAGGGGTGGTAACTCACGGTCTCCCGGAGCGGGGTCGGTCTCGAACGTCATCATGTTGTGCATGTCGATGGACTAGCCTGTCTACAGTGTTACGGTGGCAGTTCAAATGCTGGGCAACCTCTCTGTGTGTTCTGCCAGCTCTAATCATACCCAGGGCAAGGAGACGTTGATTCATTGTCAATCTTGGCATACTAATGTGGAGTCGTTTTAACAGCAGCGCAAGCTTTAATGTGAACGATAGGAAGGCCTTACTTTAGTGTTTAAATACCCAAGGATTCACACTGCTGCATGAATTTTCAGACTCTCCACGTGCAAACATGCCTTTTAACAAACGTGCAGCACGTCATTTAACGTTAATGCAATTTTAACGGGGAAAGCTGTTTTTGTGTTCAATATAACTTATTCATGAACAGGTTAACACTCTTTAAACCAACGAAATTATTATTTTTTTTTTGGAGTTTGATCAATTTCTGCAATGCACACTTTCTTTGTTGGGCGAGAATACATTACAAAATTTTAAAGCATCTTCCACAATCATCACTTGAACTTTTATTGTCAATTTTCAATGACATATGGATGACTGGCCAGTTTCCACCTTCTTGGCATAAAGCTACAGTAATTCCCATTCCAAAGCCTGATAAAGATCACAGCAACCCAAGTAATTATAGGCCTATCGCTTTAACAAGTTGTCTGTGTAAAACCATGGAAAGGGTGATCAATGATCGACTTGTCGGGTTTCTGGAATCGAACAATCTACTTGCGAATGTTCAGTGTGGTTTCAGAAACCGGAGAAGTACTGTAGATCATTTGGTAAGACTTGAAACGTTTATAAGAAATGCCTTTGCCAGAAAAGAACACGTGGTCGCCATCTTCTTTGACCTGGAAAAGGCATATGACACAACGTGGACGTATGGGATTTTAAAAGATCTTTTAACATGGGTTTGAGAGGGCGTATGCCTCTTTTTATTGAAAACTTTTTAAAGGACCGCCAATTTCTGGTTCGTGTTGGGTCAACGTTATCTGATCCTCACGAACGGGAATTGTGAGTTCCTCAGGGTAGTATTTATCCGTTACCCTCTTTTCAATTAAGATTAATAGTATCATTGACGCAATTGAGAATATGGTAGATTCTTCATTGTATGTTGATGATTTTTAGCTTAACTTGGCAAAGTCAAGATAAGTTATTGCCATCACGCGTGCGGAAGTCTGTGAGTCTGTTCACATTTTCCTTTAGCACGGGCTACACCTTGCAGTTCTTGTCTGATCGTCACGAAATTTCATATGCAGGTTTGGGGTCATGTCTGGATGAGAAGATCCCCTTTTGGTCGCGATCGGTTAACCGGTATGGCTGCCCGAGCCCAAAACCCGAAAACCATTAGCACAGTCTACAGGTCGTATTTATGAAGGGATTTCATTGTAACTTGGTAGGATGCCTTTGTATAATGCCGAGATAAGAACGTCCCCTTTTGGGCATGATCTGTCAACCGTGATGCCTACCCAAGCCCGAAACCCAAAACCTTTTAGCACAGTCTGCAGGTCATGTTTAATATGGACTCCTTATGATGTCTAGATGAGAATTTCCCCATTTGGGCGTGATCTGCCAACCGTGACGACTGCCCGAGCCCACTTCATATAATGTCTAGATGAGAAAGTCCCCTTTTGGACACGATTGGGCAATTGTGACAGCTACAGGGGCCCGAAGCCCGAAAACCTTTAGAACAGTCTACAGGTCATAATTATGAAGGGATTTCATTGTAGCTTTGTAGGAAGACTCCAAATAATGTCTAGATGAGAACATCCCCTTTTGGTCGAGATCATTCAGCCTTTATGGCTGCCCAGAGACCTTTAGCATAGTCTATAGGTCGTATATATGGAAGGATTTCATTGCAACTTGTTAGGTGGACTCCATGTAATGCCTAGATGATGACTTCCCCTTTTGGTCGTGATTGGTCAACTGTGATGGCTACAGATGCCCGAAAATCTTGAGCACAGTCTACAGGTCATATTTATGAAGGGATTTCATTGTAACTTCGTAGGATCACTCCAGATGATGCCCAGATGAGAATGTCCCCTTTTGGTTGCGATCATTCAACCATTATGGCTGCCCGAGCCCGAAGCCCGAATACCTTTAGCACAGTCATATTTATGAAGGGATTTCATTGTAACTTGGTAGGTTTGACTTCATATAATGACTAGATGAGAAAGTCCCCTTTTGGACACGATTGGGCAACTGTGGCGGCTACAGGGGCCCGAAGCTCGAAAACCTTTAGAACAGTCTACAGGTCATAATTATGAAGGGATTTCATTGTAGCTTGGTAGGATGACTCCAAATAATGTCTAGATGAGAACATCCCCTTTTGGTCGAGATCATTCAGCCTTTATGGCTGCCCAAAGACCTTTAGCATAGTCTATAGGTCGTATATATGGAAGTATTTCATTGTAACTTGTTAGGTTGACTCCATATAATACCTAGATGATGACTTCCCCTTTTTGTCGTGATTGGTCAACTGTGATGGCTACAGGTGCCCGAAGCCCGAAAATCTTGAGCACAGTCTACAGGTCATATTTATGAAGGGATTTCATTGTAACTTCGTAGGATCACTCCACATGATGCCCAGATGAGAATGTCCCCTTTTGGTTGCGATCATTCCACCATTATGACTGCCCGAGCCCGAAGCTCGAATACCTTTAGCACAGTCTACAGGTCATATTTATGAAGGGATTTCATTGTAAATTGGTAGGTTTGACTTCATATAATGTCTAGGTGAGAACGTCCCATTTTGGACACGATTGGGCAATTGTGACAGCTACAGGGGCCCGAAGCCCGAAAACCTTTAGAACAGTCTACAGGCCATAATTATGAAGGAATTTCATTGTAGCTTGGTAGGATGACTCCAAATAGTGTCTAGATGAGAACGTCCCTTTTTAGTCGCGATCATTCAGCCTTGATGGCTGCTCGAGCCCAATAACCTTTAGCATAGTCTATAGGTCGTTTTTATGGAAGGATTTCATTGTAACTTGTTAGGTTGATTCCATATAATGCCAAGATGATGACATCCCCATTTGGTCGTGATTGGTCAACTGTGATGGCTACAGGTGCCCGAAGCTCGAAAATCTTGAGCACAGTCTACAGGTCATATTTATGAAGGGATTTCATTGTAACTTCGTAGGATCACTCCAGATGATGCCCAGATGAGAATGTCCGCTTTTGGTTGCGATCATTCAACCATGATGGCTGCCAGAGCCCAAAGCCCGAAAACTTTTAACACAGTCTTCAGTTCACATTTATGAAGGGATTTCATTGTAACTTGGTAGGTTGACCTCATATAATATCTAGATCAGAACAGCCCCTTTTGGACACCATTAGGCAACTGTGACGGCTATAGGGGCCTGAAGCCCGAAAACCTTTAGCACAGTCTACAGGTGATATTTATGAAGGGATTTCACTGTACCTTGGTAGGATGACTCCAAATAATGTCTAGATGAGAACGTCCCCCTTTGGTCGCGATCATTCAGCCTTGATGGCTGCCCGAGCCCAAAACCCCAAAACCTTTAGCCTAGTCTATAGGTCATATTTATGGAAGGATTTCAATGTAACCTGTTAGTTTGACTCCATATAATGCCTAGATGATGACATCCCCTTTTGGTCGTGATTGGTCAACTGTGACGGCTTCAGGGGCCCGAAGCCCGAAAACCTTGAGCACAGTCTACAGGTCATATGTATGAAGGGATTTCATTGTAACTTCGTAGGATCACTCCAGATGATGCCCAGATGAGAATGTCCCCTTTTTGTTGTGATCATTCAACCATGATGGCTACCAGGGCCCAAAGCCCAAAAACCTTTAGCACAGTCTTCAGGTCATATTTACGAAGGGATTTCATTGCAACTTGGTAGGTTGACTTCATATAATGTCTAGATGAGAACGTCCCCTTTGGACGCAATTGGGAAACTGACGGCTACAGGGGCCCAAAGCCGGAAAACCTCTAGCACAGTCTACAGGCCGTATTTATGAAGGGATTTCAATGTAACTTGATAGGATGACTCGTTTTGGAATAATTTCACTGTAACTTGGTAACTTTCGTTGATATACGTTAACTGCGAGGGCCACATACATTAACTGTGAGGTTATATTAACCCACCCATCAGCCCTTTAGTACAGTGTACACCTCATATTATTTTTATCAAAAACATAGCATACAGGAGAAATGAACATATTCCCAATTATCACAATTCTTGTCTTATTTTATAATCCTTTCATAAACATTGAACATTATCCTTTTCTTCACACACAACACACAAGTTAAGCTATAGTGTCAATGACACCTTCATTTAATCTGCTATAGCAGCAAAAAAATGAATGCTATAGAGCGCAAACTTCAGCTGAGTTTAAAAAGAATCCAGAAATGGTCTACAGAAAACGGTTTGAAGTTTTCAAAGACCAAAACTAATTGTGTTCATTTCTGTAAGCCCCGGAAGCATCATCTTGATTCAGAGTTGAGAATGGATGGAAATACCATTAAAGTTGTAAAGGAAGTGAAATTCTTAGGTTTGTTGTTTGACAGCAAACTGAATTTCACTTCTCGCATAAAACAACTGAAGGTAAATGTAAGAGAACATTAAACCTCCTGAAGGTTGTTGGTAGCACTGATTGGGGTGCTGACCAAAAAAACATTACTTTATCTGTATAGATCACTTGTTAGATCTAAATTAGATTTAGGTTGTGTGGTTTACGGATCTGCAAGGAAGTTGTATCTCAAGCCACTTGATGCGATTCATAATAGTGGCATTAGAATTGGTCTACGTGCATTTCGAACATCACCAATAGATTCAATGCTTGTTGAATCTGAGGAGCCTTCTCTTGAGAAGCGTCGAATTAAACTATCTGTCCAATATGTAACTAAATTTTTAACTAATAAATCAAATCCTGCTTTCAATTGTGTTTCAGAACCTCAAAATGTTGAATTTTTTAATCGCCACCAGAAACATATTCCTCCATTGGGAATTAGAATTAAACCCCACATGATGTCTGCCAAAAATTGATTCTGATTCTCTAAAAGAAAACCGTAAAACTCATATTCCTCCTTGGCATCTTAGAAAACCTACAGTTATTTTGGACCTTGCTTCTTCCAAAAAATCTGATACCAATTCCTTGCAGTTTAAACAAAAATATGCCGAAATAAAGTCCAGGTATAGTGCATATACACGAATCTATACAGATGGATCTAAGGGTGGTGACAAAGTATTGCAGCCAGCCAGCCTAACAATTAAAGTCAATTAAATTAAATCATATATCAAATGTTCAATTTCTACCATCAAAATTCAAGGTCAAAATAAATTAATAAACACCCAATCTTCAATGCTAATTAAATCAGTAAATAAGAATTAAGATATAAAGTAAGTCCAAATGTCATCAAATAATCAGTTCGTAATTAGGAGAAAATTGTAAGTATTAAGTATAAACTTCAACTGTTCATAATTAACACTCAAAATCAACCTCATAAATTTACTCACTTCTGTCATCATAAATTAACCCATTTCCAAAATAATAGTATTGTTCATTCCATGTGTTTTCTCCGCTTCGAAAATTTCACATCACGTCATTTTACCCATTTAAAGTAATTATCGTAAATAAACACTTATGCCGATTAATAGTATGCAATCTTATCACCTCATATTCCATGTAAATAATAGTTATTATAGTCATAAACACTAAATCGTTGCCATTAATCATGCTGTTTTGTGTTAAAAGTTTTCTTAAATATCCGCCATTACTGGCAATTCTCGCTAAGAATGCTGGGAGTACCACCGCTGCTTCTCTCAGCATGTCGTCCAAATATAGAATTTGTTGACATTACCACACTCTCCTAATATGGCAATTGTGGTAATAGTTTCCCACGTGTGTTTAACAACCACCGATTCTCATTGGTTAATGTGGAGGTTTGACACAGTTTTGGTGGTCACATGCTATAAAAGCGACGCGTTCCGTTGGTGGAGGTCAAACGTCATTTGACATCCATTCGCACCTCTGACTTCAGAGTGTGAAGACCATCTGGACATTCACAAAGCAATCACGATGGCTAATTTGTACCTTTCAATTAACTTACAGAAAGAGAGAGAACACTGGTGTATTATTTTGTTATCGTGTTACTTTAACAACCACCCGAATACCCAGTATTAACAATACTAACCTGGCTACATTACCATCCAGATGGTAAATCTAAAATATCTAATGTCATCCATGAAGCAGACCATCCATCTTTAATAAATATTTTGCTATCGTGTTACTATGTTTATGAGTTGATTCCACATGTTATTGTCACAGTACAATATTCCCGTAGAATATTCCATTGTGTAACTAACTATATCTGCATGCCTAAATAATCTTTATGTATGTACATTTATTTTGAGCTCTTGGAGCTATTATTCAGTCAGATTATTTGTACATCGATTAAGGTTATCTTGGCATCTCAGATAGTTATCCAAACTCCAGCCTGAACACCTTCTCCTAATTTTGGTACATCCTGGTCTAGGGAGTGGCCCAGCAATATAAAGGGGGTAGTCTGGAAGAGTGACCCCAAGTCCAAAACAGATTCAGCCGTATACTATCAGAAGCCAGAAGAGAGAGAACACTGCTGTATTATCACAAAGAAATTATCCTGGTGACCAGACATGAATCAGCTCATAATCTATCCACATAAGATGAGCTGAACTTACCTCTATATTATTATTTATGGTGTATCCAGATACTAGAGGTAAAACTTACCTGAATAACCACTATCCAATATATCTATAGGAAGAGGTGAATCAGCCCTTCTCAGCACTCTATCAGTATATTGTACATATATATAAACAGAACCGCAAGGTATTACCATCTCTTTAACATATATTAAAGGGGGCTGAAGGTTAGAGGACGTTCAATATTCAATGGGTGACCCACGTCTCACAATTTCATTATAATGGGTTTAGCTTCCCTGGAGGCCTGGCCCATTACATTTTGGTGGCAGAGGTGAAGGGATATAAATTAACCCAATTACAAGAATGTCATTTGATTCTATTCTAAAATATCCCAAGGGAGAATAGATCACCAATATTGGAAATTAGGTTTTCAACATGTCTTGGGCACTTAGAAATGGTAAGTTGGTCCTGGTAAATGATGACAGTGAATTCCACACTGATCAGATTATTATTATTATTATTTATTGGTGTTTAAGGTCACATACTTATGCACAATGGCTAATCGTGACCGTGACAGTTTTACGGGTGGAGGAAGCCGGAGTACCCAGAGAGAGCCACCGAGCAATGACGAGCAGCTGTCAGCTCTCCAACATTGTAACTCTGAACTCTGCACCGCAGCACAGGCAGGGTTAGATTGGTTGAAGACATGCGCACCATCGACGTGCAGTACGCCTCAGTACACAGCGTCATCGTGCCCCCATGTAGGCAATCGGGGTGAAGTGCTTTGCCCAAGGACACAACGCGGTTGCCGCAGGTGGGATTCGAACCGAGGACCTCTCGACTTGCGGCCTGCACCTCTACCAACTGAGCCACCACGCCCCCACACTAATCAGAGGAGCATGACTGGTCAATTGAGCATTTCTTAACCACAAGACTTGGTTACCAACACAGTTACTGATAATGACAATATTAATAATGGACATGTTGGTGATAGCTCTATGCAAGGTACCGACGATAGAATTCGGCATGTAGAAAATGAACTGACCTCAATGAAGGACTCAGTGAATTCTATGATGGGCATGCTCAATCAGATACTGAACCAATGAGAAAGGAGGCGAGATACTAGTTACAACTACAATGTTAATACCAATGGTAACAATGTTACACATGATACTACTAACGGTATCGCAGATGCTGAAATGACTGTTTCATCACACAATGGCCATCGGGCAGTATATACTAAACCTGACTATTATGACGGAAAATCTAGCTGGACAGATTATGTGGCACATTTTGAAATGGTAGCCGATTTAAACAATTGGCAAAATGTAGAGAAAGCAATGCGATTAGCTACTTGCTTAAAGGGGAATGCTAGAAACATACTAACTGATTTAAAACCTGAACAGTTACGAGATTACACTCAACTAAAATTCTGATTGACTCAAAGGTTTGAACCGAAAAATCAGTGTGAAGTATACAGAATGCAGCTAGACAGCAGACTTCGAAGGAAAGGTGAGTCACTGACCGAACTTGTGCAGGATATAAAGCGATTGGTATGCTTTGCATACCCAACTGCTTCGGATGAGGTGAGAAGTAGTCTTGCCTACAAATGCTTTAGAGACTCACTCCAAGATAAAGACATGGAATGGGCTGTCTGTCAGAGTTCAGCAGAAAATGTAGAAGAAGCATTGAATTTGGCTTTAAAATATGAGGCCTTTATGGTCAGCCGAAATCGAAAAAGTAGTGTGAAATTCAGCAACTTACGAGCTCATACAATTGATGAGTCATGCTATGACAACACATTTGATACTGGTAACACAGACTACACTACTCCTACACAAACAAATGCCTTGTGCCAGCTTACTGAGAGGATAGCAAAGCTAGAAGAAGAGAAACCTCCTTACAGTATGAGGGACAAGAAGTGCTTTTATTGCCAGAAACAAGGACACTATAAAAAGGATTGTAGGAAATACCATAGGGATCAGGAAAAACTAGGAAATAAAATAGCAATATATAGTGAACGAGAAGGGCGTTCAAACACAAGTTCAGGAAAACTGAACACAGCTGATTCTGAGGGTCAAGGTTCAGCAGTTGAAGAGCATATTACACCCCAACAAATGTTTCAAATGAAAACTAACAATGATGGTTTGTATTTATCAGTTACATTAAATGGAGAGAAAATCAATTGTCTTGTTGATACTGGAGCTACAGTGTCAGTATTGCACACTAAAATCTATAGTAGACTATCCGAGGAGTCAAGACCTTTGTTAAATAGTACATGTGAAAAGCTCCGCATGGCTGATGGAAAATTGGTAATCTCTGAGGGGGCTGCAATTTTCCTACTTGATATAAATGGTGCAGTTACTTGTTGTTATATGATTGTTGCTGATATTGATTCATCAGCAATATTAGGATATGATTTTATGAAGATAAATAACTGCACTATTAATATCGCTGATGCAACAATAACAATCAATGGATCAGTTTTGAAATGCCACTTAGAAAGTCAACTACAATCTACATTTAGTATTACTATAGCAGAAAATGTGATGATACCGCCATCAAGCGAAATGATAATACCATGTACAACAGTATCGAATTCAAACATACCATGCAGTCAAACTGCTATGGTAGAAACAGCGAGCAAAAGTTTAACAAAGAAGGGACTGTTAGTGGCAAAATGTCCAATAGACCCAAGTGAAAAAGATGTACCCTTGGGGATCCTTAACCTATCCGATGAATCACAGATGTTGTACAGGAAAACTTGTGCTGCTGAATGCAATTTGGTACATTCAAGCCTTAGAAATATTGAATATCCCATTAATGAAGTTGGTCTAAACAGTGACCCAATGAAGCGACGGGAGGTCCAAGACAATGGTTACTCATCTGAACACTTGAAGGATATAATGGAGTCCATAAATAACAATCCATCTTATGATGACCAACAAAAAGAGACTATTTGTAAATTATTACTGAAACATAATAATGTTTTTCAAAGAATAAGGATGACCTCGGTAGTACTGACATGATATTTCATCACATTGACACAGGCAACGCAAAACCAATAAAGCAAACACCTAGGCGGGTACCTTTATCGCAGAGAAAAGAAGTAGAAAATGAAGTAGAGAGGATGCTAGCTAATGGTGTTATCGTACCTTCTAAGTCACCATGGGCATCACCTATAGTGTTAGTCCGAAAGAAAGATGGAAATATCCGTTTCTGCATCGACTATAGTAAGGTCAAACGTGTCACAATAAAGGATTCATATCCTTTACCTCGCATTGATGACTCACTCGATGCTCTTAGGGGTTCGAAAATATTTTCTACACTTGATTTACAAAGTGGATACTGGCAAGTGAAAATGGACCCCAAAGATAAGGAAAAGACTGCATTTATAACATCCAACGGTCTTTTCGAATTTCAAACAATGCCATTTGGCGTTTGCAATGGGTCTCAAACATTCGAGCGACTCGTGGAAATTGTATTGCATAGACTACAATGGCAAACTTGTCTGCTATATATAGGTGATAGTAATGTAATAATAATGTAAATAATAGTTGTTATAGTCATAAACACTAAATCTTTGCCATTAATCACGTTGTTTTGTGTTAAAAGTTTTCTTAAATATCCACCATTACTGGCACTTCTCGCTAAGAATGCTGGGAGTACCACTGCTGCTTCTCTCAGCATGTCGTCCAAATATAGAATTTCTTGACATTACCACACTCTCCTAATATGGCAATTGTGGTAATAGTTTCCCACGGGTGTTTAACAACCACTGATTCTTATTGGTTGACGTGGAGGTTTGACACAGTTTTGGTGGTCACATGCTATAAAAGCGACGCGTTCCATTGGTGGAGGTCTCGTTCACACTTCTGAATTCAGAGCGTGAGCACCTGACCAACAATCATGGAAAAGCTGGAATTACCAGAGCGACTCATTAAAACCATATCAGCTCTGGACATGTCTTGCCCTGACACCTGGAGTGTCCAGGAGACAGGCAAGAGAGTCCACCTGAATCTGGAGTTTGAGGTAGAGATGTCCAAGACACCACCCTCTTTGGGGAGAGGTAGCACCTTTGGCAAGAGGATCCCCTCTACCACTGGTCCTCACCCAAAGGGGCACAGAGGCCCTGAAAAGAGAGAAGAGAAGAAAAAGAAGAAGAGTCCATCTACCAAGTGCTGGGACACCCGGTGCTTGGAGGCCTTCCAGAATAGGAAGAAAGAGTTGAGTGAGGGGGTGGAGGTTCTGGAGGCAGCCGCCAGTTCCCCTCCTAGTCCCACTGGTACACCCAATCAACTGCCGGCTCCCGAGCCGGTACAGTTAGATGAGGAACGTCCAGTGGAGACTGAGGAGGAACTGGAAGTTGCTTTTTCACCACCTCCCACACCTCACTCCCCTCTTCCTTCACTACCAGAAAGCCCGGGAGCGGAAGTAGCAGAAGAACAGCCACCACATCCCATTGACACCATCGTACAAAAGGCACTCAGAGTAATGGAGATGGCAAAAGTACAATCCGCCAAAACTGAAGAAATCTTAAAGGAATTAAGGGAATTATCAGGACATTACACGCATACATCAATACCACCACCAGCCTCATCTCATCACCATCACCATGCCAACCTCCACCAAAGAAAAAGAGCCGCAAAAAGCCTAAAAGGAGATAAACCTTTTCCCTCCTTCCTTTTCCTCCTCTACCACGCCTCGACATCATCCAAAATCAAACAGCCAATGAGGGTCGAAAGGGGCTTGTTCCCCATACTGTCCCTGCGCGCCTTCGGCACATGAAACCATTTCATTCAGTGGAGGTCTTTATTGCATCATTTATCGGCTTGCAAACATTCAGAGTCAGACGACAAAATGCTTGACAACTATATTACAAATCAAAGGTAATTTCCAAGCGAAATCAGAACAAAAACAACACCACATGCAGTGACCATGCACTAACAATTACGCAACATCAGAAAACCACAATTATTCGATTTTATATCGAATACTGGCTCTGTTACTATCCGTACTACACATACTATGAGGGTTCTATGATTGTTTACATGCAAAATGTACGTGGATGATCATGCAGTAGTATTTGAAGTATGGGCTTACAGTAAATATACCATTGTTCATGGCACTAAAACAAGTTTGGCTTACACAAGAAATACATTGGATCAATCCCAGCATGATATATTACGATAGTTAAAATTATTAAAGTGTGCACCAATATCCACAGTAAACATGACTTTGCCAGTATTTTAACAACCACCCGAATACCCAGTATTAACAATACTAACCTGGCTACATTACCATCCAGATGGTGAATCTAAAATACCTAATGCCATCCATGAAGCAGACCATCCATCTTTGTTAATAAATATTTTGCTATCGTGTTACTATGTTTTTGAGTTGATTCCATATATTATTGTCACAGTACAATATTTCCGTAGAATATCACATTGTGTAACTAACTGTATCTGTATGCCTAAATAATCTTTATGTATGTACATTTATTCTGAGCTCTTGGAGCTATTATTCAGTCAGATTATTTGTACTTCGATTAAGGTTATCTTGGCATCTCAGATAGTTATCCAAACTCCAGCCTGAACACCTACTCCTAATTTTGGTACATCCTGGTCTAGGGAGTGGCCCAGCAATATAAAGGGGGTAGTCTGGAAGAGTGACCCCAATCCAAAACAGATTCAGCCATATACTATCAGAAGCCAGAAGAGAGAGAACACTGCTGTATTATAACAAAGAAATTATCCTGGTGACCAGACATGAATCAGCTCATAATCTATCCACATAAGATGAGCTGAACTTACCTCTATATTATTATTTATGGTGTATCCAAATACTAGAGGTAATACTTACCTGAAGAACCACTATCCAATATATCTATAGGAAGAGGTGAATCAGCCCTTCTCAGCACTCTACCAGTATATTATACATATATATAAACAGAACCGCAAGGTATTACCATCTCTTTAACATATATTAAAGGGGGCTGAAGGTTAGAGGACGTTCAATATTCAACGGGTGACCCACGTCTTACAATTTCATTATAACGGGTTTAGCTTCCCTGGAGGTCTGGCCCGTTACAGTATCATCAGCTGCTGTTACTGGTGATCATATCACCAAAATCAGAATACCGAATCAGAGTTCTGTTTTCACAGTTGAAGTTAAAGCTATACAACTCGCGCTTGAACACATCGAGAATGTACAGGAAAAGGAGTCAACTATTTTTTCTGACCCTCATTTGTCTTTACTTGCCTTACTCAACCCAAAATTGAAGAACCCTCTCGTTTTGGAACTTCGTGAGAAGTTAACAACTCTCATGTCTGACCAATATGATATCGTGTTTTGCTGGTTACCCGGACATGTAGGTATCACTGGTAACACCAGAGCGGACAGTGCAGCAAAACAGGCTTTAACTAAGTCTCTCAGTGATTTTAAACCACATATCAATAATTACATCAAATCTGTGTGGCAGGCGGAATGGGATGGGGCGACAATAACAAGCTCCATCCTTTCCGACCAACCCTTAATGATCACTACCCGTCTAGTAACCTGTGTAGAAAGGATCTTGCAGTTTTGACACGGTGTCATATGGTCATACACGACTAACACATTCCTTTTTGTTGGAGGGTACTGTGCTACCCGAATGTGTTCCCTGCCAGCAAGTGTTGTCAGTGGAGCACATTCTTTTACATTGAACTGATTTTAATCTTAGTAGACGACAGTATTTTAATGTTGTGTCTCTTCGAGACCTATTTTACAGTACAAATCCTCATAAAGTTCTGTCGTTCTTGAAGGAAATCAACCTTTTTAATAAATTTTAAAATTGTTTTTACTCTTTTAATCTGGACTCATCAGGTCTCAATTCCTCAGGTTGATTTATAAGCTATTCACTTATCTCATTACTCATTGTTGTCCAAATCATTCTTGTCTTTGACATGTCTATTGTGGCTATCTTTTATTTTTATTCAATTTTTTACTTCATAATTGTTTGTGACTTTTTACTTCCCACTGCTTTCTCGCCACGATATAACCTCAGCTGTTGATGTGGCGTTAAGCAACAATAAATAAATAAATAATAACCCAACGTAACAGCCCAAACCAGCCAGTCTATTCACAAATATCAGCATTCAATTTTCATTATGTTTAAAGTTGCCACGCCCACAGGGAGCACCACATTGGGCATAACTCTGATAGTACCCATATATTGGAAAAAAAGTTTTGTTTTGAATCTTCTCCAGAACCGTCAATTAGAATCGTTTGATATTTGGGGGGGGGGGGGGGGGGGGGGGGGTCAAATTCCAGTTTGTTCAAATCGAGTCCCTGAATCTAAGAATGCTTTCATATTTGGTATACTACATCTCTTGGGAGGTCAGATTCATTCAAGTTTGTTCAAATCTTCAAATCAGGTCTCTGGGTTAATATTTGGACTCTCTATTGGAGCCCGAATTTTAGCTTATTGCAATATGAGGAAATTTCTTTAAATGTTTTCCTATTCAGATCCACCAGTCAGAATGCTTTCATATTTGGTATACAAAATCTCTAGGGAGGTCAGATTCAGATTTGTTCAAATCGAGTCCCTGAGTTAATATTTGGGCTCCCTATGGGAGCCAAATTTTAACTTTGTGCAATATGAGGAAACTTCTTTAAAAATCTTATTCTTCAGATTCACCAGTCAGAATGCTTTCCTATTTGGTATACAACATCTGTAGGGGAGTCGGATCTAAGTTTGTTCAAATCAAGACCATGGGTTAATACTTGGGTCCTCTATTGAAGACCGAATTTTAACTTAGTGCAATATGAGGAGATTTCTTTAAAGATTTTCTTCAGATCCACCAGTCAGAATCCTTTCACATTTGGTATATAATATCTCTAGGGGTATCAGATTCAAGTTTGTTCAAGATTATTTGGCTTAATATTTGACAAATATTTGGGCCCTCTATTGGGGGTGTGGGGACGGGGCAGGTGGGGGAGGGGGAGGTTACGTTCAAAGTTGTTCAAATCCATCTCTTAGCGTTTTACCATAAAAATGGCCTTTCACCAACCCTTGGCAGTGCTTGTCTACAGCTGATAGAATTGGAAGCAGACAGGAAGACCATGGACACTTGAGTTATTGGTAAATTCATGATTTCATTCCTTTCGGGAGCGCGGTGGCTCGGTGGCAGACTGTTGGACTTCTGTGCTAGAGGTCCCGAGTTCGATCCCCATCTGGGACGACCCGCGTTGTGTCCTTGGGCAAGGCACTTTATCCCGGTTGCCTACATGGGGGCACGATGACGCCGTGTACTAAGGCGTACTGCACGTCAATGGTGCACATGTCTTCAACCGCTGTAACCCTGCTTGGGCGCAGCTTGAAGGGAGTTAGAATGTTGAGGAGCTGAGAGTTGCTCGTCGATTCTCGGTGGTTCTCTCCCGTAAAACTGTCACGGTCACGATTAGCCATTGTGCATAAGTATGTGACCTTAAACATTAATAAATAATATACTTGTGTTTTTTTTTTTTAAATCTGCTTGACAAACTACAATTCAAATACACAAGACATGTACAAATTACATTTAATTGGCAGGGATTCTTCTACCCTGTTTGGATAAAGGTCTGAGGCTGATGGAATTGGGAAAATTACATTGTGAGGGCTGTAATTCGGCAGTCGTTTTGGAGATCTCATTGAGAATGAATCAGAGATATTGTCTCCGAATTAAACTGAGACCATTATGATTTACAGGAACTGATTTTATACCTTGTTGATAATATTTCCAGTTTGTAGGAATTCCCAACAGAATTTATAGAACTAGATTCATCATTGGTAAAACAATAGGTTGGTTCAGTACTGGTCACTTTCCACGGGTGGGCAATAATTCCACGGACTCAATAATATTAGATTCCAAACACTAATTATAGAAATAACCATAATAAAATTATC
Organism: Pictodentalium vernedei; assembly: GCA_031216915.1. Taxonomy (NCBI): domain Eukaryota; kingdom Metazoa; phylum Mollusca; class Scaphopoda; order Dentaliida; family Dentaliidae; genus Pictodentalium; species Pictodentalium vernedei. The sequence continues at coordinate 555,123,764 of CM062295.1, read as the reverse complement.
TAATGAAGCACCGGGTACAACCTGGTGCTTCATTACTTAAAATTTTGTTGATGTTTTTTATTACCTGGTAAATGCATGTGTGGATATCACCGATTATAACCGGTCCACGGTGACTGTACTGCACAATTGTGAACATGACAGGCTGAAGAACTCTTAGAGAGGTGTGAATAATTGTAATTTCAGTTTTTAGCAAAATAACACTGATTGAAATCCACTATTATTTATTTCTCCGATGTGTTTTTTTGTCTAAAATTAATATAAAAGGTAGGCGAAAAATAATGATTTAGAAAAAGGCATTTAAGTCATGATACATGTGTCTACTGGGTCAGCAAAAAGGCAATATTATGAATGGTATGATAACTGGTATGTACCATAGAAACTTTAATAAATTCGATTTTTGGAGAAAAAAAAATTGGTATTGCAGTATAATTTTAAAAATGGCTAAGTTGGGTAAAGAGCTTTAAATAAAATAACTGGAATTCAGAAGTAAATTACGGTTAGCTGTCACTCTTGGAACCTTCCTCCGGTGATTCCCCACTGTGTTCCGAGTCTGGCTGTCGATCGATGCTTGTCGTCGGTCTCAGAGGATGGGTAGTTGGGGCCTTCTGCCGCGCAGAGGCCAATGGCAGGTTCCTGTCATTCTTTGGACAATCCTCCGGTGTCTTCTCATAGTGTCCCAGGTCCAGCTACCGATCGACGTACGCCGTCGGTCTCTTTAGAGGATTTGCAGGCAGGGCCTTCTGTTCTGCAGAGGTCAGTGATTGCCCTGGGCGTCACAATCGGGACTATCCTCTGGTGTCTTCTCACCGTCTCCCTATTCTGTCTGCCGACCGACGTTCGTCGTCGGTCCCTTCTGAGGATTTGGGTTCTTCTGCCAGAAGGGTCTATTGGGAAGACACTCCGTCGGGCGATGCTGCTACGACGGATTCTCAGGGTGAGCTGCGTCAGGCCGTTTTGGCGCTCACCCGGTTGCTTTCTAGCAACCCTCAAGTTGGCTTCCCTGTGCCTCCTGAGGCACAACCTCCTTTAGTCGGTCGCCGAGATGCCTCGCCTGGCCCTTTGGATACTGCACAGTATTCACAGAAGGTTTCTGCTGGTCAGCCCGAGTTGGGCTACGTCTCTTCTACTACAGAGGATGACGTTTTTCTTGAAGGCGATGGGCCCCCTCGTCAGTCTTGGGGCAGGCTTTGGATTTTGTCTTTGGCTTATTGCCGGACATTCAACCTTCAGACCAGCCATCAGTGACCGTCCGGCCGCGGTCCTCTGTGAAGCGCTGTAACCCTGTTGAGCCTTCTGGCTCTGGGACTTTGCGTCCTCTGCAATCGGCTCAGGTTGTTGAGTCCTTCCAGGGCTTGGACGTCAAAATGCGTTCTAAGGCCCTCAAGGGTTCTTTCTTTTCACGAGCTGATGCCTTTCTGCCTCCATCGCGGTTTCGTGTTTACGATTCCGTCTGTCCACCAGTCTTCCAAGGGATGACTACTGTGGATGAGGATTCTTCTTCCCTCGGGTTGACTAAGCCTAAGTCGGCAGTTCTCCCGATGTCGGTAGTTGAGTCTATGGTGGGCCTGTCCCGAGAGATGCTGGGTATGTTATCTCTCGCGGACCATGTCGCCGCTGCCCTGGCTGAATATTTTCCACCAGTGGAGTTTGATGATGCTCAGGCGCCTTTTCGCGTTTTGTCACAGGCTCTTATGAACTTGACACAAGCTCACGCCTGTAACACGGCTAATTTGGAGCTGGCACGTCGGGATGCGGTGTTGGATTCTTCTCCATCCCTTCCTTCTGAGCAGCGTGCTGTTCTGAGGTCTGCTTCTTTGGTTGGACCTCAGTTGTTCCATGGTTCCATGGAAGCTGTCCGTGGTGAGGTTCTTCGTCATTCGAAGGACCAGTTTTTGCTACGACAGCTGGACCAACCTGCTGCTGCGGGTTGTGGTCGTTCCAGGCCCACCAAGCGTCCTAGTAGTGAGGGGTGCCACTCTGGGTACAAGCATTTAACACTGAAACCCCGATCCCCCAATGGTGCCACTTGAGGTACAAAATTAACATAGGATTCTCCATAGGGTTTTGTATCTATAGTGGCATTTTTGTACCAATAGTGGCATTTTTGAAGGTAGGTAAAAGATTTTAAAATCTTTTTTCTACCTTCAAAAATGCCACTATAGGTACAAAAATGCCACTATAGGTACAAAACCCTATGGAGAATCCTGTGTTAATTTTGTACCTCAAATGGCACCATTGGAGGATCGGGGTTTCATTGTTAAATGCTTGTACCCAGAGTGGCACCCTTGGGGTAGGGTGAATTCAACCTAAATGCTTTTCGCCGGAGTGACAGCCACGGGTAAAAAGATTTTAAAATCTTTTTTCTACCTTCAAAAATGCCACTATAGGTACAAAAAATGCCACTATAGGTACAAAACCCTATGGAGAATCCTATGTTAATTTTGTACCTCAAGTGGCACCATTGGGGGATCGGGTTTCATTGTTAAATGCTTGTACCCAGAGTGGCACCCTTGGGGTAGGGTGAATTCAACCTAAATGCTTTTCGCCGGAGTGACAGCCACGGGTAAAATGGCATTTGAGGGCCACGACACCCTATGGAGAATCCTGTCTTAATTTTTTTTCGTCAGAGTCCCCACATTGAGGTATGTGGAATTCAGTGTTGAGTATATCGAGTCATGGGGTAGGTTGTTCAAAACATTTTTATACTGACAGGCTTAGGTGGGTTTGTCTTCCATACACTTTATATACAGACAAAATGTTCTGCTTTTTTAAAACGTGTTACCTAATATACATCGCTCGACTGGTGAAGTTTTTTTTTCTATTTATTACTGGAAGACACGACATATAAAACACTGTCAGATTTAGACTGGGTGTTTTTTACACGCGAATGTCTTATAAATCCGATGTGAATGTGTGTCTTGCAGTCAATTTGTAATACAACACTCCGCTACTCAGAGAAAAACATATCTCTCATTACGGCTGAAAATATTCTACAAATAGCTCATGTAAGAGATACATTTTTTTCAAACACATGTTTAAAATAATTCACTAAATGCAACTGTGGAGAATATTTTCAGCCGTAATGAGAGATATGTTTTTTATCGACAGGCAGTGTTGTGTTTTCAATACTTTTTCAAAACTGCTTTAAGCTGATTTCAACAATTCACCGTTAGATATTACTGTGACATTAACCCCGAGAAACAATTTCATTTTTACACTACAAAACGTACAGCGAATGTTTTGCAGTGTAAACTGTTTTACCGCCATAAAAAAGAATAGCTTTTCCTTTTAACCAAACTGAAAAGGAAAAGCTATTCTCTTTTATGCCTGTATTAAATTCGTAACAGATGTTGATACGAATTCAGCAAAAGAAGGCGCAATTCTGAGATATCGTTCTGAAACAAACCTTAACCACATTTAAAATCATGCTTGGCAGAATCATTTACTCCTCAGATGTTTTTGCTACGCATTGTCAGTCTTTCCCTCCAAATTATTTTTGGAGGGGAAGAGTGACATTCTGGCGGTGAAAACTAATACATTGAGTATTTCATCCGCCCAAATCTAACCAATGGGGACAAGGCGCGTGAAATACTCATTGCATTATTTTCTGGCGCCTTTTGATATCCCTAAATGACTGTAAACACACTTTGGCGGGGTCATAAACACAATTTTCTTATGGTTATTAAACTTGAAACATCTGTCGAAATAGAATTTCCACCACAAGACTGCGGGATCAAGCATTCCTGTGGTTAGAATTATCGGAGAAATAATTCATGATTTCTTCATTATAAATTATAGAATCCCCACAGGACTCTGAATGCAGTTAGCTGATGGAATAACGCAGTGTGAAAAATAGACCTGCTTATAATTTCCCAAATTTGTCTCTTCTGTGTGGAAGGATGTGAATTTTATTATTATACATGTGGACAAAATGTAATTACACACCACACTTGAATCACTCTCTTTGTAATGTGGAATTCAGTATTTAAAAAAACCTAATAAACTAAGTGACATTTTATCTCTCTCTCTCTAAGTGTTGAGATGCGATTTTGTTTCGCGCGCACGTGCCCCCGAGTGAACTTGGCAGATGTCTGACTTGAGTGTAGATTTTTGAGATAAAAAATATTATGTACCTGTTACTGGTAGAAAAAATGAGAGTTTTTTCCCTTGCAGTGGAGTTTGTTAATTCCATCTAACTTTTCAACGCCAGAGGCCTATTTTTCTTCCCACACTGTGGATTTTGAGTTGGCGGTAAATTTTTTGATTCAAGATAATTAATCGCGCGAGGGGGAAAATGGTTGAGTTTGCTTTTCTTTTTGTAATGGAAATATTCCTGCCATCACCACCCAATGAGATGTTTCTCCCTCCCCAGATTTGACTGATACATTGAGTATTTCATCACCCATCATCTGACCAGCGGGGACAAGGCGCGTGAATTACTCAGTGCATTATTTTCTGCCGCCTTTTGTTTTCCCCTAAATGACTGAAAATACACTTTGGCGGGGTCATAAACACAATTTTCTTATGGTTATGAAACTTGAAATATCTATCGAAATAGAATTTCCACCACAAGACTGCGGGTGTGAGGGGGAAAAAACAATGATCACGCTGTTATCCCAAGAAAATAATCTGTGGCAAATAAGCAAGACGGTTCGAGGATAGAGATGTCTTTGAGTATTTCTCAATAGCTTAATATTTGGTAGTTGCTGTCATACCGTTTCCAGATGTGGTGAATTACAAAATATCCCCTTTTCAGACACACCATGGTGTCAAACTTTTGTTATACAATGCACATCACCACATTCATTCATTCATTTTTAAAAAAGTGGCTAGTCTCTTATTTTAGTTATTTTCTTTGTGTTTTATCTAAAATCAAGGAGAAATAATTGTATTTTTTCCCAATTATTTGTACACCGTGTTTTGGTGGTTCACGGTCGGTGGTTGTATAATCCGCCGACATCCCCCCAAGAAAAGTGAAAAAAATTATTTGATTTTTGAGGGGAAATTTAGTGATATATCCTGTTTCCTAAAATGACGCTCTGAGTAAAAAATCTATGGCGTCTGTAACTTTTTTTCAAGTGGAGTGACAGTTATGGATAAGACTTTCCTCTGTTGGGGACCACGTCACCGCTGACTGCCACGTTAGAGGGAAGGAATATCACCGAAGAAGTCTTTCACACACTTTTTGTCCCACTGGTTAGATTCAGGTGGGAGAAAAATTGAAATAAAAAAGTTAAACAAATTTTGCTTTGAATACATTTTCTGAATGTTGTTTCTGAATAAGAAAATGATTTTCAGCGAAAGTAGAAATAGACGGGGTGGGGGAGGGATGGTTCACACTTGTGATTGAGTTGACCAGGCTGAAAGACGTGATTTTCAAAGATAAAGAGGGCATTAGTAGACTACAGTGATTCAGATGATAGCGATATAGAAGATTTTGTAAGCAGCAAGAAACAGAGGTTGACTGCTAAGAATACAAACTCCATACGGAGATTGTATTCTATTCACCCTAAGTTATTGCGGCAATCCAGAAAATTTCACTCAGAATCCCATATGTGTGAAGTGACTTTGAATCAATTCGATGTCAACAATCCATTTGAGTTTCTAAGTAAAATGTTTCAATCAATGATGGAAGATGTAAAAAAGGAGTGTGGTATACAAGACAACGACCCCATGAGGATATCCATCCACCATCCAGGTATTGAGGTTGGTATTTTTATTCCTTTTACAAAGGCTATGGGGGTAAATGGTAAAACAGTGTTAGATGAAATTGAAAAAGTTATTCAATCAAATGAGAATTTTACTATCCATGATGGTAAATTATCTTTAGAAATGAACACACTTCACTACCACATGGGTCGGGGCGAAATGCACCCATTTCATTTGCATCTGTTGGTAAAATGGTTAAAAGTAAACAGAGTATTATTGAAATTAAAAATGTCAATGATTCTATGTGCTTTGCACGTGCCATTGTAGTGGGGAAATGCCACGCTGATAAAGATGAATCAGACCTTTGGCGTAAGAAATGGGGCAAAATAAAAAGATCCAACAGACCGTCACAAGAAAATGAGGCAAAGGCGTTAATGGACGAAGCAGGTCTCGAATATAATAAACCTTGTGGATATGAGGAATATCATAAAATTCAAGAGTTACTCTCACTAGACTATGTGATCAAAATTCATCCACAATTTGCAAAAGAAACGTTTCTATTTGAACCACCACAAACTACAAAAGAGAGTAAAGTTATTCACATCTATCACCATGACCGTCATTTCGACACCATCACTAAAATTACAGGGTTTTTAGGGTATCACTACTATTGTGAATATTGCAATGTATGCTATAATAACAGAGAACGTCATAGATGCCCGAAAGGCTGTGTTTGCTTTTCTCCACTGCCATGTACGCCTGAACATTCTGTTCATTGTTACACTTGTAATAGAGATTTTGTAAGTTCATCTTGTTATAAAAATCACACAACTCTATTACAGAACCAAGAAAAAACCATTTGTCAATTAGTTAAGAAATGTCTATCATGTAAAATGCAAATATATTCAGGGAGCGAAACACACATCTGCAATGGCTTCAAGAAATGCAAATATTGCCATCAATTAGTCAAAAGTGAACATTATTGTTTCATTCCAAAATACAAACCACCCAAGAAAGACAAAATGCCGAAAGTACCCTTTGTGTTTTATGATTTTGAAACAACTCAAGACTCAGGTCTCCACACCCCAAATTACTGTGTTGCACACCGTGCATGTGGGGAATGTATTTGCAGGCCTATAGATCAAGAATGTATTTTCTGTGACAAAGATGGAAGAAGGGAATCTATTTTTAAAGGAGAATCTACTTTGAGTGATTTTTGCAATTGGCTTTTCAGTAAAGAACATGACGGGGTAACAGCAATTGCTCACAATTCAAGAGGGTTCGATGCACAATTTATCTTAAGACATCTCATTGAAACTGCTACATCAAAACCCGATGTCATCATGAATGGAAACAAAATTATTTCTCTGAAAGCTTGTGGTGTTAGACTCATCGATTCATTGAGTTTCCTTTCTATGAGATTGGCACAATTCCCTAAAACATTTGGTTTAAGTGAACTTGCAAAAGGTTATTTTCCTCATCTGGCAAACACAAAATCATATCAAAATTACATTGGCCCTTATTTAGATGCAAAATATACATGCCTGATTCTATGTCTCCCCCAGTCAGGGATGATTTTATTAAATGGTACAATCAAAAATTTACTAGTAACGCCACTTTCAATTTTGCCTAAGAAATGGACATGTACTGTAAATCTGATGTAGACATCCTCCGTAGAGGGTGCAGGGAGTTCAGAAAAAAATTTATTGAATGTGATGGGATAGATCCTTTCAGGGAAGCTGTGACTTTAGCTGATGCTTGTAATAAAGCTTGGCGGAAAAATTCAATGCCAGAAAACACAGTTGCCATCATTTCAGACATAGGGTATCCCACTGCCGTTAGATATTCCATGAAAGCCATTAGATTCTTACAGCTACTAGCTCAAGAAGAAGGCATACACATACAACATGCACTAAACGGTGGAGAAATAAAAATTGGAAATTATTATCTAGATGGTTTTCACAAAGAGACAAACACAATCTATGAATTTTATGGATGTATGTGGCATGGATGTGAGACTTGCTATCCTGACAGATTCGAGAAAAATCCAATCAATTCACAATTCTATCAATCTCTGTACAACAAAACCCAAGATCGCATAAAACATTTCAAATCATTGGGGTATAATATAAGAGGAATATGGGAACACGAATTTGATCATCTATGCAAAACAGAGCCAGATGTTCAAGCTTCTATAGATACATTTTTTCCACACATGGATCCCATTCAGCCACGTGAGGCATTGTTTGGCGGGAGAACAAATGCCATTAAATTACATTACAAAATTGATGAGAATACAGACACAGAAATTAAATACATAGACATTTGTTCACTCTACCCATATGTGAACAAACACAGAGAATATCCAGTCTCTCATCCAGATATACTCACAAAGGAAAACATAGACACTGGCAAAATAAGACAATACAGAGGACTCCTTAAATGTAAAGTTTTACCACCTCAAAATCTTCTTTTGCCAGTTTTACGTATTCATTGTAATAAGAAAATGGTTTTTACACTTTGCAAAACGTGTGCAGAATATGAATTAGATCACTGCCAACACACACCAGAACAACGTGTGATAGTGGGTACATGGACATCTGTTGAACTTGCCAAATCACTGGATTTGGGATATACCCTAATTGAGACTTATCAGATTTGGCACTGGGATGAATGGTCTTCAGAGATTTACAAACATTATGTGAACCTAGCAGGTTTCCAGATTGGCTGAAAACAAAAACAGACAAAAACACATTTAAAAAAGATTATGCACAGATTGAAAACATTTATTTAGAAAATGTTGAAAAAAATCCAGGAAAAAGATCATTTGCCAAAACCATGTTAAATTGTCTCTGGGGAAAAAATGCACAAAACAATATAAAAACTAAAACAAAATATATAAATGAACCATCAGAATATTTTGAAATAATACAGAACAAAAACAAAATTGTGAAGAATGTGGAATTTTTTTAGCATGATCAATTTGTTTTAGTAAACTATATTGACACTGCAGATGTTTTCACACCACACAATTCAGCAAATGTCGTGGTAGCATCGTTTGTAACCGCGTATGTGCGTTTAGAATTGTACAAAGTTTTAGAACAATTAGGAACACGAGTTTTATACTTTGACACAGACAGTTGTATTTACATCCATAATCCCGCACTTTGGAACCCACAAATTGTAAATAGCAGGTTAGGTCAGTGGACAGATGAACATCCAGAGGCAAAAATCACAGAGTTTGTTGGATTAGGGCCAAAGAATTATGGATACAAATACATTAAAGATGGAGAAATACATACCACATGTAAAGTTAAGGGGATCACATTAGATTTCAAAACATCACAAAAAGTTAATTTTGAGAGAATGGTTGAGTGCGCACGAGACAGAGAGAATTACAAAATAAACATTGAATACACACATAAAATTAAACGTAATAAAAACAAACAAGTCACAAGTGAAGCACAAACCAAAACATTCAGATCTGTATACACAAAACGTTTTGTAGTAGATAAATATGATACACTCCCCTATGGGTTTAAGGTATAAATATCCATCACAAAAACTCACTTCAATTTTGAACAGAGAACAGGCAAGATGTCTTTACCACTCGAGCCTGCTTTCCCTAATTATTTATCAGAGTTAAAAAGACTTGAAAGTTTTCATTGGACTTCCTACCCAGTCTTATAATCGAAAAAAGAAGAATTAGCCCAAGCTAGATTTTTCTGTGTTGGGGATGGTAAAGTGAAGTGTTTTGTATGTGGACAAGGTTTACATAATTGGGAAGAAAAGGATATTCCTTTACAAGAACATGTCAAGTATTCTCCAAATTGTCCTTACATGAAACTTATTAGAGGCTGTCAGTTATATAAACCACCCACATGTATGCAAACACCTCCCGATAAAATATTAGCAGCCATGGATAATGGGTTCACTTTAAAACAAATATTTTCAACAATGAAAAAATATGATAAAACTCTAGATGATTTTCCAGATTCAAATTCATTATTTGCACTCATGGTCATAGATGATCAAAGTACATCATCATTTAGTAAAATAATTGGCAATCATGCCGCAGTGCATTTCAGAAATAAGTTAAGTGATTTATTTACTGACGGCCCAGCAAATGATTGTCCTGACTCTTCTGATACACAAAGCACATGGTGTAATGTAATATCTGATGCACAAAGTACATCAGAACAGACAAAAGAATCATCAGTTTGATTTCAACCATGGAACCAGTAAGACACATCTTAGAAAACAAGATCACACGTAAGGCATTATTATATGCATTTTAAATGATCACTCCTGGCTATCTAACAATAACAAAAGATTTCCTTCAAAATCAATTAGAAAAAGATGGAATGTATGGGGAATTTTGTAATGCATTACAAATCATGAATGCTTTTTACAAACATAATGTAGAAAATATTTGGACAAGAATTATGTGGGATTTTATTATTTATGATGAACAAATCATGAATTATTTATATAGTCAATGTATGCCACAAATAGATCAGAGTTCTTCAGAAACTTTATTTGAATTAAAAGCGCCCTTAAAAAGAAAACCAACTCATAGAAATGAAGAAGCTATGGAAATAGAAAGTATATAAGTCAATGTTTTGATATTCCTTTTGGTAGAAAATAAAAGTCATGGCAATGAGTGATTGTTTATTGTTTCAACACCCCTGTAATATCTTTATAGCATGCCCTAGTGGATCGGGGAAGACAGTATTTGTCAAAAAGCTAATTGATATGAAACATGACTTACTTCAAACCCCACCACAAAAAAATTGTTTGGTGCTATAAAGAATGGCAAACCACATATGCTTTACTTAAAGAAAGTGAGGATATCAAATTCATAGAAGGTATTCCTGATGATGAATATGAAATTGTCAGTGATGTCACTATTCCACATCTTGTAGTTTTTGATGATATGTTAGGCGATAAAGATGAAGAAAAAATGAAATTATGGTTCACGCGAAAAAGCCATCATCGAAATGCAAGTGTCATATACATCACACAAAATATGTTTCAACAATCTAAATCTAGTCGTACCATAAGTTTGAATGCGCATTAGATGATTTTATTTCAAAATATCAGAGATAAAGGACAGATTAAAGCGCTAGCAAATCAAGTTCAATTACCCCATTTAAATGCATCTTATCAAGATGCAACGAGTACTGATCATGGTTATTTATTAATTGATTTTCATCCTAAAACACCTGACTCTTTGAGATTAAGAACTGATATTTTTCATCCTTGGGTGACACAAAATGAACGGGGTCCCATCATTTACACAAAACTATAAAAGCTACACCCCACAATTTTTTGTATCACTTGGTAAAAAAATTGCTGACGTATACACATCATAATGGCAACTTTTATCCGATCATTAGAATGCTTGAGTCAGCAGTCGAACCCATTTGTAAGAGAAAAATTACTTAAAAAAAGTTTCAAGAAAATTTTAAAATGGTTTACATTAGCAAATAAAATCATACTCAATAAAAAAATTAAATTGCCAAAACAAACTTTAACATATATGGATAGGCATAGACAGGATCTACAACAACTTGCGAATCCAAGAGTAGATCTTGCAATCAAACGAAACATTATTTTAAAACCAGGTGGTGGTGGATTTTTTGGTGGTGTTATCATTCGTAATTTAATTCGATGGGATGGTCATAAGACAAGTAGAAATTTTTATTCACCATTTACAAAAAACAAAGGTAAAAAACAAAAATCACATAAAAAGAAAAACAAAGTGTCTAAGAAAAATTACACGAATGCAAATGTCTTAATCACTCCTCAGAAAGAGACAAAAACAAAATCCGTTTTAGTTAGCAAACTTCGAAAACAGAAAAAAGTACCGCCATTAAAGTTAATGCGTGAAACAGCTGGTGGATTTAGAGTATCGCATGATCCTATGATGTCTAGCAGAGTATGAGCCATGTACCTCTAAAAGAAAATATTCCAATGACAGCACGATTCACAGCTTTGAATGCACCCAAAACTGTTAAGGGGGTAAGATCTTATTTTCGTTAAAATAAAAACGAATGACACATATGACTACTATATCATTTTATAAATGCTCTTTGTAGAGGTAAGATGGTAAAACAATCTCGTAAAATTCCACTAGTCAAAAAATATGGTGGGGTGCTAACTCCACCAGCATTTCAAAAACAAATTATGAAAAATGCACCTAAAGAATTAATTAATTGCGTGGCAGAATGTTGTCATAATCTTTTAAAAGGGAACATACATCTTTCCCCTGCTCAGAAACAAAAATTACACCCGAAACGTAAACAACTAAGATGGCTTGCTAGTAAATCGTTATCGCTTAAAAAGAAAAAACAAATTTTAAATCAAAAAGGTGGTTTTTTTACCATTACTTGGGTTACTTGCACCCGCTGTAGGACTTGCAACAAATCTTGCAAATAAATTGGTGAGTAAAATATGAAGAAAATGGCTATTGTACCTTATCAAATGTTAGAAGAAATGCAACAATACAGAAGTGAAAAATCACAGCGTCCAAGATTACCACCTGACCCTCAAATTACTAATACAGAACAGATGCAGAATGAATTATCATCTGTGTTAGAAAATTCAGAATTATCAGAAAGTGAGAGAAAACAAAAATATGGTGAAAATTTACAAAAGTTTCAAATGTCATATAAGAAGGCATTACAACCATCATTGATCATGCCTGAGGTAGACCGAAGTCATTGTTTTTATGAGATCGCATTATAGAAAGTGTTCCTGTCACAATGAGGCATAAAGGAACTTCATTATTATCTGCTTTATCGTCTCGCCCACACATGAGTTGGGATGATCAGGGTGTTTTAAGCTATGATGGAGAACCCATAAACGGTTCAAATATCATTGATTTAGTCAATGATGTTCTCAGACATCGAAAAGACATCTCCAAAACGTAAACTTCTTCGAGTAAAGAAAACACCTAGACATAGATTGGCAAAAAACAAAATTTCTAATAAATGGGAGGCCTACTGAATAATTTATTAACCGAAATATATTACAATACGAATCACCCCGCAAGCTATAGTGGTATACATAAATTGTACAAAGCAGCCCACAGTAAAGATAAATCTGTTACAGTTGATCAAGTTAAAAAATGGTTGAAAGGAGAGAGGACTTACACTTTACATAAACCCATTCATAAAAAAATTGCAAGACGAAAGACTGTAGTGGGTGGAATTGATCATCAATGGCAAATTGATTTAGCAGATTTACAAAGTTTACAATCTTACAATGACCAATTTCTTTATTTAGTTTGTGTCATTGATGTTTTTTTCAAAATATGCATGGGTTATACCCATACACAATAAATCAGGACAAACACTAACAAAATCTTTCCAAAGACTTTTGAAAACTTCTGGACGTAAACCATTATCTTTACAATCAGATAAAGGTTCTGAATTTAAAAATAAAGAGGTGCAGAAATTTTTAAAGAAACAAAAAATTCATTTTTTCACAACAGAAAACCCCGAAACAAAAGCTAGTATTGGAGAACGTTTCCAACGCACATTGAAAACCCGAATGTGGAAATATTTTACTCACAAATGTACATTAAGATATATTGATGTATTACAAAATTTAGTTGATGGATACAATCACAGTTACCATCGTAGTATTCAGAGAACTCCTGCATCTGTGTCAATAGAAAATGAAATAGAAGTAACTCAAAATTTGTATGGTAAAAAAAATCTAAAAAGAAAAAAATAAAATTTAAAGTTGGTGATATAGTACGTATTAACAAAACCAAACGTACATTTGAAAAAGGATATTTACCAAATTGGACAAAAGAATTATTCAAAATCACTCATATAAAACATACACACCCACCCACTTATAAACTTGAAGATATGGGTGGTGAAAGTATACAGGGAACATTTTACCCACAAGAAATTCAAAATATAAAAGATGATAAAAAATATATCATTGATTTGGTTCTTGCCAGACGTTCGAGACATATTGGTAAGAAACTCATTAAGGAACTTAAAGTACATTGGGAAGGTTATCCCACAAAATTTGATAATTGGATAGCAGAAACAGATTTAGTATAAAAAGAATATGTCACTAAATGAAAATACATTAGTGGTGAAAGTGCAAGTGTTGAAGTACAAAATCAACAACCACAATTTAATTGTTGTGGAAGTCTTGTTGCAAAAAATCAAGTATCTTATTTCACACAAATAATTGTCATTTATGCAATTATAATTACGGCTATCATTCACCTTAGTTTACAATCACCAAACAAAGAATTGTGGTTCGTATTATTAAGTAGTTCTTTAGGATATATTCTTCCAAGCCCAGGTTTAAAATATTTGAAACCACACGAGAAGAAAAATGAATTCGTTTTACGTAACACTACTGAGTGATAGTTCTATGGATATGTTTCCAAATAACACACAATGTTGTTTTCAAACAAAATTATCTAAACCGATTCATATTAATAAAGAACATTGGGAAGTGGGATTAGTTGAAGTTATTTTACCATCTGAGGCAAGAAATATAACAGATGATGAAACAAATTTTAAAATCATTGTAACAGATCCAAAAATATCAGCACGCATTAATAATATTAATAAATCGTTTTTCAAACATACAGTACGTAAGGGTGTTGCTGCTGTTGAGCTAAGTATTTTGCCGGGGCATATGCAAAGGGTGGACATGTTGTAGAAGCAATAGAATCAGAAATTCAAGACACACTGGGTGATATTTTTAAAGAATTTGGTGTGTCATTTCATCTTGGTTATTCATCTCGAAATTCACGTGTAAAAATTTCAGGTAATAGTATTGGAACAGTTGGGATTGAATTATCACAAAGTTTGTCAGAAAAATTAGGGTGTAAAGATATTTTCCCAGTAATTTTTCCTAACACGGGAAAGAATGCTTTTAAATATAATGTGGATTTAAATATGGATTTTAATCAACTCTTTATTTATTCTGATATTGCAGATTATACATTTCTTGGTGATATAGAAGCACCTATTTTACGTGTGATACCCTTTGAAACACGTGACGAATCTCTGCACACTCATAAAGAATTTGATAATGTACATTATGTACCAGTATCAAAATCTTCTTTTGATCATATCACTATAAATATAATTGGGAATACTGGTAAAAACATTCAGTTTTCAAGTGGTAAGAGTGTTGTCAAGTTGCATTTTAGACAGAGACATCATCTCAATTTATAAAATATGCCTCCAGTATATCGAGGTGTGGCACGGCAATATGGATATGGATTAGGGTCTATTTTTTGCTCAGCAATAAGATCAGCTGTACCATTAATAAAACCAATTGCTAAAAATGCATTTCGAAGTTTAAAAAAAGAAGGATTAAAACATGGTTTAGAAATAGCAAATGAATTGCTGAGCAATCGTAAACCATCTAAAGAAGTACTGCTCACTCATGCAAAAGATCTTATGACATCTGTGGGGAAAGCTGCATTGGGAATAAAAAGACAGAAACGAGAACTAAAACATCACTCTGCTGTTCGTTCTCAAAGAGGGAAGACACGTAAAAGGCAATCTTATTCAAAACGAAATTCAAAACGAAATTCAAAACCACTTGATATATTCGATTAAATCATGATGTTACATGGATCTTGCGAACATTTTTGTAGTGGATTTGATCCAGATAATGTATCACCAACATCAAGTGGTGTCGAAAATATTGGTGAGATTGAGCAATTTCCCATTGCATCTTTATACAATTCTTCACCAATAGAATTTTTAATCCCCAGACAAACAACCAAGTGGTTAGATCTTGCAGCATCTACACTTGAGGTTCAGTTCAAAATTACAAAGCAAGATGGGAGTGAAATGGAAGATGATACAAATATTACTCCCATCAATAATTTCTTTCACAGCATATTCAGTAAAATTGATATGACACTGAACGGTAATTTGATAACCACCAATACAGACATGTATCCTTATCGAGCATTTTTTGAAAATCTGTTAAGCTATTCAAAAGATGTGAAAAAAACACATCTAGCTGCTAGTGAGATGTGGTATATAGATACCCCTGGTCAACATACTGCAATTGCTAAAGATTCCGCAAACAAAGGTTTGATTGAACGTCACAAATTAATTGCAAACAGTAAATCTGTACAACTAAGAGGAAAATTGCGTTTAGATCTGTTTGTGCAAGAGAAATATTTACCAAATGGTGTGGAAATGAGAGTTAAAATTCATCGTGCTCCGACTAAATTTTGTCTGATTGGTGGTGTAGATGGAAAAATAGAAATTCAAACAGCCATATTCAGAATACCGGTCTTGGATTTAATTCCCAAATTTGCAAATGATCTGAATGCACAAATAGATTGAACAAATTATAAAATCCTCATTAGACGTATTGAAAATAAAACATTTACCATTGGAAATGGTCTTCGATCAAAAATAGAAGACCATCTGTTTCATAAACAGATGCCAAAACGAATAATTCTTGGCTTAGTTTTGAATAAAGATTTAAATGGAGATATTGGTACATCTCCATTTAATTTTCAACATTTCAATTTGAACAAGTTGGAAATCACAGTGGATGGATATTCCATTAAATCACGTCCCTTTGAACCAAATTTCGAAGGTGGACTTTATCTAAATTCATATTTATCATTGTTTGAAGCAATGGGGTATTTTGGACAAAATGAAACATTTAATATATCAATGCAGGATTATGCAAAAGGATATATCCTCTGGGGAATCTGGGGAATTGATTTGACACCTGATCAATCAAGCAGTGGACCATTAGCTCACCCTATAAAGTCTGGCAACCTTCGAATAGATCTTCAGTTTGCTGAAGCTCTGGCACAGGTGATCAACGTTGTCGTATATGCAGAATTTGATAGTGAAATACAAATCAATAAGTTCAGAGAAGTGATATTTGACTATTAACAATGAGTAAATGTGAACATTGCAAGATGCACAGAGAAATGAGAAGAAGAATACAAATAATGAGTGAAGACAAAAAATGAAAAACTGTTCCTTAGATTATTTAAAGAAATTGTTGTAAATGAAGTGACACCTTTGATAAAAGAAGAAGTGAATAAACTGGGTTATGGATGTCAAAGAATACCTGGAGCAAAACATGACTTTTGTATAAGAAAGGATGTAAGAATATGGATTGAAATGTGTTTGGAAGACTGTATGGAAAAAGTGTGTATATCAAGTGTACTATATAAACTGCTCGAACAAGCAAAAAAAAAATGGAACATTGAAGGATGTTTTACATATATGAATGTGAACTTTAAAATTAACACACAAGCAGACATTCAAAATTGTGCAGATTTAGTAGAAAAAGAGTGGGGATATTACACACCACTTGTTAAAGAAGAAGAAGAAGTTGATTAAAAAAAGTACAACAGCCCTTTTTAAGGGGTAAGAAGAGATGGACACCACTCAACTACAACATGTTCTTGATAATTCTCCAAGGTTATCATCATTGAATGGAAAAGTGTGTTCAAGAGACTTATTACCAAAACAAAAGCATAAACACAGAAAAGCTTATATTGTGAACACAGATTCATCAAAAGAACCAGGAGAACATTGGGTGGCAATATATTTCAAAGACAATCATTCATGCATCTACTTTGATTCCTATGGCTTACCACCATTAGATAAAGACATTTACAAATTCATGGTGAAAAACTCAGATTCTTGGACTATTAACACAATCAGAGTACAGAGTGTTCATACTGCGGTGTGTGGAATGTACTGTATATTTGCCTTGGATCATCTTGCAAGAGGATATGATTTGAAGACAGTTCTTACTATCAAATTCGATCCAGGAAATTTCCAACAGAATGACAGAGAAGTCCATTGATGGTTTGCACAAACTTATAGACATTATTTTATGTAATCATGATCAGGTGTCAAAACAACCCACAGAGTTTTTTATAAAAACATTTTTTCTATTGTATAAATTTATTATGTATCACAGATAGGATATTTTAGCAGTTCTTCAAAAAAATCTTAAGCGATAATGCTTTATTTCAAGACACAATTCTGGCTATAAATATTTTCTCAGCAAAATGGAATCTTGAAATAAAGTGGTATCACACAAAAAATCTCGATGTAAAAGGTTTTGTATAGATAGACAAACTCAGATCTTGGTGTATATATGCTTCGCACTTCATATATTAAACATTGGTACCTAAATTAATTCTTATTGTCTGTTTAAAATGTAGCAGTCCCCACTAGCTCCCAATAGCAGTAAAAAAAGAGAAGAGATACTTATCTTTTTTCACCATTCTATCCCATAAGTGAAAAAGAGTTAAGAGATACTTCTCTTTTCCACTGTGGGTAAGAGACTGTATGTTTATCAATCAACCCTTCCATGTAGTAAAGTGTTATACAGTTTAAAGTATGGAGAGATTGATTAATAAACATATATTTTGCCAGTATAAAGTAATTAGAACTCTACCCCATAGCTGACACTATAGGGACCAGCATTTAAGAGATACTTCTTTCACCATTCCATCCCATAAGTGAAAAAGAGTTAAGAGATACTTCTCTTTTCCACTGTGGGTAAGAGATTGTATGCTTATCAACCAATCCTTCTATACAGTAAAGTGTTATACGTTTTAAAATATGGAGAGATTGATTAATAAGCAAAATCCGCATATTTGCCATCATAAAGTAATTGGGAGGCCTCTACACCGTGACTGACACTTTTGGTTCCAGCATTTAAGAGATACTTTTTTCACAATTCTATCCCATAAGTGAAAAAGAGTTAAGAGATACTTCTCTTTTCCACTGTGAGTAAGATGGAATCTTGAAATAAAGTGGTATCACACAAAAATCTCGATGTAAAAGGTTTTGTATAGATAGACAAACTCAGATCTCGGTGTATATATGCTTCTCACTTCATATATTAAACATTGGTACCTAAATTAATTCTTATTGTCTGTTTAAACTGTAGCAGTCCCCACTAGCTCTCCATAGCAGTAAAAAAAAAGAGAAGAGATACTTCTCTTTTTTCACCATTCTATCCCATAAGTGAAAAAGAGTAAAGAGATACTTCTCTTTTCCACTGTGGGTAAGAGACTGTATGTTTATCAATCAATCCTTCCATGTAGTAAAGTGTTATACGGTTTAAAGTATGGAGAGATTGATTAATAAACATATATTTTGCCAGTATAAAGTAATTAGAACTCTACCCCATAGCTGACACTATAGGGACCAGCATTTAAGAGATACTTCTTTCACCATTCCATCCCATAAGTGAAAAAGAGTTAAGAGATACTTCTCTTTTCCACTGTGGGTAAGAGATTGTATGCTTATCAACCAATCCTTCTATACAGTAAAGTGTTATACGCTTTAAAGTATGGAGAGATTGATTAATAAGCAAAATCCACATATTTGCCATCATAAAGTAATTGGGAGGCCTCTACCCCGTGACTGACACTATAGGGACCAGCATTTAAGAGGTACTTCTTTCACCATTCCATCCCATAAGTGAAAAATAGTTAAGAGATACTTCTCTTTTCCACTGTGGGTAAGAGATTGTATGCTTATCAACCAATCCTTCCATACAGTAAAGTGTTATACGGTTTAAAGTATGGAGAGATTGATTAATAAACATGTATTTTGCCAGCATAAAGTAATTGGGAGGCCTCTACCCCGTATGTAACTCTATAGGGACCAGCATTTAAGAGATACTTCTTTCACAATTCTATCCCATAAGTGAAAAAGAGTTAAGAGATACTTCTCTTTTCCACTGTGGGTAAGAGATTGTATGCTTATCAACCAATCCTTCCATACAGTAAAGTGTTATACGGTTTAAAGTATGGAGAGATTGATTGGTAAACATATATTTGCCAGCATAAAGTAATTGGGAGGCCTCTACCCCGTGACTCAATATACTCAACACTGAATTCCCCTTCCCCAAACGGGGCACTATAGGGACAAAATCAACATAGGATTCTCCATAGGCTTTTTACCCAGGGGGTGCCACTCTGGGTACAAACATTTAACACTCAATTCCCCATACCCCAATGGTGCCACTTGAGGTACAAAATTAACATAGGATTCTCCATAGGGTTTTTACCCGGGGGGTGTCACTCTGGGTACAAGCATTTAACACTGAATTCATTCCCCTACCCCAATGGTGCCACTTGAGGTACAAAATTAACATAGGATTCTCCATACGGTTTTGTACCTCAAGTGGCATTTTTGTACCCAGAGTGGCATTTTTGAAGGCAGGAAAAAGATTTTAAAAACTTTTTTCTGCCTTCAAAAATGCCACTCTGTGTACAAAAATGCCACTTGAGGTACAAAACCCTATGGAGAATCCTATGTTAATTTTGTACCTCAAGTGGCACCATTGGGGTATGGGGAATTCAGTGTTAAATGCTTGTACCCAGAGTGGCAGCCTTCACTACTCATCCTGCTGCGTCTGCCACGTCGGCTACGCCTTCGGCTCCGTCCGCTCCTTCTGCACAGAAGAAGCGCCGACACTGCCACGCTCGCTGGCAGCCTCAGGGAGGAAAGTCTCGGGACTCTGTTGCTCCCCGAGGGGGTGGTTTCTCCTCTCGGTGGCCTCGTCGAGGCCGCAAATGAAGGTCCTCACCTCGATTCGCCTCCAGTCGGGGGAAGGATGTCGCCGTTTTACGACCGTTGGACAGAGATAACGTCGGACACTTGGGTCCTCGACGTCATCCAATCCGGTCTGCGACTGTCCGTCCGTCGGCACCCCTGTATATCTCGGGTGCCCCTCCCGACTCGGATCCATTCCGATTCTCTACGTCGGGGCCTTCTGGTGCAGGATATCGACAATCTCCAAATGGGCAATCGAGGTGGTCAGGAACACCCTTTCACCGGGGTTTTACTCGAGACTTTTCTTGGTGCCGAAGAAAAACGGCCAGTTTCGTCCTGTCATCGATCTGAGCATCCTGAACGAGTACATTATAGCACCTCATTTCAGTATGAAGACTTTCCGGTCGGTTCGACGATCAGCTCATCAGGGCGACTTTGCTGCCAGTATCGGCCTGAAGGATGCCTACTTCCATGTACCCATTCATCTGGCGTCACGGAAATACCTTCGGTTCTCGTTTCGGGATCGAGTCTATCAATTCAGAGCTCTCCCGTTCGGTTTGAATCTGGCTCCTTGGGCCTTCACCCGATTGATGTCACATGTGCTTGCTTTTCACCGTACTCGTCAGCCTACCTGGACGACATCCTCCAACGGCACCACGATGCTGCTGTTCTGGAGTCCTATGTCCGGCAGTTTCTTTGCCTACTAGCGTCGCTGGGTTTCAGAGTCAATCGCGAGAAGTCGGATCTCCTTCCTTCTCAGCAATTTCGTCATTTGGGAATGGATTTCGACACTCTTCACAATGTGGTGTCGGTTCCCAATGCTCGGGCGACGATTCTTTCCGCCTTGACTCGGAACCTGCTCCAATCTTCCTCGGTCTCGGCCAGGACTTTCCTTCGGATGCTGGGCCTTTACGGTTCGGTGACAAAACTCATTCCGCTCGGTCGCTTCTTTGTCCGACCTCTCCAACACTTCCTGTTGGATCATTGGCGTCCGAATGTAGATCCTCTGGACCTGGAACTTCCTATTCCTCGGTCCCTGCTTTGTCACCTCCACCCTTGGGTCGATGTTCCATGTTGACACAGGGTGTTCTGTTGGATCTTCCTTTGGTCGATCGCATCCTTACTACGGATGCCAGCGAACGGGGCTGGGGTGCGACGTTGGATCCTCTCGGTCTGTCCACTCACGCACGGCGAGTGGGACAGCGAGCAGGTGGGCCTTCGTATCAACCAGAAGGAGCTCATTGCTCTTCTGTTGAGTTTTCTGCTTCGGATCTCTCACCTGTCAGACTACATTGTCCTACTTCTTTCGGACAATTCGACAGTAGTGGCTTACATACGGAATCAAGAAAGCACACATTCGGTTCCCATGTATCGGCTATCTCGGGATCTTCTACTATTGGTGCGGGATGTAAACGCTCGAGTGACCATTCGGCACATTCCCGGGCGTCTCAACGTCCAAGCAGACTCCCTGCCCCGACGCGACAGTTTCCTCCCAACCGAATGGATGCTGCATCGGTCGGTGTTTCAGGCGATTTGCGAGCGGTGTGGGCGTCATCTGGTCGACTTTTTCGCCACTCGCTGGAATCATCAGGTAGAGACCTTTGTCTCTCCTTGTCCAGATCCTCTGGCATTTGCGGTAGACGCTCTGTCTCTGGACTGGACAGGTTGGATCGGCCATGCCTTCCCTCCTGCACCGAAAATTCCTCAAGTCTTGGCGAAGATTCGTGCTTGCAGTTGCAGGATGATTCTGATTGCACCTCCGTCTCCACAGAGGGTGTGGATCAATCTGCTGCGGCCTCTGTTGGCGGATCGGCCGATTCGTCTACCTCTACGTCGCGATCTTCTTTCCCAGGGTCGTCCCAGGAAGTATCACAACAACCTGGCGAGCCTGTCCCTTCACGCCTGTCTTTTATCAGGTCCTGTCTCCGACGTAGAGGTTTTTCGAGACGAACAGTGGAGTGCATTTCTGCATCGCGGCGACATTCCACTGGCATGACTTACGCTGCGAAGTGGAAGGTTTTCTGCCGCTGGTGTACAGATCAAAATGTGGATTACCGTGATCCGTCAATCGCTCAGATTGTGGATTTACTGGTATACCTTTTTGACTCCAAGGGCCTCCAACCTATTACGATTAAGGGCTGTCGGTCTATGCTGTCTGATACTTTCTCTTATGTGGGAAAGCTGTGCATCGGTCGTAATCTTTTTCTCTCCAAACTCATTCGGCACTTTTTGAAGAGGCCTCGAGTTTTGCGTCTTACACCCAAGTGGAACTTGGCATGGGTGTTGCACTGTTTGGAGGGGGCGCCATTCGAGCCTTTATCTGAGACCGATATGCGTTTTCTCACCTATAAGACGGCTTTCCTTCTAGCGTTTGCTTCTGCCCGACGTGTCAGTGAGCTTCACGCGCTATCTGTTGATTCTGCTTTCTTCAGAAATGAGGCTAGCACTGTCACCTTGACTACTGATTACTCTTTTCTGGTCAAGAATCAACTTCCTGATTCGGTACCTCCTCCCAACTGCATTCGGGCTCTCCCTGCTGTCGATGGCCAGAGGCTTCTTCTTTATCGTGTTCGTGCGATTAAGACTTACATTAATCGCACTCAGTTCATTCCGAGGGATCGGAAGAGATTCTTTCTGTCTCTCATTCCTAGGAGGCAGTCTATCTCTCCCCATTCTATTTCCAGGTGGATCTGTCTTGCATTCCAGCTTGTCTGTTTCGGATTTTGTTTAGAACCGGTTTAATGCTCATGAGGTTCGTGCCATTTCTACATCCTGGGCGTTCGCTAATTCTGTTTCGCTCTGGGATGTTATGAATGCGGCTTACTAGAGGAATGCTTCTACCTTCTCCTCCTTTTATCTCCGCCACCTACAGCAGCAATCTGAGGACCTTTATTCTTTGGGCCCTCTCGTTGCTGCTCAGGCTGTTGTGCACCCTCGTTAAATTTTGTTTTTATCGGGTTTGTGCTTCGCTCGGCCTTGTTCTTTTCAGGTACCTTCTCTCTATCTTCATTACAGGTTTCGCTATTATTCTCTGCCCTCCTTGCTTTTCTTTCTGCTGCTCTTGTTGGTATTGGTCATGTGATTCACCTCCTCCTATTGTTTATTCAGCCAATTGTAAACAATTGTGAGTAGGTTGAAAAGAAATTAAATTTTTTTAGTAAATTTTGTTTAACATACCTACCACAATTGTTTACCGGAGGCCCACCCTCCTTGGGGATATCTTTGATATCGATGCCTCCCCGCTAAATCACAATCTTCTCGTTGGCGGAAATACGGAATTGACGTCACGGTTGTTGCGCATGCGGTCGGTAAACGCAAGAGGTGTGCAGAGAGAGTACGTGTAATGTCGAGCACCGGTTTCGCTCGACCCTTTTTCGATCTTTTTCGTGCTTTTGCACTCTATTACTTTTCCAACTTGTTTGGAAAAGTTTCTTAAGCTTGAGTTAGTTCCGAAGTAGGGCTTGCACTTATGTTACAGCCAATTGTAAACAGTTGTGGTAGGTATGTTAAGAAACAAAATTTACTAAAAAAATTTAATTTCACTAGATGAAATGTACTGCAAGCCATAACAATCAGTAACAACAACTTCACTGTCATGAAACATTTCGGGGGGTGCTTAATTAAGTTCCATGTGTATATTTCACTTCCATGCTCTGTATGAACACTTGTTAATGATAAAGAAGTGGTTAGCCAAGATTTTTTTTATGTAACTGAACATTTGGTTAGCCATCCTGAAACCATGTGAATGACCAATCGGTTAGGTTCATTTTTCTGTAATTTTACAGACTGAAGTGAACATTCTGATTCTTAAAACTCTTATTTAGTGTCATATCAGAGTATCTTCTTGAAAATATTGTGTAAGCTCTGGATGGAGATGATGTGAGTGAGGGCCAGTGGAGTAGAATTTTTTTAGGAGGTGGGGTAGAGTTTGGGATTAGGGGAGAAGACATGTTAATTTGATGAATTGTAAAATTGTAAGATTTTTGAGCAAAAATAGTGAGATTTAAATTTTTATATGGCTCAAAGACTAGGAAAATTTATGGACTGTAATTCTGACATTCTGTTAAAAATACAAATTGAAGGCTCATTTGACAAACATTTATTCTGGCAAATAGTGAGTCTCCCTCTAAAATAGCGAGACTTAACTAGTAGAGTGCTGGAAGCCCATATTTGGGCTCTATTCTGAAGTGTAGGTACTGCAACTTATAGGCTTCGCATTCAGTGGCTTTTGCGTCGTATCATCAGGAACACAGGCACTCTCCATTGAGTTGTAACGAGCCAAAGACAATTCAACAAATTTTGATGGCCAAATATTATTTATCACTCTGCCAATTAACATGTCTGGATGGGGTGGGAGAAAGGGGGTAAAACATGTCATTGGATAATTATGAAACATGTCACAGGGAAAGTGCACAAGAGTGGTAGTTACCCCTTTACCCCCGGCTTCTACACCACTGGTGATGGTGGCTCAATGACACAATTAATGTTCGTCTGTTCAACCTGGCACCAAGAAGTTGGAATGACTTATCGCAATCGTTAGAATATATTTTCTTTTTTTAAACCGGGTATACTGGATTGCGTCTGAATGTGCATCTGTGCGTCCGTGCATCTCTGCGTCCATCCACACGTCTGTCCGTCCACACTCAGATGTCTGTTCGCATTATATCTTCAACATTTCTGCTCAGATTTCGATGAAATTTGATGCGGATGTTCATTATCATAAGATCATGAGATCTTTAAGCAGCTTCAGCCGTTTTGCTGTTGGAATATTTTTTCTGTGACTTTGAATATACAAAAAAAAATTTGTCTGTGTGCCTCCTATCTCAGGTTTGGGTTATTGGATCTCAATGAAATTTGGAATGAAAATTGTTTATGGGAAAGGCTTTCAAATTAGTCTCTAATAATACTTCTTACTTTTCAATTTTTAGATTTATCCCCCTTTTTAACTTTGAAAATTCGCCGTTTGCCTCGTAAAATAGTCAATTTTTTGTCTGTTCGCCTCATATTTCAGGTTTGGGTTATCAGATCTCAATGGAAGTTGGAATGAAGAAGATTGTTTATGGGAAAGGCTTTCAAGTGAGTTATGTCCCTGCAGTAAAACAAAGAAAATACATGCAAATCACCTCCCCACATGTGGCATTATGTCTTTGTTCTACATCTCTTATGTGGATGGTCCGATTGTCACCTGATTTCAGTAACAGGTATTTCTGGCCTTCACAATTACTTTGCTGTAAAACAAAGGCAATAATTTTGCTGTTTGCCTGGTTAAATAGCCAATTTTTTTGTCTGTTTGCCTCATATCTCTGGTTTGGGTTTAGTGGCTCACAATAAAATTTGTAATTTGGAATGAAGATTGTTTATGGGAATAGCTTTCACAGTATCATGTTTCATTTCTTCTCTTGTCATTGTTTGGCGGTATGCACCGTGGGGGTATGCCCCGGGGTGTGGTCCCCTCTTGTTTCTTTTTCCTTCAGCTTTGCATTTCCACGTTTCTAAAGCTACAGTCACCAATTTCCCCATTATCGTTAGTGATACAATTACGTCATTAAATTCGGGTACTCTTGATTTTAATATTTCAGATCACAGAGCAACGTTTGCCAATATTTCCTCCATAAGACCTAACAAAAGTGCAACGAAGCGAACTGTTTATAATTATAGAGAGCCGACTTTCATAAATTGAACACACTTATTGCAGAAACGGACTGGCAGAATCTAATCTGTGATCAGCCACTGATAGATGTTGAGGTATCGAATTTCACATCAACCTTGCTGAATTATGTTGAAAAGTGTGTTCCCCGACAAGATATTGTGATAGGAAAATGTGACAAACCCTGGTTTGATAGCTCTTTGAGGCGTCAAATCCGTCAACGCTACCGACTACTTAGATCTGCCCTAAATCATAATACAGTCGCGCACTGGGATAAATACAAAACTTTAAAAAACAAGGTCAATAATATGAAAAAAAAATGCGAAAAAGAAATACTATGATAACTTGGTCGAATCACTAGTTTCACCAATATTCAAGAAGGGGACGCCAAAGATCCCAACAATTATCGTCCAATATCCTTGCTTAGCTGTATTGGCAAAGTAATGGAACGATTAGTGTTTAAATTGTAACAATAATGGGCGACGGTTGTAACAAAAGTGGTGAGCACATTTCGTAACAAAAGTGGTTGATTTTGTAACAAAAGTGGTGAGCTGTAACAAAAGTGGGCAAGTGTTGTAACAAAAGTGGTGAGCTGTAACAAAAGTGGTTGCAGCAGTCGTTCAGAAGAAAGTAGGGTTGCACTTGGTGAAACGTAAATAAAACATAACGTAACTACCTTATCTAAAGTTAGGTGTAACGCTACAACCTGTAAATTTGTTTGTAAAAGTACAGAACCGTGAATGATGTCATTTCTAACTAACACAGATGTTCCACGAATATGAAGATAATTATCATCTGCCCAGGCATATAATGCTTTAAACATATTTTGCAACAGAAGTATAATGCCTAAAAGCTGAATGATCTTGAGCTTCAGGTTTCTTAACTTTCTTTAAGAGTTTCTTGCAAACAAAAAGCAGCAGGTTTATATTTTTGACACAGGAGGCCCATTTCATAAAACAAACTTGATCTACGAAATTTCGACATTTCCATTGGATTATGTTGTTGGTGTACTTGAGAGTGTTTGAACAGAGAACGTGTCATCGATGCATTCATCGACTAACATGAATTCTATGCCTTCAAACTTGTTGCTGGTAACAACATTTTGAAGGTGCTTTCGTATTATATTTGAATTTAGTTTCTGTTGTTCTTTCACTTTATTCTTTGCGTCTCTTTCTAGTTTTCTTCTCTGAAGCTGACCCTGATTTTGTTGCTGTGGTCTTTGTGTCTGACTTGATATTTCTGTTCATTTGGCTGTTCTGATTTAGATTTATTAGGTTTAGTTTGTTCTTGTTCTTTTGCCTCTGGTGGTCTTGGAATATCAGATTGCGTTTCCATTAACTTTGGTTCAGTGTTGGTGGTTTGTGAAATAGTAAAAAGCTCTATCAAAGTTGGTATTACACTGTCGTTTAACCAAATATAAGAAGTCTGACACTGAATGGACGCAGTCAGAACCTTTGTTTTGATGGTTTTGTATGTGTTGTTGATGAACTCATATCAGATATTGGTGAAACTATTTCTCTCGCTTCTTTAAAACGTATCTGTTTCTCACATTTAAGTTTCTGGATGTACTTTTCTTTTTTCCACGCAGTGCAATCCTTATGAGATGCAGTATAGTTTAGTCGCCCTGGCAATTACAGCATGTAATGGCATTATTACATTTATAACCTAATTCCTGCAGCTTTTTTGTACATGTCCATATTTTTGACATCTGAAGCATCGAAGTGTATTTTTAATACACAAATCCACTTTGATGTTCATGTGACCAACTTTGATAGATTTCGATGGTTATGTGCCTTCGGAAGTGAATATATAAGTGTTTGTCTTAATATATTTCCAATCAGATAGTTCCTTAGTTCTTACTGCACCCTTGCTGCTATTTAGTGTTTTGTAGGGGAAAACATTTACCCTGAAAAGGATTTTTGGCCACCACCTGAGGGCACAGAACCATTGCCTCCTGAAGAAAAAAATCCTTTAGAGGAATTATTAATGGATGTTATCTCCTCCCAAGAATCTTTACTGAAAGATCATCTGCTTTTATCAAATAGGTTTAATATTCACAGATGTTCTGATAACTGTTTGAAAAGTCAGAATTCTAAAGAAAGTTTTCAAACTGTAATGATATTTCAAAACTTTGTCGAATATAATTTCCTAAACAATTAAGAACAGACTCTGCTATAGTTCGAGTTCCCAGACTTGAAATGAGATCATCCATGTCTTGTGCAACATTCAAGGCTTCATACCCAAGGTTGGAAGGCTATTGGCGATATTTCAGTAATTTTATCAAAAAGCAATCCAAACAATTCTTCATTTGATGAAATTCTGGCTAAAGAAAAATATATTACTGGGTATACCTGTAAGGGAAATCAGTCGACAGATTCAATCGCAGAGTTCTTCCAAGACAAGACTCTTTGCAGTAAACTTTTAATTGGTGCAGTAAAAAGAGATTTTTCAGCAGTGGAAACATCTTATGAACTTTCATCTTTACCCCTCTGTCGCTCTAGTCTCTCTTTTCAATCTGTCAGTTTATCTGGTTCCAGAATACTCGAGCGAAATGGCAGAATACTCGAGCGAAATGGCTCTACACCTAATAAAAACACAATGTTGGACAAATATTCGTTTCGACCTGAAAAAAAGAAGGTCTCTGTAGAACTTTATAAATAATTCAGGAAACGTCTCTTTGATTAGTGGGGAATACAGTAGACCATCGTGGCTACTGGAAGAAGATTATTGCAGATCAACACTCATTCTGCATTGGCCAACCTGGAGAAATATTTCAGAATTAAATGACAACACAACTTTGACTACTACAATGAGAGATTTTCTTCTATCAGACAGATGTCCAAATTTTGTGACGGCTGTGGTGCAAAGAGAAAATTAGAAAAATTATGAAGAGGATGAACACTCGATAACAGTGGATGTTACAATCCAGCCTGGGTGGATGGAAGTAATAAGAAGCGATGTAAACTTTGATGACATATGCACTGAATTTCAATTTGATAATGGTGGGCCTGATTTTGACTAGAGTGCAACTTCTTTTCAATATCCTGATGGTATGTGTTTATCCTGGTTGGAAAACTTGAATGACGTTTCTCAACAACATCACACAATGAATATTCCAGAAGTGGAACCGGAAAAAATGAATATGGAACAGCTGTTTGTTTTCAGTATTATCGTGAACTCTTTCAATTACAAGCAGAAATCTGAACACTTTTTACCTTTGCGGATGATAGTTTCTGGAAATGCTGCATCAGGTAAGTCATACTTCATTCAATGTTTGATAAAAGTGCTCTTCAGCACAAAGAAGTCAGTACAAGTTATCCGTTCAACTGATAACAGTGCACATTTAATCTCAGGGGTAACACTTCACAGCTTTTTGAAAGTCCCCACCTTTAACGGGGGAAGAGAAAAGAAACCACCAGATGGTGCATTGGAAGAAACACTCCAGGACAAATTTTTTATTAGTTGGTGATAGATCCCTTTTTATGTCATGGTATAATGTTGATGACTCAGAAAATTTAACTTTCAAGGCACACGTGTCTCAAATATGCTCGAAAGTTGCACTTGCCAGTGTCGTTCAAAATAAAGTTCAAATGGTTCAGCCTAATAAGGTTATGAAAACTATATTTCACACTGACACAGAAACACTTCATCTATGGAAATCCCCCCCCCCCCCCCGGAAGGGGGTATCTCAAAAGCTTGCAATCGACTTTATAATCTACAGAAACGATCAAAACTAATAATAAATAATAAAAACTACAATCCCCACTCCGGACCTCTATTTATCTCAAACAGTATACTGAAAAATAAAGAATTATATATATCACTTGATTTACTATTTCCTTTCGGGAGCGTGGTGGCTCAGTGGTAGACTGTTGGACTTCTATGCTGGGAGTCCCGAGTTCGATCCCGGCGTTATGTCCTTGGGAAAGGCTCTTTATCCCGGTTGCCTACAAGGGGGAACAATGACGCCGTGTACTAAGGGGTACTGCAGGTCGATGGTGGACATGTTTTCAACCGCTGTAACCCTGATTGAGCGGAGCTTGAACAGAGTTAGAATGTTGAGGAGCTGACAGTTGCTCGTCGTTGCTCGGTGGTTCTCACCGGGTACTCCGGCTTCCTCCACCCGTAAAACTGTCACGATTAGCCATTGTGCATAAGTATGTGACCTTAAACCCAAATAAATAAATAAATAAATACTATTCCTTTCAGGCTCTCAGGCCACCAGTCAAATCCCATAAAGAATAAAGAATTCGATGCTGCTATGATCTGGAACCAGTCTTCCCTTTAAATAGTCCATTGTCTTTGTTTATATTCGCCTGTCTGGAATATTTCAGTTGGTCTGATAAGCAAACTTACATTCCAGATGATGGAATCTAAAAAATACCACAAACATTCATTTTCTTTCATTTTCAACGCAGGAAGTGTTTCTCAATCGAGACTTGATTTGACAGAACCTTCAATGCCTTTACCAATACCACCTGAGGTGTTTGTTTATTAAACAATTATGAATGAAGACTGGCCACAGCAGTAGTTTTTCTGATTAAGCAATGTAATTCCACTAATCAGGTTAATAATTTGATGTTTGCAAGGTTAAATAAATACTTATTGATCAGAATAATATCTGAAACTAAAGAACGGAGGAACATATGTATACCTTTGTGTGTAAAATGACATTACATCACATCAATGGTAGTTACCGTAAAAACTCCACAAAAAGTGGTAAAACCAATACCTCAGAATAGTGTTGAGTTCACGCTAAAAACTATAGTGTTAAAAACTACACTTGAAGTGCTATATTTAACACTTACTAAGTGCTCAGCTCATCAAAAAAAAAATCATGGTGTGAGGTTGCGTTTTGGGTGCTCTCCGGGTGAAGGCAGATTAATTGGTGTTTAATATATTTTGTTTACATGTATTTTCTATGAGGCTCCACGAAGAACTTGTAGATTGAATTACGGAGTGGATTTTCAGTTTTTGATGGAGTTTTAAGTAGTTTCTTACAAGTTTTTTTCACAAATTGCCTTGGATTCGAGGGATGGAGTGAACTGATATCATTTATGGATGGAAGCTAAAATGAACTTACTTAATCGGAGGTACTATTGTGTTATTGTTTGTATCCTCTATTGTTGATCATAAATGCTGTAGGTGTGAAAAACTTTTCACACGACCCTGACTGACGGCTGGATCTCGGTGTCGTTGAATATATCAAGATAGTCATTTGCACCGTGAATACTGTCGAGTTTGTTCTTACACAAGTGTTTGTGATTTATACTGACTTGATGCTGCTGTCTATCCAGCTATTTCTATCTATCTCTTAATATTGTAAGATTGTTGTAAGATTCAAATAACAAAATGGGTAAAAGTGGTAAAGCTAAAAAGCGACTACTCGAAAAATCATCTCCCAGGGGTGCGGAGGCAGTTACGCCATCATCGAAAAGGGTCAACCACGATTCGTCCGACGTTGAAAGCAATACTATGGAAGATGACTTTGAGGACTATAATTTGGATACCGAATGTGAAAGCGATAGTGATAGTGGAAACAACAAAACAAAAACAAAACTCAGGAAAACCACTATTATGAACATTAACTCAAAACTAAACACAGTCATGAACAAACTGAAACAACTAATAACTAAAACTGAATTTAATAAAATTATGGATGAGCAGCTAAGTAAGAAGGAGTTTGAAACGAAAATGGAAGCTGTAAAAACGGAAATAACACAAAAACTCACTCGGAAAATCGAGCATTTAGAATGTAGAATCTTCTCTCTAGAAAAATCGCTGGACGAACAGAAAAATGAAAATAAACGTTTATCAGCGGAATGTACCAGTCTCCTAGCAGCAAGGAGTGATAATAAATATACATTGAATGATATGGAACAGTACAGTAGAAAGGACAGTGTGCGTATTTTTGGCGTCCATGATGAGAAAAATGAATCTGTGGAGAAATGTGCTGAGAAAGTTTGCAGGCTTGTGTCCGGAGAGCTCCAAGTGGCACTTGACATGAGTGACATTTCCATAGCTCACCGACTTGGAAAGGCAAATTCCGAACAAAAGCGTTCAATAATCGTTAAGTTTACGACCAGGTCTATGAAAAGCAGGGTGCTCGAAAAGAGAAAACTTTTGAAGGGTACTGGCATAACTATAAAGGAAGACCTGACAAAGCTTAACTCTTTCCTTCTGAACAAGGCTTTCCGACATCCAGCTGTGTCCAATTCATGGTCATCGAATGGTAAACTTTTTCTAAAAACACTTCGTGGGGAAATACATCGGTTCCGCACTGAGGAAGAGCTCAACAAAATAATAGGCCATGGTGATTTACCAAACAACAATCATGAACTAGTTGTAAATTTTCCTGATGGTGATTACTATTAACAGCTTGCAAAATTACCAACAGTTTATTTCAAACTTCCCAGAGTTGTATTACGCTAGCCACCCTAAATTGGCAGGTTAAAGGTTTGATTCGATATACATATATATATCCATACACAGGTGTAATGCTGTAAACGCCTGGACATTTTTTTTTTTAAATTTTCTATGGCCATTCAAAGGAGTATCCGCAAACTTTCGTCTTTCGTCGGTGTAACCCGGTGGTCCATGTGATGGAAGTTTGCGGTGCTTCATATCTTATGCTGCTCTAAGTGTCGCAAAATGGTGAAACTATGATTATTTGTTTTGCACACGCTGTTCCGTATGCTACTGAACTTGGTACTTGGGCTCTTGTGTTTCACAACTAAGTAAAACAATGTTTGAGTGGAATCACCCCCCCCCCCCCCCCCCTTTGGCTTTCGGCACCTGGACGACCAGATGCAAACCGGTGATCCGCGTGATGAAAGTTTGCGGGAGCTTCGTGTTTCTATAAGGAAAGGTTTCAGTTTTATTTTCGCTAACTCCGCCCTTAGATGCTACAGTACTAGGGACTTGGGCTTTTGTGTTCTGCAACAAAAAGAGAAACTATGTTTTAATGGAGTCTTGCCCTTTATTGATTCTTAAATACTGAGATTGAGACTAGGGAGTCCTGCCAGTACGGGCAATAATGTATGGAGTACCTACATATTTCCGTCACATGCCCCCCCCCCCCCTCCCCTCCTGGGTGTAACCTGCTGATCCGTGTGATAAAAGTTTGTGCGAGCTTTGTATTGCGATGCAAACCGGTGATCCGCGTGATGAAAGTTTGCGGGAGCTTCGTGTTTCTATAAGGAAAGGTTCCAGTTTTATTTTCGTTAACTCCGCCCTTAGATGCTGCAGTACTA
Source organism: Pictodentalium vernedei (assembly GCA_031216915.1). Lineage (NCBI taxonomy): Eukaryota > Metazoa > Mollusca > Scaphopoda > Dentaliida > Dentaliidae > Pictodentalium > Pictodentalium vernedei. The sequence goes on along the minus strand of CM062295.1, from coordinate 555,090,651 downwards.
GGGACTTGGGCTTTTGTGTTCTGCAACAAAAAGAGAAACTATGTTTGAATGGAGTCTTGCCCTTTATTGATTCTTAAACACTGAGAGTGAGACTAGGGAGTCCTGTCACTATATTCTGCACTATTCTGAAGAGATAGAGCATTGGATTGGCGCACTTTAGTTTCGGGCAATAATGTATGGAGTACCTACATATTTCCGTCACATGCCCACCCCCCCTTCCCCTCCTGGGTGTAACCTGCTGATCCGTATGATAAAGGTTTGCGCGAGCTTTGTATTGCGATGCATCTAGGAAAAGTTTTTGTTTGTTTTGTTTTTGCACACGCTGTCCCTATATGCTACTAAACTAGGGACTGGTACTCTTATGCTTCACACCAAAAGAAACAAAATATATTTGAGTGGAATCCCCCCCCCCCCCCCCCTCTTTTATTGATCTACAAATTTCGCAGCTGAGACAAGGGGCCCAGTTAATGTATCTTGCACCCCTCTGAAGAGATATCGCACTGGATAAGCGCACTCTAGTTTCAGGCAATATAATGGAGTACCTACTGACTTTCGTCACATGGACTGGCAGGTACCACCCGGTGGTCCGTGTGGCGAGACTTTGCGGTGGCTTCATGCATATTTTGTGTTGTTTTAAAGAAAAGTTTTTGTTTGTTTTATTTTAACACCCGCTTCTCTTAAATGCCACAAAACTGGAGACTTGGGCTTTTGTTGGCATCAAAGGGAGACTATGTATGAGTGGAGTCTCCCCTTTATTGATTTCCAAATTGGCTAGTGTATTTTGCACTACTTCTGAAGTGATAGCACACTGGATACAGCATGGAGTACCGGCGAGCTTTTGTCGCATGGACGACCGGGGTAAACCGGTGGTCCATGTGATGAAAGTTTGTGGGAGCTTCAAATTGTGTTGTTTTAGATGTGTTGTTTTCATTTTGCACACCGTGTTCTCATTGGCTACTTGTGCACTTGTGGTCCTCATCAAAAGAATAAGCCACGTTTGAGTGGACCCCGCCCCCTTGCTGATTTCCAAATACTGCGGACAGATAGCGTGCAGGATATGCGCATATTTAAGTCTTGGGCCATTCAAAGGAGTACCCACAAACTTTCGTCACATGGAGAGCCGGATGTACCCCGGTGGTCTATGTGATGGAAGTGTGCAGAGATCCATACCTTGTGCTGCTTTAAGTGTCGCAAAATGGTGAAGCTATGATGTTTTGTTTTGTACACGTTGCTCCCGTATGCTACATGACTCGAGACATGGGCTCAAGTGTTTCACAACTTTGTAACATCATGCTTGAGTGGAGTCCCCGCACTTACATCGGGAAATACCGCATGGAGTGCCGACAGGCTTTCGTCACATGTGTAAAGCGGTGGTCCATGTGATGAAAGTTTGTGGGAACTTCATACTTTGTGTTTGCTTTGGGATTAGTTTCTGTTTGTCTTGTTTTTGCATAAGCAGCTCTTATATGCTACAAAACTGAGGGATCGGAATACTTTGTTCCACAACTAAAGGAGATGCCATGTTTTAATGGAGTCTACCCCCTCCCTTCTACTGAGGTTTAGACTAGGGGCCCTGTCAGTATATCTTGCATTACTTTGTAGATATAGCGTGCTGGAAAGGAACACTTTAGTTTCGGGCAATGCTGCTTGGAGTGCCTTCGAGCTTTCGTTGCATGGACCACCGGGTATAACCCGGTGATCCATGTGATGGGGTTTAGGGGTACTTCATGTTGTGTTGTTTTAGGAAAAGTTTTTGTTTGTTTTGTCATTGCACACGCTGCCTCCGTATGCTAATAAACTAAGGACTTGTGTTGTGTTCAACATCAACAGAATAAGCCACGCTCGAGTGGATCCCCCCACCCCTCACACACACATTCTTGTTAATTTACAAATACTGTGGAGATCTAGCGCTCTGGACATGCTCACTTTAATTTCGTATAATTCAAGGGAGTACCCGCTAACTGTCGTTACATGGACGACCAAGTATACCCCAGTGGTCCACGTGAAGAAAGATTGCGGAGCTGCATACCTTGTTTTGCTTTAATTGCCACAACAAATGGGGAAACTATGGTTGAGTGGAGAGTCCCTCTCTATTGATTTCCAAATACTGCAGTCGCGACATGGGGCCCTTCCTCTAAGTGTATTTTTCACAATTGTGAAGTAATAGCGCGCTGGATATGCGCACTTTAGTTTCAGGCAGTATGGCATGGTATATCTTTAAGCTTCAGTCACATGAACCATAGTTAGTAACATGGGGCCCTTCCTCTAAGTGTATTTTTCACAATTGTAAATGGCCTTGCGTTTTATTGCCCAAATCAGATTCGACTCTTACGGCACGCCAAGCTCTCAGTTATTGTTTTATTTGTAATGTTACACCAATATTGTCGTTAGTGGTTTCTTCGCGGGCTATAAAACACGGGGTACAGGTCATGCCTCTTGTAGCACAGGGAAGTACCGACACCAACTCTGCGCCAACATCCCTGTTATTGTCAATGTGATCTTCCACATTTCAACAATTATGTAAAATCTGTCCGATGCACTTGGAGAAATCCTTTACTCGATCGACCCACCTACTCGAGGATGATTGCCACCGTGAACCTTTTGGTATATTTTCTCTGTACAGCATGTCATCTGGCTGGTGAAAATGACGGCTCTGACTACTACCATGACACCTTGACCCAAAGGCAGCCAAAACCTGGTCACTGCGTGATTCAGAAAACATTAAAGAGAGATTTTGAGGTTAAAGAGCGCATGGGACTGAAAACTGGTAATGGCGGGTAACATAAAATTAGACGAGATCCAGGCGCAGGGGGAATATGATTTCTTTAATCGGTATGAAGAAAGATTTCTTAATACTGATGATAACGATGACTCCCCGTTTGGGACATTCAAGCCCCAATGCGAATACTATTCACCCGAAGAATTTCGTACTGCATTTACTAACCAAAATAAAACCTTCTCCTTGTTCCATATAAACTGTCAAAGCTTAAGCGCACACTGGGATGGCCTGAATGAATTACTATTTAGTTTACTCGAGCAAAAAAATTCCTTTGATGTGATCGGGTTGACTGAAGTATTTCATATTCTCGACGACATCTCTTACACCCTCTCTGGCTACCAGCCCCTATGCTATGCAAATAGACCCGATAACGATGACCATAGAGGTGGGGTGGGACTTTTTGTCAGGGAAAATGTTGAATATAAAATTCGTGAGGATCTATCTGTCTTTATACCACATGTCTTCGAATCGATATTTATAGAACTTACGAAATCCAAAAAAATAGTCGGTATTATTTACAGACCCAATACTCCCCCTAGGGCAGATGTCGATGTGTTCATAACACGGTAAAATGGCATAATCGATAAGTTAAACAGGGAAAGGAAAAATTCTTATATAATGGGAGACCTCAATATTGATCTCCTGAAAATGGATTCCCATACAAAAACTGAAGAATATGTTAATCTGTTGGTCAGTAATGGATTTTTGCCTTCCATTACAAAACCCACAAGAGTCACCGACCACTCGGCAACAATAATTGACCACATATTCACAAACAATTTACAATGCACCGCTTGTTCCGGCATAGTACTTACCGATGTCTCTGACCATTTTGGAGTTGTTTATCTCGAAACCTACAATGACGAGAAAGATTACATACACACGCCCCTTGGAAGAAAAATAAATCCCCAAACTATTGAGAATTTTAAGTCATACCTCTCTGTGTGCGACTTTTCCACAGTTCTAGACGAAAGCTGCCCAAATGAAAGTTATAACAAATTTATCAACATTTACCTGCAAGCATTCAATATTTTTTTCCCGTTAATCCATACCAAACCCAGGAAAAAATTCTTGAAGCGTCAACCATGGATGACTAAAGGCCTCATCAAATCCTCAATTACCAAAAGAAAATTTCACATTAAAATGTTAAAATGTCCCAATGAACGAAATAAAGTCAATTATAAACGTTATTGTAAAATATACAATAGAATAAAAAAACAGTGTAAATCCATGTACTTCCAAAAAATACTCGAGGATAACATACACAATATATAAGCAACCTGGAAAATCCTGAATGATAGCATTAATAAGTCTAAAGCCAGAAAAGAATTACCATCCGTTTTTATTCACAACAATAAGGAATTGAATGAACCTTTTGAAATCGCCAACAAATTCAGCGCCTTCTTTGCCGGCATTGGGTCTGCAACGGGCGAACAAATACCACAGTCTAACAAATCAGCCATGGATTACATGAAACGGAATTTCCCTAACAATTTCTTCCTTAGTCCAACGTCTCCCTGCGAAATTATTAGTATAGTAAGGAAAATGAAATCGAAGACGAGTGAAGACTGCGATAGCTTAACGTCAGCAATTATGAAACAAACAATACATGCTATTGCTGTTCCACTAGCTCAAATAATAAATAATTCATTTGAGCAAGGTAGAGTACCCGACAAAATGAAAACAGCCAAAGTAATTCCCGTATACAAAAGCGGTGACGAGCGCTTATTTACTAACTACAGGCCCATTAGCATTATCCCTACATTCTCCAAAGTGTTAGAAAAAGTTGTGTCTCTCAGACTATTAAGCTTCCTACAAAAATTTGATATTCTCTATCACCATCAATACGGATTTCGTAAAAGACACTCCACTATTCATCCAATATTGCAGCTCATTAAGTATATTACAGAGGCTGACAATAATAATAATGCTAAAACCTTGACTGTTTTCCTCGACTTTTCTAAAGCTTTTGACACATTAAATCATAATACACTTCTGAAAAAGCTCGAATGGTATGGGTTTAGGGGGATAACTAATGACTGGTTTAAAAGTTATTTATCTAGTAGAACACAATACATGAGCTACCGGGGTCAAATGTCAAATTTAGCTACTATTACCTGTGGCGTCCCACAAGGTTCAGTTTTAGGTCCGATTTTATTTCTTTTATATATTAATGATATAAGTGAGTCAACCTCCATAAATCTTTTACTGTTTGCTGATGACACGACTACGTGCACATCCGAATCTGACATAAATACTTTAACAAGTACAACAAATACCGAGCTGGATAAACTATCGAACTGGTGTTATGCAAATCGACTGGCATTAAATACAAAGAAAACAAATTACATTGTCACTAAAGTCAATTCTAGTCATACAATAACAAACATTATTCGTATAAATGATCAAAATATAAATAGAGTGGGATCTGATGAAAATATCAAATCTATAAAATTTTTAGGAATAAGACTTGACGACAAATTATCCTTCAATTGTCATGTTAATCATTTGTGCTCCAAAATCGCCTGTGTAAATTACGCTTTGAAAAAAGTAAAAAATATCTTACCATTGAAGGCTTTGAGAACTATTTATTATGCACTTATCCAAAGCCATCTTGTATACGGAATTCAGGTATGGGGTAATTCTCGATCTCTTAAAAAACTTTTTTAATGCAAAAACGCGCAATACGAATAATAGGCAATAAAAGGTACAACGCCCACACTGAACCACTATTTTCGAAATTTAATATTCTTACAGCATACGACTTGTTCAAATTACTCAGTTTACTATTTGTTTTTGACTGGCATAAAGGAAATCTTCCATCATCGTTTAACTTGTTTTTTGAAAGTGCTGATTCACATAGGCAGAGAATATCTCGACAATCGGGACTTCTCTACACTCATCGCACAAGAACTAAATCACTCGATAAACTTCCACCGTATTCCTTTGTGAAAATGTGGAATGATTTGGACCCGAAACTCCGCGTAATGGATAGCAGGAACTGTTTTAAAAAAGAACTAACTCATAGGTTTATTTCTTCATATTCCCAAATTGTAGAATGTGATAATCCATATTGTCCTGACTGTTCCACCTAGTAAATGGCCCCGATATGAATCGTTGCAAGAACTACAGATTTATGCAATTTGGACTCCCTTGCGCCTGGTACTTTTCTCGTCACACTGTGAACGTTAGTATGTGTCTGCTCACTTTTCCTACCTGGGGCGGACACGCGTTCATTGGCCTACGATGTCTGTGCTCTGCTGAACGTAGTACTTCTATGCAATGCGCAGTTCAGTCTGGGGTTATGACGTTTGAGAGCTGACAGGTGCTTGTCGTTGCTCGGTGGTTCTCTCCAGCTTCCTCCACCCATAAACCTATCACCGGCACGATACGACCCTGGCTGTCAAAGTGTCCTTAATCACCAATACATTTAGCCATAGTGCATAAATATGTGACCTTAAACACCAATAAATAAATATCACCAATAAATAAATTAATTAATAACGCCTGTTGTCACAACTGTACTCTTGTGACAAGGTATACGTTTGCAACTTTAGCAATCAGGTACAGGTGGGAAACAATGATCCTAATCCTCAAGCTCTTGTCAAACCGCCATTTATTACCAATAAAACCTCCCATACCTCTGGTCCTGATCTTAGATCTTAGCCTTCTGTTGTGATGTGTTACTGTAATTCAATAGTCTACCCTGGTTCCTTCCTTCCTTATAAGGTTGTCCACAGCATCATGACATGGCCACCCATATTCACCACCAGATTATTATTATTATTATTATTATTATTATTATTATTATTTTTATTATTATCAACTATTTTCTCCCTTTCTTCTTTTTTGTGTCCTTTTACTACTCCTTTTCTTTTTTTACCTTTCTTTGTTTTTATTTTACTCTTTTTCAAGGGGAAATCAGGAAGACAGCCAATATGGCTATGACTTTCCCTAGCAATATACTCCTATATACTATGTAATGATTTTTGTGACTTGTTTGATATTCTTGTGTTACTTTGTTATTGTAAAGATATGTATGTAATTATGTATATTGCTGAATAAAATCAATCAATCAATCAATCAATCAAGTGCTGAACTAGCACTTTGTTCAAGTGTAGATATCCCAGAACTTGACAGGCGTTACAATAATACCACTTGACAAGTGTAAAAGGAAACAACGCAGATGACGCGGATCAGGCAATCGGAATATTTTAAGCCAACCAAAATGTTTTGTTGCCAAACTCTGATGAGATGGATGGGTACTTCGGCGGCATGTGCTGGAAACAGTGTTTAATTACCTTGGTTTTAATCACTCCCTTCATTGAATCTAGTATGCATTTACGATTCATTTTCATTCTACATGGTGATGGTTTAGATGGGTTTTACTGGCTTAAGGCCAGAGCAAGAAATGTGTACGTAGCTGGCTAGAGAGAATCAGATGGCAGTGATGTTTGTTTGTTTATTTTGGATTAATGGCTTTAACAACACTTTCAATTGCCAGGGTCATATCGTGTTAAACTGTTTACGAGTGAAAGAAACCTGAGTACCCAAAGAGAACCACCGACTGGCGGCAAGCAACTTCCAGACTCTCCAACTTACTAAGTCGGCACAAACAGAGATAGCAGTGGTTGATGATGAGTGAATCATTGACTCAATTGATCCCAAAACTGAACAGGTTGAACAGCTTTCTAAAATATGGCAACAGGTGTTGCTGTACTCAGAAAATAAAAAATTAATTACTCAATTACTATTGACCTCCTGGATTAAACGAGCCAAAGGTTGAAGTACTTATCTAATTTAACAATGATGTATGTAAAGCTGAAGGGTTACTTATCATGCTCCATAAAAGAAGTTTGAATACAAATCAACGACAAAATTAACGCGACGCAAGAAGTAACCATTGAATGTGTTTGTCCAAATACGGGTCTATCACCTCAGCCTCTGTCTGTCAATCATGTTGACCAATCAGCATTTCTTTATCGACACAATCATGGGGCTTTGGTATGCATTGTAAAAACCTGTGATTCTCTCCTCCTTCATTGCGAGCTGATGATTTCATTTTATGGCAAGTAATAAAATGATTCATTTGTGTGTTTCGCCACCAACATGTCCCATTACTCCTGTGGTGACATTTCCGAATTACAAAGGTAAAGATTCTGTGTTCAAAATTTTTAGTCAAACAGATATGTTTTGGTGCTAAATCAAAATTTTTAGTGCAATTGGCCAAATGGGCACCCCACAGCGTGAATACTGGCCGGCACTCTGACAGGTCTCTTACACAGAGCACAACTAGAACTAAAATCCCTTGACATTTTACCTATCTGTCTACGTCACAGATTATGAAATGAGTTGGGAATTGACAAAGAAGAGGAAGTAATTCAAGAAATAGGTAATAGCAAAGATTCTCCCCAACTTCTCCAAAAACATTTCCCGTTCTAATCCGACTGTCCACAATGAGTTATCCAGCAAGAAATTCAATCAGATCAAATCAATAGAAATGTTTTCCTCTTCTTCAGGATGGAAAAAATAACTCAACAATGTGCATTGATAAAATCACTTATTGTTACTTGAAGCTGTCTGGTATTCTCGTCTGTTTTGCTCCTGATTTGGCCTTTATCTATCAGTGGTCTATTCTTCTTTGATTTTTGACATCTAAGTTAAAAGGACGCATGGCGACGTCTGAATTTGTGGCACAGTGGTTATAGCATTGGACTTTAAACCGAAAGGTATATGTCTACCCTTGGCGAGAACTATTAAACACACGCGTATATATATATATATATATATATATATATATATATATATATATATATATATATATATATATATATATATATATATATATATATATATATATACACTTCATCAAATATTTTATATAACTTCGTCAAATTGCCGTCATGCTCGGAAGTTTACTTCCTTCTGAGCGGCTTTCATTTTTGACTAATTGTTATTCCGTTACGTTAAGTGCCGTACCAATGTGTATCGCGTCATGGGAACGTAAACTTTAGCGTCACACAGATCCTAATTGTTGAATGGGAATTATAAAATTGATTGAGATACGCGTACGTCTTACAGATCGATTTATTATTTAGCAAGTGGCCGCCTAGCTCCTAATCACGAACCCGTCTATAAAATCGCCGATACATATCTTCCTTGGGTGGCAACAAGTAAAGATATGTTCCGCATTACACGTTGTTCACTGTTTTTAATTGTAAATTATGGACAGATCTTCCTTAGGTGGTAACAAGTGGAGATATATTCCGCGTTTTATGCGCAAATTTTGTTTTCAGCCTTAGAATTAGGAGCATTCAATCATTTATCTCAGCCTCGCCCTGGTAACAGAGGCAGAAGCGAGTTCGCATGCAATATTCACACATTCAACCATTCCTTGACCCGAATTGTTCAAACGCGTTGTTCTCCATATTCAAGTGTATTGCTTGTACAATCCCCGTATCATATCTCCCTTGGGTGGCAAAGGTATGTTCCCCGTTTCACGTTATTCCCCGTATCCGAGTCTATTACGCGCAAAATAACCGTATCATATCTTCCTTGGGTGGCAACAAGTAAAGATATGTTCCGCGCTTCACTTTGCTTTTTGTATTCAAGTGAAATTATGCAAAAAATACCGTATAATATCTTCCTTGGGTGGCAACAAGTAAAGATATGTTACTCGTTATTACGTAAAAAAGCAAATATGAATTAGACACTATTTCTAAAACCTCGCCCTGGTAACAGAGGCAGAGGCAAGTAAGTTTGTATACTGTATTCACACATCCAACCACTCCTTAGCCCGAATCATTCAATCATTTAAAAGCGCGCCTCCATATCTCCGCCCCAGTAGCCAACCCGCGTCAATCAGACATCAATACCGCTGATGAAAAATATAATCTTTTTATACCGTCCTTGCGTAGTAATAACCCCATCCCCCCCGCCCGATCTTTCCAGGGTGTGTAAATGTTTTGTCCCCACCCACTATTGCAGCATATATATGCCCCCCCCCCCCCACTGATCCAAGTGCAGCCCCTCCTATAATGTCTACACTGACAATCGTAGGCTAGGATTCCATACACCCCCTCCCCCCCCCCCCCCCCATATACACATGACGTACGCATTGACATATACCCAATGATCTTAATCTCACAACATATACCCGCTATGTTCAACATGAATGCGTTTTTAGGTGTAATTGCTCTATACACTAATTTATATCAGACCCCCCCCCCCCCCCCCCCCCCCCGTTTCTGCAAGTTTATAAATGAGAATATTTGGAATTATTCTTGTCTATTGAGCCCATTGGGTTCTAATGTTTGAAGTTTGTTAATCCAAAATGCTTCGCGACCCCTCCTGTAAGCTGTATTTTGTTGATTAATTTGTTCAATCCCAATAATATTAAAATTCTTTATACTATGGTTTTTGGTCAGAAAATGATGTGGTATTGGTTCATCCATAACCTCAAGTTTTATTCTACTCAGATGGTTTTGCATTCTCTCATACAATTTTGTCCCCGTCTCTCCCACGTACACAACTTCGTTGCACTTGTCGCAGAGAATCCCATATATCACATTCCTGGACATGCAGGTGATTTTTTTGCCTATGTGGTAGGTCGTTCCGTTCTTGTCTGCGAATTGTTTTGTTTGGAGCATAAACCCACAGATTGCACAATTTCTCTCGCATCTATCAGATCCCGTCCCTTGATTGTTGAACATTTTATTATGCTTGCTATGGACTATGATATCTCCCAAATTTTTCAGTCTTTTGTACGAAATCAGGGGAGGTTTTTCGAATGCCAACTTCATGCGTTTTGAGCGGTGTAAAATGGGCATCCGCTCCCGCGTTATTTTCCCGATGTCGGGGAGGCGCCGTGAGTAGGTGACCACAAACGGGACTCTTTCGCTGGTTGATTTGTTGGATCTTTTTTCAAGTAACTGTTTACGCTCGACTTGGTCGACCTTTTTTAGTTGTTCGCTTACAAATTTTTCGTCGTAACCTTTGGCATGCAGGTGTTGTTTTATATCATTTTTGTGGCATTCATATTCAGCATTACCGGAACAAATTCTTTTTACTCTTGAAGCTATTCCATATGGTATCGCTCTTTTAGTGTTGATTGGGTGATCTGACTTTGCGTGCAGGTATTGATGCGTGTCCGTGGGTTTTGTATATAAACCGGTTTTAAGAAATCCGCCTTCAATTTTGACTAATGTGTCTAAGAATTCTATCCCATTTTCAGACCACCTTAAATCAACCTGTATTCTTGGGTGTATCGTATTTGCCAAAGAATGTTATTGTTTCAGAGACTCCAACCCATGCGTCCATACTCCCCAGATATCATCAACGTACCGTACCTGTTCAAGGGGGTGTAACTTCGATGCTTTTGACAGTTTCTCTTCCCATTCGCCCATATATGTGCACGCATAATTCATCCCTAATCGCGAACCTATTGCAACGCCGTCCGTTTGTAAATAATGTCTTCCTTTAAATGAAAAATTGTTATTGTCCAAAACAGTTTCTATTAGTTTAAGACCTATCTCTGTTGGAAATAATGTTCTTTTAGAGTTTTCTAGTGCTTTTTTACATGCTAATATACCTTCATTACGTGGGACGCTTGGATATAGTTTCTTGACGTCCATACAGTACATTATGCTGTTTTCAGGGAGTGGTTGGGGTATACAGTCCAGTCTGTTCAAGAAATGTGTGGTGTCGCGTATGTAGGATGGTAATGACTCAACGTGTTGTTTTAATTCAGACTCCATCACTTCTGCTATTTTCTCTGTTGGGTGGTTTATTCCTGAAATTATTGTTCTTAAAGGGGCTTCATTTTTATGCATTTTGGGGTTACCTTTTACCCTTCCAGCCTGTGGCTGCTTAGGTATCATGTACGCTAATACTTTTTTGTCTATCAGTTTGTTTTTTTCTAGTTTTTTGAGTTGGCTTTTAATCTTGTTTGTTATTTTCTCTGTCAGATTTACAGGTACTTCTTTGTATGTTGTTTGGTCCCCAAACTCCATCAAGATCTCATTTTCATATTTACTTGCATACAAAACGGTTATTCCAGACCCTTTATCGGCTGGTCGCACGACTATTGTATTATCATTTAACAACTCTTTCAGAGCCTTCTCTTCCATTTTTGTTATGTTGTTTAGCACGCGTTTTTATGCCCTTCAAAATATCTTCCCGTACTATCTCTAAATAAAGGTCAAGGTGCTTATCTCTACCTTCTTTGGGAGTCCACGGGTTGCGCTCTTTAAATTTATCATTAATATATTGCTGTTTATTGTCTAGGAAATACTCACATAGTCGCATTCTGCGCTCCCATTCTTTTATCTCAACGATAAGGTTCGCTATATCCAAAGTTCTTTCCGTTGGGACAAACTTGAGACCCCTTTTAAGTAATGTTCTTTGGTGTTTTGTTAGTTTCTTACCGGATAAATTAAACACGTTATTTTGCTGATTAATTTTAGATTCATTGTGCAAAATTTTACTCTTCATATCTACATAAATGTTATTTTGATCATCGCTGATATTCTTAACTTCTACAGATTCATCCTTTATGGAGGGTTTCTCAGACTTTTTGTCAGTGATTTGTTTTGAATAACCCCGGGGATTCACAGATTTGTCCTTTTTGGAGGGTTTCTCAGACTTTTTGTCGGTAATTTTTTTTGGATAACTCCGGGGATTCAGTTTTGGTTCAGCCCTACGGAACGCGGAAATATTTTGTGACTGCAAGTATTTGTATTTGATTGTTTTAGGCCCATTTGTCTTTTTCATACTTCCAATCATTTGTGCAACCTGAAAATGAGAATCATTCAAAAAGAGATAGAAAATTAATTCATTTGTACTCACCAGTTTTTCAGGTTCGAATCGCACCCACCTGTAATTTTGACCATACTTACAATATACATAAATCCCTATTCCCAGCATATTCACCAAACCTATTATATCCTCATCTGTTGCCCAGCTCTCAATACTACCATTCGTTTTTGATCTGCTTCTAATGAATCCTGGTACTGGCCCATCTATATATTTAGACATTATTTCCTCGTGATGTTCCACATACTCCATTACTCGTTTCCGTATTACATGATGATATTCCTCATCACCTGTACAGATTTTGCTGATGCATCTATAAAAGCAATTTCCATCAGCTCTAACATTTTGCAATCCAAACCCTTGCCTTCTCAGTTCAGTGTTGTGTGTTGCGATATCAGTGTGGCCGGGAAGTTTCTTCTGTAGTTTTATTCCTAATACTTTTAACACATTATTTATTTCCGACAGCGATACATTCTTTCCAGGTAGGTCGGTACCGTCTGAATCACCCAGTCCCGCTATCTTCTTATCTTTGGTTTTTTCAGTAAGGACTTGGATTTTATCACCATGGTTCTTTATTATCTCCAGAATTGCCTCTTTATCCGAGATGTTGAAACGGGAATTTATCGAATTTTTTAACTTCGCGTACTCATCCCTCAGAAGACCCAGGTAAACGCGAACGGCGAACGCGAAGGGCGAACAGTATGTATATATATATAGGGGATTAATATCCTCAGGTAATAGCGACAAGCGCAAACCACGAACATAGCTTCTATGTTATATATTTGAGTTCGTTTAGTATATTTGAGTTCGTTTGTGTGTGTGTGTGCGTGTGTGTCTGTTCGCTATAGCCTCGAAACGTCTCGACCGATCGGGACGAAACTTAGCATGCGCATGTAGTTCGGCCCTGAAAAGGTTTATCGTCCATCGGACCTGGGGTGGGGGTCCGCATGCACACTAACGATCACATAAGCTACTGGACAAATCGGGACCAAACCTAGGACATATGTGTCGGGTAGTGAGCTGCCAGCATCAGGTATGGGGTAAGGGCCAATCTTCGCGCATGCACATTAACGATCTCTGAAACTGCTGGGCCAATCGGGACGAAACGTGCTTGGTAAATGTAACTTCGATCGGGTAGTACTTTGGGCCAATCAAACTGGGCATGCGTCCTGATCTTGACCTTCTAGCCCGGACGAAATCGGGCACATCCCTTTAGTCTATCATCTATTTTAGTAACTATGTTTGTTTCTAACGCATAGCCTCCGAAACCCCTAGGCCAATCGAAACGAAAGTTGGCATGCATATGTAGTTTGGTCCCAGTGATGTTTACCACTACGGATATGAAGCGGGGTCCCGTTTTCGCGCATGCGCAGTAACAATCTTACAAACTACTTGGCCGATCGGGACGAAAGCTCACATGTATGTGTAAGGACCATCGGGAAGTCATTTGCCACCATCGTACATGGAAGGGGCCCGTCTTGGCCCATGCGCATTAAGGATCTCCGAAATTACTCGGCAAATCGGGACGAAACGTGGTATGTATATAACGTTCCGCCGGATAGTGTTCGAGACCTAACAATTTACGCATGCGCCGAGACCTTGACCTTGAAATTGTGACCTTGATCTCTAAAATAGCCATTTTCGGACCAATTTCAATAAAAAAAAATTGCATCTGGGATGATTCACCATGCTCAACTCAATCCAGCTGCCCATTTCAATCCATGCCGGACGAAGTCGGGGCCCCAGCTAGTACTATATATATTGTTTGGGGGGGAACCTCGATATTGCTCGAACGTTCACCATTTGGTTGTAATGTTCGAATAACAAATCCCGCTACCAGTGTTATAACCGTGAACATTTAACTGTTTTTAGGTGATCTGTCTATGTGCAGGTATGCAGTAAACCGATCGGGACGAAACTTGTCATGTATATTACCTTGACCAGGAGAGTTATGCTGCAGAGTCGAATCCGACCGAGGACATAACCCTGACCCTGATATTCAACCTTGACCTCTAGTCGTCCTTTCTCTTCTGATTTCAGCGGAATATGGAATCTAGTGATTTTTACGGCATAGCTAACAACAATATGATGTCATTTTGGGTCTGCGACATGACCTTGATCTTGAAACAATGCCATGTGGCTCGCAAAATTTGCTGTTCAATTTCAATGAAACCTTGTGGAAGTCAGGCAGTCTATACATATTTTGGTCATCTTTGTATGAATAGAAGTATTCTACAGGACTCGAAACGAAATTTTGCACCTATAATATTTACTTGGTCCGAGGAACATTTCTGTGGGATTGAAACTGATTTTCGACGTGACCATGACTTTGATTGAGCACCCGTGAGCTTGTAAAATCTCCAATTCCCGACCGATTCTGACGAAATTGCGTATCTGAGGTTATAGTGCAGTGTGGAACAATACCGAAGTTTCATAACATAGAATTGGCATGACGTTTTGCCATTGTGCAAGGCCAGACAACCAGTGTAACAATATTTGACAGGGTGGATTTCTCTGCAGTGAAAAATCAGACACGTCGGTCGAGATTCCCATGTCCTGGGAAAAAAAGAATGCTAGGTGACACGGGCCAAGCTTGTGAAATACACAGCCATTGTGCGAGACCTGCCCTTCAGCCCGATAATCTCTAACAGGGCTGATATCTCTGCGAGGGAATATCAGCCCCGGGAGCTGTGTTTCTAATGTCAGCGGTGACTACGACGTCAGGTAGGTGATTAGGGTAATATATTTACATGTGCAATTGCTGAGATTCTCCTGTCCAAGGTGACTACGGGCGTCAGTTAGGTGATAAGGGGTCCCGATTTTGATACATTCCTAATATCCGATGGAAATACATAGCCACTGTGCCACTCTCGACATTTTCTGACAGGACTGACTCCCCGAGAGGAAGATTTGCCTGTCAGGATGACAACATGCCCCACATCCGATGGAAATACACAGCCACTGTGCAATTCCCGACATTTCCTGACAGGACTAATATCCCCGAGAGGGAATATCAGCCACGGTAGCTAAGATTCTCCTGTCACGGGTGACTGCGGGCGTCAATTATATGCTAAGGGGGAGGGGGGGGTCACTATTATGATACATTCCAAATATCCGGTGGAAATACACAGCCACTGTGCAATTCCTGACCTTCAGCCCGACAAGGTCTGACTGGGCTGATATTCCCGAGAATGGATATTAACCTCGGTAGCAGAAATTCCCAAGTTAGGGGTCACTACCGACGTGAGTTAGGTGATAATGGGGTCACGGCTTTGATGCATTCCCGATCTCGGTTCAAAATACTCAGCCACATTGCCATTCTCGACCCTTAGCCCGGCATTGTCTGACAGGGCTGATATCCCCGAAAGGGAATATGAACATCGGTAGCTGAAATTCTCACGTCAGTGGTGACTGGGGGCGTCAATTTGGTGACATGGGGGTCACGGTTTTGATACCTTCCCAATATCCGGTGCAAATGCACAGCCACTGTGCCGTTTCCGAGCTTTAGCCCGATATTTCCCAACCGACCTGATATCCTCGAGAGGGAAGATTGACCTCGGTAGCTGAGATGCTCCTGTCAGGGATGACTACGTGCGTCAGTTAGGTGACAAGCGGGTCACGATTTTTATGCAGTTCCCATATCCGGGGGAAATGCACAGCCACTGTGCAATTTCTTTCCTTCAGCCCGATATCTCATGAAAAGGCTGATATCCCCGAAAGTGAATATTAACCTCGGTAGCTGAGATTTTCCTGTTAGGGGTGACTATGGGCGTCAGTTAGGTGATACTGAGTTCACGACTTTGATACATTCCCAATATCCAATGGAAATACACAACCACTATGCCCTTCCAAGCCTTCAGCCCAACATTTCCTGACAGGGCTGATATCCTCGAGAGGGAATATTAACCTCGGTAGCTAAGATTCTCCTGTCGGGGGTGACTACTGGCGTCAGTTGGGTGATAAGGGGTCACGATTTTGATACATTCCCGATAACCCGGGCAAAGACACATCTACTGTGCCATTCCCTACCTTCAGTCCGATATTTCCTAACAGGGCTGATATTCCCGAAAGGGAATATCAACCTCGGTAGCTGAGATTCTCCTGTCAGGGCTGACCACGGGCGTCAGTTAGGTGATAATGGGGTACCGATTTTGATACGTTCCCAATATCCGGTGGAAATACACGGTCACTGTACCATTACCGAGCTTCAGACAGATATTTCGTAACAGGGGTAATATCTCCGAGAGGGAATATCAACCTCGGTAGCTGAGATTCTCCTGCCAGGGGTGACTACGGGCGTCAGTTAGGTGATCAGGGGGTCACGGTTTTGATACATTCCCGATATCAGTTCAAAATACACAGCCACTGTGCCATTCCGACCGTTAGCCCGACATTGTATGACAAGGCTGATATCCCTGAGAGGGAATATCAACCTCGGTAGCTGAAATTCTCATGTCCGGGGTGACTATTTGGTGATAAGGGGGCCACGGTTTTGATACATTCCCAAAATTCACAGCCACTGTGCCATTCCATATCTTTATCCCGACATTGCCTGACAGGGCTGATATCCCTAAGAAGGAATATCGACTTCGGTAGCTTAAATTTTCAAGTAAGGGGTGACTGAGGGCGTCAGTCAGGTGATAAGGGGTCACGGCTTTGATATATTCCCAATATGCTGTGGAAATACACAG
The DNA here is from genome assembly GCA_031216915.1 of Pictodentalium vernedei. Lineage (NCBI taxonomy): Eukaryota > Metazoa > Mollusca > Scaphopoda > Dentaliida > Dentaliidae > Pictodentalium > Pictodentalium vernedei. The sequence goes on along the minus strand of CM062295.1, from coordinate 555,073,368 downwards.
CCACTGTGCCATTCTTGACCTTTAGCCCAACATTGTCTGACAGGGCTAATATCACCGAGAGGGAATATCAACCTCGGTAGCTGAAATTGTCATGTCAGGCGTGGCTACGGGGTCATTGAGGTGATAAAGGGGCCACGCTTTTGATACATTCCTGATATCCGTTCAAAATACACAGCCACATTGCCATTCCCGACCCTTAGCCCGACATTGTCTGACAGGGCTGATATCCCCGAAAGGGAATATCAACCTCGGTAGCTGAGATCTCTTGTCATTGGTGACTACGGACGTAAGTTATGTGATACGTGGGTCACATTTTGATTCGTGCCAAATATCCCAAGGAAATATACATCCACTGTGCGATACTTGACCTTTAGCCCAACAGTGTCTAATAGGGTTGATATCCCGAGTTGGAATATCAACACCGGCAGCCGAGATTCTCATTTCAGGGGTGGATATGGACGTCATTTATGTGATGGGGGGGGGGGGGGGGGGGGTCACGCTTTTGACACAAGCCCAATATGCGATGGAAATACACCTCCACTGTGCGATACCCGACCTTCAGCCCGACATTGTCTGACAGGGCTGATATTCCCAAGAGGAGATATCAACACCGGCATCAACGAGATTCTCATTTCAGGGGTGACTACGGACGTCAGCTATCTGATATAGTGGGATGGCTCACGATTTTGATACATGCCCAATATCCAATGGAAATACACTGCTACTGTGCGATAGCCGACCTTTAGCCCAATATTGTCTCACGGGGCTGATATCTGCTGGATGGAATATCAACGCCCGCAGCCACACTGTGCCGTTTCCGAGCTTTAGCCCGATATTTCCCAACCGACCTGATATCCTCGAGAGGGAAGATTGACCTCGGTAGCTGAGATGCTCCTGTCAGGGATGACTACGTGCGTCAGTTAGGTGACAAGCGGGTCACGATTTTTATGCAGTTCCCATATCCGGGGGAAATGCACAGCCACTGTGCAATTTCTTTCCTTCAGCCCGATATCTCATGAAAAGGCTGATATCCCCGAAAGTGAATATTAACCTCGGTAGCTGAGATTTTCCTGTTAGGGGTGACTATGGGCGTCAGTTAGGTGATACTGAGTTCACAACTTTGATACATTCCCAATATCCAATGGAAATACACAACCACTATGCCCTTCCAAGCCTTCAGCCCAACATTTCCTGACAGGGCTGATATCCTCGAGAGGGAATATTAACCTCGGTAGCTAAGATTCTCCTGTCGGGGGTGACTACTGGCGTCAGTTGGGTGATAAGGGGTCACGATTTTGATACATTCCCGATAACCCGGGCAAAGACACATCTACTGTGCCATTCCCTACCTTCAGTCCGATATTTCCTAACAGGGCTGATATTCCCGAAAGGGAATATCAACCTCGGTAGCTGAGATTCTCCTGTCAGGGCTGACCACGGGCGTCAGTTAGGTGATAATGGGGTACCGATTTTGATACGTTCCCAATATCCGGTGGAAATACACGGTCACTGTACCATTACCGAGCTTCAGACAGATATTTCGTAACAGGGGTAATATCTCCGAGAGGGAATATCAACCTCGGTAGCTGAGATTCTCCTGCCAGGGGTGACTACGGGCGTCAGTTAGGTGATCAGGGGGTCACGGTTTTGATACATTCCCGATATCAGTTCAAAATACACAGCCACTGTGCCATTCCGACCGTTAGCCCGACATTGTATGACAAGGCTGATATCCCTGAGAGGGAATATCAACCTCGGTAGCTGAAATTCTCATGTCCGGGGTGACTATTTGGTGATAAGGGGGCCACGGTTTTGATACATTCCCAAAATTCACAGCCACTGTGCCATTCCATATCTTTATCCCGACATTGCCTGACAGGGCTGATATCCCTAAGAAGGAATATCGACTTCGGTAGCTTAAATTTTCAAGTAAGGGGTGACTGAGGGCGTCAGTCAGGTGATAAGGGGTCACGGCTTTGATATATTCCCAATATGCTGTGGAAATACACAGCCACTGTGCCATTCTTGACCTTTAGCCCAACATTGTCTGACAGGGCTAATATCACCGAGAGGGAATATCAACCTCGGTAGCTGAAATTGTCATGTCAGGCGTGGCTACGGGGTCATTGAGGTGATAAAGGGGCCACGCTTTTGATACATTCCTGATATCCGTTCAAAATACACAGCCACATTGCCATTCCCGACCCTTAGCCCGACATTGTCTGACAGGGCTGATATCCCCGAAAGGGAATATCAACCTCGGTAGCTGAGATCTCTTGTCATTGGTGACTACGGACGTAAGTTATGTGATACGTGGGTCACATTTTGATTCGTGCCAAATATCCCAAGGAAATATACATCCACTGTGCGATACTTGACCTTTAGCCCAACAGTGTCTAATAGGGTTGATATCCCGAGTTGGAATATCAACACCGGCAGCCGAGATTCTCATTTCAGGGGTGGATATGGACGTCATTTATGTGATGGGGGGGGGGGGGGGGGGGTCACGCTTTTGACACAAGCCCAATATGCGATGGAAATACACCTCCACTGTGCGATACCCGACCTTCAGCCCGACATTGTCTGACAGGGCTGATATTCCCAAGAGGAGATATCAACACCGGCATCAACGAGATTCTCATTTCAGGGGTGACTACGGACGTCAGCTATCTGATATAGTGGGATGGCTCACGATTTTGATACATGCCCAATATCCAATGGAAATACACTGCTACTGTGCGATAGCCGACCTTTAGCCCAATATTGTCTCACGGGGCTGATATCTGCTGGATGGAATATCAACGCCCGCAGCCACGATTCTCATGTCAGAGGTGACTGCGGACGTCAGTTATGTGATAAAGGGGGTCACGATTTTGATACATGTCCAATATCCGATGGAAATGCACCACCATTGTGCAATAAACGATCTTTTTCCCGAGATTGTCTGACAGGTCTGATATCTCCGAGAAGGAATATCAAGTCCGACAGCCACGATTCTCATGACAGGGGTGACTACGGACGTCAACTGTTGTGTGATAGCGGGTAGTGGGGGGGGGGGGGGGGGAGCACGAATTCGATACATGACCAATATCCGATGGAAATACACCGCCACTGTGCGATAGCCGCCCTTTATCCCGACATTGTCTGACTGGGCAGCTATCCGCAAGAGTGAGTATCAACACCCGCAGCCGAGATTTACATGTTAGGGATTACTATGGACGTAGGTTATGTGATAAGAAGTCACAATTTTGATACATGTCCAATACACCCCCACTGTGCGATAGCCGACCTTTAGCCCGACAATTTTTGACAGAGCTGATATCCCGGGGAGGAAATATCAGGAAATATCAACACCGGCAGCTGAGATTGTCATGTCAAGTGTGACGTCAGTAAAGTGATAAAGGGGTCACGATTTCTATACATGCCCAATATCCGGGGAAAATACACAACCCCTCTGCGATACCCGACCTGCAGCCCGACAGTTTCGGACAGGGCTGATATCCCCGAGAGAGAATATCAACATCGGCAGCCAAGATTTTCATGGCTGGTGGGACTACGGACATCAGTTAGGTAACGTAGGGGGGGGGGGGGGGGTCATATGTTTGATACATGCCTCCTATCCAAAGGGAATACACAGCCCCTGCTCGATACACCAACATTGTGTTACAGGGCAGAACTGTGTTTCGTAATACTAATGGGCCGAAGTATATATGATCTCTAAGTTTAGAGTGGGGATTCAGTAAAGTAATGGTCATGAATCTCTACCACGAGCCGACCGTGGTTCGGCGCGCAATGTGGTCTTAGAAGTGCAAAGATACCACCCCGGCCCGGCCTGGCCTGGGCCGGACCGACCCGACACGGCCCGGACCGGCCCGGTCCGTAGTCCACACTAGACCTACTAATAAACCTTTGTATAATATCTTAGCTTGGATTCACTGAGCCCAGGCAAGATTCCTGTGCTTCCCCCGATAAGTATTAGGGTCTTAAAATTGACGAAACGGGATCAAGGGTAATTTCTCAAAATTTCTTGACAACCGCCGGTTTATGATCGGCCTAGTTGCTTGTAGAAGACATTGTCTATATCTTTGGAAACAATTCAACTACATCATTCCCTAAAATCTGTCACTTCTTTCTCATTCGAAACCCCCTCGTGGCGTCTCTGCAAGTGACCGTTCCGAGATACCCGCAGACCACCGGTGTCGAACTTACAAGCGCGCCCACTAAGAAACCATAATGTCCCAACACAGTCGACCGAGACAACTGTATTGACAGCCATGGTTGTCATCCCCAGGCCTGACAAACTTATTAAACTAAACTACTCCCAGTGTTGACCTTTCTCTCCTTCTCCCGGACCACTAGGGGCATGTCCGTTCTAAAGCAGAGTGATTTTCAGAGGGCCATATCGGGGTCCCGGATGTTCGTACTTCAGCCGTCTCTGAAGATTTGAGTAATTCATGAGACTCAACCAGAGTAACCATTGATGGTGAAATTGATCTACATAACGACTGTTTCGAAATGTGTGATGATCAAATGAAACCGAAGTGACTTTTTATTCGAAATTCACATTCAATCAAAGTATGTCACCAAGTTGCATATTTTTGAGATAGACCTATCGTATTAAGAGGAAAGACATGAATATGGAGATTTGAATGTGAAAGAACATGGATCGCAACACAATGGTGAATACGGATAAATGACTCTTCTTTCCCGGCACACTGCAAGTATCACAAACCAATGCAGATATATTATCAAGTTGTTCCAATATTTCCGGGAATTTCGTAAGTAAAAACAATATTGAGGGGTATCAGAAATCCCAACAGGGTCCCAGATTAACCTTCCATTTCATAAAAATGTTTTTGCGGAAGGCCACCGGACCCTGACCAACGAGAGCGAGGATACACCCTCTCGTACTCCTCCCGTGTAACAAGTACCGATCTTCGATCGGTGATGACGTCTTTTACTATCCCACCCACTGCACCCCAAATAATATTTCGTTCCAGCTCCCCTGAAAGTCAGTCCAAAGCAAAACACAAACGAAGACGTTGACGAAGAGGATAAATTGAGAAGCAAGCCTGATAATGAATGGTGCGTGCAGAAAATTCGATTTTGCAGTGTCCCTCAGTCTTGACCGGGGGTGTCGCTCACAGCAGCCTCAGAATCGCTGATAAGACGAGTTTTGGCCCCTATTTTTTAATTTTTTTTCGGGAGTGTGTAGGGAGGGGGAGGGGTGTATTTACTCCCCAAAAAGTATTAATTCTTGGTCCAGATTATACTCGTGGCGATGTTTAAAGTCAGTTTAAAACAAAACACAAAAGAAGAAGTGGACAACACGAATAAATTTTGAAACGAGCCTGATAACGAAACAAGCAGAAAATTCGAATGGGCAGGGCAGTATCCAGCAGTCCTCACCTGGGGAGTCGGTTGCAGCAGCCAGAGAATCGCTGAGAATCGCACCCATCTCGTCGCTGCTCGGCGAGGATGATGCTGCGCACATACTCTGTTAGCACAATTGGCGAGCGATGTGAAGTTAGTTACTTATTCCTTATTTGACATTTTTACATTTTTTATTCCATCAAAACAGGAAAAATGCCACCTGCTGTAGGGTGGCACAAATGAAGACTAGTTGATTGACATGTTGCCCGTCCCAATATGGCCCCTCTTTATGGGGCAACCAAGGCCCTAAAAGTTACAACCTCCCAGAAAACCTTCTAGATGAGCAAATCTGATCAAATAAAAGGTGCTGTAGGGTGGCACAAATGAAGACGAGTTGATAGACATGTTGCCCGTCCCCATATGACCCTGTTTATGGGGCAACCAGGGCCCTAAAAGTGACAACCTCCCAGAAAACATTCTAGATGGGCAAATCTGATCAAATAAAAGGTGCTTTAGGGTGGCACAAATGAAGACGAGTTCATTGACATGTTGCCCATACCTGTAAGACCTCTCTTTATGGGGCAACCAAGGCCCTAAAAGTGACAACCACCCAGAAAACCTTCTAGAAGGGCTAATCTGATCAAACAAAAGGTGCTGTAGGGTGGCACAAATGAAGACGAGATGATTGACATGTTGCCGCCCCCTATGACCCCTCTTTATGGGGCAACCAAGGCCCTCAAATTGACAACCTCCCAGAAAACCTTCTAGATGAGCAAATCTGATCAAATAAAAGGTGCCGTAGGGCGGCACAAATGAAGACGAGTTGATTGACATGTTGCCCGTCCCCATATGACCCTGTTTATGGGGCAACCAGGGCCCTAAAGGTAACAACCTCCCAGAAAACATTCTAGATGGGCAAATCTGATCAAATAAAAGGTGATTTAGGGTGGCACAAATGAAGACGAGTTGATTGACATGTTGCCTGTGCCCATATGACCCCTCTTTATGGGGCAACCAAGGCCCTAAAGGTGACAACCTCCCAGAATACCTTCTAGATGGGCTAATCTGGTCAAATAAAAGATGCTGTAGGGTGGCACAAATGAAGACGAGTTGATTGACATGACGCCCGTCCCCATATGGCCCCTCTTTATGGGGCATACAAGGCCTTAAAAGTGGCAACCTCCCAGAAAACCTTTTAGATGTGCAAATCTGATCACATAAAAGGTGCTTTAGGGTGGCACAAATGAAGACGAGTTGATTGACATGATGCCCGTCCCCATATGACCCCTCCTTACGGGGCAACCAAGGCCCTAAAAGTGACAACCTCCCAGAAAACCTTCTAGATGGGCTAATCTGATCAAACAAAAGGTGCTGTAGGGTGGCACAAATGAAGACGAGATGATTGACATGTTGCCCGTCCCCCGTTAACCCGTCTTTATGGGCAACCAAGACCCTAAAAGTGACAACATCCCAGAAAACCTTCTGGATGAGCAAATCTGATCAAATAAAAGGTGCTGTAGGGTGACACAAATGAAGACGAGTTGATTGGCATGTTGCCCGTCCCCATATGACCCTGTTTGTTGGGCAACCAGGGCCATAAATGTGACAACCCCCCAGAAAACATTCTAGATGGGCAAATCTGATCAAATAAAAGGTGCTTTAGGGTGGCACAAATGAAGACGAGTTGATTGACATGTTGCCTGTGCCCATATGATCCCTCTTTATGGGGCAACCAAGGCCCTAAAAGTGACAACCTCCCAGAAAACCTTCTAGATGAGCAAATCTGATCAAATAAAAGGTGCTGTAGGGTGGCACAAATGAAGACGAGTTGATTGACATGTTGCCCGTCCCCATATGACCCTGTTTATGGGGCAACCAAGGCCCTAAAATTGACAACCTCCCAGAAAACCTTCTAGATGGGCTAATCTGATCAAATAAAAGGTGCTGTAGGATGGCACAAATGAAGGCGAGTTGATTGACATGATGCCCGTCCCCATATGGCCCCTCTTTATGGGGCAACCAAGGCCTTAAAAGTGGCAACCTCCCAGAAAACCTTCTAGATGTGCAAATCTGATCAAATAAAAGGTGTTGTAGGATGGCACAAATGAAGACGAGTTGATTAAAATGTTGTCCATCCCAATATGACCCCTCCTTATGGGACAACCAAGGCCCTATGAGTGACATCATCCCAGAAAACCTTCTAGATGGGCAAATCTGATCAAATAAAAGGTGCTGTAGTGTGGCATAAATGAAGACGAGATGATTAACATGTTGCCCGTCCCCATAGGACTGCCTTTATGAGGCAACCAAGGCCCTAAAAGTGACAACCTCCCAGAAAACCTTCAGACGGGCAAATCTGATCAAATAAAAGGGGCTGTAGGGTGGCACAAATGAAGACGAGTTGATGGACATGTTGCCCGTACCATATGACCCCTCTCTATAGGGTAACCAAGGCCCTAAAAGTGACAACCTCCCAGAAAACCTTCCAGACGGGAAAATCTGATCAAATAAAAGGGGTTGTAGGGTGGCACAAATGAAGACGAGTTGATGGACATGTTGCCCGTACCATATGAATCCTCTCTATGGGGCAACCAAGGCCCTAAAAGTGACAACCTCCCAGAAAACCTTCTAGATGAGTAAATTTGTTCAAATAAAAGGTGTTTTTTATTTTTTTTATTCCATCAAAACAGGAAAAATGCCACCTGCTGTAGGGTGGCACAAATGAAGACGAGTTGATTGACATGTTGCCCGTCCCCATATGACCCCTCTCTATGCGGCAACCAAGGCCCTAAAAGTAATAACTTCTCAGAAAACCTTCCAGACGGGCAAATCTGATCAAATAAATGGGGCTGTAGAGTGGCACAAATGAAGACGAATTGATTGACATGTTGCCCGTCCCCATATGACCCTGTTTATGGGACAACCAGGGCCCTAAAAGTGACAACCTCCCAGAAAACCTTCTAGATGGGCAAATCTGATCAAATAAAAGGTGCTTCAGGGTGGCACAAATGAAAGCGAGTTGATTGACATGTTGCCCTTACCTATATGATCCCTCTTTATGGGGCAACCAAGTCCCTAAAAGTGACAACCTCCCAGAAAACCTTCTAGATGGGCAAATCTGATCAAATAAAAGGTGCTGTAGGGTGGCACAAATGAAGACGAGATGATTGACATGTTGCCCGTTCCCCTATGACTCCTCTTTACGGGGCAACCAAGGCCCTAAAAGTGACAACCTCCCAGAAAACCTTCCAGACGGGTAAATCTGATCAAATAAAAGGGGCTGTAGGGTGGCACAAATGAAGACGAGATGATTGACATGTTGCCCGTCCCCATATGACCTCTTTATGTGGGACAACCAAGGTCCTAAATGTGACAACCTTCTAGATGGGCAAATCTGATCAAATGAAAGATGCTGTAGGGTGGCACAAATGAAGACGAGTTGATTGACATGTTTCCAGTCCCCATATGTGACATCTTCCCAGAAAACCTTCTAGATGGGCAAATCTGATCAAATAAAAGGTGCTGTAGGGTGGCACAAATGAGGACGAGTTGATTGACATATTGCCCGTGTTGACATCGCGGATAAACTTGCGTTTACCTAGCAGATAGTCTCCGCGAGTATATCTCCGATTTTAACACGAGATTAACGAGAGTTAATCAGCGATGTCAATGCGTGTTTATCCGTGTGGTTAACCCGAGTTTATCCGGGAGGTAATCCGCGAGGTTAATGCGAGTTTGTCCCCGAGGTTAACGTGAGTTTCTCTGCGAGTTAATCAGCAAGGTTAGCACGACTTTAATCCAAGTTTATCCATGAATTTATCCGCGTGTTTAACGCGTGTTTAACGCGTGTTTAATGCCTGTTGTGTTTAACTCAAGGTAATCCTCGTGGTTAACTCGAGTTTATCCTTGAGATTAACACGAGTTTAACGGGAGTCTGTTCGCGAGGTTAGCGCGAGTCTATCCGCAAGGTTAACGCCAGTTTGACGCCAGTTTAGTCGAGTTGAACGCGAGTTTATCCGCGATGTTAGAGCGAGTATATGCGCGGGGATAACGCGAGTTTAATGCGTGTTCGTCCGCGGTTTTGGCGCTAGTTTATCCGTGAGGTTAACGCGAGTTTATCCGCGAATTTAACATGCATTTAACGCGAGTTTATCGGCGATGTTAACGCGAGGTTATCACGAGTTCATCTGCGAGGATAACGAGAGTTGGGTGCGAGTTTATACGCGAAGTTCACACGCGGTTATCCGCGAGGTTGCCTCGAGTTTAACGCGAGTTTATCGGCGATGTTAACGCGAGGTTATGCGCGAGTTTATTGCGAGTTTATCCACCTTCTTAGCGCGAGTACAACGCGAGGTTAACTCGAGTTTAACGCGAATTTGTCCGCGAGGTTATCGCGAGTTTATGCGCGTTGTTAGCGAGGGTTAACCCGCGATGTTAACTGGAGATTAACGCGAGTTTATCCGTGAGGTTTGTGCGCGTTTAACCAGAGTTTTTCTGGGATATTAATGCGAGTTTATGCGCAAGGATATTGCGACTTTATCCGCGATATTATCTGGCGCGAGTTTATCCGGGATGTTAACGCGAGTTTATCCTGGAGGCTAACTCGAGTTTAACGCGCGTTTATCGGCGATTTTAACGCGAGGTTAACATGAGTCCATTCACGAGGTTAGCGCGACTTTGGCGCGAGTTTATCGGCGATGTTAACGTGAGTTTATGTGCGATGTTATCGCGAATTTATCCGCGTTGTGAGCGCGTGTTAAACGCGATGTTGCGCGAGTATGAGGCGAGTTTATCCGCGTGGTCATCGCGAGTTTGGCGCGAGTATATCCGCGACGTTAACGCGCGTTTAACTCGAGTTAATCCGAAAGGTTACCGCGAATGTATCCGCGATGTTAACTCAGGTTTAACTTGCGTTGATATGCGAGATTAACGCGCTTTTGACGAGTGTTCATCCGCGAGTCAACGCGAGTTTATCCCCGAGGTTAACGCGAGTTTTACGCGAGTTTGACACGAGTTTATCCGCGTCGTTAGCACGAGTGTGACGCGACGTTAACGCGGGTTTATCAGTGCGGTTAACGCGTGTTTAAGGTGAGTTTATCCGAAAAGTTAAGGCGAGTTTAACACGAGTTTATCCGCGAGGTTAACGCCAGTTTATCGCGAGGTGCGAGTTTTGCACGAGTTTATCCGCGAGGCTAACACGAGTTTATCCGCGAGGTAATCCGCGAGGTTAGCATGTGTTTGTCCGCGAGTTTAACGTGAGATTAACGCGAGTTAGCCCGTGAGGTTAACGCATGTTTATCCGTATGGTTAGTGCGCGTTGGCGCGAGAATATCCGCGAGTTTATCCAGGAGGTTAACGCAAGTTTATCCGCGAGGTTAACGCGAGTTCGTCCGCTAGTTTAACGCGGGTTTAACGCAAGTTTAACGTAAATTAATTCACGATGTTAACGTGTGTCTAAGCGCGAGTTTAACGCGAATTTATCCCCGAGGTTTTGGTGAGTTTAACGCGAGTTTAACGATATTTAATCCGCCGGTTAACGTGCGTTTATCCCCAAGGTTAATGCGAGTTAATTAGCGAGGTTAACGCGTGTTTATACACGAGATGAGAGCAAGTGTATGGGCGACGCTAATGCGAGATTATCTGCGAGATTAACGCGAGTCTATCCGCTAGGTTAATGCGAGCTTAAAAGGTTAACTCGAGTTTAACGTGCGTGATTTCACCCGTGAGATAAACTCGAGTTTAACAGTTTACCCGCATTGTTAACGCGAGTTTGTCGCAAGGCTGACGGGAGATTATCCGTGAGGTCAGCGCGTGTTTAACTGGAGTTCATCCGCAAGGTTAACACGAGATTGACACGAGTTTATCCATGAGGTTAACGCGAGATTAACGCGAGTGTATCGACGATGTTAACGCGAGTTTATTTGCAATGTTATCACGAGTTTATCCGCGCTGCTAGCGCGAGTAAAACGCAAGGTTAACACCAATTTAAAGCGAATTTGTCCGCAAGGTTATTACGAGTTTATCCGTATTGTTAGAGACATTATCCTTGAGGTCAACGCGTGTTTAACGCTAGTTTATCCACAAGATTAACGCGAGTTTAACACGAGTTTATCCACGAGGTTAACTCGAGTTTAACGCGCGTTTATCGGCGATATTAACGCGTGTTTATGGTGAGGTTGTTGCGAAATTACCCGGTTTGTCAGCGCGAGTTAAACACGATGATAACACGAGTTTAAGGCGAGTTTATCCGCAAGGTGCTCGCGAGTTTGGCGCGAGTATACCCGCGATGTCAACGTGCGATTAACGGGAGTTTATCCGCGAGGTTACTACGAATTGATCCGCGAGGTTAACTCCAGTTCAGCGGGTGTTTATCCACGACGTTAATTCGATTTGACGCGTGTTCATCCCCGAGTTTAACGCGAGTTTATCAGCGAGATTAACGCGGGCTTTACGCGAGTTTAATGCGAGTTAATCCGCGTTGTTAAATTGTGTTTATCGGCGCGGTCAGCGCGAGTTTATGCGCGACGTTAACGCAAGTTTTTCCGGCAGATTAACGCGAGTTTATCTGCGATATTAATGCGAGTTTGTGCAATAGGTTATCGCGAGTTTATTCACGTTATTAGCGCGAGTTTACAGTGCGTTGATCCACGAGTTTAACGCGATTGACGCGAATTTATGCGCGACGTTAATGCGGGTTTATCGGCGATGTTAACACGAATTTATGCGTGAGGTTATCTTGAGTTTATACGCGTTGTTATCGCGAGTTTATCCGCGAGTTAATCCGCGAGGTTAACGCGAATTTAACGCGTGTTTTTTCACGAGTTTTCCACGAGTTTATCGCCGCGGTTAACGCGAGATTAACGCAAGTTCATTCGCGAGGTTAACGAGGTGAGCGCGAGTTTATGCACGACGCTAACACGAGCTTAACGCGAGTGTATCCGCGAGATTAACGGGAGTCTAATCGCTAGGTTAAAGTGTATGTAATTGGAGGTTAACTCGAGTTTAACGGGAATTAATCTGGGAGGTTAACGCACGTTTATCCGCGAGGTTAACGTGAGTATAGCGCAACTTTAACGCGAGTTAATTCGCGATGTTAACGTGTGTTTACCCGCAAGTTAAATGTGAATTTATCCCCGATGTTAAGGCGAGTTTAACGCTACTCAATACGTGAGGTTAACTCGCGTTCATCCCCAGGGTTAATGCGAGATTAAAGCGAGTTAAATCGCGTGGTTAGCTCGTGTTTATGCGCGGGATTAGCGCGAGATTATGTGCGAGACTAACGTGAGTTTATCCGCGAGATTAACGCGAGTTTATCCGCTAAGTTTACGCGAGTTTAAAATTAAGGTAACTCGAGTTTAACGCGAGTTTATCCGGGAGGTGAATTCGAGTTTAACAGGCGTTTATCCGCGGCGTTAGTGCGAGTTTGACGCTAGGTTAACGCGAGAGTATTGGTGAGGTTAGCGCGTGTTTAATGCGAGTTTATCCGCAAGGTTAACGCAAGATTGACACGAGCGTTAATCTCGCGTCAACCTTGTGGATTAACTCGAGTAAAATGCGCGTTAAACTCGCGTTAACCACGTGGAAAAACTCAAGTCAACCTCGCGGTTAAACTCGCGTTAATCTCGCGATTAAACTCGAGGAAAAACTCGCGCTAAACTCGCGATAACCTAGCGGATAAACTCCTATCAAACTCGTATTAACCTCGCGTAAAGCTCTCGCTAAACTCGTGGGTAAACTCATGTCAAACCTCCGCTAACCGCGCAGATTAACATCGGTTATCCTTGCGGATCAACTAGCGTTAATCTCGCGTCAACCTCGCGGATTAACTCGTGTTAAACTCGCGTTAACCTCGCTGATATACTCGCGCCAAACTCGCGGATAAACTCCTCTCAAACTCGCGTTAACCTTGCGTTAACCTCGCGTTAACCTACCGGATAGACTCGCGTTAATTTCGAGAATAAATTCGCTTTAAACCTGCGTTAACGTCACACATAAACTCGCGCTAACCGCATGGAATAACACCCGTTATCGTCGCGGATTAACTAGCGTTAATCTCGCGTCAACCTTGTGAATTAACTTGCGTAAAAATTGCGTTAATCTCGCGTTAGCCTCGCAGATAAACTCGCGTTCACTTTGCGGATAAACTCGCGCCAAAGTCACGTTAACCGCCTGGATAAACTCATGTTAACCACGCGTTAACCTTGCCAATAAACTCGCGTTGAACTCGAATTAACCTTGGGGATAACGTCGCATCAACCTCCCGGATAAACTCACGCCAAACTCGCGTTAACCTTGCAGATACACTCACGTTAACCTCGCGTCGAACTCGCGATGATATCGCGGATAACCTCGCGATAACCTTGCGCATAAATTCGCATTAATATCGTGGATAAACTCGCGTTAACCTCGCGAATTAACCCTACATAACACCGCGGATAAACTCGCGATAATCTCGTGGACACATTGGCGTTAAACTCGCGTTAACCTCGCGTTTCACTCGCGCTAACAACGCAAATAAACAAGTAATAAACTAGCGTTAACATCGCCGATCAACTCGCGTTAAACTCGAGTTAACCTCGCGGATAAACTCGTGTTAAACTCGCAGATCAACTCGCGCCAAACTCCCGTTAACCTCGTGAATAAACTCGCGTTAACCTAGCGTCAAACTCGCGCTAATAACGCGGATAAACGCGCGATAACCTCGCGCTAAGATCGCGTTAACCTCGCGGATAATCTCGCGTTAACCTCCGCGATAAACTCGCGTTAATCTTGCGGATATACCCGCTAAACTCCGCGTTCACGTCGCGCATAAACTCGCGCTAACCGCGCCGATAAACACACGTTGACCTCGCGAATTGCGTTGAATACGTGCTAACCACACAGATAATCTCGCGATGACCTCGAGTCAAACTCGGGCTCACAACGCGGATAATTTCCCTTTAAACACGAGTTAACCTCGTGGATGAATTCGAATTAAACTTGAGTTAACCTCGGTTTAAACTTGCGTTAATCTAGCGGATAGACTCGCGTTAAATCTCGCGGATAAACTCGCATTTACGTCGCCCATAAACTCGCGTTAATCTCGCGGATAAACACGCGTTAAACTCGCGAATTGACTCGCGCAATCTCGCATTAACCTTGGGGATAAACGCGCGTTAACCTCGCGGATTACCTAGCGTTAAACGCGCGTTAAACTCGCCTAAATCTCGGCGATAAAGTTACGTTACACCCGCGTAAACACGGTTTAACATCGTGGATTAACTTGCGTTAAACTTGCGTTACACTCGTGTTAACCTCGCGGATAACCTCACGTTAACCAAGCGGTTAACATGCGTTAATCTCCCGGATTAACTCGCGGATATTCTCACGCCAAACGCCGGCTAACTACGCGGATAAACACGAGTTATCTTCACGAATTACCTCGGGTTAATCTTGGTTTAACATTGGGGATAATCTAGTGTTAAAATCGCGGGAAAACACGCCTTAAATTCGCGTTACCCTCGCAGATTAACAGACGGATAAACTCGCAATAAGCCCGGGGATAAATTCGCGTTAAACTCGCGCTAACAACGCGGATAAACTCGCGATAACCTCTCGCATAAACTCGCGTCAACATCACCGATAAACTCGCGTTTAACTCGCTTTAACCTCGCAGACAAACTCGCGTTAACCTCGCGCAAAACTGACGCCGGAAGTGACCCCTGACTTGATAATTTCGGCTACCGAGGTTAATATTCATTCTCGGGAATATCAGCCCTGTCAGACATTGTCGGGCTAAAGGCCTGGAATGGCTCAGTGGTTGTGTGTTTCCGCCGGACTTTTGGAATGTATCAAAACCGTGACCCCTTATCACTAAATTGACGATCGTAGTCACCCCTGACATATCAGCTACCGAGGTTGATATTCCCTCTCAAGGATATCAGCCCTATCAGATAATGTCGGGCTAATTTTCGGGAATGGCACAGTTGCTGTGTATTTGGAAAGGGTATCGAGAATGTATCAAAACCGTGACCCCCTAGTCACCTGACTGACTCCCGTGGGCACCCCTTACATGAGAATTTAAGCTACTGAGGTTTATATTCCTTCTCAGGGATATCAGCCCTGTCAGATTAGTTCGGGATAAAGCTCGGAAAGGAGACAGTGGCTGTGTCTTTCTACCGGATATTGGGAAGGTATCAAAACCGTGACCCCCATATCACCCAGTTGACACCCGCAGTCACCACTGACGTGAGAATTTCAGCTACCGAGGTTGATATTCCCTTTCGGGGATATCAGCCCTGCCAGACAATGTCGGGCTAAGGGTCAGGAAAGGCAATGTGGCTGTGTATTTTGAACGGATATCAGGAATGTATCAAAAGCGTTGCGTCTTATCACCCCAATGACCCCGTAGTCACCATTGACATAAAAATTTCAGCTACCGAGGTCGATATTCCCTCTCGGGGATATCAGACCTGTCAGACAACGTTCGACTAAAGGTCGAGAATGGCACAGTGGCTGTGAATTCCTAACGGATATTTGGAATGTATCAGAATCGTGACGCCCTTATTACCTAACTGACGGGCGTAGTCACCCCTGACATGAGAATTTAAGCTACTGAGGTTGATATTCCTTCTCGGGGATATCAACCCTGTCAGATATTGCCGGCCTAAAGATCTAGAATGGCACAGTGGTTGTGTATTTTCACCGGATATTGAAAATGTATCAAAATCGTGACCATTTATCACCTAATTGACGCCCGTAGTCACCCCTGACATTAGAATTTCGGCAACCGAGGTTGATATTCATTTTTTGGGAATATCAGCCCTGTCACAAAATGTCGGGCTGAAGGTCAGGAATAGCAAAGAGGCTGTGTATTTTGAACGGATATCGGGAATGTATCAAAACCGTGACCCCCTAATCACCCGACTGACGCCCGCAGTCACCCCCTTACATGAAAATTTAAGCTTCTGAAGTTGATATTCCTTCTTAGAGATATCAGCCCTGTCAGGCAATGTCGGGATAAAGATCTGGAATGGCACAGTGGCTGTGAATTTCCGCCGGATTTTGGGAACGTATCAAAACCGTGACCCCTTTATCACCAAATTGACGGTCGTAGTCACCCCTGACATGAGAATTTCAGCTACCGATGTTGATATTCCCTCTCAGGGATATCAGCCCTATTAGACAATGTCGAGCTAGGGGTCGAGAATGGCACAGTGCCTGTGTATTTTGAACGCATATTGGGAATGTATCAAAACCGTGACCCCATTATCACCTAACTGACGCCGGAAGTGACCCCTGACTTGAGAATTTCGGCTACCGAGGATAATATTCATTCCTGGAAATATCAGCCCTGTCAGACATTATCGGGCTAAAGGTCTGGAATGGCAAAGTGGTTGTGTGTTTCCGCCGGACTTTGAGAATTTATCAAAACCGTGACCCCTTATCACCAAATTGACGGTTGCAGTCACGTCTGACACAAGAATAACAGCTACCGAGGTTGATATTCCCTCTCAAGGATATCAGCCCTATCAGATAATGTCGGGCTAATTTTCGGGAATGGCACAGTGGCTGTGTATTTGGAACGGGTATCGAGAATGTATCAAAACCGTGACCCCCTAGTCACCAGATTGACTCCCGTAGGCACCCCTTACATGAGAATTTAAGCTACTGAGGTTTATATTCCTTCTCAGGGATATCAGCCCTGTCAGATTAGTCCGGGATAAAGCTCGTAAAGGGCACAGTGGCTTGCATTTCTACCGGATATTGGGAAGGTATCAAAACCGTGACCCCCCATATCACCCAGTTGACACCCGCAGTCACCACTGACGAAAGAATTTCAGCTACCGAGGTTTCGGGGATATCAGCTCTGCCAGACAATGTCAGGCTAAGGGTCGGGAAAGGCAATGTGGCTGTGTATTTTGAACGGATATCAGGAATGTATCAAAAGCGTTGCCTCTTATCACCCGAATGACCCCGTAGTCACCATTGACATAAAAATTTCAGCTACCGAGGTTGATATTCCCTCTCGGGGATATCAGATCTGTCAGACAATGTCCGACTAAATGTCGAGAATGGCACAGTGGCTGTGAATTCCTAACGGATATTTGGAATGTATCAGAATCGTGACGCCCTTATTACCTAACTGACGGTCGTAGTCACCCCTGACATGAGAATTTAAGCTACTGAGGTTGATAATCCTTCTCGGGGATATCATCCCTGTCAGACATTGTCGGCCTAAAGATCTAGAATGGCACATTGGTTGTGTATTTTCACCGGATATTGAAAATGTATCAAAATCGTTACCACTGATCACCTAATTGACGCCCTGTCAGTCATTGTCTGGCTAAAGGTCTGGAATGGCACAGTGGCTGTGTGTTTCCGCCGGATTCTGGGAATGTATCAAAACCGTGACCCCGATATCACCAAATTGACGGTTGTAGTCACCCCTGACATAAGAATTTCAGCTACTGGGGTTGATATTCCCTCTCAAGGATATCAGACCTATCAGACAATGTCGGGCTAAGTTTCGGGAATGGCACAGTGGCTGTGACGGATATCGAGAATGTATCAAAACCGTGACCTCCTAGTCACCTGACTGACTCTCGTAGCACCCCTTACATGAGAATTCAATGTACCGAGGTTTATATTCATTTTCAGGGATATCAGCCCTGTCAGATAAGTCTCAGAAAAAGCTCGAAAAGGGCAGAGTGGCTGTGTATTTCTACCGGATGTTGGGAAGGTATCAAAACCGTGACCTCCATATAACGTAGTTGACGCCCGCAGTCACCACTGACGTGACAATTTCAGCTACCGAGGTTGATATTCCCTTTTGGGGATATCAGCCCTGTGAGACAATGTCGGGCTAAGGGTCGGGAAAGGCAATGTGGCTGTGTATTTTGAACGGATATCAGGAATGTATCAAAAGCGTTGCCCCTTATCACCCCAATGACTCCGTAGTCACCATTGACATAAAAATTTCAGCTACCGAGGTTGTTATTCCCTCTCGGGGATATCAGACGTGTCAGACAATGTCCGACTAAAGGTCGAGAATGGCACAGTGGCTGTGAATTTCTAACGGATATTGGGAATGTATCAGAATCGTGACGCCCTTATTACATAACATACGGCCGTAGTCACCCCTGACATGAGAATTTAAGCTACTGAGGTTGATATTCCTTCTCGGGGATATCAACCCTGTCAGACACTGTCGGCCTAAAGATCTAGAATGGCACACATTGGTTGTTTATTTTCTCCGGATATTGAAAATGTATCAAAATCGTGACCCTTTATTACCTATTGGCGCCCGTAGTCACCCCTGACATTAGAATTTCGTCTACCGAGGTTGATATTCCTTCTGGGGAATATCAGCCCTGTCAGACATTGTCGGTCTAAAGGTCTGGAATGGCACAGTGTCTGTGTGTTTCCGCTGGATTTTGGGAATGTGTCGAAACCGTTACCCCCTTATCAACAAATTGACGGTCGTAGTCACCCGTAACATGAGAATAACAGCTACCGAGGTTGATGCTCCCTCTCGGGGATATCAGCTGGGGTAGGAAATATCACCTAATTGACACCCGCAGTCACCCCTGACATTTGAATTTCGGCTACCGAGGTTGATATTCCTTCTCGGGAATATCAGCCCTGTCAGACATTGTCGGGCTAAAGGTTTGGAATGGCACAGTGGCAGTGTATTTTGAACGGATATCGGGAATGTATCAAAACCGTGACCCCATTATCACCTAACTGACGCCGGTAATGACCCCTGATTTGAGAATTTCGGCTTCCGAGGCTAATATTCATTCTCAGGAATATCAGCCCTGTCAGACATTGTCGGGCTAAAGGTCTGGAATGGCAGAGTGGCTGTGTGTTTTCTTCTCATTTTGGGAATGTATCAAAACCGTGACCCCTTATCACCAAACTGACGGTCGTAGTCACCGCTGACATAAGAATTTCAGCTACCGAGGTTAATATTCATTCTCGGGAATATCAGCCCTGTCAGTCATTGTCTGGCTAAAAGTCTGGAATGGCACGGTGGCTGTGTGTTTCCGCCGGATTTTGGGAATGTATCAAAACAGTGACACCCATATCACCAAATTGACGGTTGTAGTCAACCCTGACATAAGAATTTCAGCTACCGAGGTTGATATTCCCTCTCTGGGATATCAGACCTAACAGACAATGTCGGGTTAAGTTTCAGGAATGAAACAGTGGCTGTGTATTTTGGACGGATATCGAGAATGTATCAAAACCGTGAACTCCTAGTCACCTGACTGACTCTCGTAGGGTAGTCATCCCTTACATGAGAATTTAAGCTACCGAAGGTTATATTCATTCTTAGGGATATCAGCCCTGTCAGATAAGTCTGGGATAAAGCTCGGAAAGGGCACAGTGGCTGTGTATTTCCACCGGATATTGGGATGTATCAAATCCGTGATCTCCATATCACCCAATTGACGCCCGCAATCACCACTGACGTGTGAATTTCAGCTACCGAGGTTGATATTCCCTTTTGGGGATATTAGCCCTGTCAGACAATGTCGGGCTAAGGGTCGGGAATGGCAATGTGGCTGTGTATTTCAAACGGATATTGGGTATGTATCAGAACCGTGACGCCCTTATAACCTAACTGACGGCCGCAGTCACCCCTGACATGAGAATTTAAGCTACTGATGTTGATATTCCTTCTCGGGGATATCAGCCCTGTCAGACATTGTCGGCCTAAAGATCTAGAATGGCACAGTGGTTGTGTATTTTCACCGGATATTGAAAATGTATCAAAATTTTGACCCCTTATCACCTAATTGACGCCCGTAGTCACCCCTGACATTAGAATTTCTGTTACCGAGGTTGATATTCCTTCTCAGGAATATCAACCCTGTCACAAAATGTCGGGCTAAAGGTCAGGAATGGCAAAAAGGCTGTGTATTTTGAACGGATGTCAGGAATGTATCAAGACCGTGACCCCCACATCACCAGACTGACGCCTGCAGTCACTCCTTACATGATAATTTAAGCTACCGAGGTTGATATTCCCTCTCAGGGATATCAGCCCTATCAGACAATGTCGGGCTGATTTTCGGGAATGCCACAGTGGCTGTGTATTTTGAACGGATATCGAGAGTGCATCAAAACCGTGACCCCCCCTAGTCTCCTGACTGACTCTCATCGGCACCTCTTACATGAGAATTTAAGCTACCGAGGCTTATATTCCTTCTCGGGGATATCAGCCCTGTCAGATAAGACCGGGATAAAGCTCAGAAAGGGCACAGTGGCTGTGTATTTCCACCGGATATTGGGAAGGTATCAAACCCGTGACCCCCATATCATCCAACTGACGCCCGCAATCACCACTGACGTGAGAATTTCAGCTACCGAGGTTGATATTCCCTTTCGGGGATATCAGCTTTGTCAGACAATGTCGGGCTAAGGGTCGGGAATGGCAATGTGGCTGTGTATTTTGAACGGATATCAGGAATATATTAGAAGCGTGGCCCCTTTATCATCTCAATGACACCGTAGTCACCCCTGACATGAAAATTTCAGCTACCGAGGTTGATGTTCCCTCTCCGGGATATTAGCCCTGTCAGACAATGTTGGGCTGAAGGTCGATAATGGCACGATGACTGTATATTTCCCCTGGATATTGAGAAGGTATCAAAACCATGACCCCCATATCACCAATTGACGCGCGTAGTCACCCCTGACATGAGAATTTTTGCTACCGAGGTTGATATTCCTTGTCGGGAATATCAGCCCTGTCAGACATTGTCGGGCTAAAGGTCTGGAATGGCACAGTGGCTGTGTGTTTCCGCTGGATTTCGGGAATGTATCAAAACCGTGACTTCCTTATCACCAAATTGACAATCGTAGTCACCCCTGACATGAGAATTTCAGCTACCGAGGATGATGTTCCCTCTCGGGGATACCAGCTGCGTTAGGAAATATTGGGCTGAAGCTCTGAAAAGGTACAGTTTCTGTGTATTTGCACCAGATATTGTGAATGTATCAAAATCCTGATCGCCCTTATCACCTGAATGACGCCCGTAGTCGCCCCTGACCGGAGAATCTGAGCTACCGTGGTTGATACTTTCTCCCGGAGATATCAGCACTGTCTGGAAGTGTCGGCCCGAAGGTCGGGAATGGCACAGTGGCTGTGTATTTCCACCAGATATTAGGAATAAATCAAAATCGTTACCCCCCCCCCCCCTATCACCTAACTGACGCCCGTAGTCACCCCTGACAGGAGAATCTCACCTACCGAGGTTGATATTCCCTCTCGGGGATATCCGCCCTATTAGGAAATATCGGCCTGAAGCTCTGGAATGATACAGTGGCTGTATATTTTCACCAGATATTGTGAATGTATCAAAATCGTGACCCCTTTATTAACCTAACTCATCCCCGTAGTCACCCCTGACAGGAGAATTTCAGCTACCGAGGTTGATATTCCCTCTCAAAGATATTAGCCCTGTCTAGAAGTGTCGGGCTGGAGGTTGGGAATAGCACAGTGGCTGTGTATTTCCACCGGATATTGTGAATGTATCAAAATCGTTACCCCCTTTTCACCTAACTGACGTCCGTAGTCACCCCGACAGGAGAATCTCACCTCCCGAGGTTGATATTTCATCTCGCGGATATCCGCCCTATTAGAAAATATCGGCCTGAAGCTCAGGAATGATAGAGTGGCTGTATATTTCCACCAGATATTGTGAGTGTATCAAAATCGTGACCCCTTATCATCTAACTCACGCCCGTAATCACCCCTGACAGGAGAATCTAAGCTACCGAAGTTGTAATGCGGAACATATCTTTACTTGTTGCCTCCCAAGGAAGATATAAATCGGTGATTTTATAGACGGGTTCGTGATTAGGAGCTAGGCGGCCACTTGCCAAATAATAAATCTATCTGTGAGACGTGCGCGTATCTCGATCAATTTTGTTATTCCCATTCAACAATTATGATAAGCGTGACGCTAAATTTTACGTTCCCATGACGCGATACACATTGGTACGGCACTTAACGTAACGGAATAAGAATAAGTCAAAAATGAAAGCCGATTAGAAGGAAGTAATCTTCCGAACATGACGGCAAATTGACGAAGTTGTATAAAATATTTGATGAAGTTTATATACACACATATATATATTATATATATATAGGATGAAAGACTCTGTCGCCGATGGGGATCGAACCACTGCCTTGATGAGAGTACACTTCTGCGGCACCAATCGCCTAGCGACACTGGACCAGCGCCATAGACCACTCGACTACCGACAAGCCCCTAAAAAGGCATGCTAGCGGATCGAGCGTCCATGGAACTGGCACAGTCCACACGAAATTACTCGGTATCCCCCAGAATTAGTTGTTTACATTGAATTATACCATGTAATGCAGATGAAATCAGTGAGAATCAATCTCTTTTTCAAATTTCCTGCTCAAGGTACAGAATACAGAATTCGGCACTTCTGTTATGCCACAGGAGTCTGAGATTCTATCAGTATAGGTATAATTCACTTTCAAAAATGTTTTTTCTTCAGAAGGGGATTACGTTGGGAACGTAAATATCACGTTGAAAGTGAATTATAGCTATACTGATAGAATTTCAGACTCCTGTGGTTATGCATTTTTTAGAATGAAAGTCTCTGACGCCGATGGGGATCGATCCACTGCATGGATGAGAGTACACTTCTGCGGCACCAATCGCCTAGCGAAACTGGACCAGCGCCATAGACCACTCGACTACCGACAAGCCCCTAAAAAGGCATGCTAGCAGACCGAGCGTCCATGGAACTGGCACAGTCCACACGAAATTACTCGGTAATTACTCGATAATCCCTTTTTTGTCGTATGAGGCCATGAGGGTCATGAGAAATCCCTCAGTGAGGTTTATTCTACTATCCATCTTAGCCTCATTTCTTTTGCGGGCATGAGGGCCATGAAAGAATCCCTCAATGAGGTCCAATGTACCAGCCCTCTTAGCCCCATTTCGGTATTTAAGGATACTATGATCCAGCTTCTATCTACTATATGGCTCCTATACAGTTCCTATACTGGTAGTCTTACCAATGACTTCCATCTTATCTCCAAAGCTCCAAGGGGCGCGTTGGCGTCGCGGTAACCGGTTTTCGTCAGATCACCGAAGTTAAGCCGTCGAGCGCGGTTAGTAGTTGGATGGGTGACCATTTCAGCGACTGATTCGTGCTCCCGCGTTGTGTCCTTGGGCAAGGCACTTAACCCTGATTACCTACATGGGGGCACGATGACGCTGTGTACTAAGGCGTACTGCACGTCGATGGTGCGCATGTCTTCAACTGATCTAACCCTGCCTGTGCCGCGGTGCAGAGTTCAGAGTTACGATGTTGGAGAGCTGGCAGCTGCTCGTCGTTGCTCGGTGGTTCTCTCCGGTTACTCCGGCTTCCTCCACCCGTAAAACTGTCACCGACATGATATGACCCTGGCTGTTAATGTGTCGTTAAACCCTAATAATGAAAAAAAAATCTCCAAAGCTCCAAGGCCACTACTTGTCTATTGTTTGTCTATCCTATCATTACCTTCTACGGCAGTCTTGTGCCATTGCGGCCTTGTACCAGTACTATTGGCTATACTATCATCCATTAATATTGACTTGTAACACTACTTTCTAGCTATACCTATCTCAGTCTCGACTATAACATCGATCAAGGTTGAATCTGATTGCTTAATTTCCCCCGTATACATAGAGACAGGCTATATAAGGAATTCCGTAATTGGGATTCCTAGCCGATTCCGTAAAGTTGGATTCCGTGTTTTGACAACACTGGGGGTATTCCCCTTCCTTATTGGAAGAATTAAGTTCAAAGGGAGTTAGTACCTTCATTGGGGTTATAGTTCAAAAATGTCTTTCAGATCACCTTCGTTATATGTTCATTATGGCTGTAGTTAAAAATACATTCAGTTAAACAGTGGAGTTCAAAGGGTTAATAATATATACCTTCGTTAGGGTTATTGTTAACCAGAGTTCACTCAGGTTAAAGTGTTTAACACTGTGTTATATTTGCATTAGGGTTATAGTTCAAAGGGGTTCACACTGCATTATGTTTAGGGGTTGTAGTTCATTTCAAACACTGTGATAAAGTGTGTTATGTTCTGTTCACTTCGATCTTGGTTGTGTTGGATCTTTGTTCACTTTGGTATGTTAACTTCGATCTTGGTTGTGTTGGATCTTCGTTCACTTCGACTTCAACAGTTCAAACGTAGTTGTGTTGGGTCTGTTCATAATTCAGATCTGTCCAACCAGTTCATCTTTTTCACTTTGTTGTTTTCTGTTCATTTCGATCTTGGTTGTGTTGGATCTTCGTTCACTTCGTTCTGTTCAGGTTCTTGCAATAATAATTGGGGCGTTATCAATCCCCTTTCATACCCTCGAGTGTATATGTAAAAACACGGAATCCAAATTTTACGGAATCGGCTAGGAATCCCAATTACGGAATTCCTTATATAGCCTGTCTCTATGTATACAGGGGAAATGAAGCAATCAGATTCAACCTTGATCGATGTTATAGTCGAGACTGAGATAGGTATAGCTAGGAAATAGTGTTACAAGTCAATATTAATGGATGATAGTATAGCCAATAGTACTGGCACAAGACCGCAATGGCACAAGACTGCTGTAGAAGCTAATGATAGGACAGATAGACCATAGACAAGTAGTGGCCTTGGAGCTTTGGAGATAAGATGGAAGCCATTGGTAAGACTACCTGTGTAGGAACTGTACAGGAGCCATATAGGAGATAGGAGCTGTATAGGAGCTGGATCATAGTATCCTTAAATACTGAAATGAGGCTAAGAGGGCTGGTAAATTAGACCTCAATGAGGAATTTTTTTCATGGCTCTCATGCCCTCAAAAGAAATGAGACTCAGAGGGATAGTAGAATATACCTCACTGAGGGATTTCTCATGGCCCGCATGGCCTCATACGACAAAAAAGGGATTCTCCAGAAAGTATCCTCGATAGGTATCCTCAAGTAATACAATACCAGGCCATAGGTATCCTCAAATACCGACATGAGGCTAAGAGGGATAGTAAATTAGGCCTCATTGAGGGAATTTTTCATGGCCCGCATGGCCTCAAACGAAATGAGGTTAAGAGGGATAGTAAATTAGACCTCACTGAGGGATTGATTTTCTAATTGACCTCATAGCCTTATATGACAAAAAGGGGATTTTTCAGAAGATATCCTCGATAGATATCCTCAAATAATACAATGTCAGATCATAGGTATCCTCAAATACTGAAATGAGGCTAAGAGTCGTATGTGCGAGTCACTCGTTCGAGTAAATACTCTATGGCTTATTTGCTCGGTGGGATTCGAGTTGTTCGAGCAGTGACTGATCAGTAACTACTCGTTAGATTCTTGGCATTAGGAATGATAGAGGCTTTCATGGAAGTTTGTCTATCAGTTTGCTATAATCCAAAGGAGCCTCTCAGTACTATAGCACAACGTGCTACTATTATAAGCCATGGTATGGCGGTCCTAAAAAGGATTCTGGGGCAAATCCGAACCAGAAAAAACACTCTAGTTCAGTGGAACTTACCCCAGGGTTCCCCCTCGGTACCCGCGGGCCTCTCGGTACCATGGTACGGCGGTCCTATATAGGATTCTGAAAGAATTCGAAATAGTACAACTTGTCGGGTTGTTTGTGGTAATTCTATTAATTAAACGAGGATTCTGGGGAAAATCCAAGCCAGAAAATTACTCTGGTTCAATCGAACTTACACTGGGGTCACTCGGTACATAGCACTACATTCTAAGACGATAAAATGGGGAATCCGTATCAAATAAAGTCGTTTTTGGTGATTTGGAGGGATTGTCAGGTTGTTTGTGGTAATTCTACGAATCGGGAAATTAATTTTGTACAAAGGAACACACCTTCCGAACATACCCCTGTCCTATAAGAATGTTTTGGGTAACATCACAACCACATGCTACCATAGAAACCAAGATGGCCGCCTCCAGTGTACAAAATGGACGACAGAAACACGTGCTGCGCATGCAAAGCTCACATCATGTATCACTATGGGGTGACGTCACAAAATGGTCACACGCGGGTTACCATGACAGCACAACATGACACCACAGGTCACGTGACTATGACGTCACCTCCCCCTCCGACTCTCCCTCCGGCCAATAGGGTCCGGTCGGGTACATTATGTACTACTAACACAAAGCTGTTAAAGAACTAATGACTAAACCCCTGAATGCTCTTACTAAGCTAAAGGGTGGTTTGGGTTGTGCAGATATCATCGAGAATAAAACAGAAACTGTACCTCCTGACCTAGTGAGCAAAACCCTAGAAAGATAGCATTATCAAAGAAGGGGGAAACATGACAGGAGTTTGAACGAATGCTAAAATGGTGTAATAGAACCTTTCAAGTCACCATGGGCATCTCTAGTAGTGCTGGTTGGGACGAAGGATTCTACACTGTGATGCTTGCATTGACTACCGGTGCATGAATGCCATAACCACGAGAGAAGTTCATATTCCCTCTACTCTCTATTTGGTGAGTGGTTACTGGCAAGTTAAAGTAGATGAGGGCAGATGGTGAAAGGACAGTATCTGTGACAAGTAGTAGACGTTTCTAGTTTAAATGCCGGTGTTTCTGGATTTGTAAGGCTCCTGCTATGTTCGAGCGACTAATGGAGTATGTTTTGACAGGCGTCAACTGGGAAACGTGTTATATATCATGACAACATTATTGTGTTTTCAGAGTGTTTTGAAACTCATGTGGTGAGACTAGTCGAAGTATTAAATAGAATCAATGGAACAGAGCTGAACTTTTCTTAGCAGAAATGTCAACTCTTCAAAACAGAAGTTACTTTTTCTGAGTCATTTTGCGCCCAAGCATGGGGTTGAGCCAGACCAAAATTGAAGCCATTATAAAAGTGGACAACTCCAAAAAGTGTGACAGATGTCCGTAGTTTTCTGTGGACCTGCCCCTATCATCAAAATTTATATAAAAAAAAATGCCAAGACTGCCCAACCTCTGCATACATTAACAATCATTTTCTTTGGACCACAGACAGTGAAGAGGCATTAAAACACACTGATGAAACATGTGACAAAAAGTCCTGTAGTCACTTCACCAGACATGACAATGCCATTTATTTTTAGACGCGGTTGCCGTGCATTTGGTCTGGTTGTTAGCCTTAGTGGAATCTGCTACAGTTCCGACATATCATGGTTCACCCAATTAGTTTCACAGATTCAAGAATTCAGAGGAACAAATGACCACGTGGATTCAAGTATTAGAGGCTTACAATTTTTAAAACATTTGATATCATGGAATGCAATATCCTAATGATGCTTGTTTATCATGGAAACCTTGTACACGATGTAGATATTATGATCAACAAGAGAGTATCTCCATTGTGAGAGTAGGTGAGTCAAGATCCTAATAAAATAAGGATCATGCTCACCGGGAATAGAAAGAGACAGTGGAGTCAATGAGACTGAGAGCCTAAATCAAATGAATCAGCTTGGTTTGATGCCCTATTTTAGATGAAATCGGACAGGCCCAGTATGGTGATGCCATATTGTTCGAAATTTTGAAGTGGATGAACAAAAAATAAAGACCCAAGTGGGGGAGAATATTCTCCTTAGGGAAAGATATGAGAAGTATTGATTTTTTTGGGTGGGAGTGGAGAGGGGGGGGGGGCAGAAGTTGCTATAAATAAACAAAAGAAAATATCCAATGTTGTCAAGTTCCCGACGGCTCACAATCTCTGATCGCATTTTAAAGAATACACTTTGATGTGTGCGAAATATGAATATGTTATATACCCTCAGCTCTCATGACTGGACACACATCAGAACTGGCACGGAGAATTCGGATCGATTTCAGAAATGCTTTGACCTCCCTTGAAGAAAGGACGCATCAGCTGAGTGAGATTCGTCTTGAGAATACAGAAACAATCACCCTTCCAAATAATGATTCTTATCGATTCCAAGAAATCTGGACACCTGGCAAGAAAGTGATCATCAGAAGGGAAGCAGCACATAGACAGGTTGAGAGAAAGAAAAGAAGAAAGAGAAGAGTGAAAAAAATTAGGTTCTTTTTTTGTCAGAGTTTGTTTTTTCCAGAAAATTTCCAAAGCGTATGGTATGCTTCAAACTACCTCCATAATTTAGAAATCGCGTTAGTCTCTCACTGGCTCTAGAATTCTTACAACTTGTACTAATTGTACATGTTCAGGTATAGAATATTCTCAGCCCATTCAGTATTTTCGAGAAAAAAAATATATCCCCGGCTTTAGCATTTCCTGTACCTGAAAAATCCAAATTATACTTCTCAAACGTCTAAATTATTAAATCACTGGTATGTATGCGCGTTTTGTGAATGTCATTTAGGTTTTAGTTATTCAAAGTAATGTGTAATTACCCAATTTTCAAGGACCACGGCCTGGTTGCCATCCATGTGTCGATTCGTACTGGAAGTTTGGAAAGCGTTATTGTCAGCAAAAATGGTAGTTTTATCGTTTCGTTTTCGAAGATCATACCATGTCAAGTGTGGGGGCACTTTCGAAATGTTGGGTTCTGTTATTGTTCAGTGACTTCAATCATGAAACTCCCGTTAACAGAAACATATTTTGAATATTAAAATTATTTAACGTCAAATCGCCTGGTTTCGAGAGCCCTTCAGCGTCACACGAGTATTGTGTTCGGAATGTGTCGAGCCTCAGCTGACTGCGCTTGCATGTTGGCTGTTGCAGCTGCTTGTCCCGTGTTTAAAACAATCGCAACACACTACGCTGTGTATTCTACTATATACGCTATTAGAAACTTATCGGTACCACAAGCTTTTAGAAACTCAAAAAGTGCTTACTATGACTATTTCACAGAACTCAATACGGAAACGCGCGACAACTGGAAAGGGGTTTAGTATAAGATGGGAACTGGGGAAAAATTTTCTAGATTAACTCCTAGCATTCTGCAGTCGGATATTCCTGTCCAGGACAGGTAATCCCTTGCTACTAAAATATGTAAACTTTGGGAACATTTAATAAAAATTCACCGACATCTTCTTGCGCTATCTCACACATTTTTGATATTTTAAATCATTTAAAACAATTCGGAGAATATTTCCAGCTTTATAAAAAAAACCAAACAATCCTAATAAATTATCGTAGTGGGATTGAATAGATACTGTTGTTCGGGAAACGACATGAAGACAATCTGGCTTTGTCATTTCCTTGCGAAATATACTTTTTAATGCATCATATTATATCTTGTATGTGTTTACACTTTGTATATATTTGCTGTAAATAAAGCATATACAAGATGCCTGTTTACGTGAAATAAATTGACAGTAGTTAAATGATTCGATTTGGGTACGATTTATTATGTTTCCGTATGATAAGAAAGGATTATATACGATGTTAAAGGGAGTGGGTCAAAACCTATTTGTGACCATAGCTGGTAGCTATTTGGGGATATAAGGGTTATCTCCAGAAAAATATTGCTGCACTGAACGCCATAACTTGATTTTGTTGTGGTTCGTTCTTACTGAGGGCGTACCATCCCAAACATTAACTTAATTGGGTACAAGCCGATACTGCGAGTTCTGAAGGCTCAAAACTTCTCTCGACTGTGTTCTCCCACCCCGGATAAATGATACTGTCTGATGTGATATTCTGGTAACCATCAACGATTTCTGGCAATATTACCTCATGTATACATACCTCGGACAATTCCGCATGGAACGAAAGCTTTCATTCACTGCGTCGGTTTGTGCCCAAAAAATTTGTTACAGTCATTTGAAAAATTCGGTCACCCCAAAATTTAAGGGTGTAATCGCCCCCACCCCGACTCCCGGGCACTATGTCTCTGCTCGTATCTCGAAAGAATAAGGGTCTGTCTGAATCTAACTTTCAGAAGCCAAAGGAGTACTGTTAATCTTTTGTTTAGACTTGAAACCTTTGTCAGAAGAGAACATATAGTCGCCACCTTCTTTGATCTGGAGAAGGTATATGACATCAACATGCAAATATGGGGTTTTAAAAGATCTTTTTAACATGGAGTTCAGAGGGCGTGCCTCTTTTTATAATTTTTTTTAAAGGATCGTCAATTTCAACTCGCGTTGGATCTACATTAACTGATCCACACGAACAAAAATTGGGCGTACCTCAGTGTAGTATTCTACCTGTTGCACTCTTTTTTCTTTTAAAATTAATGGCATCATTGACGCAATTGGAAATATGGTAGATTCGTCGTTGCACGTCGATGTCTTTTTTAAATTTCTACAGTCGTAAAAACATGAGTGTCATTAAGCGCAAACTTCAGCTGTGTTCAAACAGAATTCAAAAATTAGCTACAGAAAACGGTTTCAAGTTTTCGAAGACCAAAATTAATTGTGTTCCTTTCTGTAAGAATTTCATTTTTTAACAACCTTAATGGTACTCTTATAGATGGGAGTACCATTAAGGTTGTTAACCCCTTACCCAACGTAGCGGCCAAAACCAGCCAGCACTATTCTCAAAAATCGCTAATTCATTATCATTATAATTTTATTTTTGTCTCAAAAACATAAGTTATGATCCTTCTTTGGAACGAGCTCGTCGAACTCGTTCTAATGAGGGGTCATAATCTATGTTTTTGAGACAAAAATGAAAAAAAAATAGTTATTCAAGAATTTTATTTGCAAGTGTAGTCTGCTTCTCATGTTAGGTAAAGGGTTAAAGAAATGAAATTCTTGGATTTATTGTTTGACAATAAACTCAGTTTCACTTTTTATATTAAATAACTAAGAGTTAGATGTAAAAGGGCACCTAACCTTTTGGAGGTAGTTGGAAATGCCGACTGATGCGCTGATAAAAAAAACGTTATTCCATATGTATATCATATCTCAAACCACTTGATAAATTCATAATTGTGGTATTAGAATTAGCCTGAACGTAATCAATAGATTCAGTGCTTGTTGAGGCAGGGTAGCCCTTTCCTAAGAAGCGCGAGATTGAACTGTCACTCCAATATGTTTCCAAACTATTAGCTAACCCATCGAACCTCGCTTATAATTGTGTCTCAGAGCTTCAAGATGTTGAGTCTTTTTTAAACACAAACCAGTAAAATATTCTTCTATTGGGAATTAGATTAAACCTCATGCGGAGGCTGCCACACTTGAAACAGTTCGATAAAAGAGAATCATGAACCACCTATTCCTCCTTGGCATCTTAAGAAACTTTCTGTAATTTTTAACCTTGCTTCCTAAAAAAATCTGAGACAAACTCTCTGCAGTCCAAGCAAAATATGCCGAATTAAAGTCTGAGTTTCGTGCATATAAACGTATCTATACGGATGGCTCTAAAGGTGAAGTCAAAGTATCATCGGCTATTGTGCGATCACGTCATCGGCCGTTGTTACTGTGTCAGATCACCTCAGTCAGAATAATAAAAAGTCTATTTTTACGGCTAAGAGCAAAGCTATTAACCTGACGCTTGAATGCATCGAGAATGTACAGGAAAGGAAGTCGTTTATATCCGCCGACTGTCTGTCCTCGTTGCTAGCTTTACTCAACCCCAAGTGGAAGGACACTCATTTTGGAGCTTCGTGAGAAGTTGAATACTCTCATGTCTAAGCAATATGATATTATAAGTTATTCTGTTTGTTGACAGGGGACATGGTCTCACGTTCCCTGCATGGAATATATATTCAACCGAGGCGTCAGCCGAGGTTGAATATATGTTTCATGCAGGGAACGTGAGGCCATGCCCCCTGTCAACAAACAGAATAACGTATATGTCCCGTTCTTACATAAGTAAAATTGAATTGGGGAATTTTTTTTTTTTTATAAAGCAGACGTTGTTTCGGTAATGTGTTAACTTTTATCATAACAGACTGCAGTGATTTCCATGTATTCAATGTTTACGTACGCAATCAACGGGGCGAGATGCTGTCGATTCGTTTCAGTTTATGTTACAGTAAATTAATGAAAAGGGACCTTATAATCTAATCGGTTTCATAAATAATTACCCATGTTTACATAACTAATCTTTTTGTACGTAATAACGCTACTTTTGTGTGTATTTTACTTCAGTTAAATGTATTTGTCTCAGTTGATTTCAAGTGAAAAAAGACATTGCGATGAACCGTTGCTCATGGCAACGAGACGCTTTCCTTGACAGTGGACATAAGAATCGCTGACAGTAGACATATGCGCGTGCCCGGCGACATAAAATAAAATCCAATAACTGCAAGATATTGCGGTTGGTATCGAGACATAGCGTTGTGTTGCTTACCTGGAAATGTTGGAATCTCTGGCAACACCAGGGCGGATGGTGCAGCGAAGCAGGCTCGAAGGAAGCCTATCACTGATTTTAAAATTCCTTTCCGCGATTTTAAACCACATATTGGTAATTACATTAAATCTATGTGCCAGGCATAGTAGAATGGAACGACAAATAACAAGTTCCGTTGCTTCCGACCAAATATCAATGATAAATATGCGTCGTCTAGTAACCTTTGTCGAAGACCATGTAATACTGACACAATGCCACATTTGTCATAGAAGACTTACACATTATTTTTTGTTAGAGGATAATACGCGACCAGAGTGAGTTCCTTGCCAACAGGCGATGACTATTTTCAATTACACTGATTTTAATCATGCAAGAGGGCATTATTTCACTATTATTAATTTATTTCTTGACGTATAACGACACTTTCCACAGCCAGGGTCACATCGTGACGGACATTTTTTACAGGTGGAGGAAGTCGGAGTACCGAGAGAGAACCACCGAGTAGTGTCGAGCAACTGTCAGACTCCCCAATGTACAAACTCCGCACAACCAGGGTTAGCATCGTTTGAAGACATGTACCCCATTGTTGTGCAGTAGGCCTGCTCCTCTCCCTAACGCACTGTGACGGAACGTCCCTAACTCTTTGCTTTCGGGTTTTTTTTTATAAACGGCGCTAGGATATTCTGAGCGCTATCGTTGTAACTATGATAAGCTCGTCTAGGGTATGTTGCATTTGGCAACTTGTATGCACTGTTTCGTACAACCTGGCAGTTTGTATGTCACATCTCGGTATTGAAGTGAAATTATCCGTATAAAATCACGTTGACATTAATGAACTCACCTCGCAACAACTTCCTAGTATCACTTTCTTTTTATATTCATCCATTAATATCCAAATCACAAACCATCCATTCGAAATATTATAACTTTATCCCGAAAATGTGCATAATGTTTTCATGAGAAACATGCTTTCAGTTTGAAAGTTGAACTCTACTCTTGCGCACTAAGCTTTTTTCTCTGGCCCATAGTGGAAAGCCATTCCTGTTCTTCTTTGCAGCCGCCTAACTCTACTCTTGTGCACTAAGCTTTTTCTCTGGCCCATAGTGGAAAGCCATTCCTGTTCTTCTTTGCAGCCGCCTAACTCTACTCTTGCGCACTAAGCTTTTTCTCTGGTTCATAGTGGAAAGCCATTCCTGTTCTTTACAGCCGTCTAACTCTACTCTTGCGCACTAAGCTTTTTCTCTGGCCCATAGTGGAAAGCCATTCCTGTTCTTTACAGCCGCCTACAGACTTGCAACCACGGAGGGGGGGGGGGGGCGGAATTATTTACCACTGATTTAACTCAGAGTTGTCAATTTACACCTGTAATTACATTAAATATAATCACATGAGTGAGTTTCTATTGTTATATTTGAGGTGTTTATTCAACACACAGATTATACACAACTATGACAATACGAAACATTAACTGATTAACAGAAGAGATGAGTGGTTAGTGGTAACTGAAAGTTGGAGAAATGCTCTCGCAAACAGAGGCTTTTCATGGGACAAAGACAGGAAATTGCTCCTTTTAATGCCAAATTTAAAAATTTTTACACGCTGGGTGGAACCATGGTCGACCCGGGGCACACGTGCCTGCCAAAGAGTATCCAAGGTAGTGGAATTTAGTCACGTTGTGGAGGTGGAGGGGGTAGGGGGATACAATGATTCTGAATGGTCCTTCAAAAGTTAGCGGACAAATATAAAAAAAAAATTGCAAATAATGAATCTTGTTATTTGAGCAGAAAAAATAAAACTTTTTGGGGCATGCTGAAGCAGGAATTGATCCTTCAGAAGACAGGAAATTGCTCCTTTTAATGCCAAATTTTAAAATATTCCCATGCCGGGTTGAACCATGGTCGACCTGGCACACATGTGCTTGGCACGGTGTATCCAAATTAGTGGAATTTGGTCACTATTGTGGGGGCGGGGATGTGGGGGGGGGGGGGGTAAAAGATTCTGAATGGTCGTTCAAAAGTTAATGGACAGAAATAAAAAAAAAATCAAATAATGAATCTTGTTATTTGTGCAGAAAAAATAAAACTTTTTGGGTTATCTTGAAGTAGGAATTGATCCTTCGGAAGACAGGAAATTGCACCTTTTAATGCAAACTTTTGGGGTATGTTGAAGTAGGAATTGATCCTTCAGAGGATAGGAAATTGCTCCTTTTAATGCCAGCACACATGTGCTTGGCACGGTGTATCCAAATTAGTGGAACTTAGTCACAATTGGGGGGGGGGGGGGGGGCGTGGAATGATTAAGAATGGTAATTCAAAAGTTAGTGGGCAGAAATAAAAAAAAAAAATCAATTAATGAATCTTGTTATTTGAGCAGAAAAAATAAAACCTTTTGGGGTATGTTGAAGTGGGAATTGATCCTTCAGAAGACAGGACATTGCGCCTTTTAAAGCAAAATTTTTAATTTTTCCCATGCCAGATCGAACCATGGTCGACCCGGCGCACATGTGCTTGGCACGGTGTGTCCAAATTAATGGAATTTAGTCACTATGAGGGGGGAGGGGGGGAATGATTCAGGATGGTCAATTCAAAAGTTAGTGGATAGAAATAAAAAAAGTAAAATAATGAATCTTGTTATTTGAGCAGAAAAAATAAAACTTTTTGGGGGTATGTTGAAGTAGGAATAGATCCTGCAGAAGACAGGAAATTGCTCCTTTTAATGCCAAATTTAAAAAATTTTCCATGACGCACATGTGCTTGGCAAGATGTATCCAAATTAGTGAACCATAGTCACTTGGGGAGGGGGAGGGAAAGGAGGGGGGTTAAAATGATTCTAGGATGGGATTATGTCCAGGTTGGGGAGGTGGCCCCTACATGGCCCGCCCCCCCCCCCCCCCCCGATGCCCGACCCTGGTTGCAGGCCTGGACGCCTAACTCTACTCTTCTGCACTAAGCTTTTTCTCTGGCCCACAGTGGAAAGCCATTCCTGTTCTTTACAGCCGCCTAACTCTACTCTTGCGCACTAAGCTTTTACTCTGTCCCATAGTGGAAAGACATTCCTGTTCTTTACAGCCGCCTAACTCTACTGCTGCGCACTAAGCTTTTTCTCTGGCCCATAGTGGAAAGCCATTCCTGTTCTTTACAGCCGCCTAACTCTACTCTTGCGCACTAAGCTTTTTCTCTGGCCCATAGTGGAAAGCCATTCCTGTTCTTTACAGCCGCCTAACTCTACTCTTGCGCCCTAAACTTTTTCTCTGGCCCATAGTGGAAAGCCATTCTTGTTCTTTACAGCCGCCTAACTCTACTCTTGCACACTAAGCTTTTTCTTTGGCCCATTGTGGAAAGCCATTCCTGTTCTTCACAGCCGCTCAACTCCACTCTTGCGCACCAAGCTTTTTCTCTGGCCTATAGTGGAAAGCCATTCCTGTTCTTTACAGCCGCCTAACTCTACTCTTACGCACTAAGCTTTTTCTCTGGCC
Organism: Pictodentalium vernedei; assembly: GCA_031216915.1. NCBI lineage: Eukaryota > Metazoa > Mollusca > Scaphopoda > Dentaliida > Dentaliidae > Pictodentalium > Pictodentalium vernedei. The sequence goes on along the minus strand of CM062295.1, from coordinate 555,037,265 downwards.
CATAGTGGAAAGCCATTCCTGTTCTTTACAGCCGCCTAACTCTACTCTTGCGCACTAAGCTTTTACTCTGGCCCATAGTGGAAAGCCATTCCTGTTCTTTACAGCCGCCTAACTCTACTCTTGCGCACTAAGCTTTTTCTCTGGCCCATAGTGGAAAGCCATTCCTGTTCTTTACAGCCGCCTAACTCTACTCTTGCGCACTAAGCTTTTTCTCTGGCCCATAGTGGAAAGCCATTCCTGTTCTTTACAGCCGCCTAACTCTACTCTTGCACACTAAGCTTTTTCTCTGGCCCATTGTGGAAAGCCATTCCTGTTCTTCACAGCCGCTCAACTCTACTCTTGCGCACCAAGCTTTTTCTCTGGCCCATAGTGGAAAGCCATTCCTGTTCTTTACAGCCGCCTTATTAATCCATTCGTCTAACAAAATAGACAAATAAAATAAGTAACGATGAATATGTTGTTGGGTGATGTTTCAATTTTAAAGATTGTGCAATTGGTTGCGCTTTTACATTCCTATTAAAACGCAAATTCTTAATTCGCACATGTGGAAAACTGTGGAGTACGAGATTACGTTATGTGATTGACACTCCACTCCACATTTCTGGTGTGGATTTTTTTACCCTATAAAAGGAAGCGCAGACGATATTTCACACACTGGAGCCGGTGTGACAGGAATGGAAGTCCGTAGAAAAATTAGTCCCTCTGGACTATTATTCCGCGGAATTATAGTCCTAGGTCTAACATTTCTAGGAATAGTAGTCCGCCGGACTACTATTCCTAGAAATGTTAGACCTAGGACTATAATTCCGCGGAGTAATAGTCCAGAGGGACTAACGTTCCTACGGACTTCCATTCCTTTTACACCGGGTCATTCTCAGCTATCGGACATAAAAAATTAAAAATAAGTCAAGAATCTTACCAACGAACCTAAAACTCATTATCAAAGTGCGAACAATGTTACGGCTACAAATAATGTAGACATCTATATTTAACCCTTCTTGTCTTGCGACAAGATCAGACTCACTCCCAACCCTAATACCCTACAGACGATGTTGGATTTGGAAGATAATTTCCAAGTGGATTTCAACACGGACGATTCGATCGGCAAGATGTTGGGATTCGATTGAAAGATGTATCGAGACCACGCGGCGTCCGAAAATACAGTCGACATTCTCGCCGTGAATAGTATTCTGGTGAACGTGTACGTGATTGCTGGAAGCTACGTGAATGGTAGCGCGCAACGGACGATCTATTCCTTCTTTCCGAACGTGTCACCAGGTTATAAGTTCGTGGAATGACCTCGAAATTTAGTTTATCTAATCGTGATTTTAGACACGTTGTATAGCCTCAAAACTACGTTGCTGATCAAAATGGTCAGCTGTTAGATCTTCGGGGAGGGAGGGTGACAATACGATTTCACATAAGAGAAATATGAAGCAAAAAAAAAAAAAAAAAAAGAAAAGATATTGTGTATATATATAAATAAGAAAACAAAAAGAAACGCAATATTAAGTACAAAAATTATTTAATATATAATTATCAGTAAACAAAAAAAAAACAATTGAATTCTCAACAACCGCGTTTGAAAAAAAAAAATTAAAAAAAGAAAAGAAATATGACTCGATACGTGGTTAAAAACATGAACATATCCGAAGGACAGAGGGACAAACTTCGGAGAATGTTAACTCGAGGCGAGGCGGTGAGATTCAAATTCACTCACGAAGATCTGGCGAGTGGCGGTGACGATTCGATCACCTGGACCAGAACTCAAAAGGTTGGAGAAAGCAATTCGTGATGGAAAAGGGTTGACGGTGAGATTGAGTCCCGCTCAATTGAGATACAATATGAGAATGAAAGGTGGTTTCCTACCGCTGTTGGAATCACTCGCCGCAAAAGCATTGCCCATTCTCACGAACACCGTGTTGCCGGCTCTTGGTGTGGGAGCTCTCTCGGGACTCGCGAGTTCGGGAGCTCAGATTAATGGTGGCGGACTGTTTTTGCACGTTTCGACTCGTTTCAATTTCAATTCGTATCTTTTAGGTGTTGTTCTCATGGTTGATTATTTTTTTTGTTTTATGAATTATCGCAAATAATAATATATTTGAATTTTGTGTTTTTGTTAAATAATAATTTTGTAAAAAAGTTTTTCTCTCCATATATATATATATATACAGAAAGTTTTTAAATTTAATTTCTCTTTAATGTGAAATTCTTGAGAAAGTTTTCTCTCTCTGTATATATATATACAAAAGTTTAAATTTTTTAATTTCCTTTATTTTTGTCGTATGAATTCAATTTTTTCCACTTTAAAGGAAATAAAATCGATTAATCTCACCCAAAATATTTTATTTGATGGGAATTAAAAACAAATATATACGAGACTATTTTAAAAACTTTTTACAAAAATTATTATTTAACAAAAAACACAAAATTCAAAATATATTCTTACAAATAAAAGCAAACAAATAAAAAAATGGAAAATTTAGATAAGTATACCGTACCCCGGTTAAACAAGATTTGTAAAGAATTAAAAATTTCAAATTTCAGAAATCATAGAACCAAATAAAAAAAAATTAAAGCCATACCCGACTATCATTCGCGAGGTGATGGAAAGGAAATCGAAAGACTGAAAGTAAACAAACTCGAATTGTGAAAAAAAAGCTGACGGCAGTAACACCTGACAATAGAAAATGAAAAGCGGTAGTAGTGCAGAATGATTCAAAACTAAGAGAGCTCATAAGCGAGTTACATAGTTTGCTCAATGAAAAGGGAAATGAAATGCCGATAGCAACGACGTCAAAAAACGTTTGAGTTGCGAAAAATAAGAATAAAAAGGTGGCAAAGGGAATCGAAATGCCGATAGCAACGATGTCAAAAAACGTTCCGGTTGTGAAAAATAAGAAGAAAAAGGTGGCAAAAGGAATCGAAATGTCGACGTCAAAAAAAAATGTTCTGGTTATGGAAAATAAGAAGACGACGAAACGAAAAACCATCGAAGAACTGGTGAGTTTAAAAAAATAAAAAATAAAAAAAAACGAGTGATGCGGTCCACGAACGAGATATATTGAACGAAATTCGATGAGCACTCGACGAAGGGAAAGGAGAAGAATATGTAGGACGAATCGCCATGAAAGCATTCCAATCGATTCCCATAGAATGGGAGAGTGCGATCAAAGGCATTTTTAAAACTTTCGACTTGGTTCCCTCGTTCAAGAAAGTCAATCCGAAATTGTTCATGAAATGGGTGAAGAATAAAGTATTGAATTTGTTTTGCGAACACATGGACATAGGACTAAAAATTGAGATGATACTCCATTGCATGATGAATAAACTCGATGTGAACTCTGGCGAGAGCATCGTGATATATGCATATTTCAGATCCAGCATCCAGACCATATTTCGAGGTTCCGAATTATCGAACATTTTCGAAACGATGAAAGACAAGATGTTGACAGCTCTCACGAATTATCAATGGGGAGGTAGTAATTGGATGTTCGAAGAGGTATTGAATCACGTGAACAAAAACGATCCATTGAAAGCGCCTTCCTACATGGAATTACCGTATTTCCTAGCTAAAAAAACGCCGTGGTCAACGTGAGAAATAAAGATGATCTGTGTTTTAAATGGGCAGTCACCTCCACTTTATACCCCGTCAAAATCAATCACGAGAGAGTTTCTCGTTACGAGGAGACTTGTAAAAATCTCGATTGGACTGGAGTGACTTTTCCAATGCTGTTAAAAGACATCGAACATTTCGAAGCTCAAAATCCCACCATAGCGGTGAATGTCTTGGTTTACGATGAAAAAAAAACCGAATGATCTGTCTTCTCAGACAGACTTTGTATCTTGGAAGAGAAAAGACGAATATTTTATTATTGATTTCGAATGGTGACAATCGTCACAGTGAGTGTAATTTAAGATATCGAGATGCCACTTTCTATCCAGTTATATTTCACAATCTCTCGGGTTACGACAGTCATCTGTTCGTGAAAAATCTCGGTACCTCCCACGAAGAATTAAACTGCATCGCAAACAGCGAAGAAAGATACATTTCCTTCATGAAATGGAAGGTCGTGGAGAAGAAAAGAGTAATCGACGAAGAGACATCAGAAGAAGAAACAAAATCCGTTCATAGAGCCATATGTTTCATCGACAGTTTTAAATTCATGTTATCGGTGTGGAAAATTTATTTGATAACATGAGTGAGGATAAATTTAAAATCAAAAGCGAACACTTCGAAGAACGAGTAGACATCATGTTGAGGAAAGGAGTCTATCCGTACGATTACATGAATGATTTAAAGAGATTCAACGGCACTGCGCTACCTTCAAAAGAAGATTTTTATTCGAAATTATACGAATCCGACATTTTCTGACGAGGATTACAAACACGTATGGAAATCGTTCGATATGAAAACCATGAGAGATTATCACAATCTCTATCTGAAGACTGACATTCTACTCCTGGCAGACGTGTTCGAAAATTTTCCAGACGTCTGTCGTCGAAATTACGATCTGGATCTGGCTTGGTATTTCACAGCACCTGGTCTGGTGTGGGACGCTCTATTGAAGACCACCAAAGTCCATTGTTTATCCAAAGTGGACATGTTGCTCATGTTCGAAAAGGCCACGAGAGGTGGCGTCTCGATGATCTCCCACAGGTATTCCGAAGCAACAATCCCTACATGGAAGAAGGTTTTGATTCAGAACAACCGAATAAATACATACAGTATTGAGACGCTAGTAATCTGTACAGTTGGGCCATGAGTCATCCTTTACCAATTGGAAATTTCAAATGGGTGACAGAATCAGAAGGGATGCAAAAATAGAGAGACTATCCTTGCCTTTTAGAAGTCGATTTGAACTATCCGGAAGAGTTACATGACCTGCACAATGATTATCTGCTGGCTCCCGAATGAATGGAACCGGTTGAAGGAAACAAGGAAAAACTCGTTCCCAATTTATATAATAAACGTAAGTACATCATCTACAGCGAGATTTTGAAACAATACGTCGATCACGGGATGAAATTACTTGACATACATCGCGTCATTCGATTCAATGAAGAGCCTTGGATGAAAAATACATCGATCTTAACACGAATCTCAGAATTCGAGCCGAGAACAATTTCAAAAAAGATTTCTTTAAACTCATGAACAACTGTGTGTATGGTAAATCGATGGAAAACATCAGGAACAGAACCGACATTCGACTCGTCACGTCCGAGAAAAGAGCTAAAAAATTAGTGTCGAAACCCAATTACAGACATCAAACCATATTCGACGAAAATCTAGTGGCCGTTCGCATGCAAAAGATCCACCTGAAGTTCGACAAACCCTACTATCTCGGACCAATCATCTTAGATATCAGCAAGCAATTGATGTACGAGTTTCACTACGATTATGTCAAACGGAAATTCGGCGAGAAAGCCAAACTAATGTTCACCGACATGGACAATTTGGTTTACGCAATAGAGACGAAAGACGTCTACCGGGATATATCTCCAGACGTGGCCACATGGTTCAACACAAGCAATTATCCCGTCGATCACCCGTCTAACATTCAATTGAACGACAACAAGAAGGTGTTGGGTAAATTTAAGGACGGGAGCGGTGGTAAACAAATTGCCGAATTCGTGGGTTTGAGACCCAAACTGTACGCTTATCGCCTAGAAGGCGAAGAGATCAAGAAGTGCAAAGGGATTCAAGCATGCGTGGTGAAGAAAAACATCTCTTTCCGAGAGAATAAAGATTGTCTGTTCAGAAGTGGGCCGGTGTACAAGACTATGAAATCAATTCAAAGTGACAATCACGACTTGTATACCGAAATAATCAACAAGATTTCACTGACGGCCGACGACGAGAAGAGATTCATGTTGGACGATAAAATAAGCACTTTGGCGCTCGGACATTGGGTTTTGGATATGATTAAAGACGAGAGGATTCCAGAAAATCAAGAGGAATTAGACGAATACAAGACTATGGAAACCGATAGAGACATCGAGAAATTTAGTTTAAAGAGAAAAATAAAAATAAAAAAATAAAAATTACGTCATTTAATGAATTATAATAAAATAAATAAAAACAAAATATACATTTATGAATAAAAAATACGGATATCCGTAGAAGGCGTTGTCTTACCTAACAAACCCCTATCCAACATCGATCTGTCAAATGTGGTGAAGGCCTTGAAAATCAAAAAGATTTTCGAGGCGTGTTTTCCAGAGATGCCTTGCCAAAGAGAAGACCTCGACGACAAATGGAATGCGGAATTTTAAATCTGGACGATTTATCAGGCGAAGGCACTCACTGGGTGGCGTGGTTCAAGAATGGAAAGAAGAATTATTATTTTGACAGCTACGGAATCTCACTGTCGAAAGAAATAAAGAACTATTTCGACGAATCAGTGGTTTGTTACAACACAGAATGAGTGGAATCACCGGATCAAGTGTTTTGCGGTCACCTGTGTCTCCACGTTCTCAAGAGATGGCCGGAAGGAGATTGGTTTCAAGACTTTCTCAACGATTTACATTAGAGAGATTTTTTTTTGTATATATATAAAGGTAAAAAAATTATTTTAAAAAAACTTAATCTAATAGAACAAAAATAAAATAAGTGAAAAATAGTTCATTCTTAAAACTGTGTTGAAATATATTTTTAAAATAAAAACCAAAAACCTACAAGTCGATAAATTTGGTAGGAGTGATGACGAAAGTCGCCCCAAAAAGAAGAGGAATACGCTCAAAGTTGGCAACGGTTATGACGTCGCCAACTTGGATGAACGTTACATTCGGAACTACGAACCTCAAGAGGAACCTATGAACATGAATGATAACAAGCTCTACAATCTTCCCGAGCTGGTCGATCTCGCAGATGCGATGACTAAAAAATACATCGACAGGGGGAATGCGGATTTCGAACGAATCATGAGAGATAATTATGTGAATAGAGCCATGACCGACGATCTCGATCTGAAATCCAAATGTTTGGTGAACATCATGAATCCCATAGATTCCACCGATGCCACGACTAAGAAATACGTGGATGACTCTCACGCGCGATTCAGCGAACATCTGAGAGGTAGATACGTTCAGAAAATGATGCAATCAGAATTGAACATGTCGGACGCCTGCACCCTGATTTCGGTGGTGGAAAAAGTCAAATACGCCAGGCAATTGATCACCATGTGGGCCGAGGAGAGCGGCACGTTAGACGAGGGAAAAGCCAAATGGTATTTTGGATCGCTACACGGTCAGGTGGGATATCCCATGCCGTTGGGAGGCAAAATCATTTGAATGTCTCTGGCTTCCACGGATTTGAATAACAGAGCAGTCGTCAATCTCATGGTGAATGGAATAGAGAGCGATAAGAGATACAGCATCGAAAAGACCGAGAATCAACACTCGAACATCAGCACGTTCGGCACGCCTCTCAAAGTGAACACCGGAGACAGGATTAATTTCAGGATGAAAACCAATAATCCCGAAGCCGCAACTTCTGTGGTGAGCCTACTGATCGAACTAGATTCTCTGAACAAACAGTGAACGTGTGGAAATAATTAATTGAAAATATAAAAAAATAAAAAAACAAAAAAAAAAAAATAAAAAGTAATGAGATTTAGAAAGATGTTCGATCTCTCTAGATCTCATTACTTTTTATTTTTTTTATTTTTTTTTTGTTTTTAATATGTTATTTCTTGCAATTTTTCAACTTGTGAAATTGGATCACCTATCTCAAAACACAGGTCAACATCTATTTTGGCATTTCAGAGAGCTTTTATAAATTCTCGAAAAGCAGTCAGTCCTCTATATGTCAACGTGTCTAAAAGTTTTCTATCAATACTTTACTTTCAATTTCGCATCTCATATAGTCGGTCAATATGAAAGGTTCTGTTCCGACTAAAGCATCTAGAATTATTGCTAGCGAATCTTGCGAAATATTTTTAATCAAACCACGTCTGTTTCTTCTCAGTACTCTCTTTCTTTATCATTCATTTTTGTAATTATTTTTTTTAATTATTACTTTTTGGATTTATTATTTTTTGATTGTTTTTGTTTATTAATAATTACTTATTTTATTTTCATCAAACGATCGACATCTTATTTCCATCCGATTCGAATTGTAATTCTGTATCTGACAGGACCAGGGCAAAGGCCTCGGTTTTTCTCGGCACATTCCTATTGAATTGCATCTTGATCTGAATATCTAAGATGCTACTCTTGAGTCATTCGCTCTGTTTACTGACATCGAATACAAACATGGGATACATTGACTTGTATTCAGCGGGATATATATTAGGGTTGCTCATCAATTCATCCAGACCGTGATAGTTCTTTCTAAAATCCGCGGCGTCGCCATACAGTCTGCAGAAATCATTCTTGTCGAACGACACGTTGTAATCGATTGCGGGCTATCTCGTGTCATTTAGAAACACCTGCATGTTTCTTAAATTGCAGTGATCGAACAGCGACAAATTCTTTTCTTGAGACCCATCCCTGTCAGTCTGGAACGCGACCACGATGAAATGTGGTCTCTCGGAAGCAGATTTCATGGTCAATCTCCAATCGAAGTGATTCGTGGAAAGCGGAATGCTAGCCGTGTCACACTGTCTCATTCTAAATCCCACGGGTAATTTACTCTTGGATTCTATGATCTTGTAGATATGTTTTTTTCACGATTGAAGGCTGCACGTGCAGAGAGTTAGCTTAGCCACATCGGTCGCGGGGAGTCTCACTATCGCGTCGTCGTTTCCCTTTCAAATCAACATCAGATTGTGTTTGAATCCATACATGATCTTGTAATCGTCTGCGAATCCGAAGATGTGTTTCAAAGGTATCCTGAACGAAAACGTTCCTTTGGGTCCGGACGTCTTGACGACGTAGTCGAATATCGCGGCGGCGCCGGCGTTGGCGGGGCCGACGGTGTCTTTCACCCACAACGGATTAAGTCCCCTGGTTTTCGAAAAATCGTCCGGATACGTCAAGAGTCTGAACATCGTGGTGGCCTGACCAGGATGAAACACAGATTCTATCTCTTGTCCGGATAGCAAGTATTTTATATTGCTGAATAGATGCATGATGCCATTATTGGCTAGGGTGACCGTGTGTTGTCAGCGTATTCACTTCCATCTTCCTTGGTGAGACGTCCCTGCACCCCTATGTAACTCTCGATAAGATGAATGAATAGATCTTGGGTTTCGACGTTGATTCTTATCTCTCCCGCATTGTTCGAACTCATTCTGGTTATCAGCTCATATTCGTGAACCTCATATTCCTCAATACTTTCGTCTTTCAGTTTGCCTTGTGCGATATCTAGTATATTTGCCATTTTTGAAGGGTTTTGTTTTTTTTGTTTATTAATTCGTTTGCTTTTTTCTAAAAATAGTTTTAATTATTTTTATTATTATTATTTTTTTCCCTTTATATATATGTGTGTGTAAACAAGAAAATGTTAAAGAGAGTAAATATATATTTTTTTATTAAAACTTCGTCTTCTGCAATTGTTGTTCGTAAAACTTTCCGATGATTTCTTTGCCATTAGAAGCTTCAATTTCATAAGTCACCGGATCGGTGGGAAATATTCTGATTATCACGAAGATTTCATGGTCCATCGAGGAGTGTAACCCTTTTTGAAGTGCTTCTTATAAGCGTAGATTCTCACTCGATCGCCGACCACAAATTTCGGCGGTCTAGGCTCCTTCCTGATCTTAGATCTCTCGGGATATAGATTCGCATAGATTCGTTTCGAGGATCGCTAGCTTCCACGGGGGTCATCTTGATTGATCTGTGTCACGCGTTGTTGTAATCTTCGACCAGACCGTTCAGAGAGTATATGTATTTCTTGGTCAAATTCGCCGTGAAGTACCTGTGCATCTTTTCCTTCATCGTTCGATTCCAACGTTCCGTGACGCTGGCTTCCTCTTCATTTTCGATCGAATAGAGGTCGACCAACGGACGAACGTCCTTGTTGTAGAATTCCTTCTCCTTGTCCACCCACAATTTATTCAGTTTTCGAGAAGACGAGACGAACACGCTCTTCAGAGCCTCGGCGACGCAAGGTCCCGATTTATTCTTCAAGGCTCTGATCCAACCATATTTGGAAAATACGTCAATGACCGTCAATAGATATTTGACGCCCTCGTTCCACCTCGAAAACGATCTCATGTCGACCAAGTCGGCGGACCAAATGTCGTCCAGACCCTTCACGAACACCCTTCTCTTTTAAAATCTCCGAACGATGGGCTTGTGTAGCTCCTCGGCCAATAATCGCTTCTTCTTCTTTTCCGAGGCGCTTTTTTTTTGAATGCCCATCCGAATCAATGTTCCGCACTGATCACTTTGCCGACCAGCGAACGTTCGGGCTTCTCTCTCATGGTCGGATTCGATATGTCTCTTAATTTTGCTAACATATTATTATCGCAGACGTTATTGGGAGTCTTGGTGTTGGGATGTCTAGCATAGCACAGATTGTGATTGTACGCGGTAGCGTCCACCCTATTCATGGGTTTGCTTCAAGATTTAGGAGTCAGGTCGACTTTGAGTCTCTTGTTCAATTTCGTCCCAGGTCCCGTGAAACTGTGACCCGGTAGATGCATTTCGAAAGGTAGATTATTGATCATTTTATTCGCGACGCCTTCGCCGCTCGTGTTTTTTTTTTTTGGGGGGGGGGGGGGGGACAAATCGAGTCTTGATCGAGCCACACACCTTGCAAATTCTGCGAAGCATCTGTCTGTCATTTTTAGTTCGTACTTCTCGAGAATTACCCGTCTTGGTAACTATACACACTTTACGCAATACATTTTTGAGGGTTATTTAAATAATTTCGTATTCATTTTTTTAAATTTTATGTATATAAATTTAATATTTTTGTTTCCTTTAAAAATTCTATTCTTATTATATATATTATTTCAATTGTTGCTCTTGAGTTCTATCAACATACCGAATTCCTCCCTAGCCTCTTTCCTCCCCCTTTCCATGAGAGAATCCTTCATCTCTTCCTTGATGATCTGATGAGTCTTGATTCTCACGGCTTCTTTCATGGCGTCGTATTTCGTTTTCTCACTCAATATCGTGAAGTATTCGCCATCCGATATCCTACCATCTTTCAACGCCATCGAGATCATTTCAGGTATCGTATCGATCTTGGAGTCGGCCAAGACGTGAATCTTTTCATGTTTCCTAGCCTTCAAAATAATTTCCTACTCAAAAAGTTTCCGACCGTGCTAAACAATCCGGTGGCGAGAGTCACTCCTTCTATGGTCAACATGATCATAACGCCAGCCGCGGTCGAGAACAATCCGATGCTGGCCGTGTGTAAACCCATGGAAATCATGATGAGTGTCATGTCGACCTCGTTGGCGAATTTCACGAGGCGCAAATACTTCTTCTTGAGAGAACAACGAGAGTCTCTCTGTTGAGTCAGATAAAATTGGATTCTACTGATTTGATCGATGCGATAGCTCTCTCCACTTTCTTTTTCTTCTAGTGACGGTGCCGTTGGCAAAACGCCGTTTGGCTTCTCATCCTCGTCGTCATCTAACGACGGATACAATTTATTTCTGGTTTTCATTTTTTTGTGTTTTTGCTTTCTAATTTTTATCTATATTATTTACGCGCATATTTATTAATTTATTTTTCTATTCTCTCCCTTATTTATATCAACAAGAAAACTTAGTTGTGTCGTATGCTCCCTCCAGCAATAATTTCAAGACACATCCCTTGTCTTCTAAAGTCAGACTTCTACGCGTCAATTTAATTTCTTCCGAACCGGTGGGTCTCTCGTCTGCTACAGAAGACGAATCTCCTCCAAAACTTGATCACGTTGTTGATTTGAACATGTTCGAACGCCGGTTCGAAATACTTGACGACGACATCTTCCCTTTCCATCGTCAGACACAAATGATCCTCGTGACTGAAGTCTAGATAATCCCGACACCTGACACATTGTTCGAACAAGATGCAATCTAGTTGTCCATTCACGCAGAATGCGTAGGCTCTCATCAGTGCCTTTAGAAGAAACGACGCTCTCACAATCTTGGAATCGTTCATGATATACGTATATTTTATTATCTATTCGATTTGATATTTTATTTATTTTTAAATAACTATTTATTTATATATATTTTTTTTCTCCTATATTATATCAATCACTTTTTTATTTCCTCTCGTGGATCTCGTGATTTGTTACAATTTATCTCAACTCCTCACGATTTTTTCATCTACACTAGAAATCTTCGCCGTTCGTCCGAGATCGATCGCGCCATCTAGGACTCGATGACAAACATAGAAAATTTCGTCGATTCTAATTTTTTGACATTCTTCATCTTTCGCATTTCAGTCCTGGAAACCTCCACACGTTCGTCAATGATCGACGGACCATCTAGAATGCGACAAGGAATGATCGAGGAATTCCAACTCCAATTTCTTCTGAGTTGGAACTCTCAATCGTTCATCAATGACCGGATCGTACCCACCACCATCTAGAACGCGATGACGAACCTCGAGAATTTCATCGATTTTAATTTTTTTTTCGACATCTTAATTTGAGATGGAACTCTCAACGCTTTCGTCAATGACTGATCGCACCATCTAGAACGAGACGATGAACGTTGGAAAAATTCGAGGGTTGATTTCTTCCACGCATCGTGAGTTGGAACTCTCACTCGTTTGCCAATGACTGATCGCACCATCTAGAATGTGATGATGAACGAATGAGAGTTCCAACTCAAATTTATTAAAAAAAGTTTTTGTAAAATTCTCGAAATTTTGTACATTTTAACACTGAACTCTATGGGTACATGTACTTGTACACGATGTACATGTACATGTACACAACAAGTGAGTTGGAACTCTCACTTTACACCTACTATCATTTAATAAATATTTAATGTTGGTATTTTAAGCAAAGCTTCTTTTTCTTCAATGTAGTTATACATAGAGTAACCTCAGTGAAAATTTACCCATACTCTAGTCAGGTACTCCACATATGGTTAACACCATGCACGAATTGCTTTGTGCTGCTCAGTTAAATTCTTATATCTGGTCACATGCACATAGTGAAGTGTAGAGATCAGTTGAGAAAAATGAATTGTAGTGAATTAGTGAATTTGAGATTCTTGGATATTTTCTTCTAAACATGTGTGTACCCAACTGTTTTCACTGACAACCAAAAGAGGTCATTGAGGACTAAAGCTAAGAATTTCCTAATTGAAGAAGATGACATTTAGTACATAAATAAAGATCAGAAAAGAAAGGTCATCACAGAGGATAAAACATCAATCATTAAACAATGTCACACAAATGTTGCATGTCATTTGGGCAGAGATAAGACATATGATCTTCTAAAATCAAGATTCTGTTAGAGTGCCATGATGAGTGACGTAAAATATTTCATTGGTAATTTTCCTCAATGTCCATGTGTCAACAAAAAAGACTGTCAGGACTGTTTGTGAAATGACTGTGGTTCCAGTACCTTCGCGTGCATGGGGTAAAATATGAATTGATCCTATCGGCCCATTCATGACGCCTGATGGTTCATCCCTCTCAGTTAATAACTACAAATATGTTCTGACATCAATAGATTGTTTCTCTAATTGCCCAGAAGCTGTACCTGTATAATCTAGATCATCAACAGAAATTATTGAACAATTACGTAAATTCATTTATAGATATGGAGTAATAGAAGAAATTATTTCAGACAATGGAGGCAAATTCAAAAGTTTGGCAATGGCTCCATTTTGTTCTACTCATAACATAAAACATTCTACTACAAGTACTTACCATCCTCAATCAAATGGTAAATGTGAAAGGTTCAACCAGACTCTGGAATCTGTAATACATAAAGTAGTTTCGGATGATGGTGAAAGTTGGGACAGAATATTAGATGAATATTTATTTGCATACATATCTCTTGTGCACTCTAGCACAGGATTCTCACCATTCTATCTGATGTGTATGAGGCACTTCCTATTCTACAATTTCATAAGACTTTTAAATACATCAAGTATGATAAAACACGAAGAACAGAATCATAGAACTTCCAATTCAGATAATGTCAAACAAATTTCGGATGCAGATGGTGGTAAAGAGGCCAGTGACTTTGTTGGTGTTGCTGCAGTCAGTTGTTTTCGAAAAAGCTATTGGAAACATTAGTAAAGCTCGAGAAAGGCAGAAAAAAAGCTTATGATAAAAGGCATAGAGTGGTTGAAAAGAAATATGTTGTCGGAGAGAAAGTATTATTGAAAAATTCTAAATGTCGTTGTGGCATGGGTACTGTGCAACAAATTAGGTAAAGGGGCTGTATGTTGTTAAATCATCCTCTTTAATCCTTTCCCTAACATGAAACGCAGACGACACTTGTAAAACATTCTTGAATTACTACTTTTTTCATTTTTTATCTTAAAAACATAGGTTATGACCACTCATTGGAACAAGCGTTGGGTAAAGGGTTAAGAAATTTATATGTTGGAAAATAGTAATGGCAAATAATTTGGGCCTCACAATCAGGCTAATTTTAAGAAATTTCATGAACACACCTCTGAAAATGAACAACTCCATTATGAACAGCAAGAGAAACTTATAATTTCTAACATTGGTTCTGACATGCCACTAACAGGAACTGTTCCCAATAAATCTTCTTCATCAGAATTTGATTCCTCTACAGAGTCCATAAGAGAGCTTTTTTTCTCAAAAGTTGTCTGAAGAAAGTGATTATTCTTTTCGTACAGAGTTCCTACTTCATTAAGGCCAAAGAGAAATAAGACAATAAATGGGCAACAGCGTTCACGTGTGTTATTAAAAATAAAATGAATATTGGTATATTGAAAGCATACTTTTGGTATATTTATATGTTCGTCTTTCTGTCTGAAATTGTTTGGAGGATAATTTTTTTTGAGCTGTCATATTTCCTTGGAAATTCTATCCTGAGGACAAATTTTCCTAGGAAATATGACCTAGATAATTTTTTCAGGTGTTGGGGCGGGGAGGGGGGGGTGGGGGGGGGGGGGTCATCATATTTTTGTTACATTGTTCCCTAAATTAATATCCATTTAAACACCACACGTTCAGCGGCTTCAGCTAGAAAATTGGGTAAAAGATTGGACAAGAAACGTAATTTTGTTTTTATAGATGATAAACACACTGGTGAAGGGACTGGGCTCATTCCAACTTTATAATTGATAAACAAATGCAAAGAGCAACATGTTTCTAGGCTCCTTATTGTATCAAACTTTTGGAAAAGCGAATGACTCTTTCCATAGGGAATTCATAGAACAAACGCTATGACTTCCAAAATTTAGCCCATCCATATTTCAATGTTCTGACAATTCCAACGAAATGTTTAGAGCTGTATAATGAATAATGACCACTGATCTGAAGCACTCCCGATCCAACGAGGAAGCAGAGGAGTTCGTCAAGGTGACCCACTTGCCCCTATGTGTTAATTTATAAGAAGTACTAAAATAGTTCAGGTGAGATAGAAGTACAACCGAGAGATTGATGATAAGGATAAATATTTCAAAATATTTAAATGGTCAAAACGTCGATGACTAAGGCAATTTTTGTTTGTAAGATGATGATTATTTTCTGGAAACAGCTGTGACAGTTTTGCAAACATTTCAGGTCTGATCTGATTTGAAGGCCAACTGGATTGGGACAGAGACAGTTTGTGATGACGAGATCCGTACTGACGCACCATCAAAGTGGAATCTCAAGATCCAATTGTCCAATTTACAATAACCTGTATTAAGTATGACCATAACAGGGAGAATTATATCACAATGAAAATTAACATTACCGAAAAAATTAGAAGCTTGGGAAAGCGTTTCAATGAATGGTCGCCCGACTTCTTGTTTCTGTTTGAAAAAAAACTATTGTAATTAAAAATCTTGCCTGCTGATTCTAATCCAGTTTCGAATTGTAGAAGCTGACCAGTCAGAAAGTGTAAATGGTGAGTTACCAGAACCATTTTTCAACTTTCCGACTCAATGAAGACGAGAAAATCTTACGAACTGAAGTGGTTAATTTTGCGAAAATTGTGACATGGACCACCCCCCCCCCCCCCCACACACACACCCCATCAAAGCATTCATGAAATCTATGTGCGTAAAACTCAGTCTCCAAGAGGAGGGCTTAATCATCGATGATTTGAAAAAGTAAGATAGTTAAAGTATTTGGTATCTTCATAAGAAAGTGATTCTAGAAATAGCAAAACACACGAATTACTGTTTGAGTGATGTTCTCAGTGCATGGTCTACTTTAGACTTAACCACAACCCATACAGACGTTTCCTGTTTAACAGTTACCAAATCCATTTTGAAAGGCGGCGATTTCTCAACTGCGGAGACCGGGCAAACAGAAGTGTTTATTGTTCAGATGAAAAAGGAAAATGAATTTTAAACTATCAGCATATCGTCCCCTGAGTTCCAATGTGTTCTATGTGCCAGGAGGCACATAGAACACATTGGAACTCAAGAGACGATATGATGGGAATGTAGAGGTATTAACATCCTATTCATTTCATTTGTCTCTTTCCTTCTCTACAGAAATATATCTGCATTGTTTCAGAATCTGAACTGAAACAATAAAGAACTGTTGGACGACACTGCATCAGCCTGAAATCCAAGAGAAAATCAAACTGGGCGAATGAACTACGTTCTATAATACAGTTTGTTAACAACCTATTCTGCCATAATGGGACATCTGCGGAGGGTTCAGGGTCTTCGGTATATATGGTTTAGATAAAACCTTTATTGCTATCATACCAATATTTCTTGCTGATAAATTCACTACTCAAAATAATTAAATCAGGAGAGGTTTGAAGTGGTTCATGGCAGTAATGACAACAGTTTACTTACATGTTTGATGTAGTAAGTTGGAGAGTCCGATAGGTACTGGCTATTGTTTTGTAGCTATCTCCGGGTATTCCAGTTTCCTCCACCCATATAAGATATGAATCATAAGTACCTGAAACGAAATTTTAATCCTTTACCCAACGCACATAGTATCAAAATTTATTTTAATTTCTTCATATTCTTATCAAACTTTCAACAAAACCATATCATGTGATGTGATACCTCATTCGACGGCTATACCCGTCCATAGCTCGTTCCAGTGAGTGTCATTTTAAGCTGTTTTTAGAAAAAATAACTACTATTTAAGCTGCTTTTGCAAATGCCGCCTTTTACTTATGTCGGATTGAGTGTTAATCATAACTTCTGAAGTGAATATAAATAATTACTAATCATCTTCAACACTGGGAGCACAGTGGCTCAGGGGTTACGGAATTTGACTTCAAACTGAAACTTCCACGGCCCGATCCCCACCAGCATTGTGTCCTTGGGCAAGGCACTTCATCCCGATTGCCTACGTGGCAGCACGCTAGCGGAGTGTTGCGAGGCACAGCCACGTATTTGGTTGCTCTTCACTAAATTTTATTTTATGTATAGCAACTCTAAATTTGTCTTGAGTTGTTGGTGTTTGTGCACCTCGCTGTGATTGACACAACCTTGATTCCATTAAATAATTATAAATACATTACCAAGACAAATGTCTCCAACCCGTTACCTAGCGCAAGTTCGACGCGATAGAGCTGTTCGCAGAAATCGCTGTAGAATTTTTATTTGTTTCGATCTCAAAAACATAGCTTATAACCCCTCAGGTCATTGAAAAAATGAAATTTTTCGCTTATTCAAGAATTTTCATGCACTTCTCGTCGGCTATTGGTGTAGGTGAAGGATTAATACTTCTAAACGCAATTCTGTAATTCCTTTCACTTTTACCAAAACAGTAATGATTACAATATGTTCCAATAAGAATAAAATCCCCACTCTCTGATTGGATGAGAGCTGGCGTAGTTTCTTTTATGTTTACGGCTCATGTAGCAAATTTTACTTTTGACGTCACAATGCAAAATATTTTAAATGACTTCGTCCGTTTCGTAATTACTTCATCAACGGATTGACTAGCAAGCTGCTTCATTTTTTTCTGGAATTTTTCACATGTGAAGCAGACGGTGTTCCTGATAAAGTGTTGCTTAAATTACAAACCGATTTACGATTTGAACTATGATGAAATGGGTTTATCTGGTTTATTGATTATTGATCCAGTGTCGTCGTTGGTACACGAGAGGTTTATTTACTAAACAGGTGATCATTAAAAGTTGACTTGCAGAAGCCAACTTTTAACGATCACAGGTTCAGTAAATAAACCTCTCGTGTTTCACAATTTAGGTTTTGGTCTATGGGTAGTGTCTTATTGGAGCATATACGTTATTGTGATGAGTTGACAGTAACATGGTCTGAGGTTTGCGGCTCGGAGCTTATGTTCAACCGAGACACGAAGTTACCGTTAATTCAACACAATAATTTATATGTTTTGTTCTGTAATTTTGTCTTTCCCTGCATACACATACCAACCGTATGTTTCTACAACTAATTTGAAACTGCAAGTTAGTGGCTGATAGCATCATATGGTTCCACCAGTTTATGCCATTAATGCGGGGGATATAGAAATGGGTCCCATAGCCCGCCCCTCCCTACGCTTTTTTGTGAACGCGATAACTCGGACAAATATTTTCGGATTTTGATTAAAACCCTTTACCTAACGTAACGGCCAAAACCGGCCAGCGCTATTCTCAAAAATCACCAATTAATTTTCATTATTTTTTGTCTCAAAAACATAGGTTATGACCCCTCGTTGGAACGAGCTCGTTCCAACGAGGGGTCATAACCTATGTTTTTGAGACAAAAAATGAAAAAAATTAGTTATTCAAGAATTATTTTTGCAAGTGTCGTCTGCTTTTCAGGCTAGGTAAAGGGTTAAACTTGGTATGGGCACTTACTATGAGAATATCTCAAATGAGTTCGATATTCGGTAAATTTCGTATATTTTTGTGAGAGCTGAGCTCTTTTTTCCATAGTTCGTACTATTGTGAACGCGATTAGCTCATTCCAGCAATTTTCTACAGAATGTCGTTTTTAGGGTTTTGGATTTTGTTTTGTTGATATTTGTTTTATGCAAACAGCATTTCCAATTTTTTCTTGGAAATTTGGTGTTTGTCTGATAATAACTTTGTGAATGCAATAATTTAAACAAATATGATCGATTTTTTTTCGAAACTAGCTATAGGCATTTAGAGATCTCGGTGAAGTTTGATGTTCACCAAATTCTGTCACCTTTTGTGGGAGTAATGTCTCTTTTTATTGGAACTGACTGTTTTTTTCTGATAATGACTTTCTGAATGCAATAAACTGAACAAATGTATTCAGGTTTTCACAAACCTTGGCAACGGCGTACATTTAGAGAATATCTTGATCGTTTGGTATTCACCAAATTTTGTCACCTTTGCAGGAGTTCTCCCTCGTTTCATTGGAATCTTGGTGTTTCTCTGATAATGACTTTGTGAATGCATTTACCTGAAAATGTGATATATGCTTGTTTAATTTTATTTTCAAATGCCTTTCCATATTTATTATGTCAACCGCTGATGAAAAGGTTCTTATTACCTTTTAGTTCGAACAATAAATTACTACCACTCATTTGAGAGTTGTCGACGGAGAGTAATGTATGGTTTCGTCAATATTTGTGAGTTTTTTTCTAGGTTTTTGTTGTTGTTTTTTTTTACCTTCTTTGCAGATTATTAAACTCTCTGTTCAAATTTTCTTCCACGTGTTTTCCAAGCCATATCTTGCTACCATTCATTTCATAGAGCAAGTCGTTGACAAACACCAATTATGGTTTCATTAGTATTTATCTTTTTTAAAGTTTCTTAGGTCTTTGCAGAATAATTATTAAGACTTTACATCTTTGCAAATTAATTATAAAAACTGTCATTGGGGGGGGGGGGGCGGGGTGGGGTGGGGGTGTAGATTTGCAACCACTCATTTGAAAGCGCAAATTAATTCAAAAGTGTTTTGCTCCTATCTTTAGAACCATATCTTGTTACCACTCATTTGAAAGTGAAAGTCGTTGACTAACAGCAATGCAGCTTCCATCAGGGTTGTCATTTTCTATATTTTTGTGGGTTTTTACGGTTTTTATAGATTAATTATAAGGGATGTCAGTTCAAAGGTATGTACCACTTAACTTTTGAATCATATCTTACTTCCATCCATTTGAAAGCGCAAGTTGGCTTTTCAGGGTCATGGATTTCGGGTTTGTGAGTTAATTCCTACAGTATGAGTCAAAATAAGTTGTAGCATAACCGCAATAACGAAATACCCCGCTGCTTCTACGCTGATATTACCAGAATCTGACATCATTTTATGGAAAGCTCTCTTATTTTGATTTGTTCTCTATGTACAGGCATCTGGTACCGTTTGATGAGTACAGGCTCTTTGCCAAACGTTGACAAGAAATAGGACCGAACTCTATATACATCTTGTCAAAGACAGAATTCTGTTTCAGATGAATTCATCTTGTTCTAAAGTAATATCCAGATATTCAAAAATCTTTAGAAGAAACTGATTTTCAGTTCTTTTTAATTTTTTCAAGTTCAGATCTAGTTGTCAACCAGCATTGGGTTTTATGATTGACTGTATTAACTAACATAAGTTTGTAATACTTTCTGTTTTAACATCCGGTATTTATTGTCTTATAGAAATTCAGATTCAACCTAAAACGTTACGCAAAGATGGTATCAAGAAATGACAGAATCAATTTTTGAACTTTTTGTAATAAAAAACTGGGGTATAAAATTTCAATACAACTTTTGATTCACAGACAGCATGCCAGGGTTATTGAAATGACATTGCTGCCCAATCCAAGAAAAGGAAACTTTGTTCACAGAATTAATCAATGAAGGGAATTTCAACCACAATTTGAGGGTTCTCAAAACCGGCCATGGTTTATTTATTACTGCCAGACGAGAAAGTGCAGAAAAAACAATAGATTCTCCAAAAGACCAAATTTTGTAAAGGTTTTTAAATGAAGGAGGTATTATGGCATCAGGTTACAAAAGGCAACTGGCGCAAAATCTGCCTTACCGACAGTGTTGAAGCTGATATTATTGACAGTGAAAGAAATATCACGAGGAGAGGAAGGACTTTAGCCTTTCGGAAGTTTATTTGATGAAGATGAAATGGTTTTGGGGAAGATGCTGGAAATAATGAATGACGATGCAGTGATAGATATTGTTATATGAAAGATGTTATTATTAAAAACTTTAGTTCAGTGCAAGTGCGATCCTCAGGAGAAGAAGATGTTCAGAAAAAGAATGATATGCACCCAGTGAGCCAAAGTGTATGCACTCTAACACGTTTGATGATTGAAGCAAAAAAGGGTTTACCTCTCATCACAATGGGTAAGGTTATCAAACCAGAGAATTTTATTATTATTGTTGTTAAGCATGCCAGCATATTATCTTCCAAAAGTCTATCTCTTACTTCTAGATGACGACATTTGCTTGGTCATTGTATACTGACAAAAAATTGGCTATGCAGTCAGAGAAAAATATGACTCAATGTTGGAAGAAACCAAACGCTTGTCAAACCACTGTTCAAATCTAAATGGGTTATTGTGTCAATAAAGTTGCCAAAAGAAAATAAAAGACTTAACTCCCGGGTATACCGTAGACTAGTAGCCTAGTAAAACTGAGAAAACACATTATGGAAGAAATAAACACAGCAAAGAAAAAAAATAAATGAACAGCGAACAGCCCACCGCTGCAGTGTGGCAGGATTTGGTTGAGAGTATTCAATGAAAGATGTGTGGCTGAATTTGAAAATTTAACAGTGGAATCATGCGTGAACAGGCCCAGATGGACACAAACTGTAGAATTCAAAACAGCCCATACCTGATGTTGGAAAACTGTTTGCCACTAGATTAGTAGTAAAGTGAAATCCCCAAATTGTATCTGAAAAACTGATTTAAAAAAAAGAATTCCGATCCTATTTGGAGTGTAGACCTAGGGGCCTATTTGTTTCCACTGAACAGCAGACATAGAGCGTGTGGAAATTACCAACCATCGAATACACATGGAACACTGTTTAGAGCTTGCTGTCCTTACACTTGCAAGGTTGCTACAATCCTGGAAATCATGGAATTTTATAAAAAAAATTCCTGACTTGGAAAGTCATGGAAATGAATCTCTGGTCATGGAAAATCATCGATTTCCTATAACGTTGACTGCAGTGTGAAAGAGTTGTTTATTTTACCCTAAGTAATTTTGACAGTACGCACCGTTCATTCACTTTGCAAGCATTTACTTGTTGCTCATGAATGTATATATGATTTTTTTCCCTTGAGAGTCAAAATGTGCCGACACAATGCTGCTGCATTGCAGTTGGCACATTTACGCTCCAAAGGGACGATATATAATCATTGTGTTAAGGTTTGTTTGAATGAACCACGCTTTTATTTAGACCTGGACACTTATGGAAATTCATCTTAATTTTTGTCATGAAAAATCATGGAAATTAGCTGAAATTTGTCATGGAAAATTATGGATTTACAAGTTTGAAAAGGTGCAAAAACCCAACCTGCTCAAGGGTTGCAGGACCGAGGCTTTGGACCCGTTCGGTTCGCGATCCAGGGCTGGACCAGACTGGCAACACTGCACCACCTTGGACTGGCCCAAAATGGCCGGTCTGGTACTTTTCGGTCGGGTCCACTCTTTGTCGTGAATGCACTGACTTGCATCAACTGGATATAATATTACACTGACACACCCCAAGCATAATAGAAACGGATTCAAAAGAAACGACAGTTTAACTGGATTTAATGTAAAAAGGAAGTGCGTTAACTCGCTGGTTGGAGACTTCGATTGGTGATCGAAAGGTTGGTGGTTTGAGACTCGACGAAATCATTGCGTTGTGTGCATGGGTGAAACATTTGAATTTTCAGATTGCGTCTGTGTATGGGGGGGGGGGGGGGGGGGGGGATGGGTAGAACAAGTGCAGCAGAAATACGTTGCTTTTCCTGTTTAACTTGGACTTTGAACGACTATTTCTATCTGAATGTAACTGAAGGTACCAATTTGGTCTGAATTTGGTCTATATTTGCTAGTTCAAATTAAGAAGAGCATAACAGATAGGCCAGACTCCAATGCAGCAAACATTTTAATATGGTTAATCAGTGAACAGGTTTCGGTATTCAGTTTACTCAATGAAGAAAATATCACTAGAAATGAGTACTGGTTTGGGGAGAGTATTTTTTAAATCTTCAATACGTTAGGTAAAGGGGATACTGTACGTCATTTTCCCAAACCATTTTTACATCACTTGCCCAAAACATTACATATGTGCTCTGCATGCTAAGTGGACAAGTGATGAAGCACAATTTGGAAAGGAACAGGTTAACTTAAGCCTTTACCCAACGTAACGGCCAAAACCGGCCAAAACAGGTCAGTGCTTGTCACAAAAATCGCCAGTTAATTTTCATTATTTTTTTATTTGTTGTCTCAAAAACAAGGGTTATAACCCCCCCCCCCTTTTGGAACTAGCTCGTCGATCTCGTTCCAAAAAGGGTCATAACCTATGTTTTTGAGACAAAAAATGAATTAAATTAGTTATTCAAGAATTTTGTTTGCAAGTGTCGTCTGCTTTTCATGTTAGGTAAAAGGTTAAACCTGCTTCCCCCCATCCACACAGAATCTTTTTAGCTCACCTTCAAGAAGACCAAACTGGCCAAAAATTGGTTTTAGATTACTCTTGGTGACCATATGAAGGGATCCTATTTGACACTGAACCCAAATGAAGATTTCAGAATTTCTTGTTCTGTGGCAGATAAAAATGAATTTTCTCAGATTTAGTTTTCTGAGTGAGATTAGATACTGGTACAATAACCAGAAGACTTTTTTCTATTTTGGTCCATCTGGTTACAAGATGTCCCTTAATGGGCCAAGGAGTGTCAAAAAATTCAAATATTGAAAAATCTTCATCTCTATAACCAATGATCAAAGTGTTTTGATGTATGATACGTTGCATAATTATGACTCCTAGATTCAAATTTATTTTTTCAAAGCAAAAAGCTCAGATTTTTGGGTGTTGCTAATGGGGATTGGAATGTATTGTAGAACCACATACAGACTTCTAATCAGGCATTATTTCTTTTTATCAAGGCTTGAACGATATGTGTTGTTGGGGGATGGGCACTTGATTTATCATTTTGGTGAAAAAAGATTCCATTCGCACCGTGAAGTACTCAAAACGTTTTTAAAATCTCATGAACCAATGAATGTAGTGATTCCATTTTTGTTATACAGCTTTCTTCTGAGGTCTGGAACGAAGTATGTTCGAATGATGTTTGTGTGGCAATATTTGTAGTTGTATTGGGAGGGCGTGTTTTGGGGGACCTGCTCAGATTTGTTTGAACATCAGAACCCTGGGCCAATTTGAATAGAATTTGATTTGCAGCAAAATAGGTAACATGAATCTGACTTATGTGAAAACTATTTGTCTGAAAGAATTGATATTTTGTATAGAATATCCCCAGGAAAGGGTGATGAAACACCTAAAAAAAAGATTGCAGTCGGATGCGTTGTGGGGCAATTATGGCAATGCCTTGTTTTTACGGAGTCATCATTTTAAGCCTGTTTGTAATGGGAAATTGGAATCTTTTTATTCAAAAACTACTTGGGAAAATTCAAACAAATTGTATATACGGGGGCGCGGTGGCCCAGTTGGTAGAGGTGCAGGCTGCAAGCCGAGAGGTCCTCAGTTCGAATCCCTCAATCCCTGTGGCAACTGCGCTGTGTCCTTGGGCAAGACACTTCACCCCCATTGCTCACGTGGGGGCACGATGACGTTGTGCACTAAGGCGTACTGGAGGTGGATGGTGCACTTGTCTTCAACCAATGCTAACCCTGCTTGTGTGAAGTAAGTATGTTGGATAGTTGATAGTCGTTGCTTGCTGGTTCTCTCCGGGTACTCCGGTTTTCTCCACCGATAATAAAGTTATGGTCATGATTAGCCATTGTGCAGAAATATGTGACCTTAAACACCAATAAAATAAATAAATAAATAAATTGTATATACAAAACAAGTGAGTGACAGCATTTCAATTTTGTTCACGTAAAATGTTTCCTCACCAATGGAGTGGGGTTGAGTGAACTTTGCCCTAGACTTTTAAAAAATCTCAGAAACCAGTGGATGTAATGATATGATTTTTTTGTATGCAGCTTCCTTTTGAGATCTAGATCTACATTTGTTCAAGCAAAGTGTGAGGCAATATTTGCATTTCTATATCTGACACACGTGGCACATTTAATCAACCATGACTTGGCCACAGTAGAAAACTGGGCTAGGTTGCGGTTGGTTGAATTTAATCCTCCCCAAAAAAGAATGTATCCTGATATCCCAGAAAAACAGACCGTCCAACACATCCTTTCCATTATTTTTTTTTCTTCTAATACACAAATATTTCAAGTCAATAGACACAAACACTTGGGGGCTGTTCTTAATACCAACTGTACCTGGATTAATCATATTGAAACCATTTGCCCTAAAGTATGGGTCCGTGTAAACCTGGTGAGGATGTAAAAATTTGAACTTGATCGAAGCATGTTGGAAAAGATTTATTTTGCTTCTGTGAGTCGCTAACTGGAATACGAAGGTTCGGTTTGAGATAATTACAATGAAAGTCACATTGCAAATTTTGAGAAAGTCCAAGTAACTGCAGCCAGGATTGTTAATGGAGCAACTATTAGTGTTAGTAAAGGATTAATATACGCCGAGTCCTGCTGGGATATACCCTGCAGAATAGACACCGTAAGAACAATATTTTTAAATATTGCAAATATGGTACCACCAAAAATTTCCAAGATTAATTCAACGCACAATCTCGGTTCTTGTGGCAACCACAAAATCTCTTTCTGTCAAACCCAGTTATACCAATCTTCCTTCATTCCTGAGATCACCAAACTATGGAATTAAATTCCATTACAAGAAAGAGAGAACAAATCATATATTAATTTCAAGATTTTCCAAAACCACAATAGTGGTGCCAACTGTCGTGTAGCACAAATATATCACTGTAGGTTAAGGTTAAAACATAGCAACATTAACCAACACTTGTATGCAAAATATGTATCACTGTCATTGTACTGTTAATGCGGTGATATTGAGTAAACAGGGTATTTTCTGTTTTAGTGTCCAAGACACCCCAATGTCTGTAACAGCACAATTGGCCTACTGCCATTTGCTGTTAGCGTATCCACTTTACCCTGCGGATCTGAACTACTAAGCAATGAGGAAAATCTTTCCAACTTTACAGCAGTTCAGGAATATATTCTGGCAACTAAGCGTTTCTAGCAATATATTATAAGGATGTGTATATAAATACACCTTTGGTTGTAGTTTAGATAACCCTGTAAGTAAGACATTTACTGTGACATCTATAATCTTAGAATACATTGTATGTTACGAGATGCGTCATTGGATTGATTGGTACCCAGGTTGGCTCCCCATCTCTTTTTTATCTCTTCTCTTCCTTCGTCCATTCTCCTCTTATTTTCCGTTTATGTAGTAACTCCTACTTATCCAAATGTCAATTAGATCCTGCTATTCAGCGTGTAACTCTAGAGAAATACGGGAGACGACCATAATAAGCAATATGCTCTCTTTCGAATCCCGTCCCTGTTACATTTTGACTGTATGACATAGGATATGTTATTGCCACTGTTGAATTTGATTTCATTTTGTAGTATATTATGACGTATGTTTGTATGTTAATGTTGTCTTCTAATAAATAAACTATTAAAGTGTCAGGATAGTGTTCAGAATAGTACCACACAAGTGAAAAATATTGTGGGTAGGAGTGATCAAGGTCAAACCAACTGATATTTCAGAATAGGCGGCCACCTGTGTGCACACCTGTTCCTAATTGGAATCAAAATATTCTGTGTTATTTCCCTGCTGCCAGGGATGTGAACAATTCAGATTTTCATTGCACAGTGCTACTGAAACCTGGAATTCATCCCAGGGAGCTTTTCAATCATACAGGAATGAAACCACACAATATGGTAGGCTGAAATCTAGAATAATAACCTATTTGAAATTTTAGCTGAAATTGAAGGTCAGCTGCATTGGGACAGAGACAGTTTGTGATGACGAGATCCATACTGACGCACTACCAAAGTGCTGTCAGAAAGTCCAGTTTACAATAACTTGTATTAAGTATGACCTAAACAGTGAGAATTTTATCACAATGAAAAGTACCATTACCGACAAAATTGGAAGCATGGTAAAACGTCACACCTTTTGTTTCCGCTTGAAAAACACTTTTGTAATTAAAAATCTTGTCTGCCGATTCTAATTCAGTGTTGAGTCGTAGTAACTGACCAATCAGAAAGTGCAAATGGTGAGTTACTGGAAACATTTTTCAACTTTTCGATCAATAAAAATGAAAGAATCTTGCGAACTGCAGTGGTTAATTTTGTCTGTACATCAAAGCATTCATGAAATTGATGAGGGTAAAAACTCGGATGTTTTAAAAGAATAAAGGAGTTAAAGTATCAGGTATCTTAATAAGAAAGTGATTCCTGAAATATCAAAACACATGAATTAGTGTTTCAGTGATGTTCTCGGTGCATGGTCTACTTTAGATTTTACCATAAACCCTACAGTCCTCCAAAACAATTTTTTTACCTGATCCATTTTCATAGGCAATGAGTTCTTCACTGCGAGACGGGGCAAACAGAAGTCTTTATTTTTTACTGACATATAAGATGAAAAAAGAAAATGAATTGTAAACTATCATCATGTCACAGGAATTTCAGATATTACCATACTATCATTTCATTTGTTTCTTTCTTTCTCTATAACGATCTTTGCCTCGTTCCTGAATCTTAACTGCAACAATAAAGAACTGTCGAACAAAATTGTATCAGCCTGAAACCCAAGAGAAAATGAAAATGGGCAAATGGACTACGTACTACAATACAATTTGTTAACAACCTATTCTGCTGTCATGTCAACTACTGAAGGTTCAAGGGCTTCAGCATATATGGTGTCGATGGTTTGGTAAAACCATAATGAATTGTTATCACACCAATTTTCTTGCTGATAAATTAACTACTCAAAATAATTAAATGAGGAGAGGCTTGAATTGGTTCATGGTGATAATGACATCAGTTTACTTACATGTTTGGTGTGCTGTATTGATGCAAATGACTTCTGACACTTTATTATTTTGGTTCAGAACACCACTCCAATACAATAGATAGTATCGTTTTCAAAGTTGTTCAAACATTTATTCTGTTGAGTAAACACTTTGACTGACAACTCTGCATTGAACTCGAGAGCAAGCTAACGTAACAAAATACTATTCTTGGCAAGAAAATCTTTTCATGTAAAATATTTCGAAATTGTGTCATGGTTTCGTGATGATAGTTGCCGAGACTCTCGGCAATTTTTGTCATGAAATCATGAATAGTTTAAAGTTTGGTGTTTGCCGAGTGGAGCAGCTGTTCAGCAGGACTCGCTACGAGATTTCTAGCAGTTGCCGTGCTCAGCGTCTACACCGAATTTTCAATACCGCCCCCTAATAAGAAAGCCGCTAGTTGTGATTGCAGGACCGGGTTGTATACTTGTCATTGTTGTGTTTGGGTGTAGACTGGTACGAAATATGCATTTTATCATTGTGATTTCATTGCTTATCTACGCACCACCTTAGAATGGGACACACAAAAGAACACTAATGTGTCTCATTTCTGCTTTACCGACCCTAGACATAAACTCTTGGTCTTCACTTTGAATCTACTTGGCAATCATCTATCCAAATCTATAAGCATCCCATGTTAGTGTAAATATTATCCATTCTTCCTTAAGTGTTATTTCATTTTCTCTTCCAACTCTCAACGAGAAATTATATTTAATCCCGCATGAGTCTTGAAATGAAACTGTGTATATATCACTGCTCTGCAGGATATGGCTTACAAAAGCTCAAGCTTGCTGTCAAATCCTTTTCGTTTATTGTGTTTACTTCCAATGTTCCTTTATGTATGCTTTATTACTGCTCATATTAGATTGTCAGTTTAAGATTTTATTTTTCCAAATAAAATATTGTTTACACCATATTCAGTGCAGTAAGTTGGGGAGTCCCATAGGAACTCGTTATTGAATGGTAGTTATCTCTGGGTTTTCCACTTTCCAGTTAACATATAAATCATAAGTACCTGCTACGAAATTTAAATCTTTTACCCAAAGCATGTGGTATCAAAATTTATTTTAATTAATTTTTTTCATATTTTTCTCAAACTTTCAACGAAACCATATCATGTGATGTGACAAGTCATTCGACAGTTATATCCGTCCATCGCCCGTCCCAGTGAGAGTCACTTCAAGCTATGGTTTTTAGGAAAAAATAAAAACTTCTACGTTTTAAGTTGATTTTGCAAGTTTCACCTTTTACTTATGTGGGATTGAGTGTTAACCATTACTTCTAAAGTAAACATAATCAATTACTAATCATCTTTAACACTGGGAGTGCAGTGCCTCAATGGTTACAGAATTGAACTGAAAGTTTCTTGGTTCGATCCCCACCAGCATTATGTTCTTGGGCAAGGCACTTCATCCCGATTGTCCATGTGATGGCATGCTAGCACTGTGTACTCAGGCACAGTCATGTATTCGTTAGCTCTCCACTAAATTTTACTTTCGGTTTTGCAACTAAAAATTTGTGTTGAATTGTCAGCATATGTGGTCCCGGAGATCACCTCAATGTGATTGACACAACATTCATTCCATGAAATAATTATAAATACATTGCCAAGATTAATGTCTCCAAGCCTTTACCAATTGCAAGTTCAACGTGACAGAGATATTCGCAGATATCACCATAAAATTTTTATTTGTTTCGATCTCAAAAGCACATTTTATGACCTCTCATTTAAGGAAATTTTTTCGCTTATTAAAAAATTTTCAGGCATGCCTGGTCAGCTATTGGTGTAGGCGAAGGATTAATATGCCTAAACGCAACTCTATAATTTCTTTCATTTTTACCAAAACTGTAATGATTACTATATGTTTTGTTTTGTAATTTATATTTTCCTGTACACACATACGAACCATATGTTACTACCAATCATTTGAAACTGCAAGTCGGTGGCTGATAGCAATGTATGGTTCCACTAGTTTATGCCATTTTTTATTTTAATTTTATGTTTTAATGTCTTTCCATATTTATCATGTTAACTGTTTTATTGGAACAATAAATTACTACCACTCCTTTGAGGATGGTGACAGAGAGTAATGTATGGTTTTTTGTCAATATATGTGGGTTTTTCAGGTTTCTGTATTTTTTACGTTCTTTGCAGATTATTAAACTGTCTGTTCAAATTTTCTTGTGCATTTTTTTAACCATATCTTGCTACCACTCATTTGAATGCACAAGTCATTGACAAACAGCATTGTATGGTTTCATCAGTATTTATCATTTTTTTGTTTTTTTTAAAGAAAATATTTTTACGTCTTTGCAGATTAATTATAAAGTCTGTAAATTTGTCCATGTGGGAGGGTTGCACAGGTTATGGATTTTTATATCTTGCTACCTCTCATTTGAAAGCACAAATTAATTAAAAAGTGTCTTCCACCCACTTTCGAACCATATCTTGTTACCACTCATTTGAAAGTGCAAGTTGTTGACTAACAGCAATGTATGGGATAATAAGGGTTTTTTGTCAATTTCTTTGGTTTTTGTGGGTTTTTACGGGTTTTACAGATTAATTATGAAGGATGTCAATTCAAAATTAAGTTCCACTTAACTTTCGAATCATATCTTACTTCCACTCATTTGAAAGTGCAAGTCGCTGACTGATCGTAAAGTATGGTTCCAACAATGTTTGCATTAAAAGAAAGGATTCCCACAATGACACGTTTTACAGCTCTACATTCTCCTAAACCTACTCGTGGAATAAGATCTTACTTTAAGTGAAAACGTTTTAATAAATAAAGTGCACTCTTCGTCCAATTATAAATAGTAATATATTTTATTTGTTTCATACCATCCATAGATACTGATAAAGAAGGATGGTGAGACAAAATAAGAAACAAAAAATTCCTTCAGTGAAAAAAATATGGTGATATGTTATTAGCAATGAGCCAAACTCCTCAGCATTTCAAAAAGTAAGAATAAGAAATGCACCTAAAGAATTCATTGTTTGTCAGAATGTTGTCATAATCTTTTAATAGGCAATGCACACCTATCACCTAGTCAGAAACAGAAATTGTATCCGAAGCATAAAGAACTAGGAGCACTTGCTAGTAAATCAGTTTCTGTTAAAAAGAAAAAACAAATATTAAACCAAAAAGGTGTTTTTTACCATTACTTGGATTACTTGCTCCAGTGGTTGGACTTGCAACAAATCTTTGAAATAAATTAGTCAGTAAAATATGAAGAAAATGGCTATTGTACCTTATCAACTATTAGAAGATATACAATGGTTTAGAAATGGAAAAAGCTCAGCGTCCTAGATTACCACCTAACTCACAAGTTACAAATACTGCACAACTTCAAAATAATTTACCACCAGTGTTAGACAATTCAGTATTTTCAAAAAGTGAGAAAGAATTTAAGTATGGGGAAATTTTGCAGGAATTTCAAATGTCACATAAGAAAGCATTACAACCTTCACTGGTCATACCTTGTTCAGAAGAAAAAAATCATTATCTCTACAAGATCGAATTATAGAAAGTGTCCCTGTTACTGTGAGATGTAAAGCAATGCCATTATTATCTGCTTTATCAACTCATCCAAACAGGAGCGGGGATGATCAGGGTATATTAAATTATGATGGAGAAGCCATACAAGGTTCAAACATTACTGATTTAGTTAATGATGTTGTTAGGCATCAAAAAGATTTCAAACCAAAAGGATGGGAAATATTTAGTCGTGGATTAAAAGATATAAATATACCACAAGATTTTGTAGGATATCGTGAACGTTGGATGCTTAGACAACACACTCATAATCCAGCCAGTAAATATCACTGTTCCCCTGAAGATAGTTGGCCAAGGTCTCCTTTATCAATATGTAAAAGTAAGAAAAAAAGTGGAGTGAAGACACACCAAAATCATTCCTAAAACGTAAATTATCTCAGCATAAAGTTTCTGACAAATGGGTAGCCTATTTAATGATTTATTAACCCTTTACCCAACGTAACGGCCAAAACCGGCCAGCGCTATTCTAAAAAATCGCTAATTAATTTTCATTATTTTTTTCATTTTTTGTATCAAAAACATAGGTTATGACCCCTCATTGGAACGAGCTCGTCGAGCTCGTTCCAATGAGGGGTCATAACCTATGTTTTTGAGACAAAAAATGAAAAAAATTAGTTGTTCAAGAATTTTTTTTACAAGTGTCTTCTGCTTTTCATGTTAGGTAAAGGGTTAAGTGAAACGCATTACAATACAAAACATTCTGATGGTTATGGTGGTGTATAACAATTGTACAAGGCAGCACATCAGAAAGATAATTCTATTACACTTGATCAAGTAAAAGATTGGGTAAAGGAAGAAAGAACATATACTTTACATAAACCTATCCGGAGAAAATTTTCTAGACATAAAACTATAGTAGGTGGTTTTGCTCATCAATGGCAAATTGATTTAGCAGATTTACAAAGTTTACAATCTTACAATAATAAATTTCGTTATTTAGTTTGTGTTATTGATGTATTTTCAAAATATGCATGGGTATTACCTATCTGTAGTAAATCTGGAGAAACATTAACACAATCATTTCAAACTATTTTGAAAACATCTGGTCATAAACCATTACCATTACAATCTGATAAAAGTTCTGAATTTAAAAATAAGGTGGTTCAGAAATTTCTGAAGAGAGAAAATATTCATTTTTTCACAACAGAAAATCCTGAAATGAAAGCAAGTATTGTAGAACAATTTCAACATACATTGAAAACATGTATGCGGAAATATTTCACACATAAGCAAACATTAAAATATATTGATGTGTTATAAAACTTAGTGGATAGTTACAATCATAGTTTCCATCAGAGTATTCAAAGAACTCCTGCTTCTATATCTATAGAAAATGAAGTAGAAGTTTCTCAACATTTGTATGAAAAAAAAACTCTAAAGAAAAAAATACATTTTAAAATTGGTGATTTAGTGCATATTAATAAAACCAAACGTACATTTGAAAAAGAGTATTTACCAAATTGGACAAAATAATTTTTTAAAATTACACATTCAAAATGTACAATACCACCTACTTACAAACTTGAAGATTTAGGTGGAGAAACATTAAGGGTACAACTTAACCTTAGGAAATTCAACATATAAAAAAAAGTAAAAAAATATATTATCGAATTAGTTTTTCATAGACATTCAAGACGTGGGGAAGAAAATTATTAAAGAACTTAAAGTACATTGGGAAGAATATCCAAAGAAATTTGCTAGTTGCATTCCCGAAACTGATTTGGTATAAAAACAAGTATGTCATCAAATGAAACTTCATTACCTAATGAAAGCAAAAATGTTGATGCACA
The DNA here is from genome assembly GCA_031216915.1 of Pictodentalium vernedei. Lineage (NCBI taxonomy): Eukaryota > Metazoa > Mollusca > Scaphopoda > Dentaliida > Dentaliidae > Pictodentalium > Pictodentalium vernedei. The sequence continues at coordinate 555,003,826 of CM062295.1, read as the reverse complement.
AAGTCAGCACAGTCAACAATTTCAAATTTGTGGGAATCGTGTTGCAAAAAATCATGTGACTTATTTCACAGAGATTATTATCATTTATGGTATTATGATTACTGCCTTTGCACATTTGAGTTTACAAAGCCCTGATAAAGAATTGTGGTTAGTGTTATTAAGTAGTTCTTTAGGCCATATTCTTCCAAGTCCAGGTTTAAAATATTTGAAAAAAACACAATATAAGAAAAATGAATTTGTTTTATGTAACACTTCTGAGTGATAGTTCTATGAATATGTTTCCAAATAATACACAATGTTGTTTTCAAACACAATTACCTGAACTCATTCATCTTGATAAAGAACGATGGGAAGAAGGTTTAGTTGAAGTAATTTTACCTTCGGAGGTAAAAAATATTGCAGATGAAGAATCTGTTTTTAAAATCATTGTGATAGCAAAATCTTGTCTCATATCAATAAATCATCTCTGAAACATATAATTCACAAATGTATTGCTGCTGTTGAATTAAACATTTTACCAGCTGCCTACACAAATGACAGTCATGTCATAGATGCAATGCAAACGGAAATTCAAGAAAAACATGGAGATATATTTAAAGCACTTGATGTATCATTTCATGTTGGATATTCACATCTCCAAGACCATGCAAAAATAGTAGGGAATAGTATTGGAAAAGTGGGTATTGAAATGTCACTAGGTTTATTACAAAACTGGGATGTAAAAATATTTTTCCTGTCATTTTTTCTAACACGGCAAGAGGTACATTTAAATATAATGTAGATTTCAATATTGATTTCAATCAACTTTTTGTTTATTTGGACATTGTAGATTATACCTTTTTAGATTATACTGAAGCTCCTGTTTTACGAGTGATTCCCTTTGAATCATGAAAAGAATGTCAACACATTCACAAAGAATTTGATAACAGTGTCAAAATCATATTTTGATAAGATTGGTATAAATATAAACGGAAACACTGGTAAACCTATTCAGTTTGTCAGTGATAAGATTGTTGTAAAGTAGCATTTTAGAGAGAGGAACTAATTACATTTATAAAAAATGAGATGATGCCTGTATATCAAGGTATACCATGTCTACATGGGCATGGATTGCGTTCTATTTTTCATACAGCATAGAGAACAGCTGTACCATTTGTAAAACCCATAGCAAAAATTGCATTTCAAACTTTAAAACATGAAGGTTTGAAACATGGTATACAGATGGCAAAAGAACTTTTAGGAAAACGTAAAGCACCTAAAGAAATTTTATTCACTCATGAAAAAGATCTTAGGAAATTAATGGGAGCATCTGCTTTAGGTATAAAAAGATGAAAACGAAAAGCAGTAAGTTGTTCTAAGAACATTTCTCAAAGAGGAAAGACTATAGAGTTCCTGTAAAACGAAAATCAAGCCCACTTGATATATTTGATTAAAAGCATGATGAACAGTTTGGAAGTAGTTTTGATCCAGATAATGTTTCACCAAAATCAAGTAGTATAGAAAATATTGGTGAAATGGAACAATTTCCAATAGCATCTTTAAACAATTCTTCACCAATGACATTATTAATTCCAAGACAATCAAGTGGTTAGATCTTGCTGCATCTACACTTGAAGTCCAATTTAAAATTACAAAACAAGATGGGAGTGTTTTGGCTGCAGATACACAAATTGCTCCCATTAATAATTTTTTTCATAGTAACTTTAGCAAAGTTGATGTCACATTGAATGGCAATCTTATCACCACCAATACAGATCTTCATCCCGATGGAGGATTTTTTGAGAATTTTCTTAGTTATTCAAGAGATGTGATAAAAAACACAGTTGGCTGCAAGTGAAATGTGGTATCCAGATTCTCCTGGCACACATACTGAAACTGCAAAAAGTTCATCTAACAAAGGTTTAACTGAACAAGCAAAATTAATTGGCATTAGTGAGTTTGTACAGATAAGAGCAAAACTACATTTAGATCTAATTGTGCATGAAAATTTTTTACCAAATGGAGTTGAGATGAGAATTAAATTGCATCATACTCCATCTAAATTTTGTCTGATTGGTTGTGATCATGGGGAAATTGGAATTAAAAAAGCTATTTTTAAAATACCAACATTAGATTTAATTCCAGAATTTGCAAATGATCTTAATGCACAAATAGATCATTCGAGTTACAAAATGCCCATAAGGCGTGTAGAAATTAAAATATTTACAATTGAATGAAATGGTCTTCATTCAAAAATAGAAGTTCATCTGTTACAAAAACAGATACCAAAACGAATTATTCTTGTGATTTTAGTGTTGTGTGTGGAATGTACTGTATATTTGCTTTAGATTGTTTTGCAAAAGGATATGATTTACAGACAGTTCTTGCTATCAAATTTCATCCAAGACATTTCCAAGAAAAGGACAGAGATGTTCTACATTGATTTGAGCAAAACTGTAGACAATATTTAAAATGACTGTGTAGGAATAAAAAATCAGATGTCAAAACAAAAATCCAAAGGTATTTTTCCTTTATGCTTCTTATTTTTTGTTATATAGTAAAACAGTCATTCGTCTATTATATAAATGTTATAGAAAATCCATTATGTAACACAAGTTGGGTTTTTTAGTTGGTTCTTTTTATTTTATTCAGACAGTAAATGAGAGACCGAATACTTTCATTCAGTTTTATTCAACCATTTCGATGTAAATAGGTTTTTTCATGGATAGTAAACTCAGATCTCGGTGTACATATGCTCAGCTCATAACAATATATTGATTTAACTTTAAATAAAAATGTGCTATTTGTTAAAACTTCTGTGACAGTTTTGTCAATTTTGTTAGGTTTGTCCTATAATCCATTTTTATCATCGCCTCCTACATATCCCGTCAGTAAAACAGAGTCAAAAGTCAGTTCTTTTTTCACTGTGAGTACTAGGTTAATATTGTAAAGCATCTCTATCAACTTTCATATTTTGAAAAAAACTCTTTTCAGAATGTGAAAAGTTGATAGACAATCATATAATCTTAAATATTTTACACCTAAAACAACTGTCATAGAAAGTTGCCATCAAGTTTTTTGTGTTTTTTCTTCTTAGCTTTTCTAAAAGGCAGAGATATAGAAACAAGATATCCTAAAACAGTTTGACATAAAATAGTGACAGGAGTCACTTCTCTTTTTACTGTGAGTGCTATGTTAATATTGTATGCATCTCCATCAAATTGGCTGATGGCACACTGGCGTAAAAATGCCTATGTGAATTTTCAGTGTTAAATTTTTACACCCAATGTCCTCCAGGTCTAAATTTTAAAAAAATTCAAAACCCTATGGAAGTTTTCAGTGGTAAATATTTACACCCAATGGCCTCCAGGTCTGGATTTTCTCTGGAGAACAAATGTCTATGGGAATTTCAGTGTTAAATTTGTATGCCCAATGGCCTTCCCTAACTACTTGTCTGTCCAAAACTTGGGGTTCGTAATGTAACTTATAAGTTTATTGGAAGATATGTTTGTGGAACAATCCATCAAGTTTCCTACTGACTGAAATTTGGTGAATTTGGTCCTGCCATAGAATTGCTTCCAATGAGTGTCTTGTATGCACTGGTTTGGTGCTAGAATATATTTATTGCTAGATTAAGGACAAACATGGTCATTAGACTGTATTTGTAATATGTTGAATTGAATGTGATGAGATTCAAAGCAACTAAAAAGTGAGTGATTCTTTTCTTTAAACATGTATTGATATAATGTAAATAGCCTCCTTTAAAAGGCTCCGAGATGAAGTTGGATTCTGAATGGTAAATATGTTAAAATACTGGGTCAACAATGATTATTGGCTCAGTCAATACTTGTACTACGATATCAGTAATTTTCTTTTCATTTCCATTGTTCCCTGTTATAAAGTCTTAATAAAACTGGAGTTACCCCTCCTTGTTCCAGAAGTTAAAACCTTACAATGTTAACCAATATGATTTATTGGGAAGCTAGGATTTGAGGACAAAATCACCATTCAAATTGATTGTGAATTCCTTGACTGCCACACCCTATGAAGGACATAATTTTGTGTAATTATTCAACACCGATAACAGAATAATTCACTTGCATCAATTCTCTTTTTCGAAGACAATTTCTCAGTATTGATAGGAGGTTGTACAAATCCTCAACGCTGATTGATGATCAATCGGCTTCTAGAAGAGGTATAAAAATTCTGCTTGGAAATTAGTGCCTGTCATGTGTGTGCCATTTTGAAACAGATAAAATAGCTTAATAAACGAATTGTAGATGACCGGTGTAAAATCGCAAAAAAGGAATGGTTAGTGAACATTTCCCCGCTAATAAATCCACCCAATACATAGAAAGTTTTCGATGAGAACTAAGTACTTTTGAAACAAAGTTTCACCAAGCTGACAGTATGTTTTGGCTTCATCCGTCTGTTTTGGCATAAATTACGAAACTCTTTCCACCAACTCGGTGGAGAAGTGGAGCGCCTATTATGGGGATTGAGCCTTTCTTAGGAGCTCTGAAGCTTGTATACAAGTGAATAATTTCATTCTGGTAATGGGAAATATTCCATCATTCACACGCAGACATTCCCCTGATTTACTGGGGGAAATTCACCGAGCTACTGACGGAAACCCACCGAATTTCTGAGAGAAATTCATAGACCAATTCATTGGGAGGAAAATGCGAACTTCCTGGGAGAAGTCCACCCACTGAATTCCATCCGCCGGCATTTCGCATGAATTACTATGCATATACAGCAACTGTCCACTTGTATTGGTAGCTTGGCAATTTATATATTACTCACGAAATTGAGGTAACCACAGTCCACTATTCCAACCGCGCTTACATTGGTTTCCATTGAGAGGTAACACTACACTCATCCAGGAACCCCATGTTACAGCTGTAATACATTACAGAATATGTGCATTTCCCAGCCACTCAAATACCTCCAAACTTAATTGATCTGGAAAGGGCGTCTGTGCCTTTGGGCTTGGACCTGATGATATAGACTGGTGTCATCCTGACAATTTATTTAACACTTGATAAGTAACCTAACTGGAGAGAACCACAAATGTAACAAAATCTCAGCATGACTGGCGTGGAAAATATTACCCCCTCCCCCCCCAACCCAATGTGATCCAGTTCCTTTCTTTAATATTCTGTTTCACTTCCCTTTATTAAGTCTAGATAACCATTCCATTCTAAGTCAATCATTATAAATCTTCCCCCCTGTGACAGCCAAATCCGGCCAGCGATATTCACAAAAACAAAATTTTATTATTTTTTCAATAGTTGCCTCCAAAACATAGTGTAAACTAGTGGAAACACAGTCCAGATTTGCTCAAATTTTATAAAAAGACGTAACATTATTTACATGGAAAATCCCGTTTCGGAAGTCAATTTCAAATTGTGTACATTTTTCAACTGCACTAGATCTTACTACGTCATGCCCCACTTCGGAGTTGAATTTTGCAATTGCTGTGATAACATGCTTGTCAATAATTCCTAAGAATCATTCCAAAACGCACGTTGATATATCTCCATTCCCGAAAACATTGTAAATGAGTAAATTCCTTGTGTTACTGAATATATTCTATATACAGCAATTTCTTTCCAATTTGTCTTTGATTTTGCGCAGTGCAACATTCTCCTTGACTCATTTATTGAACCAGCCCAAGCAAAGTGTATCACTGTATTATCATATGAAATGCACAAAGTGTGGTATAGTCTGTCCAGGTATTTATCAGAAATATCTTTAAAATTTGTGTGTAAATGCATACTGTAATGCATTGCTGAATACTTTGTATATTGGGAACTTTGCGTTCCATTGAAAAGTTGGGTTGGAGATTAAATGACGTAATCCAACAAAAATTGTTGGAAAATTCAATTTATAAAAAGCCTACACAGACGATGCTTGACGCTTTCATATGCCAGGTCATTCCAAGTGCAAGCAACTTAAAAACAACCGTAGAACGTTTCATCACTGAATCGACACTAACAAGGTGAAAGGTGCTTATAAATGCGTTTGCATAACACGGGTTATTCACAGTAACTGATTATGGTTCACAGCTTAGTTGACTCTTCGGAAACTGAAACTGAAAAGAACAATGTTTCACAGAGGCAGACTGAAGCCTGTCAAGGCCGTCGGTGTCAAGCGTAACGATTCCGAATTTGAGCATTGAATTTGAAAAGGGTTGTCCGAATCAATGTATTTTGAATGAGTTAATTCTAAATTTTAAATAATTAACTCTCAGTGATTTAGTGGTCAATTAAATACCGGCATATTCCAATTTTGCCCCTTTCAATTTTCCTGTCGTTTAGTAGGGCATAAATTGTAAGACAGTGACTGTAATTTAGCTTTGCTAAGTGACTGAAATGTGGCATGGTAACTTGGTGCTCGGTCTTCTGTTCAAGACAGTTAAATTTTGATGTTAACTCCACAACCCCTCTACGTTTTTAACTCGATTTTTAGCTGGTGATTCCAGTATGAGTTCAACTGAGGTCATTGTACTATGTAATCAATTTTAAGATAGGAGATAGATGTCATGCAGTCAAGTGATAATGTCATGAATTTTGAATCTCAATTAACTGTGTGCATTTGCACCCCTTTCTGGTATACTGTAGTTTTTTAGGCGGTTCAAAATATAGGTTGGCACAGACTACTAGTACTATCTAAACAGTAATTTCTACTTTCGGCCTAAATTAAATAATTTCTTTTGCTGAAAATTAACCCTTCTCTACCAAATACAAAATCGGTTAATCCGGTTTGGTAAAATAGTCTGAATTACAAGTTATTTTACTGAGCATGTTTATTATTGATAAACAGAGTTGGTCAACCCATACAGTTAATTGAGATTCCAATGAAACTGGTTATTCCAGCTTAGAATTAGTAAACATAAAACTGGTAAGGCATGCCAGCAAAGAAATATTATTATATTGAGCTGGTCAGTTCAGCTAAAATATGAAGATGTAAAGCTGGTCATTCCATGTGTATAGAACTGGTTCTGTAAAATCCAGTCAATAAGTCAGTTCCTGGTGATATTTGTAATTCCAGTACTTGTAAATAATAACTGAGCTGGTGATTCCAGTGAACTATCTTGTAATATATTCTTAAATCAAATAATTAAGCTGGAGCGCCAGTAATTGGAAAAAGAATTGAAACTGGTTAGTCCAGTCGAGGTGCTTGTACACTGTTGTCAACAACTTATTAAAGTTAAATCAAACTTGAAATTATTGTATATACATGAAATGAAAAATAATTTATGTGAAAGGAAAATAAAAATAAATTTATTGGTTCAATCAGTGTCTTTCCAATTCCTTTCAGATTTAATCATCCTTTATGATACAATTGAATCTCTTGCTGCAACCCCTGCATAACCCAGTCAGATAACCCATAGTTTTGGTGTGGAGGGTTACCCACAATAGCACCTCCATACCGTTACTTGTAGTTTGATGAGGCTACGAGGATACATATAAAGAAATATGTTTCTGATAGATAAAATAAAATTTAAAATGTTTAAGAGTAAGAAAAATAAAGTGGACGTTGCACAAGTTTGGGTGAAAATAATAAACTTACTGAAAATGAAGCTAGAATGAATAGTGAAACAGGGAAAAATGAAGAGAATTTAATTAAATGTGAGACCCTTACAGTAACTCATGAAAGAGAAAAACTCAGTGATAAACATGGAATTTGCTTAGATACATGCTCGAATAATAATGATCGCAGGAATTTTTTTAATATGTGGGGGGGGGGGGGGGGGGGGGAGGGGGGTTCTCGGAGTGGTATGAATCACAACCATCTACACAATTGTGGGGAACGAGTGCATATATAGACAATGATGATCACATGATTTGATATATGGGTGATGGATACTGGACCAGATGGTCAGACAGACAATAATTCCATACTAATGAATACATCAGAAGTACCTGTTAGAGAGAAGCAACACCATAGTAGAGCGGGTTCTGAAGCATGTACAACCTGTAAAGGGCGCCCGAAGTTTGATAGACAAGAAATGGTTATGGATACTTGTAATAAAAATGAACACATAATTTTTTAAAATCAGGGAATGGTCAATGAAATGAGTAAAGTCTTTCGGGATGCAGTTAAAAAGTTAAAACAATCACATGTAATTCCAATGATAATGTTAAAGGCCCAGGGAAAATGGTACGAAATGGAGCTGGTGATAGTACAAGACTCAGGGATCGTCTATATAGATTGGTGAGTAGATTTGAGTCCAGCAGTGAAGACTCATATGATGTGAGTGATGTCAACTATAACTCACATAATCTAGCCATATCGATTACCAATTCTAAGGAACCACATATTTACTGGAATGTCATGTAAGCCGCCAGCATTTTCTGGTAATGAATACTGGTATGTGTGTTATAACAGATTTGATGAAATTGCAACAAGACAAGGATGGTCTGAAAATGACAAACTTTATGAAACGCTTCCATGGCTGCAGGGACAGGCAGGAGAATTTGTATTTGGACAACTGACACACACCGTCCGGTCCAGTTATAAGAAACTAGTAGCAGAATTGACCAACTGATACAGGATAATAGAAACCTGTAGAGTAAGGTTTTCGAAACCGGAACCAAAATACTCATGAGAAACTTTAACATTATGCAGCTGATTTAAAAAAAGCTTTAAGATAAAGCATACCCCAGAGAGACATGATTACTAGAAAGGAAGAGTTGCTTAGAACATTTTTGGAAGGTTTATTGGGCCAAGAGTCAGATTTCAGGAGGAGGTCTTCAAGGAGCCCACTAACATTGATGATGCTGTAGTGCAAGTGGTTAACTTTATGGAAACAAAATATGGAAAAACGAGAGACAGCCTCTTAAACAAAAGATATAAAAGGTTGGCAATGAAAATTGAATCGGACACTAACAGTAACGAGAGTGGTGAAGAAACTTTTCAAGCACGTAACATAAAGAAAGGCAAAGCCAATAAAAATGCTCTGAGAAAAAAACAGCATCACCGCTTGAAGTGACCAGTCTTCCAAGGTGATCGGTACTAGTAAAGTACCATATGTGAAGAATAAGACAAGTGAAGATGAGAATGGAAAATTGGAAAAGGTACTTGCTATAATTTCTAAATTGGAAGAGAAGCTAGATAAGGCAGGAAGAACTTCAAATTTTGACGATAAACAAACTCAAAGTGGAAAGATTTTAGGAGAACAGCCTGTATTTCTACAATAGCCCAGGCCATTACAAGAGAAATTGCCCTTACATCAGACAGAATAAACCTCTATACCATGGAAAATGGCAAGGCAATCAATATAGTAAAATGAATGGAGCCCCCTTTGGTAGAGATAACAAACCTAACTGGAGAAACCAAGAAAATGATTATGGAGGATAAAGCACAGGTAACACGTTATCAACAGAAGGCTGCACCACACAGTTTTAAGTGGCTACAAGAATTTCAACCAAAGTATTCCTCCTTCAAAACTAGTGAGAGCCAGGATAAAAATGTAGAAGATCAAAGTTTAAACAAAATGGGACCAGCGCTGATGGTCGAGAGTAGGTGATAATTGCAGATTCAAGGACACGTTGTACATGTACCATACACGTACACGGACGTTTACCAACGTGGGAGTCAGTGTTAAATCGCACGCTTGTTCACAAAAATGTCGGGTGTCCCAGAATACGCTGTTATTTTGAGACTCCTAGATCACACTTTTAACATTCAAATACCCGTTGGCAAACGTGTTGAATGTACACGTTTTTCAAAAAAGTGAAAAATGTATGAAATTGTACATTTATCACTTTTTTTTTTTACTTAAAATTTTTTGTCGGCGTTCCCATCGCGGACCAGACCATCGATCCATCGTTGGTGAACGCAAGCAAAAAACGTTTTGCGGCTTCTAGGACAGCATCAAAAAGGTGGTTTGTGGATTCTGGGACAGTGTCTCAGAATCCGCAAACGGCTTTTGAGGCAGGGATTTTCCCATTTCTGACGTAAGTGGGGGAATACCCATAGTGGGATTTTCCAAACTAAGCTAATTAACCAATCAGATTGCTTGATTCTCCACTATTAAACCAATCAGATTGCTTGATTCTCATAGCCTACGGCGCGAAATGGGTGTAAAGTGTAGTTAAACTAGTGCGGATTTCTGGGATGGGAAAAAAAAAAAACAAATGAAAAATAGTGAGGGTATCGTGACATTCGTTGCCACCTGATAGTTTAATAACGTGGATATAATGGCTAGAGCAATGTATACCAAAAACCAAAAGCTTGAAGAGCTTGAAATAAGTAATCACCCAATCACTTCACATTCCTAACACTAATTAACCAATCAGATTGCTTGATTCTCATAAACTTAATCATACAAAGTTATTTCCCCTCGTCGTGGGGGTGGGGGGGTCACACCCATCATAAAAATCGAAGTTTCGAGAAGGTGGTCACGTGACCTATCAAATTGAAGGTCTCGATGAGTGGATTAAGAAGATCGTAATTTTAACCCTCATTGTGGGATGGGGTCACGACCAGAGCTGAAAAACTTCTTCCTTTTTACAAATCCAGGCATGTGAGGCATTAATATGAAGGGCTCGATGAATACATTACAGAAATGACGTTTTTCCATTTTATGTGGGGGTGGGGGGTCACACCCATTATAAAAATCGAAAGTTTCGAGAAGGTGGTCACGTGACCTATCAAATTGAAGGTCTCGATGAGTGGATTAAGAAGATCATAATTTTAACCCTCGTCGTGGGATGGGATCACGACCAGAGCTGAAAAACGTCTTCCTTTTTACAAATCCAGGCATGTGAGGTATTAATATGAAGGGCTCGATGAATACATTACAGAAATGACATTTTTTCATTTTATGTGGGGGTGGGGGTCACGCCCATCAGAAAAATCGAAGTTTCGAGAAGGTGGTCACGTGACCTATCAAATTGAAGGTCTCTACGAGTGGATTAAGAAGATTGTAATTTTAACCCTCGTCGTGGGGGGGGGGGGGGAGGGGGGGTCACGACCAGAGCCGAAAAACGACTTCCTTTTTACAAATCCAAGCATGTGAGGTATTAATATGAAGGGCTCGATGAATACATTACAAAAATGACGTTTTTTTCATTTTTTGTGGGGGTGGGGGACACGTCCATCAGAAAAATCGAAGTTTCGAGAAGGTGGTCACGTGACCTAGCAAATTGAAGGTCTCTACGAGTGGATTAAGAAGATTGTAATGTTAACCCTCGTCGTGGGGTGGGGGTAACGACCAGAGCCGAAAAACGTCTTCCTTTTTACAAATTCAGGCATGTGAGGTATTAATATGAAGGGCTTGATGAATACATTACAAAAATGACGTTTTTTCATTTTATTTGGGGTGGGGGGTCACGCCCATCAGAAAAATCGAAGTTTCGAGAAGGTGGTCATGTGACCTATTAAATTGAAGGTCTCGACGAGTGGATTAATAAGATCGTAATTTTAACCCTCGTCGTGGGATGGGGTCACGACCAGAGCCGAAAAACGTCGTTTTTTATACAAAGCCAGGCATGTGAGGTACTGATATGAAGGCTCGATGAATACATTACGAAAATGACATTTTTCGTTTTATGTGGGGGTGGGGTCACGACCAGAGACGAAAAACGTCTTCCTTTTTACAAATCCAAGCATGTGAGGTACTGATATGAAGGGCTTGATAAATACATTACAAAAATGAGATTTTCCACCATCGCCGTGGGGATGGGGTTAACACCGATCAGAAAATCAAAAGTTTCGAGAAGATAGTCATGTGACCTATCAAATTAAAATTATCGACAAGGATATTATGAAAATCATAATCTTTCCCTTCTTATAACGGTGGAGTTGAGACCATCTTGAAATCAAAAGTATTAAGAAAAGGTAGTTATGGAACATATTAAATTGAAAAAAAACAACAAGTTGAATCTGATGCATCATTCATTTTTGATATCTGTGTTAAAAACGTGAAGTATGTTTTCAAAAAATATATGATTGTTATGCTAATTAGAAATGCACTTGCTTATTAACAAGTCACGCCTTAAGATGTTTCCTTCAATAATAACTGTGTTTACTGAACCATAGATTGGTCAATAAAAAAAATATAAGTTGATCTTCTAACGTTTCTACATATTGAGGATAGCCTATTTCACCATTTCCGAAAAAAGTGTCAATCCAAACTATTTTTTTTTAGGAAACAATGCCCACGTCGAGAAGACATTACAAACTAAACCAGTATAATCATGACTAAATTCAAATAAAAACCATTTGTCACGTGTTAGAAAAGATTTGTAAACAGCCTAAACACACGTGTGGAAAAGTTGTTTTGTTTTGTTTTTTACAACAGGAGTTAAAATATTTTAAGATAGGTGGCGTTATATAAATACAGCAACAACAAAAAAAACAGTGTTTACAATGTGTCAGCTCCTTTTCTAACCACTTGATAGCGAAGCATTACATCAGTTGTCACGATATTTGATGTCATCCAGCAGCAGCCAAGACATAAAGCTTTTTACGTCGACATACCACTTGTCCAAAACGATTCTCTTTTAACCCTAAACGGGTGAAATACATCTCGGTAACGACTCCCTTTTTTTCTTGATCAGACACAGTTGTTGGTGGAAAGTTGACTGGAGGGTCGATCAAAACAATTGATTAAATATATCGAACGAAAACGACTCATGTTCTAACTACGATTGTCGCCGTATTCTAACGTCACTGCACTAATCATACAATACGATATTGGAACTGCACTACCTCTTGAATATTACAAATTTACGATTTGTATTGTCTTCAACACAAATCGTAAATTCCTTCCCGCATCACCATACTTATACTATACCGCATCGAATTTGACATCATCGTCATCCCCTTGCTAGATAAACTTGAACTCGTCATCCGAATGGTGTTGCAAAATGAACCTATAGGGTTAATTAAGCTCGCAAGCTCGATAAGAGCTCGAGCTCTTGAGGTTTTATTTTGAGGATTCAGTGGACTCATGTTTATTCAATGAGCCTGATAACGTTTGGTAAGGAAACACAAAATTCCAGAGCTGGTGAGACCTCACAGAACTGCCAGTTATCACAACGTTTATAGTCCGATCTTATGATCTCTGATCGATAAATTTTCCCTAACATTCCGTAACAATGGTCGATAATAGAAATTAGTATAGAAAATCGTGTGAATTGTTCTCTGAAAATTGCATTCTCTTGTGCAGTATTTCTGATTTTTTACAGATTGCGTTCAGGGTACAGTAAAAAAAAACCTTGTCAAATGGTTAGGTTCAAGGGAAGTAACTCTGCAACAACTCATCCACCAAATGGTTAGGTTCAAAGGAAGTGACTCTGTCATCCATAGGTAGAGGTTTATTATGAGGTCATCAGAGGTCATAATACAGGTTAGGTTCATGGAAGTAACTCCGTTCATCCGTAGGTAGAGGTTTATTATGAGATCATCAAGGGTCGTGATACAGGTTAGGTTCAATGGAAGTAACACGGTAACAACCCATCCCAAAGTAGAGGTTTATTATGAGTATATCAGAGGTGATGATAGAGGTTAGGTTCAATATTCAAGGGAAGTAACTTTGTAACAACTCATTCGTCAAACGGTTATGTCCGAGGGAAGTAACTCTGTAACAGCTCGTCCATAAGTAGAGGTTTATTATGAGGTCCTCAAGAGTCATGATGCAGGTTAGGTTCATCGAATGATTAGGTTCGAGGGAAGTAACTATGTAACAACTCATTCATCCAAACAAAATTAAAATTCGATGCACCATACTAAGAAGTGCTTGAAAAAAAACAACATTTTTAGGTTAGGTTCGAGGGAGGTAACTCTTAACAACTCATCCGTTCAAATAAAAAAAATAAAATTCGATTCACCATATTAAGAAGTGCTTGAAAAAACCTCCAGGTTTTAGGTTATGTTCAAGGAAGTAACTCTGTAACAACTCATACGTTCAAATGGTTAGGTTCGAGAGAAGTAACTCTGTATAACAACTCATCCGAGGTTTATTATGAGGTCATCAGGGGTCATGATATGGGTTAGGTTCAAGGGAGGTAACTCTGTCATCCATAGGTTCAAGGAAGTAACACTACAACACCAAGGTTTATTATTAGGTCATCAGGAGTCATGATACAGGTGGGGTTTAAGGGAAGTAACGCTATTTGTGTCCTGTTATTTGAAACCGTTGCGAGTTTCCCAGTTAATTTAAATAAATGCATTTGAGAAGCAGGATAATTGGATAACTAATAGTAACCGTTGCTTGATATAAAAGTAACAGACATAGTTGAAAATAAATCGCATATAGGTAGGTATGTGCAGTCGAATTGGTTAATAAAAACACGCAAACATTCGTTTTGTATTTCATTTTCAGATTTCTAAAAATATGATTTATGGATGAACTACCCGTTCAAATGGGTTGTGATAATTTTGAATATAATGAGGGAAAAATTGTGATTCACGATTTTATTAGGTAGGTTGTGAAAGGATTTTTTTTTTTTGGGTAAAATAAATCTGTGAAAGTAGGCACTTCGACATTTGATTTGTTCTCAGAGATGTTTCATCCTGAGACGCTTCACCCACGAGGCCTTTCGTCCTGTGTCATAATTTTTCAGGCGTGTAAAATTTTTTTTTTTGATGAAATTAATCAATTTTTTTATGTTCCTTAACGTGCAATTTTTTTATGTTCCTTATGTTTTAATTCCTTCAAAAAAAAAAATTTTTTTTTTTTTTTTTGAAGGAATTAAAAAAAAAATTTTTTTTTAATTAAACAATTTTTTATGTTCCTTAACGTAAAAAAAAAATTGAATTAATACGAGGAAAAAAAAAGGACGGGGGTCGAATTACCACCAACAACCTCTCGGGGAGAAAATAAAAAGAAAAAAAACAAAAAGACCTCCTGCCCGCATGCTTTTTTGGAAAAAATGGTTTGAGAAACAGACAATCAATTTTGTATGGTCTTACTAATTTTTTCTATTATCAATTTTTTAATATATAATTTTTTTTATAGAAAAGGAACAAAAAACTGCAATGAATTATACTTTATGATATTTTTTTGTTTTGTCCAGAGTTAATTTTTCCTCGAACCTAACCCATATCGTAATCCCTGATGATCTCATCATAAACCTCGGATGGGTTGTTATACAGAGTTACTTCCCTCGATTCTATCCTGATGACTTCATAATAAACCTTGGTGTTACAGAGTTACTTCCCTCGAACCTGTTACTTTGTCCTCGAACCTAACCCGTATCATAACCCCCGATGACCTCATAATAAACCTGGAATAAGTTATTACTTCCCTCGAACCTACCCTGACGACTTCATAGTAAACCTTGGTGCTACAAAGCTACTTCTCTCGAACCTATGGGTGATAGAGTTACTTTACTTAAACCTCACCTGTATCATGACACCTGATGACATAATAATAACATAGGTGTTACAGTGTTACTTCCCTTGAACCTATGAATGATAGAGTTACTTCTCTCGAACCTACGGATGAGTTGTTACAGAATTACTTCCCTTGAACCTAATCATTTGACGGGTGAGTTAAGAGTTACTTCCCCGAATCTACGGATGGTGGCGTTACTTCCCTTAAACCCCACCTGTATCATGACTCCTGATGACCTAATAATAAACCTTGGTGTTATAGTGTTACTTCCTTGAACCTATGGATGACAGAGTTACCTCCCTTGAACCTAACCCGTATCATGACCCCTGATGACCTCATAATAAACCTCGGATGAGTTGTTATACAGAGTTTCTTCTCTCGAACCTAACCATTTGAACGTATGAGTTGTTACAGAGTTACTTCCTTGAACATAACCTAAAACCTGGAGGTTTTTTCAAGCACTTCTTAATATGGTGAATCGAATTTTAATTTTTTTATTTGAACGGATGAGTTGTTAGAGTTACCTCCCTCGAACCTAACCTAAAAATGTTTTTTTTTTCAAGCACTTCTTAGTATGGTGCATCGAATTTTAATTTTGTTTGGATGAATGAGTTGTTACATAGTTACTTCCCTCGAACCTAATCATTTGATGAACCTAACCTGCATCATGACTCCTGAGGACCTCATAATAAACCTCTACTTATGGACGAGGTGTTACAGAGTTACTTCCCTCGAACATAACCGTTTGACGGATGAGTTGTTACAAAGTTACTTCCCTTGAACCTAACCTCTATCATCACCTCTGATATACTCATAATAAACCTCTACTTTGGGATGAGTTGTTACCGTGTTACTTCCCTTGAACATAACCTGTATCACGACCCTTGATGATCTCATAATAAACCTCTACCTATGGATGAACGGAGTTACTTCCATGAACCTAACATGTATTATGACCTCTGATGACCTCATAATAAACCTCTAGCTATGGATGACACAGAGTCACTTCCTTTGAACCTAACCATTTGGTGGATGAGTTGTTGCAGAGTTACTTCCCTTGAACCTAACCATTTGACAAGGTTTTTTTTTACTGAACCCTGAACGCAATCTGTAAAAAATCAGAAATACTGCACAAGCGAATGCAATTTTCAGAGAACAATTCACACGATTTTCTATACTAATTTCTATTATCGACCATTGTTATGGAATATTAGGGAAAATTTATCGATCAGAGATCGTAAGATCGGACTATAAACGTTGTGATAACTGGCAGTTCTGTGAGGTCTCACCAGCTCTGGAATTTTGTGTTTCCTTACCAAACGTTATCAGGCTCATTGAATAAACATCAGTCCACTGAACCCTCAAAATAAAACCTCAAGAGCTCGAGCTCTTATCGAGCTTGTGAGCTTAATTAACCCTATAGGCTCATTTTGCAACACCATTCAGATGACGAGTTCAAGTTTATCTAGCAAGGGGATGATGACGATGTCAAATTCGATGCGGTATAGTATAAGTATGGTGATGCGGGAAGGAATTTACGATTTGTGTTGAAGACAATACAAATCGTGAATTTGTAATATTCAAGAGGTAGTGCAGTTCCAATGTCGTATTGTATGATTAGTGTGGTGACGTTAGAATACGGCGACAATCGTAGTTAGAACATGAGTCATTTTCGTTCGATATATTTGATCAATTGTTTTGAACGACCCTCCAGTCAACTTTCCACCAACAACTGTGTCTGATCAAGAAAAAAAGGGAGTTGTTACCGAGATGTATTTCACCCGTTTAGGGTTAAAAGAGAATTGTTTTGGAGAAGTGGTATGTCGACGTAAAAAGCTTAATGTCTTGGCTGCTGTTGGATGACATCAATTATCGCGACAACTGATGTAATGCTTCGCTATCAAGTGGTTAGAAAAAGAGCTTTTTCTCATTTTCATTCAGTCATACGCTGACACATTGTAAACACTGTTTTTTTGTTGTTGCTGTATTTATATAACGCCACCTATCTTAAAATATTTTAACTCCTGTTGTAAAAAACAAAACAAAACAACTTTTCCACACGTGCGTTTAGACTGTTTACAAATCTTTTCTAACACGTGACAAATGGTTGTTATTTGAATTTAGTCGAGATTATACTGGTTTAGTTTGTAATGTCTTCTCGACGTGGGCATTGTTTCCTAAAAAAAAAATAGTTTGGATTGACACTTTTTTCGGAAATGGTGAAATAGGCTATCCTCAATACGTAGAAATGTTAGAAGATCAAATTATATTTTTTTATTGACAAATCTATGGTTCAGTAAACAGAGTTATTATTGAAGGAAACATCTTAAGGCGTGACTTGTTAATAAGCAAGTGCATTTCTAATTAGCATAACAATCATATATTTTTTGAAAACATACTTCACGTTTTTAACAGAGATATCAAAAATGAATGATGCATCAGATTCAACTTGTTGTTTTTTTTCAATTTAATATGTTCCATAACTACCTTTTCTTAATACTTTCGATTTCAAGATGGTCTCAACTCCACCGTTATAAGAAGGGAAAGATTATGATTTTCATAATATCCTTGTCGATAGCTTTAATTTGATAGGTCACATGACTATCTTCTCGAAACTTTTGATTTTCTGATCGGTGTTGACCCATCCCCATGGCGATGGTGGAAAATATCATTTTTGTAATGTATTCATCAAGCCCTTCATATCAGTACCTCACATGCTTGGATTTGTAAAAAGAAAGACGTTTTTCGTCTCTGGTCGTGACCCCACCCCCACATAAAATAAAAAATGTCATTTTCGTAATGTATTCATCGGGCCTTCATATCAGTACCTCACATGCCTGGCTTTGTATAAAGAACGACGTTTTTCGGCTCTGGTCGTGACCCCATCCCACGACGAGGGTTAAAATTACGATCTTCTTAGTCCACTCGTCGAGACCTTCAATTTAATAGGTCACGTGACCACCTTCTCGAAACATCGATTTTTCTGATGGGCGTGACCCCCACCCCACATAAAATGAAAAACGTCATTTTTGTAATGTATTCATCGAGCCCTTCATATTAATACCTCACATGCCTGGATTTGTAAAAAGGAAGACGTTTTTCGGCTCTGGTCGTGACCCCACCCCATGACGAGGGTTAAAATTACAATCTTCTTAATCCACTCGTCGAGACCTTCAATTTGATAGGTCACGTGACCACCTTCTCGAAACTTTCGATTTTTATGATGGGCGTGACCCCCACCCCCACATAAAATGAAAAAAACGTCATTTCTGTAATGTATTCATCGAGCCCTTCATATTAATACCTCACATGCCTGGATTTGTAAAAAGGAAGACGTTTTTCAGCTCTGGTCATGACCCCATCCCACAACAAGGGTTAAAATTACGATCTTCTTAATCCACTCGTTGAGAACTTCAATTTCATAGGTCACGTGACCACCTTCTCGAAACTTTCGATTTTTATGATGGGTGTGACCCCCACCCCCACATAAAATGAAAAAAACGTCATTTCTATAATGTATTCATCGAGCCCTTCATATTAATACCTCACACGCCTGGATTTGTAAAAAGGAAGACGGTTTTCAGCTCTGGTCGTGACCCCATCCCACGACGAGGGTTAAAAATGATCTTCTTAATCCACTCGTCGAGACCTTCAATTTGCTAGGTCACGTGACCACCTTCTCAAAACTTCGATTTTTATGATGGGCGTGACCCCACCCCACGACGAGGAGAGATAACTTTGTATGATTAAGTTCATGAGAATCAAGCAATCTGATTGGTTAATTAGTGTTAGGAACATGAAGTGATTGGGTGATTACTTATTTCAAGCTCTTCGAGCTTTTGGTTTTTGGTATACATTGCTTTAGCCATTATATCCACGTTATTAAACGATCAGGTGGCAACGAATGTCATGATACCCTCACTATTTTTCATTTGTTTTTTTGTTCCCATCCCAGAAATCCGCACTAGTTTAATTACACTTTACATTCATTTCGTGCCGTAGGTTATGAGAATCAAGCAATCTGATTGGTTAATTAGCTGAGAATCAAGCAATCTGATTGGTTAATTAGCTGAGTTTGGAAAATCCCACTATGGGTATTCCCACACTTACGTCAGAGAAAATCCCCACCTCAAAAGCCGTTTGCAGATTCTGA
Organism: Pictodentalium vernedei; assembly: GCA_031216915.1. Classification (NCBI taxonomy): domain Eukaryota; kingdom Metazoa; phylum Mollusca; class Scaphopoda; order Dentaliida; family Dentaliidae; genus Pictodentalium; species Pictodentalium vernedei. The sequence goes on along the minus strand of CM062295.1, from coordinate 554,984,339 downwards.
GACACTGTCCCAGAATCTGCAAACCTCCTTTTTGATGCTGTCCTAGAAGCCGCAAAACGTTTTTTTGCTCGTGTTCACCAACGATGGATCGATGGTCTGATCTGCGATGGGAACGTCGACAAAAAATTTTAAGTAAAAAAAAAAGTGAAAAATGTACAATTTCATACATTTTTCACTTTTTTGAAAAACGTGTACATTCAACACGTTCGCCAACGGGTATTTGAACGTTTAAAGTGCGATCTAGGAGTCTCAAAATAACAGCGGATTCTGGGACACCCGACATTTTTGTGATCAAGCGTGTGATTTAACACTGAATCCCACGTTGGTAAACGTCCGTGTACGTGTACGGTACATGTACAACGTGTCCTTGAATCCGCAATTATCACCTACTGTCGAGTGTTGATCAAAGAAAACAAACATTTAAATGACTATGTAACTGAATGTAAACTTTTGGACAACTTACCTCACTGCAAAATCCTCACAGCAGTAAAAAATCAAATTGTAATATTAAAAAGAAAAGTGCCTAAGGCTGATGGTATTTACATGAATGGAGAGATACAGGTTAAAAAATTAGTGTTCACAACAGATACAGGAGCCTCAAAAAACCTTAATTTCAGAGAAAGTATTCAATAAAATACCATCAGGAAAATACCTGAATTAATTCAAAGCTCATGTCTGTGAAGTGCAAATGGGAAACCAATTCAAGAGTTGGGAAAAGGCATGTTTGATATACAGTTGGGCACAATGAACATAACAGCAGAAATAATAGTAGCTGAAATCAATGATGAGGCACTGCTCGGAATAGACATATTACAAGAAAAGGAAGGTCCAGCTGACATTATTAAGTAAAGGCACAATAAAATTTAAGAAGCATCATGTGCCATGTGTATAAGTAGGCCTGGAGCCAAGCCACAAAATTCGAGCACCTGATCACTAAGCGATAGAAGGGAATAGTGAATCTATATTAGATGTATTTGTATACAGACCTCTCTATGAAGCTGAACTTTGTGAAGTGTTCCTTGAGGTGACTTCACATTCTTCGGAAACCAGCTCATTAATTATGGCACCATGCATAGTGAATATTAAGAAAAATGCAACTGTGGATTTATTTATTTATTTTATAAGATTTAATGACACTTTATTTACTGGTGCTTAATGCCACATCAGCAGCTGAGGCTATATCGTGGCGAGAAAAATGGAAAGTAAAACGTTATTATCAGTTATGCAGTAAAAAATTGAATAAAAATAGAAAAAACTACAATAGATTTGTAAAATACAGGACTGACTTGAACAACAATGGGTAACGAGATAAGAGAAGTGAATAACTTATAAATCAGCCTGATGAATTGAGACTTGAAGAGTCTAGATTAAAAGAATAAAAACAATTTTAAAATTTATTAAAAAGGTTGATTTCCTTCAGGAACGACAGAACATTACGAGGATTTGTACTGTAAAATAGGTCTCTAAAAGACACAACATTAAAATACTGTCGTCCAACAAGATTAAAAGTAGTACAATGTAAAGGAATTTACTCCACTGACAGCACCTGCTGGCAGGGAACACACTCTGGCCGCAGATTACTCTCTAACAAAAAGGAATGTGTTAGTCTTGTATGACCAATATGACAGTGTGTCAAAACTGCATGATCCTTCCTACAAAGCTTACTAGATGGGTAGTGATCAAAATATTTGGTCGGAGGCCATGGAGCTTGTTATTTGTCGCTCCATCCTAGTCTGACTGCCGCACCCATCTGATGTAGTTATTAATATGTGGTTTGAAATCACTGAATGGCATGTTAAAATCTGTGAGACGCTTGGTTAAAGCTTGTTTTCCTGCACTGTCTGCTCTGGTGTTACCGGAGATACCTACATGTCCAGGTAACCAGCAAAACACGATATCATACTGGTCAGACATGAGAGTATTCAACTTCTCACAAAGTTCCAAAATGGGAGGGTTCTTTAACTTGGGGTTGGGTAAAGCAAGCAAAGAGGAAAAAGAGTTGGAAACGATGATCGACTTCTTTTCCTGTATATTCCTGATGTGTTCAAGCACTAGTTACAATGCTTTTACTTCAGCTGTGAAAATAGAACTGTTATTGGGTATTCTGATTGAGGTGACCTGATCACCAGCAACAACATCTGATGATACTTTGTCACCATCTTTTGATCCATCTGTATAGATCCTTGCATATGCACTGTACTTTGACTTAATTTCAGCATATTTCTGCTTAAACTGCAGAGAATTTGTTGCAGACTTTTTAGTAGAAGCTAGTTCCAAAATAACTGCTGGCTTTTTGAGATGCCAAGGAGGAGTTTGTGGTTCACGGTTCTCTTTTATTGTGTCTGGTTCAATTTTGGCAGACTCATGGTTTAATTCTAATTCCCAATAGAGAGATATATTTCTGGTGATGGTTAAAAACTTCTGCCAGCTGCCCAACATCGTAACTCAACACTGCAGCACAAGCAGGGTTAAATTGGTTGAAGACATGCTCACCATGGATGTACAGTACTCCTTAGTACACAGCATCATCATGCTCCCCTGTGGAGAATTGGGGTTAAATGCTAGGACACAATGCAACACAACAAATCGATCAGATGGTCACCCATCTAAGGACTAACCAGGCTCGATGTTGCTTAACTTTGGTGATCTGATGAGAACCGGTTACCGCAATGCCACTGTGCCCCGCAACTGTAGAAGTAAGAGTAATGAACCCTTATCCAACTGAAACCGAGTCAATCAAGAAAGTCATTGGAAGAAGCGAAGCCTACATTAGCACAGCTGAAGTGATTAAATGTGAAAACCTTGATGACAAAAATAACATTGCTTACATGAGGAGAATACAATGCTAACACACACAGTGAACAGGAAATGTAAACTTCAACACCGAATGTGCAGATGTAAGAAGAATTGAAAATAAAAAGAAACCCTATATATTTGATCTGCCAGAACACCTCAAGGAAATGTTTGATTGTTCATCAGCCAGCTTGTCTTGTAATGAACTGATTGAACTCTCCGCAATCCTTAATAAATACCAGGATGTATTTTCAAAAAATGAATCTGTCTTGGGATGTACAAATTTAATTGAACATGTATTTGACACTGGTAATGTCAAACCATTAATTCAACCTTCCAAAAGGGTACCTATGGCACATACAGAGGAAGAAAGGAAAATGATTTGAACAGCTAGAAAGGCAAGGAACAATTAGAAAGTCCAACTCACCATGGGAGATGCCTTTCCCTTACCTGGAATACAAGATTGCTGGAACACAGTTTCGGGATCTGTTCTATTGTCAACTTTAAACTCAACATCGAGATATCATCAAGTGCCTGTTAAGAAGGAAGATATATGCAAGACCGCCTTTACTACCCGCTTTGGCCTTTATGAGTATACAATGATGCCTTTCGGAATGTCAATTAGCTGTTCGACATTTCAACGCTTGATGGAGATAGCCCTTCACGACTTACAATGGTAGACACTACTTGTATATATTGATGACATCATATGTCTTGGGAGAAACTTTGAAGAACATATAGAAAAACTAAAAGAAATTCTCAACAGGATAAGAAAAGCTGGGCTTAAATTTAAACCTGAAAAGAGTCATTTTATGCAGACTGAAATAACTTTTCTTGGGCAGAGACGGTGTGAAACCAAATCCAGATAATGTACAAAAATTAATGGTTTGGTGTAGACATAAAAATGTACACCAAGTACGACAGTTTTTAGGAATGGGTTCCTACTATAGAAGATTTATCAAAAACTTTGCAGTTATCTCCCACCCACTTGTGGATTTAACAAAAAAGAACAGAAAATTTAAATGTACTGTCGACTGCCAAAACTCATTTAATAAGCTAAAGCAATTGCCAAGTAGTTCCTCCATTATGGCATACCTGAGGGATAAAGAGGAATACATCATAGACACAGATGCTTCCAAAATCAGCACTGCAGCTGTTCTTGGTCAGAAACAAGACATCGAGAATGTGTCATTGCCTATGGTAGCAGAGCTCTAAATACAGCAGAAAAGAACTTCTGTATTACAGAAAAAGAATTGTTGGCAGTCCGAAATTTTGTAGAACACTACAGACAATACCTGTTGGGGAGGTGCTTCCTAATAAGGACTGAGCATCAGGCAATTATTTGGATCTTCAGCTTTAAGGAACCTAAAAGTAGTGTAACAGAGTCAACATGGACTAGCCATTTGGAAGGGTTAGGCGAGTTTTGCTTAACTGCACATATTTTATTATTTTAGAAGTAGCGCTCGTAAAGTTAAACCACAAGATGGGAAAGTTATTAAAAACTTATTAAAACTAAAAACAAGTTTAAACTGCTTATGGCAGGGAGAGTTTATCTATCATATGTGATGTTGATATATGTTCCACACGAACAAGGAAGTATTTAAACAGAGCTGATGAAATTCGGAAGTGTCAATACCGCCTGACGCCAGTAAACGGATGCCTGCATCCTCTTCAAACTTAAAGTCTAAGTAACAGAAGATATACGCCCTGAAGGACATGGGACTGGTCGCAACAGTCAATATCCTGTTACTCAGGATGTTGGCTGAAAGACACGTTTCATGCTATGTCCGTCATTCATATTATTGTGAAATACTGTGTGGGCAGTTGGTACAGCTCAACACAGAAGTAAGGTAACATCATTTAAACACCCATATGATGTTCCTGTGGTTGGCAGTTTCTGTACAGGACATTTCAGAAACTCTCATCCCACGCTGTCGAATTTGTGACGCACATGATTGACGTCATAGACAAAGTTCACAGTAGGTGTGGGCTGGTTGTTTGTGATATAAGTCGATGTTCGCCACAGTTTCGACAGTGCGTTTTCAACCGGGCACCCAAGTGGATCTTCGACACCAAATACTTGCAGTAGCACTTAGACCTTGATGAGAGATTGAGAGAGAGCGCACTAGAACCTATTATTCTTGACTTATTAAAATATACTATACCAGCCATTTTACGAGTTGCCTTGACTGAAGCTGAAAAAGAACCTGCAGAAACCTGAAGCGACGTGCAGCACTTGGAGGAGAGATCGGGACAGCAAGCTGGGCGAAACCCTAATGGAGAGGAGTCCCTCCACAGTTCCAGGTGATCACAGAAATAAAGAAACCGTTACTACTTTGGTGGGGAGTCACGGCCCTATCGAAGGAGGTTTTGAGTATTAGCCCTCGCGTGTCCGGTGGCCTGGTATAACAACGGCCAGACCCGCTCTCCATTTGAAGGTGACCTCACGTTCCATAGTGTCACAGTAGGGTAGCACGGTGGATAGAAATACTGTCTGATTACAACTTTATGCTCGAGCACAGACGAGGAGGATCGTATTTGAATGTCGACATGATATCTAGATGTGAAAATCCCATGGATTGCAAATGTCAGGAAAAAGACAGTTTGGAACCCCTCAAGTGTGGTCCCTGCAATAAATGTAAAAGAAGACCAGCAGAAATGATAGGCTCTTTGCAAAAGCTCCTGGACAAAGAGACCATGGCAGCAAACTCGGCTGAGAATGAGCAGCAAGGGAAATCCACTTTGAGAAAAGTTGAGACCCGATCCTCCTCAAATCATGATAAACCACAAGTAGACACTCAGTCTGGTGTTTGTTTTGCACCTTGGACAGGTAGCTACCCAAAATTGAGACTACAGAAACCCTAAAAGGAAGGCCCAGATATTGGGGTGGTTTTAGTCTGGATAAAAAGTAACAAACAACCTATCTGGAATGAAATTGTTGGGTCAAGTGCTGCTATCAAATACTACTGGCATATCCGGGCAATATTAATTATGCTCGAGGGGGCTGTAACGACCAGTAGTGTAATAATCAACCAATATTTAAGGACGCATCTCCTGCATGTTGTCTTAAATTATAATATATACTACTGCCCCGACGGATCACTAAAGGACTGCCACACACCCATCTCCCGCTTTACGCATCTACCTTTATGGGGGGGGGGGGGGGGGTGGAGGGGGCTATTTTATCATTGACATTATATGTTTTTTAGTTAACTTTTACCAGGTGTAAAGGAACATTGATCTCATTGGCTGGTAAAGACGTGTTAATTCTATTAGTTCTGGGTGAGGCATTGTTTTTTACTTTCTATGTGGCAAATCTCAATCCAGTGATATTCATTTATCTCACTAGGCCTGGTAGTGATAGCTGAACTAGTACTAGTAGTGGTGGGTGTACTAAGACTACTAGTAGTAGTGGTAGTTGTGGCAGCAGTATTAGTACTACAACTACTGATAGTAGTTGTACTAATATTGTTAATGATACTTGTATGAGTACTGCAAGTGTACTAGTACTGTTAGTTGTACTAGTACTAGTACCGACAGTGACACTAGTGCTAGCACTCGTATTCGTAGTGGTACTAGTACTAGTAGTGGTAGGTGTACTAGTACTAGTACTACTGTCAGTGGTAGAAGTACTAGTACAGTTAGTGGCACTAGTACTATAGTGATAGGTGTACTAGTACTACTGTTAGTGGTACTAGGACTGGTAGTGCTATTAGTAGTTCTACTAGCACTGATAGTGTAACTAGTACTACTGCTATTAGTAGTAGTTGTAATAGAACTGCTACTGGTAGCGGTATTTGTACTCGTACTAGTTCCAATAGTAGTAGCAGTAGTTGTGTGTAGTAGTAGTAGTTGTTGTACATAGTACTAGTAGATAGTACTAGAGGGTAATACTAGGGGATAGTACTGGGTTGATAGTACTCGTGAATAGTACTACTGTATAATACATGTGAATAGTACTGTAGATATTACTAGGGGATAGTACTAGTGAATAGTGCTGGTGGCTAGTGGATAGTACTGGCGGATAGTAGTAGATTGTTGTAAGAGTAGTAGACTGTAGTAGAAGTATTAGTAGTAGCAGTATATTTTAGTAGATAGTAGTAGATACTAGATAATAGAGAGTAGATAGTAAGTAGCAGTAGTAGTAGTAGTAGTAGTAGTAGTAGTGTTAGTAGTAGTAGTTAGTAGTAGTAGTAGTAGTAGAAGATAGTAGTGTTAGTAGCAGTAGTAGTAGTAGTAGTAGTAGTAGTAGCCCAAGCAAAGTGCATCACTGTATTATCATTTGAAATGCACAAAGTGTGGTATATTCTGTCCATATATTTATCAGAATTGTCTTTAAAATACATTTGTGTGCAAATGTATAATGTAATCACGGAATCCGCCTGCCCTACGTCTACTCCTGACAACTCTATTCCAACTGAAAGAGCACCAACACACACGCCTTCTACAGCTACCACATCAGTGCAATGTGCTAAAATTTCAGAAGATACGATTTCACACAAGGAAGTAATCCAAATGCATCGGGCTCAGTTAACATCAGTGCAACATCGGCACGTGTCAACCAAGGCACAACACCAAAAGTTGTGAATCTCACATCAACTCCGTTGACCATAGATCAGCAACCAGCTCCCCCAACCGCAACAGTCCAACATACTGCAACATAAGAACCATCTTTCGTTATGCCTTTGAACCTATCCAGCCAAAATAGCCTGCAAGCGAAATGGCAGATCAAGATGAACCCATGGATCTCCGCGTGATTAAACTTGTCAACGAACAGGCATCAGTGTGAAATGCCTCTGTTACCTTGCACTGATAACGATGATACCAGATCTGAAATAAGTACTTTTTCATACGTGAGTGACAGCAGCCATGACAGTCTTGAGTCTTTTGACACAGCGCCCAATATATAAATACTTCCAATGCCATGCCACCTGTAACAAAAAAAAACATTCTTCTGGAGTTAAATGTGAATTACATCCAGCTATTGCAGAGACAATGGGCGATTTTGTTTCTTCAGTAGGCATGATGTCCCAAGCCTTTGTGTTCAATGCCAATCAATTTACTGCAATTCTGGCCAGCACAGCAGAGATGAAGAAAACAGTGGCCACGTTTGCATCGAAGATGCCCGAGTACGTCACGGAGATGAAAATGTTGAATGAAAGACTGTCCGAAAACGCAAAAGCCATGAGAGACCTTGAGGTATCGCTGCAGAACAGAAATAGAGAACATCATATCACTCTCAGACAACTCAACAAAACCTACACAATGTTGACAAAGAAAACCATCGTGTCACGGCACCTCTTCGAAATGTCTGCCAGAGCCGCCGCGAAAGGAAGGGACATCGTGGCTACGAAAAAGAGAACAGAGAAGCCATACAGTCAGAGAAAACACTTCCATCACTAACTTTCAGGGTCAAATTACAATTCATCGAATTCTTCAGTTAGGCTGTATAATTGCCACATTTCTTCTTATTCAACTGGCGTGCAGATCAATTGCCATCTATTTTACACTTCTCAGAACACGCTCGACAGAGGGTAATGTAAAACAGTGACAAGATCATCAAGTTCCGATTTACTCAAATTTTAAATTTTATGAAACGACGAAGCATTGTTTACATGGAAAATCCCGTTTAGGAAGATCATTTCAAATTGGTTACATTTTTCAACTGCACTAGATCTTGCTACGTCAAGCCCCACTTCAGAGTTGAATTATGCAATTAAAACAAAATGTCTTGTGATAACACACCTGTCAATAATTCCTAAGAATCATTCCAAACACGCGTTGATATATCTCCATCGTCGAAAACACTGTGAATGAGTCAGTTCGTTGTGTTTTATCACGGAAAAACATTGAATATATTCGATTCTACATGCGGCAATTTCATTCCAATTTGTCTTTTGAGTTGTGCGCAGTGCAACGTTCTCCTTGACCCGTTTTTTGGAAACAGCCCAAGCAAAGTGCATCACTGTATTATCATTTGAAATGCACAAAGTGTGGTATATTCTGTCCAAATATTTATCAGAATTGCCTTTAAAATGCATTTGTGTGCAAATGTATAATGTAATGCGTTGCTGAACGCTTTGTATACTGGGAACTTTGCGTTCCGTAGAAACGTCGGGTTGGAGATTTAATGACGTAATCCAACAAAAATTGTTGGAAAATCCAAGTTATAAAAAGCCCACGCAGACGACGTTCGACGTTTTTTTATGCCAGGTTATTCCTAGTGCAAGCAACTTAAAAACAACCGCAGAATGTTTCATCATAGAATCGACACTAGCAAGTTGAAAGGTGCTTATACAAGCCTTTGCATAACATTGGTTATTCACAGTAACTGATCATGGTTTACAGCTAAGTTGACTCTTCGGAAACTGAAAAGAACAATGTTTCACAGAGTCAGACTGAAGCCTGTCAAGCGTAACGACTGGGGAGCGCAGTTGCGCAGTTGCGCAGTGGTAGACTTGGACTTCTATGCTAGAGGTCCCGACTACGATTTACATCCGGGACGACCCGCGTTGTGTCCTTGGGCAAGACACTTTATCCCGGTTTCCTACATGGGGGCACGATGACGCCGTGTACTAAGGGGTACTGCACGTCGATAGTGCACGTCTTCAACCGCTGTAACCCTGCTTGAGCGGAGCTTGAGCAGAGTTAGAATGTTGAAGAGTTGACAGTTGCTCCTCGTTGCTCGGTGGTTCTCTCCGGATACTCCGGCTTCCTCCACCCGTAAAACTGTCACGGCCACGGTTAGCCACTGTGCATAAGTATGTGACCTTAAACCCCGATAAATAAATAAATATGTGAACATTGAATTTGAAATGGGTTGTCCGAATCAATGTATATAGAATGAGTTAATTCTAAATTTAAAATTATTAACTCTTGTTGTGAAATTTTGTTAAGTACTAGCAATAATTTTTACATAAAATACCCATTCAATATGTACCCCTATTCCAGTTTACTTCGTTTTTGCAACGTACAGTATTTTCATGTATTGCATATTTCACAATGTTTACAGTACAGTACTATCATCTCCCGGCAAAAATATTTCATCTACTTGTATTAATTAATTCTTGCACCGTCATGACACACAACCGTATTCCAGTTATCCATTGGTTCACTATAACTTATGTGACTTATGTGCAAACAGTTTGTATGTTGCCAAAGTTTAAATGTTTATATTTATTCCGTTTCAGCTCACAGAACGTTAGAATTTCCAGGCACGTCTTGCAATGTTTCAAGCTATTTCTGGAAATACTAGTCGCGTGAGTTGCTGTCCTTGAACCATAAACGCTCGCGACATTCCAATGGTTATTACGTCACGTTAACTCTCTGTGTACTATCGTTCTGTTACAACTATGTTTCTCTTTGGATTTTACTTATATTCTAACATTTAAACCAAAATCTAAATTATAATTAAATACCTTATCAATGTTTTTATGGGATAAATTTCAACCTGCAAGTTCCGGGCGCGGAGTTTGGAATACTTTTTTCTTTTTTATATCAATACAGCTTACAGTTTGTTCATTACTAAGAATACGTTTTACGAGGTTAGATTGTGAGTTCCGTTCCTATATAAGGCAGTGACGCCACAATTTAACGTCTGAAAGCATCTTCTGAAATCCTAGAAATAACCGCACCACACTTTCAGGTATATACCCCCTTTCCCTGGCGTGGGGCTTGGGTCAGTACCATCATGAAGTTATCTTAGTATACTATATCATCAGTTATTACTATATTAGGCCCGCATCTGTATTCAAGGCAGCGTAACGAAATTTATAAGTTTTTTAGTGTCCGTTTTTGGACTTTGTGTAGCAGTGCAATGCCAACACTAATTAAATTACACATCTATTTCAGACAACCTAGAACGTCGTAATGCTGTCGCTAAATTATCTGTTAACGCTTTACAGTTTACCAATAGAAGATTCCTAATGTTTGCAAATACTTTCCGCCTTGAATACAGATTCAGTCCAACTTAGGGAAACGTTTTGGCTGCTTATGTCTAAATTATTTCGGGCCAATTCAGTGAGAGCTTCACGCAGTTAACCCTCTATTTTCTGATTCGGTTCATGGCAAATTGACATCGTTCAGAGATATCTATCCATTCCGAAGGGGCGTAATGCCTCAAGTGTTTGAATAAATGTTCCTGAATAATGAATTTCTAAAACTTTTGTTGATTGTGTCAACACTTACAATAGTATTTTTAGGCTATTTCAAATGATGCAATATCATAATAAATTTCACAGTGTTGATTCAATCAATTACATTTTACCCCTTTATCCACGTATGCTATTTAAGTGTTGCTTATTCTTAGTGGTGTAATATCACAGCGAATAAGCAACCTCCCGTGTGAGAGTTATTTTAACCCTTTATGTACCCTGTCCCATTGTCCCTGTGTATTGTGTATCTCTGTCTAATGATAATATGTGGTGTGGCCACAGATGAAGAATGCAGATTAAAGAATTTAACCGATTTGAATCGTATTTATCTATTAAAGAATGACCCTTTATTTTATGGCATTCTCCCTGGTGAGTGAAAACCTAAACCCATGTCCTGTCAGTCTTCTACAGGGGTTTTAGCACACTGCATGCTGCTTTTTGGTAATGGTGTCAGTTAATTTATAGCAGCTCTTGGTGGATTACTGTCCCCAGTCCATAGGGAGTCTTAAGTCATGTTTGTCGGTAATTATCCTGGGTAAAGGCCTTGTTCGCCACACTCTCAATAATTTAGTGGTCAATTAAATACTGGCACATTCCAATTTTGCCCCTTTCAATTTTCCTGTCACTTAGTGGGGCATAAATTGTAAGACATTTACTATAATTTTGCTTTGCTAAGTGATTGAAAAGTGTCATGGTTACTTGATGCTGGGTCTTCTGTTCAATACAGTTAAATTTTGATGTTAACTCCACAACCCCGCTTCATTTTTAACTCGATTATAAGCTGGTCATTCCAGCATGAGTTAAATTGAGGTCATTGTACTATGTAATCAATTTTAGCATAGGAGATAGATGCCATGTATTCAAGTGAAATAGGTAATATAGTTAGGAAGTAGTGAAACAAGTGAGTAGTAATGGTACAAGTCCTTAATGGTTCAAGGCTGTAATGTTGGAAAAACACTATAGTATTGGGCGATTGTTGTATAGTATCCATAACTATCTTCAGACAGATATCTTCAAATAAGTATCCTATAAAAGAAGGCATCCTTCAATAGTACAATACCATAGGTATCCTCAAATATCGAGATGAGACTAGGAGGGGTGGTAAATTAGACCTTATTGAGGGCTTTTCTCATGACCCTCATGGCCTCATACGACAAAAAAGAGATTATCCAAAAGGTATCCTCAAAAGATATCCTCAAATGATATATTGCGATGTCATAGGTATCCTCAAATACAGAAATAAGGATAACAGTCGTATGTGGAGTCACTCGATCAAGCAATTTCTCTATAGCTCATTTGTTCGATCTGCTTCGGGTCGTTCGAGCAATACATGTTTTGGTTACTGCTCGATTGTCTTTTGGGCTTGGGAATCATGGAGGTCTTCGTTGTACACAAGGGAGATAACTCTGTACAGTTAGGTACAAATTATGGGAAATCATGTAATCTGATTGGTTAGTTAGATGCAGTAAAGTGAACTGATTGGTTGATCTGAATAAATGAAACAAGAACAAAGGTACTTGGAATATGGTTTGAACTAGCCGCAACAGGACAGAAAAGCTAAAACAGTAACAAAACTGTTCCAACTGATAGGCTATTCTACTCTACTGGAGTATACTCCCATTAATATTTATTTATTTATTGTGCTTAACGCCACATCAGCAGCTAAGGCTATATCGTGGCGAGAAAACTACATAAACAACAAGTGTCAAGTATGAATTAAAATTAATTGAATAAAATATGAAATAATCTCAACAAAACCTAAAATCAAGAGCGGTCGAAACAGTAACAACTAAGGTTATAAAAAATAGAATACTTATAAAATCAACCTGGTGACATTTAGACTTGTGGAGTCTACGTTAAAAGAATGAAAACAATTTTAAAATTTATTAAAAAGGTTGATTTCTTTCAAAAATGAGATTATTTTATGTGGGCTCGTATGGTAAAATAAATCTCTTAGAGATTGAACTGTAAAATACTGCCCTCTGACAAGATTAAAACCAGTACAATATAAAAGAATGTGCTCCACTGACAACACCTGCTGGCAGGTAACACACTCTGGTCGCACAGTACCCTCCGACAAAAAGGAATGTGTTAGTCGTGTATGACCAATATGACATCGCGTCAAAACTGCAAGATCCTTTCTACAAAGGTTACTAGACGGGTAGTGGTCTGAAATAGCTAGTCGGAAGCGATGAAGCTTATTATTTGTCGCTCCATCCCAATCCGCCTGCCACATAGATTTGATGTAACTACTGAAGTGAGGCTTAAAATCACTGAACGGAATCTTAAAATAAGTGAGAGGCTTGGTTAAAGCTTGTTTTGCTGCACTGTCTGCTCTGGTGTTACCAGCGATACCTACATGTCCGGGTAAACAGCAAAACACGATATCATATTGGTCAGACATGAGAGTTGTTAACTACTCACGAAGTTCCAAAACGAGAGGGTTCCCATTGATTCGAACGTACCCCCATACCACAACGTCCTACTCTTATAAACCTCAAATGGGGCTTCGCCAAGTCCGTTTCGGTAGTTTTGGGTATTTTGGAGAGATTTTAGGGCTCTTTGTGGTAATTCTACGAAGTAAAGGAACCGGGAAATTACTCTTTTTCAATCGAACACTTCCTCCGAACATACCCATGTGCTACGTACCCCAAAATGACGTCTACAACACGCGCTGCGCATGCGCACTAACACCATATATCACTAGGTAATGGCGTCACAACATGGCCGTTCATGCGGGTTTTCATGACCACACATGACGTAACTAGGTCACGTGACGCGACGTCACACTTCCGTGGTTATCCGCGGGGTCATCCAAATAAGGGAAGAAAACCACACTACATACCACTGAGATTCCAGTAAAACTGGTTATTTCAGTTTAGAACTAGTGAACATAAAACTGGTAGGGCCTACTAGTAAAGAAATATTATAATACTAAGCTGGTCAGTCCGGCTAAAAATATGAAGGTGTGAAGCTGGCCATTCTATGTATATAGAACTGGTTCTGTAAAATCCAGTCAATAAGTCATTTTCTGGTGATACTGGTAATTCCAGTACTTGTAAATAATAGTTAAGCTGGTGATTCCAGCAACCTTATTGGAAAAATAATTGAAACTGGTTTGTACAGTCGGGATGCTTGCATACTGTTGTCAACAACTTATTCGTTTTAAATCAAACTTGAAGTTGAAATTATTGCTCACACATGCAAAGAAAAAAATAATGTACGTGGAAGAAAAATAAAAATTATTTATTGGTTCAATCATCAGTGTCATTCCAATTCCTTTCAGATTTAATCATCCTTTATGATACAACTGAATCTCTTGCGGCTACCCCTGCATAATCCAGTCAGATACCCCATATTATTGGTGTAGAGGGTTACCCACAATAGCATTTCCATACAGTTACAATAGCTTATGATTCCTTCCAAGAATAAGCTCGTCGAGCGCGTTCCAATAAGGTGCGATAACTATGTTTTTGCGGCAAAAAATGTTAATTTTTTCAGTTATTCAACACATTGCATCAAACGTCGTCTGTTATTGGCCTTAGTGTTAAAGCACTTTGCGTACATATTCCCTATAACAAGCAGCTAATTATTATTAATTATTCATGGAAAGTGACACCTACGACAATCGACTGAAATAACAAACCAAACACTTTGAAGCACTGAAAGACTACTTTTATTTATATGGCCTGCATCGTCATCTCAGCCTCACAAAAAAACCCTGAGAACTCCTTAGCAATGTGTTTAATCAGTTCCACAAAATATTTCATTCTGAACTTAATCGCAACCCATTTCTGGATGTAGCATTTGTGAGATATGGCGGCTACAAGTTCCTAACGAGATGAATGGAATTGGATTTTCTATTTTATAATGTATATGCACTAAATGTAAGTACCGAAAAATAAATGTTTACAAAAGTTATGTTAACGAGGATACACTGAAAGTATCTGTTGCGAGCCTGGTACATGTATGTGCATTGAATGTGCATGCATTTCCACCAGTGTACTTAACCTAAACGTTTGTAAGCAAAACAATTAATATAATAATGTATCTTACCTCCTGCAAGTATCTGGGAATTGCATTGGTTCAAAGACGTCACATGCAGACTGCATATAAAACCATATACTGCCTGTCAACATCAATATACGCTGACAGCTACGGGTAATCTCCCCTTTGTTCATTGATTATTCAAAATGGCGACACCCGATAAACGCTTCAAGTTGAAAGATTGAGTGTTGGAAGCCCATATTTGGCCTCAAGTGCAGGTTAGGCAACTTAAAAGGCTTCATATTCTGTGGATGTGTATCATGTTACCTTCGAAATGAAACTGTTTGGTATGTATGAATTTGCCTTGTTACAATTTATGGGAGAGTGCCTGTAGGCACTTTCCCATAAATTGTAACAAGGCAAAGACAGGTGAACACATTGTGAGAATTCTCTAATTTAATTTTGGTCGCTGTTGTTATTAGTTCTGTGCATCGATGCAGCAGTCAGAAAGATATATTCTGTTAAGCGAAGCTCGAGTCCAATATGGAATTAACTGACTGCATATATACCATATTAGGCCACCAACAAACTGTGTAACTTCGCTCGAGTCCAATATGGAATTAACTGACACCATATATACCATATTAGGCCACCAACAAACTGTGTAACTAATAATATTCATAAGACATCTTTTACCCGGCGACTCCAGAAGGAAGTAAAACCAAGTATTGAAAGTATAAATGTTGCTACCAAAAATAGACTAGACGAAATCATAGCATAGACTTCTGACAGCCAGTACGTAAGTAGAAATGTCTGTCGATCGAAGAAACGATACAGGTGTGTGTGACGTTGTGATGTGGGGTGGTGGTAGAGCGGCTGAGATAATATATATATGGTTTTGTCGAGGTATATGAAATGAATGCAGGGACCTGGTGTAACTTTAAACAGAATGCTGTAGAAGCTGCCCCATGGAGTTTATTGATAATTGTTAAATCAACAGGGATAGGGTCGTTTGTAGCTTATAAAGCATCGGAATGACGGGAAATATCTCTCCACCTTGCACGACGAGCCGCCGATCCATGGAAAAAAAACTGAAAAAAGATCATTTTTGATCTCCAAAAATTACTAATAACATTCACGTGTTGTATTGAAATTAGCCAGTAATATCCACTATCATATATACTGAGTCAAAAAAGAAAGTATAACAAACTTTGAGAAGCTATTTTTTTAGTATTATCGATTTGAATCCCAAACAAATTATTGTAAATTCATATTTCGAGTCTAGCTGTATGAATTTCCATAATTTCATGTTCTTACTGTTGTCAGCATCATGGCAGGACGTCGCAATTCAGACATGGGGTGAAATGAAAAGTTCACAAATGCAGTCAATATCGTGTATGCCCACCGTTTGCCTCTTGGATGGCAACACAACGACGGCGCATGGACCTGATAAGTCTCTGGATGTCACCCTGTGGTATTGCGTTCCACTCCTGCCTTAGAACATTACGTAAATCGCCTAACGTCTGAAGATCACGAAGTCGTACCCGACGGTCCAATTGATCCCAAAAATGCTCGATTGGCGACAAATCTGGCGAAAGTGGGGGTCAGGGAAGAAGTTCGATGCTCTGCTCCTCAAGACAGTCACGACAGATACGTGACATCGGACACTGTTTTGCTGGAATAACTGCAATCCGACGTTAGCGTTGAACAACGGGACAACAACAGCGTTAAGAATTTCGTCCCCATATCGCTGTCCATTCAGATTACCATCGATGAAGATTAACTGTGTTTGATGGTGCAAGGAAATTCCTGCCCAAACCATTACACTCCCCCCTTTCGAAATGGTCGCATTCCCGCACGCAAGCATCAGAAAACCGTTCTCCTCGACGGCGATGCACTCTTGCCCTACCATCAGCGCGCCGTAGACGAAATCGTGATTCATCACTAAAAAGGACAGTGCTCCAACACTGCTGAGTCCAGCGAACACGCTGATGTACCCATTCCACTCTGACGGTACGATGACGTTGGGTAAGGATTGGTCTGTGGTATGGACGCCTATTTCAGATGCCGTGTTCAGCGATTCTGTTGCGGACAGTTTGCGCACTGATTCTATTGTTAGTTCTACCAGGAGTAATGGTTGCTGTCCTCGTCGCCGGAAGGAAGCGATCCTGCAAGGAAGACGTTCTGATGTGTCGGTTTTGTGCAGGGGTCGTAACTCTTGGTTGACCTGAACGCGGTCGGTCGGCAGTAGATCCAGTGGTTCTATATCTTCCAATGAGGCAGTAAATAGTGGCCACAGTGACTCCGAACTCAGCAGCCAGCTCATCTGGAGGTATCCCAGCCTCATGCATACGAATGACACGCAACCTCTGATTTTCGGTTTACCTTGGCATTCTTTAAAATGTCGGAAGACAAAAACTAGCGCGTTTTCCCAATAACCCAGGCTCTCTAGCACAACATAACACAAAGAAAATCGTTCAATTCTCGGGTAGTACGTGCTATTTTGAAATTCGTAGCAAAATTGTATACGGTTGGGTGGACAACAACAACATGTAACTAAACTCTTTGCACGACTTCTCGTCCACAAACATGCAGCATTAGAACTATTATATTTCATCCTTTATGCTATGTTTTCACATTTGTTTCTATTATACTTTCTTTTTTGACTCAGTATATAAACAAACTAACACGGCGTTCTATCAGTCTGAGTTGTCATATTCCGTCGTTTGGACGGGACCAAGTCGCGAAATCAAACACGATGACTGTGGCATATTGTTTGATCCGGCTGATCTTGTCGTGTGAACGAGACGGACTATGGCAACTGAGATCAATTGATGTTGTAATAATCTACGTAATATACAATTTGGAACTTATGTGTGTGACCGGTGTAGTTATCGCCCATGTTTGTGTCTGAGGTAGTCAGTGTGGTTGAGATCAGAGCAGTGCATGCCACCAAGTATGTTAACCATTTACCTAACATGAAAAGCAGACGAAAATTGCAAACAAAATTATTGAATTTCTAAATTTTTTTCATTTTCTGCGTCAAAAACATAGCTTATGGGAGAGCTCGTTCCAACGAGGAATCATAAGTTATGTTTTTGACCACAAAAAAAATGAAAAAATACTGAAAATTGAATGGCATTTTTCGTGCATAGTGCACGGTTTTGATGCTACGTTGGGTAAAGGGTTAAGCAATCAAATCATCAACTTCCCGGAAATGATGGTAATCGAACTGTCATCTGTGAACTGGTTGGTTATAAGGAAGAATTATTAATGAGAGGAATAATATACATTTTCGCTGTAGATAAAAATATGCCTTCGTCCTATGTGCCTTTTGTATCAAGTAGGTAGGAGACACACTGAGCTTTGTGAAAAAGATTGAATTGCTTAAATTCCCCAAGTTGCACTTTGGGAATAATTAGCTGTCCAAAGTTTTGTTATATGCAAAGGGTTAATATGGCTTTTTAAATACAGTACGTGGATAGTGTATTATCACTAAATCACCCGCGGAGTGGAGATTCCACCTGAGCAATAATTGCAAATTTGTTGCAAAGCATAACCAGCACTAGCAAAGTTTCAGCCAATGGACCTCCGGGTTTAACCTGGAGGTCCATTGGCTGAAACATTGCTTGTGTTTTGTTGATATGTACGAAATTTGAAAGTTATAACTTGGGTGATAACTCCACTCCACGGGTGATTTAGTTACAATCCACTCTCCACGTACTGTAGATAAAACAGCTAGTTCGTTTCTTTAATACATAGTAAATATAGAGAAGTCAATTATGGGTGCCACTGGACGTGTAGTATATATTTTCAGTACCCCACGGTTTCACTGTGAAGGGGACTTATGGATTGCACTCTGTCTGTCTGTCTGTCTGTCTGTCTGTCTGTCTGTCTGTCTGTCTGTCTGTCTGTCTGTCTGTCTCCAACTGTATCTCCGAGATGGTTGAATGCTGGCGTTTCAAATTTTCAACATTAATCATACATTATGGAAAGATGATGCATCACTTTTTTTAAAAACAAATTCAAGATGGCTGAGAGGCGGCCATTTTTGGTGCGAACTGCATATAATTAGTTTTCTGCGACAACTAACAACTTCTAAACGACCTTCCAGTTTCAGTAATTTTTGGTATGAAGGTGTAGCAACATGAGATAAATAACATATCATAGGGTTTTTCTCCTCCACAAATTATGCAAATTAGACGAACTTTAGCTTTTTTCAGCCATTTTGTATATATTATGTTGGTGTGTCCTGTTACCACCTGTATCTCACAGACACTTTGATGATTTTGTTTCAAATTTTCAGCAATAATCAGACATTATGTAAAAATGATGCACGTGAATTTTTTTTAACAAAAATCAAAACGTCCGACTGGCGGCCATTTTTGTTTGAAATTTCGTGTAATTAGTTTTCTGTCTAGAACTTCTAAACGACATTCCCGATTTCAATACTTTTTATTTTGGTATACAGGATTAACAATTTGTGCTGTTTGTTGGAAAATAAATGTAGTTCTAGATAATTGCACGTTATTCACCCTTGTATTGATTGCTCGCGTCAAAGGTAAATTTCCATAACGGTATATAATAAACAGATCATTATGACATTAAAGTGATCTAGTCTGTCGCAATCCGTCTCATTGACGAGGTCAGATCGCCTTTGGCGGAGAGTGTAATCCGGCTGTGGTTCATAGAGATTATTATGACAGTAATATTCGTCGAGTTGAGAGGTCAGATCCCTTTGGTCGCGAGTGTGATCTGACCTCGTCAGTTCGACGAAATACGACAAACCAGATCTCTTCACTGTCATAATAATCTCTGTCAACCACAGCCGGAGTACACTCGCCGCCAAAGGCGATCTGACCTCGTCAATGATAGACCAATACATCACCTTAGTCCCTGACTTCATGGTAGACAGTTGGTCGAATCAGACTCGGTTTAATCTATCGGGTGCCCCACAAATGAACGTCCCGTCGGGGCATGGAGTAGTCAATAAACTGACCAGTCTGTTAAAATGGGGTTTTTTTTATTTTGCCATTGTATTCTTTATAAAAATTCCTTAACTTTTTCCCATCATGTTGTCTGCACTGACTGTCGATTACCAAATATCGTTTGTGCAATGATCTTCCGTGTCTTATGTGGTCAATTTATCGACTCCTTTATGATGGAGCGGCTACATGAGACAATCGGACAGCGGATAAGCGTTTGCATCTACGCTGGTGAGTAAATTCCTCATATACAGTACGTGGAGAGTGTATGATCACTAAATCACCCGCAGAGTGGAGGTTCCACCCAACCAATAATTGCACATTTGTTGCAAAGCACAACTAGCACCAGCAAAGTTTCAGCCAATGGACTTCCGGGTTTAACCCGGAGGTCCATTGGCTGAAACATTGCTTGTGTTTTAGTCGATATATACAAAATTTGAAAGTTGTAGTTTGGGTGATAACTCCACTCCGCGGGTGATTTAGTTACAATCCACGTACTGTACTCTCGGTTTTCTCCCCACCTTGTTGGAAGATACCCCCTAGATTGGGTTCGAGGTAAGGGTGGGAGGCATGTTGGAAGATGTTTTATATAATACTATTAAGTAATTCAATACAACCCAAAAAATCAAAGTAGGTCGAGATTTACTTTCAACTGGCTGATTCAGACTAAGATATTTCACCAATAGCATCAAGGACTTGGCCAACATTTATAATAGTACACGCAGCTGACGAAGATAGAAGAATATCAGATACCAATCCATTCATGTTAGAAAAAAAAACACAAAGGGAATAGCTGGCACGATTACAGACGTCAAGAAACTCAGATCTGGCGCTTTACTAATAGCAGGAAAGAGAAGACCGGACCAGCAATTTATTAAACACAGAAAAACTGGCAGAGGTAAATACTTTCCCTCATAAGACACTAACTAGCGGCCGGGGCGAATAAGAACAAGGGACATTGATGTCCAAGAGAGCAGAAATGAATTGAGCACCCCCCCACCCCCCAAGTTGTTGCGGACGTGAAAAACATTCAAATTAAAAAAAGATGGCACAACAATCAAAACGAATACCTATATTTTAACATTCAATTCTACTAACCCACTGAAATCTATTAAAGGTGGTTATATGAACATCAAAGTGTACTTTTAAATATGTACCGAATCCACTTCGATGCTTCTTCGGGTTCCAGAAATATGACCATAGGCAAAACAGCTGCGGGGGTAAATCAACAACATCAGGAGCTATGTACCATTACCATTAAATGTGTAAACTGTCAGGGCAATCATATTATGTCAACATCCAAAGATTACCCTGTCTGGAAAAAGGTCAAAACAGAAAGTAAAATGCGAAAAGCAAATATGTTTCCAAGAGGCCATGAAAATCGTGTACCAGGTATGAGTGCATCATCACCATTGCATGCTACAAATTCCATCCTTCGTGGAGGCCTTTTCAACTGAACAAATAGAATCACAGTGCACCCAAATAAACTCAGCTGCCCACACAACAGACAAAACAATAAAAAACGGACAAAAACAAGAACAAACAAAATATCTACCTCAAACAGAGCACAAAAACCTAAATCAGATAAAAAATAATAAGCCAAAGAAACCGAAACCAGACCTACAACACAGTTTCCCCAACAAAATCTGAGTCGTAGTCGGAGACGACAACCCGAACAAGGCAACTAGCAAAAACAAAAGGAAAAACAAAAGCTAGAATCAGACAGATTACCTAAACGCCTTCAAAATGTTGTCACGAGCAACATGTTTGAAGGTATCGAAGGCATGTCAGTCGATGAGTGCATCCATGACACGTTCTCGTCTAAACTACGCCTGAATTATTCTTAGGGTAAGTTCCCACTTATATAATCACCCCCCCCCCCCCACCCCCACCCTTCAAAAAAAAAAAAAAGAAACACAGGGGTAATTGCTCCGAGACATCCACCATCAAACGATGAATCACAACACTAATAATATAATCCCAAAGAATTAAGGGTTTCGAGCAAATTTTAACCCTTTACCTAACATGAAAAGTAGACGACAATTGCAAACAGAATTCTTGAATAACTAATTTTTTTTTCATTTTTTGTCTGAAAACAAAGATTATGACCCCTCATTGGAACGAACTCGTTCCAAAGAGGGATCATAACCTAGGTTTTTGAGACAAAAAATGAAAAATGAAAATATAATGAAACGGTTTTGGCCGTTACGTTGGGTACTGGGTTAATGAACTGGACTGGGCCTTCTAAGCTAAAAATATAAACCTGTTGCTTTTTGCCTACAGAATACACGCCTAAAGAAACCTTACACCCAGCGTTATACTTATACCTCGTACAACGCCTGGTCAGATGAAAATGATTTTCATGTTCGTGGAACGTCTGTCTTGGTGAGAAACGACATTCATAGTTCTGTACCCTTTCAATCCAATTTATAGGCTGTAACAGTATGCCTAACTTTAAACAAAACGGTCACGTTATGTTTAATGTACATGTCACGAGACAAACCCCTGCGGTAGATTGATCTTGAGCAACCCATTCACCAGCTCGCAACTTCAGTTGTGGAAATTTTTCTCAGACACCAGAAACATATTCCTCCACTGGGGATACGAATTAAACCCAACATGGAGTCCGCCACACTTAAATCAGATTCAGTAAAAGACAACAGTGAACCACATATTTCTCCTTGGCGTCTTAGTGAATCTACTGTCATTTTGGACCTTGCGTCCTAAACAAAATCAAAATAAACTCTCTGCAGTTTAAACAAAAACATGCTGAAATAAAGTCTGCTATAGAACACACATAGAATGATCTATAGAGGTGGATCTAATGAGGATGTCAAAGTATCATCGGCTGTTGTTGCTGGTGATCACATCACCTCAGTCAGAAACCAAATAAAAATTCTATTTTCACAGCTAAAGGTAAAGCTTCGCAAGTAGCACTTAAATACGTCGAGAATGTACAGGAAAAGAAGTCCATCATATTTTTCGACTCTCCTTCCTCTTTGCAATCTTTGATAACAGTCGATGGTACTTTCTCATCGTCTTTAGAGCCAACAGTATACATGTTTTTTGTATGCATTATACTTAGATTTAATTTTGGTTTATGTTTGAACTACAAAGAATTTTTCTCGGACTTTTTGGAAGAAGCAAGGTACAAAATAACTGTAGGTTTTCAAAGACGCCAGGGGAGTATTATGTGGCTCGTGTTTATCTTTTATCGAATTAGATTCACGGGTGGCGGACTCCATATGGGGTTAACTCTTATTCCCAGGGAAGAAATATGTTTCCGGTGTCTTGAAAAATTCCGCATTTTAAGGGTCTGAAACACAATTAAAAGCGAGATTTGATGGATCAGCCAACAGCCAACATGGAAACATATTGAAGTGATGGTTCTTTGCCTCTCAAGAGAAGACGGCTCAGCTTCTTTCACAAGCATTGATTCTATCGGTAATGTTATAAAAGCATTGTGGGTCATAACTTTATTTTGTGATGGTTTTGGTGTAGTAAATAATACACATTAGTCGTGTTTGGACCAAAATAATCTGCTGATGGTCTTGATTCAAACGTGTACAGTCGGGTGAAAAAAAGCTGGAGGCAAGGTCACACACGAGCGTTTAATGACTGAACTAGGCCTGTTTGGAAACTGACATTTTGCAGGTGACAAAAACATTTTAGAAAAATGAATAAGAAACCCATATGTGTGTTTCCTTTGTCAGAGTGTTCCCATTACACTGTAAAATCCTTTGCGGGGAATGCAAAAGAAAATTGGAAATTTATTACCAAAATGAGAAAATTTTGTATATTTTGAAGCGTATTTCGAACAACCAACTGTAAAATTCGGCTGAGAGTCTTTGAATGATTTAGTAAGGTTTTGATTGTGTGTTGATTTCTCTAGGTAAGGCTTTACTGACAGCAAAATGAAAACGAGTACACTGTGAGCCTTGTGAATAGGGGAGATAATATGGATTCGAAATAACCTCTGTCATATTCATGAGAAGTTCTGAATTTCCCGAAAAAAGACGTATTCAGCTGAATAACTGTAAACATATTCGATTTCTACGAAAAGATCTGCTTCTTTTGATAGGCTCAAATGTCCTTTGAATGCCGACACCGTTTAGCTTTGCTCTGTTTTCCAGAAGAACATTTGTTCATCGCGAATGACGCAGGAGCCACAATGATGTGATGGTTGATCACAAAGCAGGATGGAAAACCACACTGAATGTGAGCAATTTTCCAATTTGTTTCTTTGAACAAAATATTACTTTCTAAATAATGGGCATAATTAAACTTGTTAGTTTTGCTTCAGTTTCAACCCTTTACCTAACGCAACTTCAATAGACTGCAAGCACTAACCATAACACAAACATCGCCATTCAAATTTTTTTTTTTTTTTATACTTTTTGCCTCAAAAACGTTGTTTGAGTTCTTGTGATTGGGCGAGCTCGCTCCATTGAGGGGCGATAAGCAGATTTTAAGACAAAAGTTGTTTGGTTAGTCAAAAATATTTTGAAGTAGCGTCTGCTATATGTGTTAGGTAGAAAAAGAATTATGATACACATCAAACTGTAAATATAGAACATACAATCTGACTAATAAACTCAATTCTATGGTTTCCGCGTATGATCTGGGGAGTCAGAGGTCCAAAGTACTGACGGAGTGCTGGAAATCCTTCTAAAAAGTATGTACCACAACTTTATAAGTTATTTTGATAAATTTACGGTAACATGGTCTGGGGTTTGCGGCTGGGAACGTGTGTTCAACCGAGACGCTCCGTGTCTCGGTTGAACATACGCTCCGCCGCAAACCTCGGACCATGTTACCGTCAATTCATCAGAATAACGTATATGTTCCAATAAAACATCACCCATATCCCAAAACCTACATCGTAAAACACGAGGGGATTATTATTTACTAAACTTGTGATCGTTAAAAAGTTGCCTTCTTCAAGGCAACTTTTAATGATCACAGGTTTAATAAATAAACCTCTTTTGTACCCATAACGGCACTGGATAAATAACCAATAAATCAAATAAACTCATTCCATCTTAGTTCAAATCGTAAATCGGTCTGTAATTGAAACAACACTTTATCCGGAACACCGTCTGCTGCACGTGTGAAAAATCCCGAAAAATGAAGCGGCTTGCTAGTCACTCCGTTGATGAAGCAATCACGAAACGAGCGACGTCATTTCAAATATTTCGCGTTGTGACATCAGTCGGTAACATTTGTTACTGCACCCGTAAACATAAAAGAAACTACGCCAGCTCTTATCCAATCAGAGGGCGAGGATTTTACTCTTATTGGAACATCATTTTTTATATTCTGTGGATGTGCTTCATATTAACTTTGAAGTAACAATATCAATATAAAGTATCTGAAGATTCGGTTTATTATATTTTATGGGAGAGTTCCTGGATTTTGA
Organism: Pictodentalium vernedei; assembly: GCA_031216915.1. NCBI lineage: Eukaryota > Metazoa > Mollusca > Scaphopoda > Dentaliida > Dentaliidae > Pictodentalium > Pictodentalium vernedei. Next base: position 554,959,002 of record CM062295.1, on the reverse strand, counting down.
CGACCAAAATAATTTATCGATATACCAACGAAAAAGTGTTGTACATTTAACATGCATAACATTTATCACGAGTTTCCTGAAGATTTTGTTGATATCACAAACAATGAGACTTGGCTGAGCTGAGCTGAACTGTGTGTAGCCAAAAAGTTACCAAAAAGTTTCTGATTGATACTAGGCCATTTATGCGACCGATTTGATTCACATTTAAATATTTATATTATATATGTACACATTTATTACCGATGTTAGTGCCCAGAAAGCCTAGGCATGAAATCAATTTTCAATTACAAAAAATGTTACCAATTGTCTTGCGCACAGACTACAACCCATTTAAAATATACCCCATATGTCCAAAATGCAGATGACCAAAAATGTAAAATTCTTCCCTTTCATTTTACCTTTTTGCCATACCTGGCGCAGCAATCATCGTCACAACGAAATGAAGACAACAGTGTAAGTAAAAACATGAAATTTCAAAAAAAAATATTTCACTCATCCGGCAGTACTTGACGAGGAACGTGCCCTGGTAACAATAAGTATCAATGCTATCTGACAATCCAATTCAGTAATTCAACATTGAAACGGTCAATGGCGTCTTACTGCTTGCCTGCATGCAAAACTAAAATGAGATGCGGAGTGTGTTGTTTAGTAGAGTCTTGCCGAATAGAGTTGTCTGAAATAATGCCTGGATTAATTAAACAAAAGAGGTGCTGGCATACCCCCACCAAGTTGAGAGATGAGAGAGTGTCAGTGCGGATAATATTTCTCGGTGGAAAAAGGAGCTTAACTCATGAGTGGAAGGGGCGGACAACAAGGTCTCGTTACAGTTATTCAGTTGAAGATGTCTCTTTTTCAGAAATTTTATAACGTCTCATAAACACAACCGAGTGTTTTTCTCTTTCAGATTAACATATTCACAAATCCTCATAGCTTATACTTTTTCTGAAAGCTCTCGGTGTGGTCTGTTTCGTAGAAAAGAACACCAAATGAAAATCTTACTACGTGATTCAAATTCACTCCGTCTTTCCACGATGACCGAACTGTATGGCTGCACGGTATATCAATAAACCGATATATACCGATATACAAACCAATATCGATTGAATACCGATGTAATTACAAAAAATATCGGTTTATCGTCATTATTTAATTACCCAGATGGCTTTAGTTTTTTAACTGTAGCCCCGAATGCATAATATTATCCCATTATCCAAGGAATCGTCTGCTTGTGCCCTCGTAATATACAAATTCAGCAGTTGAAGAAATAATTTTTAAAAATTTCAACAAAACTATATCATGTGACCCCTCATTGGAACGAGCTCGTTGAGATCGTTCCAATGAGGGGTCACATGATATAGTTTTGCTGAAATCTTTGGGGAAAATTTCATAAACTAATTTTGAAAATAATAAATTTTGATATCGTCTGCATTGGGTAAAGGTTTTTTGAACCACATCATCAAGGCATGCTAATTCGTTCCGACTGTGATGCCTGGGGTGTCGTTTGTGGAACTTGTGTTCATATATCTAAACAGTTTTCGATAAACCGGTATACCGCGATATTTTTTTTTAATACCGATGCCGGTATTCAGTTTTGAATATCGTGCAGCCCTACCGTACTGTAACTTACAATGTGTTTGAAAGAGCATGTTATGTTAGACGACATGTAAGATTTTATTGAGATCTGACCACTATTAACTGAATTAAGCACAAATGTGGACAAAAAAATATTGTCGACGGAAAAAGGGACTCTCAAATCACGAGTGGAATGTGCAGACAGCACAACTTGCCATGCATCTGAAAGGGCATGTCATGCTGGAAATCTATTTAATATTCCATTATTTATTTATCTTGGTTTTCGACAACAGAAGTCACCTCTTGTCGGACAGTTTTACGGGTGAAGGAAGCCGTAGTACCCCGAGAGAACCAGCAATGACGAGCAACTGTCAAACTCCCCAACGTTCGAACTCCACACAAGCAGGTTTAGCACTGGTTGAAGACAAGTGCACCCATAACGTGCAGTTCGCCTTAGTACACAGCGCCACCGTTCTCTCCTCGTGGGCAATTGGGCCTAAGTGCCTTGCCCATGAATACAACGCAGTTACTCCTGGTTGGGGATCGTGCCGTGGACCTTTCGGTTTGACGACCAATGCCGTAACCACTGAGCAACCGCGCCTGAATATTCCATTAAGATCTGTATTGATCTTCTGAATTACGGACTCGTACGAATATACGTACAGGCGGACAGATGCGATCCAGTTTACGTCTCATTTTTTAAAGGTGGGGGAATAATGTGTCTAAAGTTTGTTTTTGAAAAACCATGGATCGAAGAGGGGAGTGATTTGGGAATCAGAACCAAACCATAGACCATGGAATAATTTTGACCCAAGAGTTTAGGTCTTACCAAAGTTAAAGTCTGACCGCCAAATAAACCATGGTTAAATTACAAACGGAATGTGAAACCACATAAAAAAAAACGATTTATGCTTTGCAAAAAGTTTGATTTATATGATGGTTGTCGTGACAACAGATATGGATTTCATCATCAAAAACATACTTCACAGTTGTAAAATATCAGATTATAACGTAAAGTAGTTTCATCATCAAAAAATCTTTCCCAGTTGTAGACTATTAGATTCTATTGTAAATTAAAGTTTATTACACGTATATCATGTACAAAGAACATCCTGGTTTCAAAATACTTTTCACATTGCTAATGAATATGTTATCAGTAGACAGTATTTGTGCATAAAACGTGAAATTAAAAGTTTATAGTTGTAATGAAAACATATCATCTTTATGTGACATGCATACTGCAATGACTGAATTTAACCATTTCATCACTAATTATTTGAAGAATAATATCCCTTTAGGCACAACTAGTTACAGCAAAGAGGGCGAGTCCATCTTGAAGTGCGGGTGGTTCAGTAATAATTTAATCCTACAGCCCTATGGGACTGTAGAATTAAATTATCGCTGATCCTATTCTTCAGACAGGTGTTTGCTGTGTTGTCTACTGGTGGACTGTCAACTTTTGCTTCACGTAAATATTTTAGCATACCTCACTGAGGACGGTAATTGTCGCAATCAATATGAGCAAAATGTATATCGGAAGGGCGGTGTCTCAGTGGTTACGCATTGTGACTTCAAACCGAAAGGTTAATGGTTCGATCCCCGCCAGGGGCAACGGCGTTGTGTCCCTGAATAAGGAGGTACTTAATTCCAATTGCTCACTTTGGGGCACGGCGGCGTTGTGTACTAACGCGCAATGCACGCCGACGGTGTAATTGTCTTCAAACAATGCTAACCCTTAACCCTTTACCCAACGCAGACGATATCAAAATTTATTATTTTAAATGCCAGTTTTTCCAAATTTTTCAAAAAATTTCAACAAAACCATATCATGTGATCCCTCGGTGGAACGAGCTCGACGAGAAATCGGCTTTAAAAACAAAAACAACCCAAAACCGTCGTTTTCTCGGAGGAAGAACGAAACCAATAATTAACATCCGAGGGGATTTTACCAAAACCGACTGGCAATTGCCCGGTCATATCGCGTGCTTGTGAACAATAGACGAATTAAACTTAAAGGTGTGCCATCTTTAAAATACTTCCCTATTCGTGTTTATCGTTGCATGCACAGTTATTGGCGTAATTGTATAGTTGAATTTTTTCAAAATACATCGTTGAACTGTCAGTATTGAGAGCCCGCATACTATTGAGTCAACACGAAATATAAATAGATCGCCGACTTCTTTTCGAAACAAGTTTTCGAACACCAGTTAAATGCATTCGGCCAAAGCGGAAAGTGTAAATAAGGTTAGTGTGGTTTAATTTAATATACTGTCAATGATCATACTTCGTCTCGATTTGATTTTTCAAACAATACGGTAAACTTACTTTGTTTTTTATTTCCTGAAAAAAACTTCCAGCGTCGGAGAGGACGGCCCCATCCCCCGTCACCCTCCGTCCGCGTTTGATTCTTTTTTTTTATCTTCTTCAGTAAATAGAACTCAGTTTAAAGCTTCTTATTCGTTCCGGGAACTTTTAAACAAGTTTGTGGTACTCACAATAAGCTGAAAATAGTGTAACAAAATATCATTAATTAACAAAGGAATGTTAGAAAGAAATCGATACACCATGTGACATCGAGTGTATTCGCATGTTTGTCTCTCTCTCTCTCTCTCTTTATCTCTCTCTCTCTCTCTCTCTGTTGTTTTGTGTTGTTGTTGTTGCTGTTAGGTATCAAGCGCAAATGATACCGAGTCGATGGCATGATAGGCTGTCGTTTGTCGTAAGAATCTTATACCAAGTCTATAGCGGGATAGGCCGTCCTTTGGAGCAAAACACTCAGGGTATTTACTCGCCATGCTGTGACTTAGTTATCAGTCTGCTGAGCACCTGGAGTGGAGGATCTGCCCCGATCTCCTTGTGCAAAAATTGCCCGGTTCCTTAATTTTAGCATTCCCTGTTGATCAATTTGTGTGTGTGTGTTTAATTTTTTAATTTTTTTTTTTTTTTTTTTGGGGGGGGGGGGGGTCAGTGGATGGAGAGGGGCCCGCCTTAGGTAAAAATTCTGAGTTTTTTTTCAGAAGAAGCACGAGTGAAGGAGGATGGGGGGGGGGGGGTTAAAATAAATGATACACTGTCAATGCCGTGTTGGAGTTTTCTTAGTGAGTATCCAATGTTTCAGCCATTCAATCAACACCCTAAGCCACACAGTTAAACTCACGCCACTAATCTATTTTTCAATTCCATTCTTCATGGTAATGGATTCAGGTGTGATACTGCAATGCGGAAAATTCTGTGATGATCGCTAATTTGTGTCACGTGATTCAAATTTTCCCGAAAATATACTGCCACTTCCGGTATGCATAGTCGAATAAATTGGTAAAAAAAAAAGAAACAGCCTAGTGTGGCGGGTTATCCCATTAGCTTATTTGCCGATAGCGAGGCTATCAACTAGGGATAGAGTGGAGCCCTCGTCTCTCTCCCACTACACACCCCATCAACACCTCGTTCAAAAATTCGGAAAACACACCTGCTGTCGGTAGTGATTTGTTTAACTCTTTACCCAACGTAACGGCCAAAACCGGCCAGCGCTATTCTCAAAAATCGTCAATTAATTTTCATTATTTTTTTCATGTTTTGTCTCAAAAACACAGGTTATGACTCCTCGTTATTCAAGGATTTTTTTTTTTGCAAGTATCGTCTGCTTTTCATGTTAGGTAAAGGGTTAAAGCACATTCACAGATGGTATGCCACAAATATTCTTTAGAGAGATGATATGGGGAACCACGACAGATACACAACACATAACTTCTGACTTCTGTCTCAAAATATCTAAAATTCTTTCCGTTAATGAGGTCTTCTCGTCTATATACCCTACACCCTAGCCTGAATGTTGTATGCTCAGTCACCCTAAAAATATCGGCGATTTCAATAATTTTGGTAGACCCCATTTGTCTATCGATATTCTTTTCATTGTAATTTTCTTGGTCAGTGACCACACGTGTAGGGGCCAGGGGATAAGAAATATCGGACATAATCGGACCAAGCCTGAAAGGTTCCAGGCTGTTTTGAACTGGCACGTATATTTTGTACACAACATTGCCAAGAGACTTCTAATGATATTAGGCATTCCGCATCAAAGAGAAAGCAAACTCAAATTTTCCCTCAGGCGAAATCCTCGTTGGGAAGTTGTTGTCCTTCGGGGCTTGCAATGTTAAGTTCTTCCTATTCAAAACTGACCGTCAAGACCCAGAAAACAGTTGACGTTGAGCATTCGAAGCGTGAAGAATCATTCTTAATTCAAGCAACAATGACTGATAACGTTGGAGGATTTCCTCTCATGGTCAGATCACTCATACAGCTTGGCTGTTTTGTTTTTAATTTAAACACAATAAAATATTTTCAAGTTTAAATGACGTGTTGATCACTTTTTAGGGAGTGTTGGACGATAAATTCTTTATTACTAGTGTGTGGGTTTGCGAGAGGGTGTATTGAAATCTCGACCTCGCCTTTGGATTATATGTCGACTTGTTGGAAACCCAAATGGTGCTAATAACCTATATTACTACTACTTCTACAACAACAACAACAACAACAACTACTACTACTACTACTACTACTACTACTACTACTACTACTACTACTACTACTGCTACTAACTACTACTACTGCTACTAATACTATTACTACTATTTTAACCTGTTGCCATACGACTGCAGGTTATAAATTTAAATTGTGTTACACTTCGTGGCAACGGAATAGCCCACTGGAAGTTCTGGTGTAATGAAGAGAAACCGAATATAAGTTCGTTCCTTTTTTCTACTGTTATTCTTTCCAAGGCTTATCAAAAAGATGATATTGCAATGGCGATCGCTATGTCAATTTTTATGCCTTTACCTAAGGTAACGACCGCAATCGACCAACGCTATTCACAAAAAGCTTTCAAATTCTTTTTCTTCAATTTTTGCCTCAAAAACATACATAAATTTAGAAATTATACCCTCCCCCCCTCTCTCCCCACGGTGGAGAATCTGCCCCCCCCCCCCAAACATCTGACGCCGCCACCTTGTCATTGATACAACTACGATATTTTTATAACTTTTATGGTAGAAATAATTAAATACCGGTTTTTGGTTTCCAGTCATTTACCATACTTTTAATCCGACTTTCTAGAGTGCATTACTGACACAGTTACGCAGGAGATGCAGGTGAGTTGTAAAATTTGTGTTTCAAATTAGAAACTTTTTTTTTCAGATATGGACGATTGCAGTATAATAGCTTCGATTGATATTGGAGCAGCGTATACAAGATGTGCTTTTGTTAAATCTGAAAGCTGCCAAGGGACGTCAGACGCCTTCTCCATTCTGCAGTTTCCGACGTGTCTTCTGATAAATCCCAATGGAGAGTTAGACTCGTTTGGTGAAAACGCTTATGCGAAATATCTACAGTTACTGAAGGCCGGGGAGCATACAGAATGGTTTCATTTCAGAGCCTTCAAATCGCATCTGTATGACAGAGTAAGTAACTTAGGAACTCAACAACAGATTCTTAATTATGACTTTGTACCCTTCGCCCTTGCGAAGAGGCATTACGTAGGAGGTTTAGAGGCATGCTACCCCCGTCCTTCACCCCACTGCAACAATTTTTACAATCGGGATATGTTCTTCTGGACTGGAGTCTTAGATGTCGATCAAATCTGGAAATTAGCAATCAGTCATCTGCAGAATGAGATACCTGAATGGGGTGGCATTTGCTGATGCTAGCCCTTTACAGTCGGCTAGAGTTCCTATTTTATCCTCTAGTCTGGATACCTCTTTCTGTTTAGGCTTGGGACCCTAATACAGATTGAGGCTTACAGGGGTTAAATTTAGTAATGCTACCCTGTGCAGGGGAGCATCAGATCACCAAATCCATCCTCTGAGGACCTCACTCTGCAGATGATAGTCTGCTAGACTTGATGTCGATACGCTCTTGTTGAGACCAGATATGTTACTTGGAATTATGTCACAACACAGTCAGTCATATAAATGGATTTGTGTAGTTAGATAAATCATCATGACCAGTTTGAAGTTGCATCACGAATACTACATGTATATTTTACTCATCCACGAACAAATTTCCAAGAAGACTTAGTTTTTCAACGATAAGTTCGACTGACTAATGTTCCAAATACATCCTCAAGATATGCCTTCGACGAATGCATGTCCTGCTGATGAAGTGAATTGCTATATCGAGGAGGCGCATACAAAAAAAAATGGGCCGTCTCTATTCCCTCGATAGATGTAGACTGATATATACTGACTGAATTAAAAAATATGTAATGGGTCATGGGAGAAAAATCTCTTATCTGCCATGTAATAATACTTGGACTGCTTTGGAATGGTCCTTTAATTAGGAGGCCAACATCAATCCCGGCTCCACCGGGCAACCCCCCCCCCTCCCCGCCCCCACTATTCCTCCTAATCTCCCAGCATACATACACAAACTTTAATTACCCTCATTGATGCTTTTTCAATCTCCCCCACTATAACATTAACATTGACCCTTTTCTTCATGACATCTCTCATCTACTTATCTGTCATGTTTTCATCCCATCCTTCCATTTGTTTCTCAACGCGCCTTCCTCTATAATATTAGGAAAGTAGGTGGGGCTTTCTAATAGTAATACGAGATGTTCCAGAATGTCTGTTATTCCAAAAGCTACACATTAGGTAGGGTAATGTGGGGCAAGATGCGACACATAAGCGCTTTTCTTTGAACTGCTCACAGATAACTTTGAACATGCCACATGCCACTTATTTCAATTTTAAATATGACAGACATCTTTATTTGACATTTTGGGATTACCTATTCTTGACGACTGTGCGTCTTATTCTTACCCCACATCTGGGAGTAGACCACATCGATTGTCGCGTCTTGGCCCACATATATGGGGGCAAAATGCGACAAGAGAGTTGATATACTGGAAGGAGAAAGACTATGATGAATATTTGATATTCTGATTGTATAATTTCAATCACACTCATAAACAGAATAAATCACAATTACCATTTCAAAAACCGTGCAGTGTTTATTGGAGTCAGCGAAGGTTGGGGCGCAGTGGAAGGGGAAACCATCCCTTGCTCTCGGCGAGGGGACAAAAAGCCATATCAAGATCATGCAGTCCACCTCCCCGATCTGTATTAAGAAGACAGGCGTTTCGTCTGGGTATGCGTAGCAGAAAGATGTATTAATAATTGGTAGTTCTTTCCAGAAAATCGACGAAATTATGTGTACACATACTGCACCTATACCGAAATATTCACTTGAGAATTTGCGAGAAGATCTACCGGAATCTGCACCAAACACATTTCGTGCTCAATCCAGATTCTGCCCCTTGCGTGCTTCGGGCACCGTCCAGTGTCATTGCTTTTTGGTTGCCTGTCCTCATACTGCTCTGCCCATGGGCTATTTGGCCTATAGGCTCAGTATGCCATATAAAACTATACATCTCGAAGTTGTCACTTACCGAAGAAATTGTCTATCTATCAGATTTGTGTGTCTTGTTTGAACCCGTTGGGTCTGGCAGTTCTCTTGATCACTGCGAGATCTTGGACCATATCGTGTCAGGTAAATGCGTGTTCATAAACAATTTATCAGTTCGTGGGCAAAAAAAAACCAAAACAAAACAAACTGGGCTTCCTGAGCAACCGTAGTGGTCAGTTTGACAAGTAGGTTTCCTGATATGAATTGGTCCGCCTTCGATCCGCGGTAAGCCCTGTAAGTCTGATAACCCCCCCCCCCCACCCCACCCACCCCGATAAATGCAGTACCCAAAGCTGTGGTTATTGTAACCTCCACCAAAACTTCAAGCTTCATAGTGTCTTAGCAGGGGTGGGAGGCTGGTGGAGGGATACCTACAGAATGTGTGTGGGACAAGAAGCCACAGCAGCTTACTCAACCACAACACCAGCATTCTTTCAAGTTAACCATTGTTTCTCACATCACAACTGGGGCGTAAACGAATACAGGTGCATTCGTCTGCCAATCGACCTCAATGGGAATTGATTTTTAGAATTGCACATTTTTCGAGGAAAGTGTCGCATTTTGCCCAATTAGACCTAGACGACATGTTCCGTGAATATCATGTTACAGTGAAGAATTATGAAAGATAAAATGGCGAACAGAGCTTTTTTTCGACACCGTGAAATTTCTTCAGATGTTTTAAATGATAAAACTATGAGATGTAAGAGAGAGGTAAATAAATGTTATTGCCCGAGATGAGCCAGCATTATAAGCCATGATGATAATTTTTCTAGCCATTCAGATTTACATTCACAATCTCAGATTTTAATGTTTTGACGATTACTGTTATTGGGGCGCAATTTAAATATTTTTGCAGTGCCTGACTATTACGTCGAAACAAAGTACTTTTTGAGAGAAATGGTCAAGTTCCGCAGACAGTACCTACCCCAATCAGAAAAATTGTAGCATCTTGCCCCTTGTTTCATCTTGCCCCACATTACCCTATGTCATTTCCTTGTCTTTCCCGATTTTCCACCTCCACCCTAGTAAATCTGATCTCACTTTGAACAATGACCCCCAAAAGATCCATCCAGCCCGGTACTCCTAAAAAATTGGCGCATCTCTTTTGCATAACCCATTCAACGCGCTTTTGGTTTTAACTCTAGCTCCCCAGGTTCTAGTTCTACTGCAATTAGGCCCCTTACCCTGTTATAACCGCTCGCTTGTTCTAGAACCCACCCCATCCCGCCTTCTAGGTTTTAAGTCTCAATAGAATAATTCTCTCTTAACCCCTAAACTGCCTCAGAAGTCCATCATGTATAAATGCTGGAGCCTTGTATAGTCAAACGTCATTTTAGTACTTTTACAGTGTTTAAACCCAAGCACCGGAAAAGTAAATCAGATTCACCTTTCCGAAAACGAATAGAGTCGACGCCTGAAAAAAAACAACAAATAACTGAACAACTAAATATTTTTAGATTTTGTCTTTAAAGATGGCTCTTCATTTGAACGAGCTACTTACAATATTGGGTGCAATAGTTATGTTTTGAAGCGATAACTGAAAAAAAGTAATCAAATTTGAAGAATGTTTTATGCACAGACGTCAAGATGTCTACAGAGATGTGTTTATGACTGCAAAGAGATCTTAAAGAGTGTTGTTCCATTCTGTTTTCTTTCCGCACAAAAAAGACAGTAAAAGTACATGTTGGAAGCACAACTATAAAAACAGGAGCTAGGGGATTTGGGAAGAATTTTAAGAACGGTAAATTTTCTTTTGGTTAGTATTTCTTGTTTATTTATTGGGTGTAACGATACTTTCAATAACCAGAGTCACATTGTGTCGTCTAGTTTTACGGGTGGGCAAAAGGCCGGGGTACCTAGAGAACTACCAAGCAGCGGCGAGCAACTGTTAGACTCTCCAAAACACTAATTAGTTCTGCAAGAGAAGAGTTAGCAGCGGATGAAGGCAATTGCACAATCGAGGTGCTGTGTGCCTTAATCCTTTACCTAATATGAAACGCAGACGACACTTGCAAAATAAATTCTTGAATAACTATTTTTTTTTCCTTTTTGTCTCAAAAACATAGGTCGACGAACTCGTTCCAACGAGGGGTCATAACTTATGTTTTTGAGAAAAAATTAATTTTAAGATGTTTGAGAATAGCGCTGGCCGGTTTTCGCCGTCACGTTGGGTAAAGGGTTAATACACCGCGTCACGTGGCAAATCTGAATTGTTTTGCCCGGACACAACGCAGTTACCGCTGGCACTGGTCAAGATAGAACCATCAACCTTTCGGTTTAAAGTCCAATGCTCTGATCATGTAGCAAAAACGCTTCCTGGTATGCATTGTTAGAATACCACACCCGAAACGAAAGAGAGGTGGTTTATTTGATGTAGTATTGGACTTGGATCAAAAAGGTTGTAGATTCGATCGTGGCAGTGTCATCTGGAATGTGTCCCAGTTAACACCAACTGCCCATATGGGAGTACAGTGACGTAGAGTGATAAACCGGACCACACCTTGACGGTACACATGTCTAACCGATGCTAACCCTACTTGTGAGGGGTTTGTAAGTTGTCGAGTCTGGCAGCTGCTCGACGCTTCTCGATATTTCTCTCCGGATATTCCGGCTTACTCCACCCGTAAATTAAAAGTAAAACTGTCTGAGAAGTGACAGGATGTGACACCAGCCAAATACATGTACGTTATAATGACCATGTGATGTGCATGTCCTGCAATTTGTATCAGATTCAAGGTCGTGTTTACAATCAGATCGCAACGAGCCCGTCAAGCCTCAAGGCGAGTTGTGATCCGATTAACACAAATGAGAATCTGATACAAAGTGCACTCAATTAGGCCTATACAGGACATGCACTTGGTCACGATAATACATTTATTCAAGTTCTAACAATCCCGTTATATAAAGCCCTTTTCTCCCGTTTTCAGCTTAAATTGGATTGGAATTGGTCAAAATTTATTTTATTTTCTGGAATTGTATTTTTTAGTTGTGACTTTACATGGGTTATAAAATGAACCATTAGCATTTTCAAAGATCTGGCAATTTGCCAGTTGGCAAATTTCCATACCTTTTAAAAGGCTAATGATTCACTTTTAGTCCGTTATATTAACAGGTAGAACATACAATTCTAGAAAATACAATTATAAAAGTTTTATGGTATTGGCTCATGGTTGTTGATTCACCGGATAGTGTTTTCAGAGCAAAGACAATGTCACTGCTGAGCTATGTTGTGATAACCAGAGTGGTACAGCTGCGTTACAAATATCGAGTTCAAGGTCAGCATGCCCGAAAATAAACACATCCCTGTTGTCTTAAAAATAAAGCATGCCCGCCAATGAGTGCTATTGTGCAGTTATATTAACTTATAGCCCAAGAACATTAGGTTTCACTAGGGAAAAAAATCGGAGAAAGCTGATTTTTTCAGGGAATGTCGAGTACCTGTCACTGAACGATTAGACAAAAGTCCCCTAAAATCCCAGTTGAGCTTTTTTTTCTACAGCCTTTTTTCGAAAACGCGTTTGAAAAAAATCAAAAAAAATCGCACGAACTTTGTTCCCTCGAATTGATCCAACTGTATTTTTTGTTTACGCGTATTTCGAGCTACATAATGTCTAATATACATTTACCTAGAGGAAAATGTGCATTCTGTGACAATTTCTGCGAAAAATTATTGAAAATTCACAAAAGAGTAGCGGATTTACGCAAAAAATGACGATTTTCCTAACGGATTTGCCCAAAGGGTCGTAGTACAGAACGGGATGTTAGTTGGACAGACGATAAAAAATCCACCACCATTTGAAGACTTTTATCATTGCTTACAAAAGAGACATTATGGAAGACCTCCTCTGCTTCTGGCCGAGTTCCCCTTTTGGCATAAAATTCGTCAGCATGAGAACTCAACTATTTTCGGGCTTGGGACCGAACAGACACGTCTGTGTCTGGCAGCATTAGATCAATAAATAATATTTACAGAATGTACAAAAATCAATAATATTTACAGAATGTACAAATCAATCAACATGGATTAAGTTACATTGACTATTATCAACGCTATATACAGAAATGACATGACCTATATACATATTATTCATCGAACTCAGAAATTTCCGACAGGACAGTGTTTCTGTGGTTGTTACAAGAATCCGAACTGCAATTACACAAACCTGAGCAAGAGAGTCCTGCCTTCTTACACCCACACCTTTTTGTACAAGCACTCTTGCAACCACAACTGATCAGATTCAGTAGGTTATCGGGGGCACATGGCTTTGTGGCTGCAGTCGGTACAAGAAGTCCATTGTCTAGCGACCACCCCCAATCCGTCGGAGGAAGCGAAGTGCCCAGCCATTGTTGGACCTGGAGATAACATCCGTAGACATGTTGTTGTGCAGCATCGCTGCTTGGTGGGAGTGAGGCTAGGTCGATGGGTTTATTCAGTTTAGATTTTGCTACATAACGCTTGTAAGTGACATATCTATATTGGTCGAGAGAGGAAACAGTTTTACTCCCGTATAAGATCAGGAGAAGTTGTTCCCCGGCAGCGGCTACTGCACTTGGTGTACTGTCATCCGCCAAAATTGTGTTGACATACTGTTGTGAGTCGCTAGTAACATCGGAGACAATTGTACTGAATACTTTCTTCTTACCAACTCGAAAGAGTGCAGAAGTAGTGTCACAACCACTTATAGAATGTGCTACAAGGAGGTTGCTTCTATGGTCACCCATTTTGGTTGCTATTTCACTAACTGAAACTAGTAAGTTTGGGGTAATGGAATACATCATGTGAATATTACATCCCGGTTGAACTCGAGAGGTAAGAATGACTAACAAGTCTGTGTCTGTTCCCACAACGACAACATTGTTGTCATCTTGAGCGATGTCAAGTGCAGTTTCGGCTATCAGTACATCAGCATCAGCCTCGGCCTGCTTGGACTGAATATTGATAGCAGATAGCTCCTGCATTAGAAGATCGATCAGTTGGGTTTTGTTCTTGGCATTTGCAAGGAAATCGGATTGGGGTGTGTTGGCTGGTAACTCGGGTGAGATATTGATATCAATGGAATACCTGTCTTTAGATTTACGGGCTTGTTCCATGCCCTTTGTCGACATTGTACAAGCATAACCATCAAAAACAACCACGACGTTCGCCCCAAATGTCTCACTAGATAATTGGAATATGATGTACATATGTCCTTATATGACGACTGTTTAGGCCATACAACTGCCCTCAATAAAAATCCACCATCTACAACAAACAGAGAATGTTCTGGGATTTTAGTTTGCTCGGAACCGTATGTTTTGAGGATCTTACCGAGCGTGCTTTTCTGTGTCTTCCTCATTCCAGCAGAATCAAACAATGCTGGTGGTTTCGGGGCGAGTTCATATTTGAGATACTCTTCCATCTCTGCTTGTGACTGAATAACACATGTGATGCGGTTGAACAGAATTGTGGGGTCAATCACTACCTTACTTCCACGGACTCTGATGCTATTTGCCATCGATGCGAAAGACTTCACAGTGTCAACACGTCGTAGTTTGATGCTGTTGAACGTTTTGCTTACAACATTCGATACGCAACATTCACCAATTTTGCGAACTTGGTCACAGTTCACAGTTTCGTCGGCCACAAGCCCGGTCGCTATAGAGACTAATTGTAGTGGATCTCTATTCTGAAAGGGGGAATGCACTCTGAGCCAGTTCAATAATTTGGTGATATCATTGGCATCAGTCAATTGTGAACTTTGACGGAGATCCCGATGTTGTTCGCCATGACCAGTGTGAACATGAACAAAATTTTCGAGAGCATTACATATCGGAAGGCAAAGAGGTAGTCCATGTACCCATTTCGCAACAGTGCTATCGGTTATTCCCCTGCCATGTGTGAGACCACCAGGGAGCTTGAACATTCTCATTAAACACTGCTCTATGGTCTGATCAGAATATATCCCGTCCCAGAATTTATCTGAGCGCCTTATGGTAATGTAACCTTTCTCAGTGAACAACTTCAAATCATCCTGTTGCATTATTTCTGTTAGCTCATTCATCTGCTGCAAATAGAGATGAGAACTTTTTGCGTATGCAAAATGACCACCTGCGTGAAATACTGGAATCATATTGCGAACACAATATGTGTGGAGTTCCCAGTCGCCTGTGCGCTCTGCTCTCAAGAACAACTGGAGGAGACCTATTTGCACGTAGTATTGTACCCAAAGCTTTCCTGTGCGTCCTACGGAGAGTACACATCAAGGGCGTGCACACATTACATGCCAATGCATCTTGAGTGTAGGCGAACACCACATTATGTGATTTAATCGAACATGGAAATTGAAACAATGATGCTATAATACGGTATTTGAATGAAAAAAGTCGATGCCGTTTGAATTTGAGTTTACGGGGTATGGTTAATATTTCACACGTTTCACCAGTTCATTATGGAATAAATGACTATTGTTATATATCATTATAAAGCCACTGCTTTTCTGCAATTTTTGATATATAATTTAACTCCCAAAGTAGTCGTAGATTTGATTTAATGGACGTTGTGTACCGTTGTGTGTATGAAAACAATACATTTTTTTTCGTAATTTTTGTACATTTTCGTGAATATTTCACCATTGAGTGTGAGGATTGGTACAAAGTTGGCATTTTCTGTTGGGGATATGTATTCTCAATATAATTCAGCACGATATTTATGATTCTCACCCTACTAAGGCGAATAAGAATGAGAAATATGGAGCTGGGTCGAATTTTTAAAAAAAAAAATTTTTTCATCAAAAAAACGCTATAACTAAAAAAGCTCAATTGGGATTCGCGGGGACTTTTCACACTTTATCCGCAATGTGTGTCCCGGAAACATATAAAAAATCAGCTTTCTCCGATTTTTTTCCTTACTTTCTCATTTTTATGTCTAATGTGCCTGGACTATTATATTAGACTTTTTACAAGGACTCAGTATCTTACATTAATTTATGAACGAGTTGAAGCAGCTCATCCTAAGGCTATTTAGGGTGTCATACGATTTACTTTGAAAGTCAGAAGAGAAAAAAAAACTTAGTTCTGTTTTGTGATTTTTTTGCTATTGATGGCGTTTCTATGAATGAAAAGATGTTTCTTTGTCAAACACAAATAATATTTTGTTTATATAAATTTTTTTATTACAAATTATTGGATAAGATCCATGAACCTTCTAAAGGTAGTTGGTAGCACCGATTGGGGTGCTGGCGAAAAAACATTACTCCAACTGTTTAGATCACTTGTTCGATCAAAATTAGATTATGGTTTTATAGTTTACGGTTCCGCAAGGAAGTCGTATCGAAAACCACTTGATGCAATTCATAATAGTGGTATTAGAATTAGTCTAGGTGCTTTTCGAACATCACCAATAGATTCAAAGCTTGTTGACGCGGAGGGGCCTTCTCTGGAGAAGCGCAGAATTAAACTGTCTCTCCACTATGTATCTAAACTTTTGGCTTATCCATCAAATCCTGCTTATAATTGTGTTTCAGAACCTCAAAATGTTGAATTTTTTAACCGACATCAGAAACATATTCCTCCATTGGGAATTAGAATTAAACCCCACTTTGAGTCAGCCAAAATTGATTCTGTTTCTATAAAAGAAAACCGCAAATCACATATTCCTCCTTGGCATCTTAAAAAACCTACAGTTATTTTAGATCTTGTTTCTACCAAAAAGTCTAAATTCTTTGCAGTTTAAACAAAAATATGCCGAAATAAAGTCCAAGTATAGCACATATACAAGGATCTATACAGATGGATCTAAAGATGGTAACAGAGTATCATCAGCTGCTGTTATTGGTGATCATATCACCTCAATCAGAATACCGAATTACAGTTCTATTTTCACAGCTGAAGTTAAAGCTATACAACTCGCGCTTGAACACATCGAGAATGTACAGGAAGAGAAGTCGATTATTTTTTCCGACTCTCTTTCCTCTTTAAGTGCTTTACTCAACCCCAAGTTGAAAAACCCTCTCATTTTGGAACTTCGTGAGAGTGTAACATCTCTCGTTTCTCACCACAATGATATCGTGTTTTGCTGGTTACTCGGACATGTAGGTATCGCTGGTAACACCAGAGCAGACAGTGCAGCAAAACATGCTTTAACCAAGCCTCTCACTGACTTTAACATCCCTTTCAGTGACTTCAAGCCATATACCAGTAACTACATCAAATCTGTCTGGCATGCGGATTGGGGTGGAGAGACACACAGCAAAATCCATAGCTTCCGACCAACTCTTTTTGATCATCACCCGTCTAGTAACTTTGTAGAAAGGATCTTGCAGTTTTGACACGATGTCATATTGGTCACACACGATTTACACATTCCTTTTTGTTAGAGGGTAATATGCGACCAGAGTGTGTTCCCTGCCAAATGGTGTTGTCGGCGTAACACATTCTTTTACATTGTACTGATTTTAATCTTGTCAGACGACAGTATTGTAATGTTGTGTCTCTTCGAGACCTATTTTACAGTACAAGTCCACATAATGTTCTGTCGTTCCTGAAAGAAATCAACCTTTTTAATAAATTTCAAAAATTCATCATTATTGTTCAATCCACTCCTGTCTTTGACAGCTCTATTGTGGTTATTGTCTATTTTTATTCAATCTTTTTACTTCATAACTGATAATGACGTTTTACTTTTCACCGTTTTCTCGCCACGATATAGCCTTAGCTGCTGATGTGGCGTTAAGCACAAATAAATAATAATAATAGAAACAACAATGGCTTTAAAGTATTAAAGGGGGATGGCGATTGCTCACCGAAAACAATTCACGTACATGAATATGAACGAAAGATAAAATGTTACTCACTATTATTTCATGAATTCGCACAAAAACGCTCTTTGATATAGAAATCAGTTTGTGAGTTCGTAGCTTCTGCTACATGGCTTCTCTTGGTTCTCACCGCATTCTTGCGCTATATTCCCCGTGATATTGATGTTTATTGTCTGTAATTGTCTCTCACGACACCAAGTATTCGAAGCATATGCAAAACACAGTTCTCATGCGCTTAACTTTGACGTACTGCTCCAAGCTCTCAGGCCACCAGTCTATTTCTGTTCGGAACTGGACTCTGTTGTGGGCTGTTTGTTTACCCACTTTTGTGTAAATTTCTCACAGACGACCGTTGCTATAATGTGATGTGTTTTACTTGCAAATCTATATAGGAAAGTGAGATCTATAGCAGTGCTTGTTTACCGTGATAAACCAGCTGTTTTACTGGTAAAATAGGACCCGGTCATCAATGCCTGGGTGAAAATCCTCTAAAATGGGCAACATAGGTATAAACGATTGGTTGGATTTGACTTTATATCCATGGTGTGGTCACTGTTAGCCAGTTTGCAGAAATATGTGATGTTAAACACCAATAAACGATTCTGCCTGCCCCAGCTGTAGATATTCCAGTCAAAAAGTATTAGATTCCCCCGAAAACATCAGGATGTTAACTACCCGGCGTAATCATAAAACTACGACTATGGCGTGTCTTCATTTCTGATTGTGATGTCATCAAAACGATGATCAAACCAAGTCTTGTTGGGCAACATTTCTAGCTTTGATTCACAGAAAAAGAATCTTTATGAAATTTTTCAGAGCCAATCGTTCAGTGTATCAAATGGTCTGAAAAGCGAACCGTATGTTCGCTTTTCCAACCAACTGAAATATTCCATACGACTGAATCTAAACATAGGCGATGACCTGTTTCAGAGGTGGACTGCGTCGAATTTCTTACTGACTGGACTGGTAGCTTGTGGGCATGACGTGCCTGTTGGAGGTTAATACTGTCACTGTCCAAAGTTATCGCGCTATAGAAGTTTAGCTCTACTTGTTCTCAGTGGGTTAATCTATCTGTCAAAATTATGTTTATATCAACAAACCAATGTTTATCTTTGCGGTCTCCACACATAGTTGAACCTTAAAATCTATTGAAGCTTTCCAGAAACCTTTCATTCAGGATTCGCAGCTATTGTTGACCTCAAATAATTTCTATGGCCTTCAGGGCTCCGCTGATTACAACCACACCCTATTAGGTCCCGTGCTCATGTTCTGTCCCACACACTCATGTGATCCTTTTCCAGATTTTCCCCTGGGGCATGCCTTCTTTGAAACCCTACAACCCTTCCCATATATATGAGTTTAAAACAAGTTTGTATTTCATGTACTTTACTTCTACATTGTAATATCGAAATATTTTTTGTGCCATGTTTACGTGATCAATAAAATTCCTAATTTAACTTGATAGCTTAATGACGCGATCTCTATTACATTTCTTTCAATGATGTAATGACAGCTCTGTTATGGTCATATCGCTTTATGTTCTCGCTAATGTTTACACTGGGGGCGCGGTGGCTCAGTAGGTAGAGGTACAGGCTGCAAGCCGTGAGGTCCTCGGTTCGAATCCCATCTGCGGCAACCGCGTTCTGTCCTTGGGCAAGACACTTAACCCCCATTGCCCACGTGGGGGCACGGTGACGTGTACTAAGGCGTAGTGCACGTCGATGGTGCACTGTCTTCAACCAATGCTAACCCTGCTTGTGTGGAGTTAGTATGTTGGGGAGCTGACAGTTGCTCGCCGTTTCTCGGTGGTTCTCTCCGGGTGCTCCGGGTTCCTCCACCCGTAAAACTGTCGAGGTCATGATTAGCCATTGGTAGAAATATGTGACCTTAAACACCAATAAATAAACAAATAAATAAATATAATGTTTACACTGTTGGTTAACCCATCTTGAATATTTAGTTCACCTAACTGAAAGTCAGGGTGAGCTATAGTGACCACTCACTGTCCGTCTTCTGTCGTCTGCCCGACGACAGTCTGTCTCCGTCGCCTGTCGTCCGTGAACATAGTGTTTGCACCTCCTTCTCCAAAACCGTTGATCCGATTGCAGTTAAATTTGGGATGATTGCTTGTCCAGACATCGCATTTTGTTTCTGTTCAAATCAACTTGTCCAGCCCCCATAAAGTCTTCTCATCAGTCAGTGGGTACAATGACTTGATATTTGGCATGGGGCTTCCTTTTGAGGTGCAGAATCAAATTTGTTCAACACACGTTCCTGGAGCAATATTTGCTTCGTAATGGGAAGAGCAAGTTTTTTTTATATATGGTGTACGCCTTCCTTAGGGTAGTCAGATTTAAGTATGTTAAAAGCAAGTCCCTGGGTTAATAGTTAGGCTCCCTATTGGAGCCCAAATGTTAACTTAGTCCATTATGAGGAATAATCTTTAAAATCTTCTTCAGAACCACTAGTCGGTGTCTTTTGATACATGGTATTATATGCAGAGCCCTTAGAGGGATCAGAATCAAATTTGTTCAAATAAAGTCCTTTGATCAATCCCTTTTGCCCGAATTTTTACGGGGTACAATTTGAGGAATATTCTTTAAAATTTCTTCTCACGAATCCCAAATCAGATTCTTTTGATACATGGTATGCACTGCTCTTAGGGGCGTCAGATGAAAGTTTGTTAAAAATCAAGTCTTTGGGTTAATATTTGGACTCCATATAGGACCCCGAATTTTAACTTAAATTAAATTTCCAATATGAGGAATAATCTTTAAAAATTTGCTTCTTGAGATACAATCAGAAGCTTTTTATAATTGGTATACAACATCCTTAGGGGGTTCAGATTCAGTTTGTTCAAATAAAGTTCCTGGGTTTATATTTCTGTTCCCCATGAAGTTTGTGTGTGTGTGTGAGGGAGAGGGGGGGGGGGGGGGGGGGTTACCATAATGCAAAGCTGGTAATATTCTCAAAATCTTCTTCTCCAGAACTACCAGTCAGAATCTTTTGATATTTGGTATACAACATTCTTCAAGTTAAGTCCCCAGGTTGATATTTGGTCTTCCTAGTTTGCATTACAGGAAATATTGGCATTATTTCTGTGGCAGCATCCCAATACTAGAAAACAAATCATCTGGCATGAACAGAGTAATGAATAAATTAAAAACTAATTCCTCTGTAGTGTTAATTAGCAATAGATGCTAATTAAATCCTTCTTTAAACAGCTGTGGTCAGGTGAGCGCCCCAGGTCCCATGGGCCTCTTGTTTTAAAATGGCGAAATCCTACTGAACGATTCAATTCACCACCTGCCCCCAGGTTCTTTTCGGTCTAATTCATCATTTTAGTTTTTTTATCATTAGCGTTGGGACCGCTGAAATCCTGAGACGAGAATTGCTAACTCTTCATCACTTAGTTAAATGAACCGTTCATGCCTCAAATTAACCAGTGATAATTACTATACATATGGAAATTTAGAAGTATTAACGTTTTAAAATAATTGGCTAAGTTATTTTAACCCATTCAACGTGAATAGTATACAGTTTGGCATCTTCCAGGCGGTTCAATAACGTACGCTGGAAGAGTCCAAATTCAATCCGTGGAGTATATTGGTCTGTAAGTTTGGGCTGTAGCAAAAGGCGGGAGGGCGAGACAGTGACGAAGTAGAGATTTCTTTTCGGGCGTGGAGTCGACAACATGAAATTATCTAAAAAAAAATTGGCAAAGCATTGGTACAAAGGGCACACGGCGATGCTTTCTGTTTCAGACGAAGGCTGAAATTTCGTGGTCTGGATTCCCCTTTTAACCTCTTTTTACCTTAGAAAACTTTGGAAAAAAGAAGTGTCTAAAAGGCGAAATTCTACTGACTCTAAACAGTAAACACGGGACTGGATCGTCGAGTAAATAAAAACAGAAAAAACTAAAAGAAATTTCATGATAGGCGGCGCTGGGGAATGTGTGTGATGGTGGGGAGGGGGGGGGGGGGGCGCCCCGTCTGTATATTTACGCATCTAGGTTAAAAATATTTTGTTGGTATTAAGGTGATTACAATTCAATTTTCTAGTCACAATTAGAATATTTGATTTCGTGTCGATGTTGGGCATCAAATGTGAGCCATGGCGTTCGAAGTGTCAAGCTCGTTGCGCCCTGACAAGTGTTGCGAATTGTGCGGTGAAGGCATATTTCAATTAATCAATATATTTATTTAACTTTAAACATTATACAATGTTTGTAGTCGTACATGTAATTTACAATATACTGTCACAGTGGATTTAGACTATTTCAGCAAGGGATAATCTATGCTTATGGACTATTTTGTTTGTGTATTTTTCTCTTTTTGGGGGAGGGGGGTGGGACTGGGAGCCTTTCACTATAAGGATGAGACACCAGCCCCACTGCGCCCTGCGTACCAATAGCATCCAGAGCACAGTGGGGTCGGGGTGGCGAAAGAACACACCGGTATCCCCTCCATTAAACTAGTCGCTGTTTCTCTGCGAAATATATAAATTTAGCTAACTTCTGAATTATAGATTGCGACTGTGATGACATCAAGGACACGAATTTTACAAGGGATGGGTGATAACAGCAATAGGGTTTGAGAAACTTTTGTTTTAAATAATGATGGTGGGGACATACAAGTAAAAAGTTATATTCGTTTTCTATTTCCATCAGGTTACATGATTTACAGATTCTTTGATCACGTGGTGTATTATTGTAACGCCCACTCTCAATAAAAAGTGAATGAGAAGATGTACGAAATCTAAAGAGTGCCACTCTGTATTTAAAGTCCGTAACAACGCCAAGATATTTTTCCATTCTAAAATCCCCTTTGAAGAGACGGTATGACTGCAATCAACTGGAAGCTTTTAAGTCATTTTGCCAATTCTGCCAAAACATATTTGTTATTCTATCTTTGATAATTTTTATATTGCAACTATTACTGGATTGTTTGTTCCAGATATACATTAACCCATGTTCTGACAAAATTTGTTTAATCTGAGAAGCCCAATTTTTACCATTATAATTTCTTCCCATGTCCGCGTCTTTCATTAGGGACAAGTAAGTCTGTCTCGCGAGTAATCTATCGTCCATACTGATAATTTTCTGTCAATATTTAATTAGGGATATTTTTCTGTGCATCATGAAAGGAACTCGGCCAAACTCTCCATATAATGCTAAACGATTTGTTGATTTTTTAACCCCTAATATGTTTCGAAGAAATTTTGTATGAATAATTTCAATTTCAGGTGCCTTAATTACGTCCCAGAGTACTGAACTAAAATTTAGAATAGATCCTACAAGAAAATCGAACAGATTGCATTTTTGAGGAATTGATAACTCTATTCCTTTAATTATTCGAAACAGGCTATCTAAAGCGAATGAGGCTTGTTGGGCTATTTGCTTGTGGGCATGATACCAGCTGCCATTCTTAGAGTTATTCCCAAATATTTAAAAGATTTGACTACTTCTATTTCGGTATTATAAATTCGAAAGTTATGAGTTGTGTGCCGTCCTCTCTCAAAAATCATTACTTTCGTTTTCGATATGTTTATTTTCAACCCCCGTTTAATGCAGTAGGTTTCTATATCCGTGAGCATTGATTGGAGTGAGTTGGGAAATTTTACGAAAAGAACCTGGTCGTCGGCATAGAGGAGCATAAATAATTTTATTTCGTTTAAGGTAAAAAGATCCGACAGATTACTGTTAATACTTTCAACAACATCATTGACGAAAGTAGTAGTGTTCGTATGTTTGAGGGAACATTTGGATGACCTCGGTGGATGACCTCGGAAGTGACGTCATGTCACGTGACGTAGTGGCGCCATGTTGTGTTGTCACGGTAACCAGTGTGAGCGGCCATGTTGTGACGTCATCTCCATAGTGATACGTGGTGTTAGTGCGCATGCGCAGCGCGTGTTGTTAGGGTGATACGTGTTTCCGTCGTCCATTTTGTGTACTGGAGGCCGCCGTCTTGGTTTCTATGGTAGCACGTGATTGCTATGTTACCCAATTTTTCTGCAATAAGACGGGGTATGTTCGGAGGGTATGTTGCTTTGTAGAAGAGTATTACCACAAACAACCCGACAATCCTTCCAAATCACCAAAATCTATCCCAACTTTTACTATTTCGAATTCTTTCAGAATTCTCTGCTTCTATCTATATATGCAATAGCTTTCGTCTATCTGGCCGTGTTCATTTGTTCTGGAGTATACTCCAGTAACGTAGAAGAGCCTATTAGTTGGAACAGTTTACCTTATTATTACTATATTTAGCAATTTCTGGTCTATTCTTGTTAGTTCTGACCCTATTCCGTGTACTCTTGTTGTTTTATTTATCTAGATCATAACTAACCAATCAGATTGCTTGATTTCCCATAATGCAGAGTTATCTCCCATGTGTATAATAAAAGCCTATATCCAATGGCCATATTCCCAGGCACCCCTTTTATCTGAAAAACATACGGCCTTCGGCACCCCTTTTTTCTGAAATGAGGCTAAGAGTCGTAGTAAATTATACCTCATTAGCCGATTGCTTTGTACTATTCTATGACTGGTATAGGGACTACGTTATGGCAGGTCAAGTGGTATTGTGGAGTGGGGGTGGGAGTAATGCCTGGCAGTATAGAACAGCAATATAGTATAGTCGATATATACCTCTGTGGGCCCCTGCAGGTCCCATGTTAGCCCTTAGTACTATCAATCCACCTGATGGTTCATGTTATCCTATGACTGGTATAGGTAGTATTCAATGCTAGGCATAGGGGTATTGTGAATAGGGGTACTGCCTGGTAGTTTAGAACGTACTATAGTATGGGCGGTATATACACCTATAGGCCCCTGTTAGTGCTTGGTACTATTAACCAACCGATTGCTTAGTTTTATTATATGGCTGGTATATGTAGTGCGTTATGGTAGACCTAGTGATTTTGTGGGGGTGGGGGTAATGTTTGGTAGTTTAGAACGGTAGTATAGCATAGGCTGTACATGTCCCTGTAGGTCTCTTGCTGGCCCTTGGTACTACTGATCCACCGGGTGCTTCATATTATTGAGTCGTATTCTGGGGTGGGGTCAGTGCCTGGTAATACAGAACGGCAGCAGAGTATGGTTGCTATATTCCCCTGTAGGTTCCATCCTAACCGTTGATAGTATTAACCTACCAAATGCTTTGTATCATCCTGTTACTGGTAAGGTGGTACGTAATAGCAGTAGTTCTGATCCTATTCCATGTACTCTTGTTGTTTCATTTATCTAGATCATTTATATAAATTATACCTAACCAATCAGATTGCTTGATTTCCCATAATCTGTATGCAGAGTTATCCCCTTGTGTATAATAAAAGCCTATATCCAATGGCCATATCCCCGGGCACCCCCTTTTTGGAAAACATATGGCCTTCGGCACCCCTTTTTCTGAAATGAGGATGCTGTAATTTCGGCGTCCAACTCATCATCAACCACCGATTCGTCAAACTGTTGTGGGACTTCTACACCCTTTTCGCTCAGTAGATTTTTAAAGTTGTCATGCAGTTGTTCCAATGTTAATGAATCAGGTTCTACATTTTTAGACTTGTATTCTTGTTTTATACGTTTCCAAAAATTAAGGGGTTGATTTTCTGCCAAATTTCCTATTCGAATTCCTTCCTCATTTTTATATTTCTGTTTGGCTTTATTTTTTATTCTGGTGTAGAGGTTTCGTGACTGTATAAATGCGGCTCTATTAATGTCATTTTTATTTCTTTCAAAATTATTACGCGCTGTTATAAATCTATTTCTTGCTTCCGAACAACGATTATCGAACCACTTATTTTTTCTTTGTTTACTGGGTTTGTTTGACTGTTTGTGGATGGTTTTACCAAACACCGAGTCAGCGTGTTGGAAAAGAATGTTTGTGAAATTTTCTACCATCAATAGAATATGTTGCAACATCAATTGTAAGTTGGTGGAGCATATCAAAATCATTAACTAGTAGGGTTCTGAAATTCGGGAATTCGTTATTGTCCCACTGAAGTTTGCGGGTTGTACTAGATTGGCCAGCACGGCGTTTTTCTGCGAATTTCGCTTTAAGACAAAAATAAACCGGCGCATGATCAGAGAATTCTTTAAAGTCCTTTATTTCAAATTCTCTGATTTTATCAAAGTCCGCAAAATTTAATAACAGATAATCAACCATGCTCTCCCCTCTCTGTGAGCAGAAGGTAATGCTCTTGACATTTCGGTCAGTGTGCAATCGGCCATTGCCAATCAAAAGCCCAGTGGTTTTGCATAAATCAATTAGTCGCCGCCCATGGGCGTCTATCGCTTGGTCTTTGTTTGCACGTTTGGGAATGTCACGCGTATTTTCCTCTAGGATGCCCTTATCTAGAAATCTATCCCCTTCTAGATAATCATCGAGATTTGATGTGCGCTATTGAAATCACCTGTTAAAAATATCCTACCTCGGCCTGAGTATTCTAAAATATCGTTCTCTAGGCTTTGAAATGGATAAAAAATATTCAAATTTAAAGCTGCAGATTCTGATGGCGGTATATACACATGACATATGTAAATGTCTTGGTCAAAATGAAACACGTCTTTTGTGATTTTGACCCAGATTTTACCACATTCATTTTTTCCATTACATGGATATAATTTTTAAGGTATGTTTTATAATAAAGTGAAATATGCCAATTAACAATTTTAGTTATCACCAACTGTTTTTGTCTCTTAGATCTTTAGAAATGATGTTCGAGAAAGTTAAGTTCTCTCCCCCTTACCCGAACCATTGTGCGTAGTGACAATGTAGTAATCTAAACAAAAACAACATTTTGTCCATTGTTAATGATCAAGAACAAAACAAGATTTCCAATTTCATGATGCCAATTCATTTTAATTACCTCAATAACTCATAAACAATATTCGCACCCAACAATTATTGCACAGATATCACGGACCGATTTGAATTGGGTGTGGTCGGTGGAAGTTGTTTTCATAACAATATGTTTGTTTTCTGCTTTCATGGGGAAAATGTTAAAAGTCCGATTCGTTTCTATATCACTTCAAAAGACAATATCTTAATGTTTTCACAGAATGAAATTATGAGAACGAAACACACAGGCGATTGGACAAGTGTGGATTTGTTCAGCCGACAAGTGTCATATGTTTTAATCACGGGGGATAAAAATTGAGAGAAGCCTCTTTTATAGTCTTTATATATTTTATCCCATAAATGGCCGTTTATTTGAACAATAAAGGCCTTGGATAAATTTTTGCTTCATTCACCTAGTAGGGTGATAAACTTTCCCCATAGGTTTGACACTGAAAGAATTTATTCCCCTAGTAGCGACGGACTTGTTGACCTCTGGCCTCTACCACATTTGTCTAGTACAATTAATAGTTCGAGTGTTGATTTCTTTAAATCGTTTTGAAAGTTTTACACAATGTCAGTAGAAAACACCACTCACTGCTCATATAATAAAGTATTTTTGCAAGTTTAGCTCAAGCTTGTAGGGGAATTATTTTTAGACAGAAATGTATTACTGCGCCTTGTTTATTTTTGCCAGTTTTGCTGGTCAATCGAATTGGACCAATGTGCTCCTCACTTCTCGCTGTGTTTTGTCGCAACTGCCCTGAAGAAGATTTATGGGATAAACAAAATAAACGTATAGTGTTTTAAAGTAAAAAAAATATTCTACTCGTAGAATTAAGAATGAAACCTATTCGTAGAGTAATTTTTTTACTTGAAAACACTGGACGTTTATTCTATATATATATCACCCAAAAGAACGATATCAAGTTGATACAATTTCGCGAACATTGTTGATTAAATTCTGTAACATTCAGAAATTCTAGACTTTTCCGATACAAAGCGCGCAGCCAGGCTAAATGAAGTGTGGGGGAGGGGGACAAATATATTTCTGCTGCCAATGGCAATGAGTAGTTTTTGAAGACTTAAATAATGAAGGATTAACCCTTTGCCTAACATGAAAAGCATACGACACTTGCAAAAATAATTCTTGAACGACTAATTTGTTTCATTTTTTGTCTCAAAAACATAGGTTATGACCCCTCATTTGAACGAGCTCGACGAGCTCGTTCCAGTCAAGCTCGTTCCAATGAGGGGTCATAACCTATGTTTTTGAGACAAAAAATGAAAAAATAATGAAAATTGATTGGCGATTTTTGAGAATAGCGCTGGCCGGTTTTGACGTTACGTTGGGTAAAGGGTTAACAAACGGAAGATGTTATTTGTAAACCAGCTTCGTTATCAATTTATTTTATTCAGCCTCATTTGAGATAGTCTTCTAGCATACTAAAACACTAATTACGAACGATCATGTACTTTGACATCTCGATAATAAAGTATAGCTATAGCGCTTCGAAAATAACGGTTGTGAATCGACGGAGAAATTTATATTCATATTCTATTAGTCTTCTTTAGGAATAGGGTTTAACGAGTTGTAGGTTCGTGCTAGGGCGTAGCATTTTTCAGAAGAAGTATGGGGTGGGGGATATATCTACAATCTCCATCTGGTGGACACGCCCCTGATGAAGATTGTAGTAGAACATGTTGTAAATTTGATTCGATGTGTATGCGGACTGAGAGTCATAATGGAACAAGAACAAAAACTGCCTTAGTTCTTTCTAATGCCCAAGGTGTTGTGTGAAGTCACTGATTATATTTTCCGACGAAACGTAATCGTTGCGATAAATTTACAATCGTTGATTTCACACTTCGATTAACACAACAGTCTAAACGTAGTTAATACTTTTGTGTTCATTTTACAGCAAGGTTAATTCTTCAACCATCACAATTTATCGAAATTATAAACTGAGAAAACAGACCATTAATCTTTCAATTTACCCAGGAAATGACAATTGAAAAGATTATTCATTAACCCTGTACTTAACACGAAAAGCAGACGTAACCTGCAAACAAAATTCTTGAATAACTAAATATTTTCATTTTTTGTCTCAAAAACATAACTTATGAGAACTCACTGGAACGGGCGATGCGCTCGTTCCAATGAGGGTTCATAAGCTATGTTTTTGAAACAGAAAAATAATGAAAATTGAATGGTGATTTTTGTAAATAGCGCTGGCCGGTTTTGGGCCCTTACGTTGGGTAAAGGGTTAACCAAGTATTTTCATTCTTTGACTCCAAAACACAGCTTACTACTCCTATTGTCACGAGCTCGGCGCCTTAGTTTCAGTGAGGCGTCGTTAGATATGTATTGCAGGCAAAGAATGAAAATACTTAGTCTCTACTCATCGCGATAAAAGATTCTGTACAAGCACAATGTGCACATAACAAAATTTATCAAACCGACTTCAATGATTTATGAAAAACTTCAACACCCGCGCGCTCCAGTGACAGTAATTTATTAAGCCGACTTCATTTTACTGCGTGCTTGGTTGAAGGTAGGGTCTTCCTTGTGGGAAAATACAATAACCTTTCAAGAAAATGGTGCACCTAGGTTCTTTCAGAAGACTGAATTAAGTACCCAGAAAGTAAAAAAATAACTTTAACAAAATGATCCAAGAAATATGAAGGTGGGACTGCATGGACCAGTTTTAGGAATTTCAGGCATGAATGTATATAAGGTTGACATTTTCCAGAAAAAGTGTGAGGGTCACGAGTCCTCGATCCCCAGGGGCACCGGAACGGCCCAAACATTGGCCCGACCATAAAACGCAGATCCCTATTTTTTTCGAATTGTTGCCATCGATTATGTGGGGGAGAGAAAAAAATGACAGTGCATGCATCTCGTCTTTCGAGGAACATAATATGACTAAATTCCCTGTCAAATTGCCTTCTGTATTTTGTCATATTATATTCCCCGAAAGACGAACCTTAATGTGGGGGCCACACATTTGTGGGGGCATTGGGCGTCCGTCCAGTCTGCCGATTCGTAAATCCGACCCTGCCCCCCAAAAATGTTTGAAAAATGAGCTCTCTCAGACCAATTTCGGGGCTACTTCTTTACTATTCCAACCACTTCCGAAGCGGTTGGAATACTAAAGAAGTAGCCCCCAAAATCTCCTCATCTCACGTTAACTCGTCATTAATAGCCGCCATTGTGTGCCCAATATTAAAGAAACAAGACGATCTATGCGCGCACTTCTTTCGGATATCCGCAGCACAAAATTAAAAAATCATAGCCTAGTTATTTGATATGAATGACGTTCGGCTGAAGGTCGATCACAAAAATGTCATGATCGGCAAATTTTTTGCCCCGACATTGGTCGTGGGGGGGGGGGGGGGGGTCGGGGCGGCTGCGGTGCCACTGATCCCCAACGGCCACGCTACTGGATCCACGGCTCTGCTTGTACTGGAGATATCGATAATGATGACAATGTGGAGAAGATGATTTTCCAAGTTCTTATTAGTGTATTGCCTTATTTTTGGCTGCACGTCCGTTTTGTTTTCTAATCATGTCGATCGAGCACGTACATCGATGGATCGTCGCGAGCGGTGGACATGCAGCAACGATAGTTGACCGATGACAAGAACGAATCGAAGATCGATGTGTGTGTGGGTGGGGGGGGGGGGGGGGTGAAGGGCGTTTTGGGTGGCGGATTTGTTCCAAATGTGATGGCTCAAGTCCTGACTAGCAAATTACTTCAGTTACATCTTCAGGGTATGCCTTCGTTGATGGCATGCCTTAATTATTTAGTCGAAAGATTAGTCATTCGGGTTAAGAGTCCAAAAACTCGATACTC
Source organism: Pictodentalium vernedei (assembly GCA_031216915.1). Lineage (NCBI taxonomy): Eukaryota > Metazoa > Mollusca > Scaphopoda > Dentaliida > Dentaliidae > Pictodentalium > Pictodentalium vernedei. Next base: position 554,928,477 of record CM062295.1, on the reverse strand, counting down.
TTGTATATTTACTACACGCAGTAGCCATGACGCAGCGTCTGATTTAACACATACTGTACCAGTTCTCTAAATGGTCATGCTGGGTTTATAACCCCACACGTCGCAATTGCAAACAGGGGCTATATGATGTAGAGTAGGTCCCTGAGAATCACATATTTTCGATTCTAACCCTTTACCCAACGCAGACGATATCAGTATTTATTATTTTAAATATAATTTTTTTTAAATTTTCAAAAAAAAAAATTCAACAAATTTCAACAAAACCATATCATGTGACCCCTCGTTGGAACGAGCACGACGAGCTCGTTCCAACGAGGGGTCACATGATATGGTTATGTTGAATTTTTTTTAAAAATAATATTTTTTCAAATGCTGAATATGCATATTACTCGGGCGGATGCGGGCGATTCGTTGGGTAAAGGTCTAATCGAATCGAGTGTATTATTCGAAATCTAATCGAATCCTGAAGTCCCGACTGATAAAATGTTCCAACCACATTATCGAAACATGCCTTCGAAGAAGAAATCGAGACATGCCATCGAAGCATTTCCTCCTCGAAGGCATGTCATTATGATGTAGTTAGAATATTACCCAAAAGAGATTTTGATCAGAAACGGTTGCGAGAATTCTCTACCGACCACTGCACAGGGGATAGTCGACAGCAAGCGCGAGCTCATCGTCGATGTTGCTTGGGAACTTTAATTTTTTTTCAGGAGTGGAAGTGACCAGTGACACTGTAATTATCATGGATGGTGGCATGGGTGCGGATGCCTTTTATGTTAATACAGCAAAAATTACACGAGGCCTTTATTTTCAACATAATTTATGTACAATCTCTATTTCGGCTATACGTTTTGTGAGACGCCTAAGATGACAGGTACCAAGCGAAATTGCAGTGACAAGATTTGAAGGAAAACGAATCGGGCATCCGATTTTGAATCGAACCGAATACCAACTTAAGATTCGAAATCGAATCAAATCTCGAAAGCTTCGCATGGCCCTATTGTGGAGGAGGCGGGTCAAAAGATCTTTCTGATGCCAATAGCAGCAGAACATTATTTCTAGCCTCCACATCATTTCACATTGGGCTGGGATAAGAGTGTGTATCTCCTACAGGTGAATGCTCAGTGTCTTCCCGGGCAACTAAATTAGCTTTTCATCCCAACTGGAGCACACTGATAACTTTTTTTTACGGAGGAAGCACCCAGAAAGTGAGGCTATATAAATATGTTCAACCAATCTAACCCTGCATGTGCTGCAGTGCGGAGTTACGGTGTTGGGGAGCTGGCAGCTGCTCGGTGGTTCTCTCCGGGTACTCCGGCTTCCTCCACCCTTAAAACTGTCACGACCATGATTAGTCTTTGTGCATAAGTATGTGACATTAAACACCAAAAAATAAATAAGTGAATGTGTGGGTTAGACCAATCAATATTTTCAACGTGCAGCCCCAAGGCTGCACGTTGAAAATAATGATAGGTCGACCCACCAATAATGAATATGGACTCTTCTAATTGCTGCATCTGAACTGACATGGAAGATACCACCAGTATTCACAGGGTTAAGATTGATGTACAGACACCGAAAAAAAAACACGGAAGATATTTACAAAGATAGTTTTATTATATCGCTTTCGGTAATGTCAAACGGGACGCTGTCTATTTTGCGCTAAAAAGGACAAGAAGATATCAAATTATCTTGTCACTGATCGCCAAGCCTATAAAAATACACACGAACGTGAGAGTTATATTGGACTTAATTGGAGCGTAAGTTTAACATTTTGAGTTTTATAGAATGTGTAACGTTTGAGTAACTGGTTTCATCTGGGTTGATTCAGTTTGAGATTGCTAGACTGTGTGATTTGGGGAAAATCGTTTCATCTGTAACCTTTACCCTTGTTTTATTTAGTTAATTATTTATTTTGCATGCTACGTTCAGCAACAATATTGTGTAACGCTTCACCAAAGGCAACGTCCATAACCAACCGGCGCTATCCATAAAAATCCTCATTCAGATTTTATTATTTTTTAAATTACAACTTGACCTTGTTCCGACAATGGGCCATAAACTATACTTTTTGGCAGGGGTGGGGGGGGGGGGGGGGGGGGGGGGCAAAATGTGAAAATCTTATTCAAGATTTTGTTTAGCAAGTATCGCCTGCTAATTCGTAGTGGGTAAAGCGTTAATCCCCGTCACCACCCCCCCCCCCCCCAAAAAAAAATCCAACTCCACCAAATGTTTATATACTCGCCCAAAAAAGAAAGTGTGCATTGCAGAAATTGATCAAACTCCAAAAAAATAATTTCGTAGGTGTAAAGAGTGTTAACCTGTTCATGAATAAGTTATATTGAACACAAAAACAGCTTTCCCCGTTAAAATTGCATTAACGTTAAATGACGTGCTGCACGTTTGTGAAAAGGCATGTTTTGCACGTGGAGAGTCTGAAAATTCATGCAGCAGTGTGAACCCTTGGGTATTTAAACACTAAAGTAAGGCCTTCCTATCGTTCACATTCAAACTTGCGCTGCTGTTAAAACGACTCCACATTAGCATGCCAAGATTGACAATGAATCAACGTCTCCTTGCTCTGGGTATGATTAGAGCTGGCAGAACACACAGAGAGGTTGCCCAGCATTTAGCTGCCACCGTAACACTGTAGACAGGCTAGTCCATCGACATGCACAACATGATAACGTTCGAGACCGGCCCCGCTCCGGGAGACCCCGAGTTACCACCCCTGCACAAGATCGGTATATCCGTGTCGTCCATCTCCGGAACCGGCAACAAACGGCAACGACGACAGCCAGGAACATCCCTAACCTGAGACGGCTACATCCTCAAACAGTAATCAACCGGCTGAGAGAATACGTCTTACGTCCTCGAAGACCTGCAATTCGTCCGATTTTGACGTTACGTCATCGTTGTGCTCGACTGCAGTGGTGTAGACAACATCTCCGGCATCCCTTACACTGGTGGCGACGTGTTTTATTCACAAATGAATGTCGTTTCCATCTTTCATCATCAGATGGCCGCCAGAGAGTGTACAGACGTCGAAACGAACGCTACGCAGATCCATGTGTCGTGGAGCGAAACCGTTATGGGGGAGGGTCTCTCATGGTGTGGGGTGGCATCACTGCCCGTAACAGAACTGAGCTGGTCATTATTGATGGCAATCTCAATGCAGCCAGATATCGTGGTGAAGTGCTTACACCTGCTGTCCCATTTCTGCAACGTCACGGCCCCGGCGTCATTCTACAGCAGGACAACGCCCGACCCCACGCAGCTCGTGTTGTTCAACAGTATCTGCAGCAACAACAAGTGGATGTTCTTACCTGGCCCGCAAATTCGCCCGACATCTCACCCATTGAGCACGTATGGGACGGAATGAAACGTCAGCTACGCCGGCTTCCCCACGCACAGTCAACGCTTGTGGAACTCCAAACACGGCTTATCAGAATATGGAACAGCATCCCACAACACTTCCATGCTAACTTGTTCGCTTCCATGAGGCGTAGATGCACAGCAGTAGTCGATGCAGACGGAGGTCATACTAGATATTGAGTGTGTGACTTTTGTGTTGGACCCTAAGTGTATTTGACTCTCCATTGCACCAAGAGTATTCGTCGTAGCGAAATGAAATTTCTCGTGTTGATCACAAATTGATTTATCTGTGATTGAATAAAATTTCCATGAATGAAAATGATATATATCTTTTTTTAGTGTTATTTTTTAGCATGCACACTTTCTTTTTTGGGAGAGTATATATTTGCTCTATAACATATTTGTGAGAATGATTCGTTTGTTCAAAACGGATCATGGGGTGAATTTTGGATGCGTCATTGGACGCCCAGGTTTAAAAAGCTGTGCAACTTGATAGTAGAATCCCCAAGACTTCAATACACTCATTCCAGGTATGCTCCTGCAAAGTACTTCCATGTCTGCAGAATGTCTTCGTTTTGACCCATTATCAAAGGCAAATACGGGTTTGATTTGAGATGTGAGGATATACAGAAGTCAGATGGACAAGATCAGGAGAGGAAAAGTCACATTCTGCTGTATTAATCCCCACTTGTGAGGTGTGTCACCGTCCTGAAACAGAAGCACCTGTGCTCGGAGATTACCACGCTGTTTTCTGTGATAGCTTCTATTAACTCGCATAATGCTGTGGTATAACGTTATCCATTTACCGTGTGTGATGTTCATTCAGACAATAATAATGGCAATAATTTCTTCGGCATTCCACTGATATGTCGCGGTCCTCTAACGAGGTCTACCTCGCCCGCCCCAAGTAGCGTTCCACCCCCCCCCCCCCTTCCCTCCTAATCTTGCAGCATTCCGTCACAAACTCTTTCATAATTCCTCGCATTGACGTTTTCTCGCTCTCCCCAACTACAATATTGACCCTTTCCTTCGTGTCATCCCTCATCCATTTGTCCCTTATGTTTTCATCTCATTTTCCCAGTAGTTTCTCAAAGATTCTTGTTCTAATTGACAAATATTTTGGGCATTCTAAAATGAAATATTCCTGCCTTTCCCCTATTCTGACTTGCACATTTGGTCCGCTCTTTCCCTCATCCTTTCTCGATTCTCCCCGCCACAACTTCAGTGACTTGGATCTCACTTTGAACAACAACGACACGACAAACAACCTGTCTGGGTTCTCCACAAAAGCTGGCGAATCTTTTTGTATAATCCATCTAAAGAGCTCTTAACCCTTACCCCAGCTCGCCAGTATCTGTTGCAATCCTCGAGCACTCTTCACTGCTTCCCCTGCTTCAGTACCACTACCAGATCTTGCGTAATTCTCCATTTGCTCCTTTGCCTGCTTTATCCATCCTGTCTGAATATTAAGGTTTCGTACATAGTTAACCCTTTACCCAACGAATCGGCCTCATCCGCCCGCGCAATATGCAAATTCAGCAGTTGAACGAGCTCGTTCCAACGAGGGGTCACATGATATGGTTTTGTTGAAATATTTTTGAAATTTTGAAAAAATGCTATTTAAACCCAGTGCGGATGCGTTACTTGTTCCGGTTATCCACCGACCGGTGTAAAAGTAATTTTGCAGAACCTTCAAGTTCCTCGCTACTGTTTGGTTTAAACGAATCACACGCGTCCCACAAGTTATACTTGATAATCCGACCCACTCTTCCAAAATAGTTGTTCCAACGAACGCCCCGTTAAAACTATTCCTTCCCAGAAATTTTATCTGATTGCGTATTCTTTCTTTTACCTGGTTAGCAGTTTTTGTAGTCCCTCTTCACTCTCGGCTCATAAAACTTCGTCATCGACAAAGAAGAACCCTGCGATTTTTATCTCCCCAACGTTGACCCTCGCAGCGCTTGCAGTCGCCGACTCTTCTAAATCTTTTATGTAAAATGCAAACAGAATCGGTGACAAGATGCACCACAGCTTATGATACATTTCCACTAGAACCATTTTGTTGTGATGTTTACCGGGCTGTGTACACTCTGTACATGTCTTGACAGTGCTTGCATGACTTCGACAAAACTTCCTACAAATCCGATTCCTTAATCAAGTTTTTGCAACGTTCTCTCCCACCGCACACTACCGTATGCTTGTTGCATATCCAGAAACCCTCGACTGTGATACCATTTGGAACTTGGACGTTTAAAAAAAACAAATATGCTTTGGAATAATGGGTGGTCCTCAAGCTGTAGGTTTGGTCCCATTCCGTTGATCTAGACATTGTTCTCCTGTTGGTTGCTCGAGTACTACATCAGGTGTTATTTTAATATTTTATTTTTTCGTACAGTCGTTTATCCCTTTATTACATCATGTAACAGCTAAAATGTGCCAAAGCTATCTGTAAAAATCGCCATTCAAACATGAATTCAAATTTTATTATTTTTTTCATTTTTGTCTGAAAAAATAACTTATGACCCTCATTGGAACGAGCTCGTTTAGTTCGTACCTGTGAGGGGTCATAAGCTATGTTATTCAGATTCAGGCAAAAATGGGACCCCAAAAGGATTAGTTTCGGGCATGGAAATTAGGATAGGTCGGGAAACGTGATAATTTTTTTCTTTTTCTTAGCCTTTCCTGATCCCCAATGCTCATATTTCTTTTCGGATCGCCAGTGATCATATTTATCTAATTTATGTACAGGTTATCTTGTAAGCTTGCGTTTCATATATTACAATCGGTTTGGTTTACATTTTTTCACACTTCAACTTATTTTTATGAAAGACAATATTTTAAATGATGCATTTATCGTCAAAAAGTAACAAGCACATGTAAGGCTAACGCCTCGTGAAATAATCCTATGGGCGCCCCATTCAAAGATAAAATATCGTACTCGAACCCGGGCAGCGAACTATTGTCTATATATATGATTAAAAGAAAGTAGGGGATATTTGATAAAAGTGAGATATATGCAGAAATGTATTTATATTTTCATCAAAAAGACAGTTGAGGCATTGCACTGTGACATCTGGTGAATGATTTCAGCGATAGTTGGGTGTCTGACACACACACATTCCACGCCCTGAGCTGTAGAAGACATGGACGGTCAGTCAGACAATTTACCACATTCAGCACAAGACCTCAGTACCTTGTAAATCCTCCTCGGTTCGCGAGACAAGCGCGGATCCGACGTGCCATACTCCTCCCCAAACGTCCAATATCAGCTTGACTGTTATTCCATTCTTCCAGCAGTACAGCGGCGAGTTACTGGACATTGGTAGAGGGCTGTTGGCGTTATTGTACGTGTCTGCCAAGCATATCCCAGACGATCGATTGCTGAAAGGTCTGGCCAAGACAGTGCAGTGATGTTCTGCGCCTGGAGGAACTCTGTAGCGACACGAGCCTTGTGTGCTCTTGCATTGTCATCTTGGAAAATGAATCGACGGCTGTCACGACGCTCAAATGGCACCACATGAGCTGGCAACATGTTGTCACGGTAGTACCACTGCCCTGTGACACGCCCTTGGATGACGTAATGCTGTTCTGCTTGTCTTGGTTATGCCTACCCACACCATAATCGATCCGCCACCAAAACGACCGTACTGCCTAACGGTTACGTCATGGTATCGTTCGTTCCGCCGCCGCCACACTCCGTTTCGCCTGTCGTAGAAGTCGAGAGTGAACCTTGATTCATCGGAAAAACATGACGTTGCTCCACCGACGATTGTTAAAGCGCTGTCGTGCTCCACACCAATTACGTCTTGCTGCGATATGACGTTGTCAAATGTGGAATTATTCGAGGTCGTCAAGCGTACAAATTTCAGCTGTGTTGGTGATTTTGGATAGTCTGACCACTGACTCGCACATCTGTCGCTCGGTACAGATGCTGTCCAATTTCTGAGGCACTTTGATGGCGGTTACGTAATGCTATGGTTCGGATGAAACGATCCTGGTTAGCAGTTCTCGCCCCTGGCCGACGTCTGGCATCAACATTGCCTGTCTGACGAAAGCGTGACCACAACCTGCTAATCACCAATTGAGTAACGTTGAGTATTTGAACCACTGCAGTCTGTCTGTTACCAGCTTCCAACATGCCAACGGCACGTAAACGTTCGTCACGGGCCAGTCTTTGCATATCTCAAAAGTTACGTTTCGACCAGAAACTATTGATGAACGAGTTTATACCTGGAAAAGAACGATGAGACCTCCGAAAAAGCCCGTCCAGTACAAATGAAAATTTCAAAACGTACCCCACAGACATCAACGCGGCGCTCGTGCGAACCTGCGCGATGTTTTCGTGGGCCAGTGATATTCGTTATCTCCACTAAACTTGGTAACATATTGATGTATCCAATCACTCGTATCCAATACCATTTTCCGAAAATATACCAACATCAGTTTGTCTATCCCCTTCTTTATTTGAATAGCATAGCAGGTTTTCTATTGATGGAAGGGAGACTAATGTGTTGGTAACTGATGAAACGGAATTTGACGAAGAGGGAATGAACTCTATCTCACTCCCGTGTCTACTCTAGCTTATCCTTTTATCTTACGTAGCGCCCAAAAAACGACCAGCACTGTTCATAAATATCATCATTCAAATTCTATATTTCAAAAGATTTGTCTCAAAAACATCAGTACAGTCAATTGAGTGATATTGCAGGCATACCTTGAACAAATTGCAACAAAAGGTTTTTTGGCATTTTCAATTCCTGGGTCATTCCTCTAAACCCATGAAAAATGTATAACAAAATATAGGCCCTGGTTCTCTTGAAGTGATGGGTTAATTAAAGGTACTCTCTTTGATCCCCTAAACGCAGAATAGGTGAGACCTGGGAAATACCTAATAGACCCTGTTGAAATATCCTAAGCCGAATCATATGTCATGATGTTGTTCATAATTTTATTTTTAAAAAAATACAGCAAATTCTCGACCATGACCTACTTTATCAAACTGGTGTAAGCATTTCGAATTATAAGTACTTAGTGCTGTATTTATGTACTTTATTCCTTTTTTTCAAAATTTACTTCGAAATTAGAGAAATTTGGGAAAACTTTCCCCTAATATTTGACCTATCCAAGCGGGTTATACGTCAAATTGTACACACAAATTAATCATGTCTGATGACATTCCTATTGGTTTGACAAAACTTTTATGAATGATTGTTTTGGGGGATAATCACATTGTATGTGTTTAAGTATGAGTAAATTCCAATTTTCTCAAATTTCCGTTTTTCGAGGAACGCTAAAAATACTCATCGATTTAAGTGAATGTTTTTTAAGGCTCAGTGAAAATATCTGAGTTTAATTGCGCATGTTACACATATACCATCCATGAGAGTGTGTGTTCAAAATTTCTAAAAGTAATTTTAGACTTTCGTGCATTTTCTCAATCGACGTCATACGAAATATCAGAGTATTGCAACTTCGAGTTTGTACAGGCATTACCAACACAGTTTGCACAAGCCATTGTGCAATCAAGGCCGTGCTTCCTGCAACTACATCGCGCGGAACCACAATCAGTTTTGCTTTTACATCTTATGCAGCTCAGAAGAGCAGGTGGCCGGTCTGATAATAGTGGAAATAGCCAGCCCCAGTCCACCGTGCATGAATTTGATAATATGCTCTGATGTAGGAGGTAACTGCTGTGGCTGAACGTGTATCGAGGTGATGGATACTTTTTCCTTGAATCGTTAGAACCAGAGGTCATCAAGGTTCTTCGTTGTGCTTCCATATATTTGAACAAGAGCGTTCTCGTCAGTCTCTATTAGATGGAGTAAGTGTGTGTTATTCGGCCTGAACAGCGAAGTAGCAACTTGGAAGAAATCGTTTCTAAGAAACATCCCTTTTCCAGTTCCGAACAACCGCAAGGTGGTGTCACAGCCCAATGGTGCGTGCTCAAATAGAATATCACAACATACTTCTTTTCCGAGTACAAACTGGGCCTCCTTGATGTTCCAGATTTTGACTTTTTCCTTAGCGGTTTGTTTCTGTTCGGAAAAAAAAGAAAATATCTTTTCTACTATCGGGAGTATGGTAGAGCAACAGTACGACAAGATCAGTATCCTCACCGATGAGAATTGTAGGGGTTGTTTCTTATTGTTCAATTGCTTTATCAACGATAAAACAATCGGCATCTCCATCGGCATGATAGACTGTGTACCCAGCCGCCTTCAGGTGTTCTCCGAGAGGTAAAAGAAAGTCTTGCTTGTTCTCTGTATTCCTCAGACATTTCTCTTTCCTGGAACAGATTAGCATATCATTGGCGAAATTCACTCGCGGACCCCTGGTAGCATACCTCCGCTTGTGGGTAACATCCTTGATATTTCTGTAACCATCGAAGACGACTGTCGCATTACCATATCGCATTTTCACGTAATCCACATACACTTGGCACACGGTTCGATACGTCAATCCTCTCGACCACACCACCCACGGGAGAAGGGTTCCACCATCCAACGCGTAGCTCATGTCTGTGCCACCTGCTCGCTTCTAACCAGGTGATCCCACCAGAAGCCAAAGAAAATCGAGCAAACTTGACTCACTGTCTTCTCTAGGTAAACCATTCTGGTCGAAGAGTGCAGCCGGTACACTGCAAAGTTCATATGTAAACACCGTCGGTATGCTTTGGGTTGAGTTGTTTGCGGATGTCAGTAACCGTTGGAAGAGAAGCATTGGATCTAAGTCACCCTATCTTCATCAGTGGTAATGGAATTGGATCCGGAAATCATTGCGACCACCGTGTCCTCTCTCTTGAACGTATATTCTGCTATGGTCTTTCCAGTCAGGTTTTTCAAAATTTTCTTTCCAACAGCCACACAGTCATCAGCATTTACAGATTTATCGGCAATTTTCCCTTTAGTAATATTGCGTAGAGAGGCATCATCGGAAAAGGTCTTTGGTTATCTAGACATTTGAGCACTGTTCTTTTGATCGCGGTCTTGACGTGCAGCAGAAACTTCTCGATGAGCTGTGTTTGTTGACGACCTCTTATTATTGCAGAAGTAAAGCACCGATTCATTGACAGCGGCACAGGCAGGCATGGTAAGCACCCACATCAGTCGCTGGAGTTCTGTCATCCATGTACACTTAGTTAAGCCACCAAGATACTTCAAACTACGCATTAGAACCTGTTCAATCATGAGGTCTGCTGTCCGTCGCTGCGTCTGACAACATGTCCGCTCTCCATGAAAGACTCCCAGACAGCAGAATTTTTTTCTTGTAGCCTAATCGTGTGGTATACAACCTGGCCAATTTAGTATACAGGTTGTGCCCGCAAGCAGTAAAATGAAGCATATCGTTGATTGTCTTGAGACTGGAAGTGCGTGTCTGTTTAAGAACATTTTTCAGTGTGTCAGCTTTATTGTTCACTCGTTTAATAACATCACCGTGCATCACCGTGCTCAGTAATATCATTGCTCGGAATATTCCCCGAGACAAGGCCGTCGAACAGGTCACGAACTTCTTTCAGAATAGAATCGGACAAAATACATCTCTGGTCCCAGTCAAAACCATTTTCTTCCAGGTCATCTTCTAATTCCGACAAATTTGAAGGTTGTTGGACATTAGTTCCGTCATTGATGTCCAGTTGAAGGTGCCTCGATTCCATCTTGTGTTTGTTGCATGTCTCTGTCGGTGGTTTCCTTAGACAAAGAAACACCAAGGAGTGGAATTGAATTCAATGCCGAGTCTATCAACATGTGTGCATGTATCGCCCTTGTTACGGACTTCCCGGATAACGCGTGGAACAACCTTTGTCTCGTTTTTACAGTTAAAACTAGAAGTCCTGTCACGAACTGTGCGCTTATCTAGGCTTAATTGCGCGTAGGAATTGTGCGCAAGTGTCATATCGAATGGCATCCAAAGCACGGCAGGTTCTCCTGCTTGCTCATAGCAAACACAGGCAATGTTTCTGCCAATGGACCTCAGGGTTACCCGGAGGTCCATTGGCTGAAACATTGCTTGTGCACAGGCCATATGTACAAAATTTGATAGTGTTACTATGGTCATAACGCGTAGATTAACGCGCAGATCGACATGCTATTTGTGCGCATTTCATGACAGAACTTCCAGTTTTAACTGTTGCCTCCATTACATCCGAGAGTACAGAACCAGCCATAATGTGTCACATGCATCCAACAAAGCTCATTTCTGTGTCAAAGCGTAAAACAATACGCTAAATATCGGTGTCAGTCTTCTCGGTAGTTTGAATCATTCTAGATTTCCACCTCAGTGGTTGATCGAACGTGAGTATGGGTGATTCTTGTAGCATCACTCGATACGAATTTCAATGTCGAATAGATGCAAGGCATATTCGTACAGACCATGTCAATCAGAGGAAGAAAAATCACAGAACTCTCCAGATCGCCATCACAATTCATTGCTTGCACGCTACCCGACCACAAAGGCCTTGTGTTTTTGACAGACCATGACAGTTTCCAGATCAGATCCTCATATGAGGCAACGTCACAGTTAACAGGAGACAAGTCACTTTGCTCAGGGAACGTCTCTGCATATTCAATTTCAGCCCCACGGAGATTTGTAATATTTGATGCCGATTCTCCCAACTGTGGTGATATCATGAGCAGAAACAGGCATCCTCGGTATTGCCTTGGCGTTTTCAGTACCTGGAGTTATCGTAGCTATGATTCCATTCCGTGAAATGTTCCCAATCTGCCTAGCGTACACATGATGTGGTCGACATTATCCGGTACATACTGTATTACACTATAGTCAGTCACGCCGAGATTTTCAAGCCATTGGTGAGCGGCGGCGTTGGCTTCGAACATTTTACCTCACTATAAGATGCACAGAAACCAAGTGTGTTTAATGTGTCAATTGCGGATCGTGAGCTGAAGTGGTGATGTAGCAGTACTCCCAAGCTGACATGCAGTGGTACAAGCAGAACTCTTGAGCGTGTCGATTGCATTACACACTGACTGACATAACTAACTTTTGCACTGTTTTTTCGGTGAATAATTTCTGTAGAAGTAGACGCAAACTGTCCGGCAAGAATTCCAAATTCTTTTCAGTAAACGAAATATCCTTCGCAGATGGATATGTGTCCTTGAAAGTTTGAACTGCTTTATTATCAGCCTCCAATAGTTTCGCGGCTGTTTTGTTAAGTTTTAGTTTATCATCATGAACATCATTGTCCCTTGGAGACCGATAATAATCATGTAGAATTTTGGCAGCTGTTTTCCAAAATGTCACCATATCAGACAATTCATTCAACTCTGCAATTACGATGCTGTCACCGACGTGGTCAATAAGCTTCTTCATGTGACGATTCGAATATTGCTCGCAATCTGAATTCAATAGAATTTCGTTCATCCGTGAAACGAGATCGCTGACGGTAATTTGCTCGTCATTTTCCACCAAGAACGAAACTACTTTCGAGAATGCATCAGAACGAACAGGGTCTTCTGGTCGTCCAGTCCTCCTGGTCTTGCATGGTGTGTCTCCATTAGAGTCAAAATTCGAAAAATCGATAGGAATCTGTCGACCAGTTCTGAAGTTCACACTGCACGTTTTATGGTACACCGCAAATGAGGCGAAACAGTCTCTGGAAAATTCTAATAGACCCAGAACAGAAGTCGCCCAATCATCGGAGCCGTCTAGTAACATTTATAGAAAGGATCTTGCAGTTTTGACGCGATGTCATATTGGTCATACACGACTAACACATTCTTTTTTGTTGGTTGGAACGGAAACTTCAGCTGTGTATAAATAGATTTCAAAAATGGGCTACCGAAAATGGCTTTAAGTTTTCAAAGAATAAAACAAATTGTTTCCATTTTTTAAAGCTTCGGAAACATCACCTCGATCCGGAGTTAAAAATCGACAGGAATTCTATTAAAGTTGATAAGGAAGTGAAATTCTCAGCTGAAGTTAAAGCTATACAACTCGCTCTTGAACACATCGAGAATGTACAGGAATAGAAGTAGATTTTGTCCGACTCTCTTTCCTCTTTACTCAACCCTAAGTTGAAGAACCCTCTCATTTTGGAGCTTCGTGAGAAGTTAACAACTCTCATGTCTGGCCAATAGGATGTCGTGTTTTGCTGGTTACCCGGACATGTAGATATCGCTGGTAACACCAGAGCAGACAGTGCGGCAAAACAGGTTTTAAACAAGCCTCTCACTGCTTTTATCACCCCTTTCAGCGATTCCAAGCCATATGTCAGTAACTACATCAAAGCTGTATGACAGGCGGATTGGGATGGAGCGACAAATAACAAGCTCCATCGCTTTCGACCAACTATTTCAGATCACTACCCGTCAAGTAACCTTTGCAGGAAGGATCTTGCAGTTTTGAAGCGATGTCATATTGGTCATACACGACTAACACATTCCTTTTTGTTGGAGGGTACTGTGCGACCAGAGTGTGTTCCCTGCAAATTGGTGTTGTCAGTGGAACACACTCTTTTACACTACTGATTTTAATCATGTCAGAGAGCAGTATTTTTCTGTAGGATCTCAAAGAGATCTTTTTTTCTCGTACGAGCCCGAATAAGATTCTCTCATTTTTTAAATCAATCAACCTTTTTAGTAAATTTTAAAATTATTTTTATTATTTTAAACTAGAGTCTTCAAGACATCAACTCATCAGGTTGATTTGTAAGGTATTCAAATTTCTTAGTTCGTCACGCTTCATTGCAATTGTTCATCCTACTTTGTCTTTATCATTTTTATTGAAGTTTTTTTTTTTATGTTTTTTACTCATCTTTGTATTTCATTAATGCCCTGTTTTCCCTGTAACGTTTTCTCCCCACGATATAGCCTTAGTTGGTGATGTAGCGTAAAGCACCAATAAATAAATAAATAAATAAATAAATAAATAAATAAATAAATCGGAACAAGCAGTTCCTATGGAATCGCGGAATTGGTCGGTTTGGACACAGCATACTCCATCGTCAAGTGCATCATCATTTTCGCCGACATGTGTTTGTACAGAAAAGGCAGTCTATTCCGAAATTGAATTCTGAAATTGCGGACCTGAGCTTGTGCTTTCTCTCTGTGTTCTTATTATCTGGCGATTTTGAAGCTGCCAATATATAGTTGGGATTTATATAAGTTCGTCGACTATCAACATGTACTATCTGACCAGCTTCTACGGTGCCTGATGCCAATCCTCTTTTGATACTAGCATTAAAGATGCTGTCTGCACCTTTCTGCCTGAGCTGAACCGTGGGCAAACCATTGGATAGCGAGTCTTGGCAAATTACACAATCCATGCCACCACCCCACCTGAAAAATAAATTATAAATACTTCTTTTATTCACCCAGAATTGTATGTTTGAAAAGAACAAATGCGTAGGTATATGTATTTTATCTAACAATCAACTTAATTTGCACCCCAAAACACGGAAAAAAATTATTTGTATCAGCTTTCCATCCTCCCTCCCCCACCCCCGCACCCTCACATGTATGCATTGTTATTACATCCATTAAGCTATAGATCCTGAAATTCAAAGTTTGGACCAATTTCAACCCATTTTAACTGAAAAATGGGGGAAATGTAATGGGCTTTATGTAACGGGATTGTTAGATAAATGTTTTATCATAACCATGTGCACATGTCCTGTAATTTGTATTAGATTCTCGGTCGTGTTTACAATCGGATCGCAACTCGTTCTGACGGGCTAATTGTGATCCGATTGTAAACACGATCTCGAATCTGATACAAACTACAGGACATATACACGGTCATGATAATGTATATGTATAACTGCTGAGAAAATAATTTTAAAAAATGATATGTGGAAACTATTCGCAATACTTTTCAACACAGCACTGATCAATGCAACAGTTACTGTATATACATATTATCATAACAGTGTGTTGATCCGTGTCGTAGTATCACGTCGATAGTCGATCCGACAATCTGGCCACCTCAACTCGACGTGATACTACGACACGGATCAACACATTGTTATTGAAGATAGGTTTATTATATGACTGACTCACTAACAGTAACTTAACTTGCTTACCTCGATTTTCTTATTCCCTTGAAAGCCGAACATTAAAATAGCAGACGAAACTTTGTAAACAACGGCAACGGCTTCCCTAGTTACGAAGTCTATTTTTAACGGATAAATAGTCCGACGTTACTCATACGGAAATTCTCGGCCATTTCCGTAGGAGTGTGATAGGGATTTTTGATCAAATAGTAGTGGTATTTAGGGTAAAAATATCATAGTCAAATAACAAAATTGCATACCGAAACGGCGTTCCGTATTTTTCTAGAAAATCCGGCGTGACGTCATGCACGCATAAATGTGAATCGAACGTTTATTGAGGCACAATCCGGTTTGCGAAACAGTTGTAACATTATTTTTTCCTATGAATGACAAAATTTACACAACGATCAGTATATTATCACCACAATGGGATCATATTTCGTTCGGTTTTCGATGTTTTAGTTTGATTATAATCTGACATAATCCAGGAAATTGGGGAATGTGAGAGTCACCTTCGATGGAACAAACATTGATCGGAGTTCGAACGATAAACACGTAGGTCTGTCCCAACTTTACTAGGTATTCCAGTATTAATTATTCTTCTCACCTGTAGTCATATCAGCAACAAAAATGCCAGTAGAATAAGTTTTGTTGAAGAAAACATTCAAAATTTGCGGAAAATATACTTGTATACAAATAATACATCGCAGAAAAAATCTACGGTATGCGCGTAGCAAAGTCGCAAGATTAAAACCTCTCCAAAATGCAATAAAAACAATAAGGATTTGTGTATACTTTTATTATAGTAATTAGTTATCCATATGGAGCGAGTAAAAACAAAAAAAAACTTTCTGTTGCAATTTGTTCAAGGTCTGACATAAAATTGACTGTACTACATAGCTTATGACCCTTCACAGGAACATGCTTCTTGAGCTGGTTCCAATTAGAGGGTCATAAACCATGCCTTCGAGGCAAAACATGAATATTTTTAGCCCTTCAGTAATAGTTTAACCCTTTACCCAACGAATCGGCCGCATCCGCCCGCGTAATATGCAAATTCAGCAGTTGAAAAAGTGTTATTTTTCAAAAAATTTCAACAAAACCATATCATGTGACCCCTCGTTGGAACGAGCTCGTTCCAACGAGGGGTCACATGATATGGTTTTGTTTAACTCCTTGCATGCTGCTGACAGATATGTCCGCACAGGACAGGATTCCTCTTGCGCTGAAATAAGAATAATTTGGGTACATTCAATCAAATTTTCCCACTGTGAATATAATGGATTTTTTCACCAATGCTTTCTTGAGCTATATTTTGATGATTTTTTCATCAAATCTAGTCATGACGGCATTACAGCAACCATAACTAGATTTGATGAAAAATCCATCACGAAAATACTCAGCGGGTTAAGAGTTAAAACGTCGTCTGCTATTCATGTTAGGTAAAACAATGCTTTGAATACTTATGGAGAAAATATGATATAAGATATGGAAACACCAAATCCAGAATGCCAAATCTGTATGAACCGTGTTCCTTGTTTTAATCAGCGACCCATTTACTTTCGTTGCAGAAAATTGACAAAAAATCGGAATTAACTGACGTAAATGGAAGGGGATTTGCGGCTCTCTCCGTATTCAAGATGACAATAGAATTTGCCGTCAGCCAAATAGTGGAGCAGTTGGGCAATCGCAACATCTCGTCCGGTGTTAAATGGGTGATAGCAGTGCCATCTGTGTGGAGCCAACAATCAAAGCAACTAGTACTAGAAGCAGCCTTATTGGTAAGGTTTTTATTATTGATAATATTTTAAAATAGCCACCTCCAGATCATTATTGTTGACGTTGTGAATTGTTCCGTTTGCACGGAAAATTCACGGCCTTTACAGAGAACTGGGTATATTAATTTTTCCTTAAAGATATTAACTTTTTGCCTAACATAATGGTTAAACCGATCAGCGCTATTCACAAAAATCAACGTTCATTTTTGTTATTTTTCAATTTTATTTCTAAAACAGAGCGTATGACTCTTTACTTGAACGAGCTCGTTCAAATGAAAGGCCTTAAGTAATGCCTTTGAAGCAAAAAATAAAAATTTCTGATTCGTCAAAAAATTCACTTACAAGTGCTGCCTGCTTTTCGTGTTGGGTAAAGAGTTAAATCTCGGTATTTGGTAAATTTGGGTGTTCAACCAAAAGAAAGAAAATCAGTGACCAATGATTTCCAGGTAGAACAAAGACCAAAATTAGAGAGACATTGTACCTCAATTTTCATCAATTTTAGCCTCAGGAGAAAAGGCCCTGTATTTATTTATTGGTGCTTAATGCCACTTCACCAACTAAGGTTATATCATGGCGATAAAAAATACAAATATCAAAAGATTATTACCTTCCAGGAAGTTAAAAAGAGTTGATAATATCTGAAAAGAATATGTTCCAAAATTCTGAAAGAATGTAATGGGTGTTATTTGGAAGTACAACACGTTCTTCTTTCTTCACTGATAGATAACCAAAAAGTATAAATATTCTCTTGTATGTGCTCAAATGTTTGGTTGCTTTGATTCTGGTAGCTGCCAATAGCTGGGTTCGATGCCCTTCCATATAATATGAAGGTTCACCTATAAAATAGAACCTAGGGTCTGCAGACAACTGGTTGCAACTTAAATGGTGCAGGCAGCTTAATTCGATTATCTTCTTCCTTTTGTGAAGATTGTTCTTTCACTAAATCCAAGGGTTCATTGTCCCTGGGTCAAATAGTTCAACATTTCTCATGTCTTCAGTCATATCACTTGCAGGTAATGGTGGACTACAGTTTTCCGAATCACCAGGTAACTTGCATGCAGAAACACTATTTTGAATAATTTCCGTGGAAACTGAAAATGTTTGTGAACTGTTTATCCCGTTATTTTCATTTAAATTTCCAATGTCACCAAATAATTCCAAAATAATTGATCAAGTTCAGAATTATTCGCACTTCCTGTTGTATTTGCATATACTGGTTCACTGGTTGTGGATGACTGGTTATTCTTAGACGCTGAATGTTTTACTGGCTGATTCACATGAGTAGTTTGCGGTATTATTTCAGGTTGCGAAGGCAAAATGGCGATTGGTGCCAAATCAACCCATTGTGACACTGGCAAATCAAGGTTTTCAGTGACAGTTATGTTATGATTGGCCGCAGAGCTATTTGTTTCTTTTGCGATCTTATATGGTTTTGATTTTTTATTGCCTTTAGATGGTTTTATGGTTTCATTGATGATTTGGGAATTTTCATTGCCTTTAGATGGTTTTATGGTTTCATTGATGATTTTAGATTTTACTGACTTGGACATTCTGTCTGGTGAATATTTGTGGAACTTATATTTCCTATGGTCACTATGTTTACCATTACGGTCTATCAGGTTTTTAGCTCACCTTGACGACCAAAACCACTGGGCAAATTCAAGTGAAAGTTTCTGTCATGGTCCTGAAGGGATTGCATTTTTGTTCAACTCAACATTCCCAGCCCCATAGGGATGGGGGGAGGGGGTGGTTAAAATGCTCCAAAATATTTCTAATATCTTCTCATGAACTAGTGGGTACAATGACTTGATATTCGGCATTGAGCTTCGTTTTGAGGAGTAGAATCAAGTTTGTTCAAACGAAATTCGTGAAGCTATATTTGCATTTGTAATAGGAGGGACAAGATTTTTTTCCACCCAAAATTTAACCAGATTTTAACCACATTTGGTATGTGGTATTATTGGGCCATAAGTACTTGACTCATGCAAAAAAAAAATCCCTTGTTCCCGTGGGAACCCCAGGAGCTAAAAATCTAAATATTTTCAAACAGCCATATTTCACAAACCACATGGAACAGAGCTCTAACTGCTATTTGGTATGAAGCATCCCCAGGACCGGTAGTATTGGATGGTAAAAAAATTGCCATCGGTTATATCAGGGTGTTCTGTAAGGGCATAGAAAAAATGCTGAGTCAGCATATTTCCCAAAATGAATAAAAAAATTTCCTCCAGAACTAATGATTAGAATCTATTGACATTTGGTATACAGTATCCATGGGAGGGGTGGGGATGGGTGGGGGGGAGGTAGGGATGGGGGTGGTGTTCAAAACAAGTGTGTTAAATTGAAGCCCCTTGGTTCATATTTGGGATTTTAACTTTGGGCAATTAAAAATCTTCTTTTTCAGAACCACCAGTTAGAATCTTTTAATGGTTGATTTACGTCTTTGTTATGAGGTTCAGATTCTAGATTGTTCAGACCAAGTCCATAGGTTAATATTTGGGCTTCCTATGGAAGCCCAACTTTTAACTTAGTGCAACATGGGAGATAATTATTAAAAATCTTCGCCAGATCCACCAGGCAGAATCCTTTCATATTTGGTATACAACATCTCTAGGGGGCATATTCAAGTATGTTCAAATCGGATCTCTATGTTAATATTTCGGCTCGCTATGGTAGCCCAGATTTTAACAGTGAAATATGATGAAATTTGTTTAAAAAATTTCTTCTTCAGATCCACCAGTCAGAATGCTTTCGTATTTGGTATACAACAGCTCTAGGGGTCAGATCCAACTTTGTTCAAATCGAGTTCCTGGGTTAATATTTGGGCTCCCTATGGAAGCCCAAATTTTAACTTAGTGCAATTTGAGGAAATTTCTTTAAAAATCTTATTCAGATCCACCTGTCGGAATGCTTTCATATTTGGTATACAACATCTCGGGGGAGGGGGTGGGAGAGGGTCAGATTCAAGTTTGTTTAATTTGAGTCCCTGGGTTAATATTTGGGGTCCCTATGGGAGCCCGAATTTTAACTTAGTGCAGTATAAGGAAATTTCCTCAAAAATCTTCAGAATCAACGGTCAGAATCCTTTCATTTTTAGTTTACAACACCTCTAGGGGAGTGAGATTTTCAAATTTGTTCAAACAGGGTCCCTGGGTTAATATTTGGGCTCCCTGTGTAGCCTGAATGTTAACTTCGTCCAGTGTGAGAATTTTTTTTAAAAATCTTCAGATCCACCAGTCAGAATTCTTTCATATTTGGTATACACCATCTCTAGCGGGGTGAGATTGATTCAAGTTTGTTCAAATCGAGTGATTTATTATTAAGTACCCTCTAGAGGTGTGTAACTGAGATTAATCCAAATAGGTTGTATCAAGGGGCTCCCTAGGGGATCTCCACTTTTTCCATTATGATCAACTGAAGAAAAGGCATGGTGCTTGTACTATTTTAGTCACTCAATGATTGACTATGGGTCCTATGGATATTGATTGCTTAATGTGGATTCATTCTTGGACTCTGTTTATATCGGGTTCTGTTCAAGGTGAGCGCTTCAGGCCCAGTGGGGCCTCTTGTTTTCTTCTGTTCTCTTGACATCTGTCATATTTTGTGATTTTAGTTCTTCTCTGATATCTGATACATCATTACCTGCAAGTTCTCTTGTTCTAAGCACACCTTTGTTGATATTCAGGGTTTTATGCGGAAAGGCTGCAACTTTCATATCCAGAATCTTTTCATTTTTAATAAATTTACCGCCTGAAATGTCGTCCTATATTCGACCAATATTCCCCCTGATCTTAATTTATTTAACATCCTTTACTGTCCCTGCTATTCATTCAATGTTGTTTCCAGTTCAAACGGGTTGACTGGTGATGCCTTTTTATCTTCCTCTTCTGTATATATTATTATTACAGATTTTGGCCAATTCTTTGAAATGTATGGGTTGTTTTATCCTTATCTGAGCCAGAGTCTGTTGAATTGAAAAGTATTTCTCGACCTCGTTTATTTTTTATGGGTATTTGATCCATATGGATTTTATAAAATGATCACTGCCACTGCTCCCAGCCACCACGGAGTCCAACAAGGGGTAGAGTTACTGCTAAGCAGTGACCCCACCAAGCTTCCAGTATTCCCACATACTTATACATGGACAGACTGACTGATTGGCCCGAGTGTGGGAGTGCCATGCCTTCAGGTGTTGGTCACCCAATCAATCATTTTATAAAACAATGTAACAGAAGTTGCCACTTGTAACTAAAACTGACAGTGCAATAAAACCAAGCATGTTTTTAACATATAATGTATCTAAAAGTCAGTACACAGTGGCAGTAATGGTATTTGATTAAAAGAAATGACTGGTTGAATGACCTCCAAATCCCCCCGACATAACACCCTTTCTAGGGGGGGGGGGGGTCCCGAGTGGCCAGAACGGACCGGTCCGACCACCCGTCTACTCCCGAAGTTAGGGCCGAAGCAGTGTATTGGACAGGTATCTCCAAAATGGAGATTACCCTAACCGGGACACTGTTTGTCCTCAACTGCCAGGATTCCTTCCCCCGGGTTCTTCGGAATGCACCTCACGGGAGAACATGGTGACCAGCTCAATTGAGCATACCAGACTATTTCAACCCAGCAAACCTGCCCAATTGAGCAGGTCGTCCTCTATCCGTCATCTGAGGACCCGCCTTGTAAGGGGGACCCCCCCCCCCCAAGAAAACAATTATTTCATAAAGTAAAATTTATGAGAAAACATGACAAATGTTCATGATCGTGACATTAAAATAAATAAAAAGGACAGCAGTGAAGAATGATTCCACAAGCTGAACGAATATCTTATCAATAACAATGATGGGAAAACTATTCGAAAAATGAGATGTAGAGAAAAACATTAAAAATAATTAAAACTTATTAACAAGGTCGATTTCTTTGAGAAACGAGAGAAGCTGGTGAGAAGTGACTGTGTAGTAAAATACATCTCTCAGAGACGGTCGTCGTCCGATATCATTAAAACCAGTACAATCTACCAGAATGTGTTCGATTGTCAACAGACATTGAAAGGCAACACATTCTTGATACATCTTTGAAAATGCTAATGGTTCATTTCAATCCATTTAAAGTCACAACTAGAAAATACAGTTCTGGAAAATACAATTGTAAAAGTTTTATAGTATTGGCCCCTGGTCGCATATTACCCTCCAACAAAAAGAAAGTCTTGTGTGACCAATATGACTTAACAGCTGAAGCTGAAGCTTTTGCAACTAGCACTTGAACACATCGAGAATGGACAGGAAAGGAAGTTGATCGTATTTGTCGACTCTCTTTCCTCTTCGCTAGCTTCATTTAACCCCGAGTTGAAGGAACCCATCAGTTTGGAACTTCGTGAGAAACTGAAAACTCTCACGTTTGAGGTCCAATATGATCTCGTGTTTTGTTGGACATGCTGATATCTCCGGTAACACCAGGGCAGACAGTGCAGCAAAACAAGCTTTAAACCAGCCGCTTTTCACTGATTTCAAGATTCCATTCAGTGATTATAAGTCACATATTAATAAATACTTCAAATCTGTGAGGCAGACAGATTGAGGATGAGCAACGAATAACAAGCTTTATTGCTTCCGGCCAGATGTATTCGATCATCACTTGTCATGTAACTATTGCAGAAAAGATCATATAATTCTGACACGATGTCGTATTCATCATACAAGTCTTACACGTTCCTTTTTGTTACAGGGTAGTATACGTCCAGAACGTGTTCCTTGTCAGTTGGAGTGGACAGTATAAGTTATTCTGTTTGTTGACAAGGGACATTTATTTATTTATTTATTGGTGCTTAACGCCACATCAGCAGCTAAGGCCATATCGTGGCGAGAAAACATTAAAAGAAAACCATGGCAGAAACGATATTCAAAGATGAGTAAAAAACAATTATAATAAAAATGATACTCAATGTAATATGAACAGTGATGCGTGAGAAACAAGAAAGATGAATAATTCACAAATCAACCTGATGAATTTAAGTCTTAAAGACTCTAGTTAAGATAATAAAAACAGTTTTAAAATTTATTAAAAAGGTTGATTGATTTCAAAAATGAGAGAATCATATTCGGGCTAGTACGATAAAAAAGATCTCTCAGAGATCCTACAGAGAAAAACTGCCCTCTGACATGATTAGAATCTGTACAATGTAAAAGAATGTGCTCCACTGACAACACCTGCTGGCAGGGAACACATTCTGGTCGCACAGTACCCTCCAACAAAAAGGAATGTGTAAGTCTTGTATGACCAATATGACATCGCGTCAATACTGCAAGATCCTTTCTAGAAAGGTTACTAGACGGGTAGTGATCACAGATATCTGGTCGGAATCGATGGAGCTTGTTATTTGTCGCTCCATCCCAATCCGCCTGCCACACAGATTTGATGTACTTATTGATATGTGGTTTCAAATCACTGGAAGGGATGTTAAAATCAGTGAGAGGCTTGGATAAAGCCTGTTTTGCTGCACTGTCTGCCCTGGTGTTACCAGCGATACCTACATGTCCGGGTAACCAGCAAAACACGATATCATATTGGTCAGACATGAGAGTTGTCAACTTCTCACGAAGTTCCAAAATGAGAGGGTTCTTCAACTTGGGGTTGAGTAAAGCAAGTAAAGTGGAAAGAGAGTCAGAAAAAATAATCGACTTCTTTTCCTGCACATTTTCTATGTGTTCAAGCGCAAGTTGTATAGCTTTAACTTCAGCTGTGAAAATAGAACTCTGATTCGGTATTCTAATTGAGGTGATACCATAACTAGTAACAGCAGCTGATGATACTTTGTCACCATCTTTAGATCCATCTGTATAGATCCTTGTATATGCACTATACTTGGACTTTATTTCGGCATATTTTTGTTTGAACTGCAAGGAATTGGTATCAGATTTTTTGGTAGAAGCAAGGTCCAAAATAACTGTAGGTTTTTTAAGATGCCAAGGAGGAATGTGTGATTTACGGTTTTCTTTTATAGATTCAGAATCAATTTTTGCAGACTCCATGTGGGGTTTAACTCTAATTCCCAATGGAGGAATATGTTTCGGATGTCGGTTAAAAAAGTCAACATTTTGAGGTTCTGAAATACAATTAAAAGCAGGATTTGAAGGATTGGCCAAAAGTTTAGACACATATTGGAGAGACAATTTAATTCTGCGCTTCTCGAGAGAGGGCTCCTCTGCTTCAACAAGCATCGAGTCTATTGGGGATGTTCGAAAAGCCCCTAGACTAATTCTAATACCACTATTGTGAATAGCATCAAGTTGTTTTAGGTATGACTTCCTTGCAGAACCGTAAACTATAGAACCGTAATCTAATTTTGATCGAACAAGTGACCTATACAGATGGAGCAAAGTTTTTTGGTCAGCACCCCAATCAGTGCTACCAACGACCTTCAGTAGGTTCAGAGCTCTCTTACATTTAACTTTTAGTTGTTTTATGTGGGAAGTGAAATTCAGTTTGCTGTCAAACAACAAACCTAAGAATTTCACTTCCTTAACAACTTTAATAGGACTCCCATCAAGTTTTAACTCCGGATCGAGGTGATGTTTCCGAAGCTTACAAAAATGAACACAATTTGTTTTCATCTTTGAAAATTTGAAACCGTTTTCTGTGGCCCATTTTTGAATTTTGTTTAGGCACAGCTGAAGTTTGCGCTCTATAGCATTCATTTTCTTGCTGCTATAACAGATTAAAAAATCATCGACATACAATGAAGAGTCTACCATATTTTCAATTGCATCGATGATACTGTTAATTTTAATCGAAAACAGGGTAACGGATAAAATACTACCCTGAGGAACCCCCAATTCCTGCTCGTGAGGATCAGATAACGTTGACCCAACACGAACCTGAAACTGGCGGTCCCTCAAAAAGTTTTCAATAAAAAGAGGCATACGCCCTCTCAACCCCATGTTAAAAAGATCTTTTAAAATCCCATACGTCCACGTTGTATCATATGCCTTCTCTAGATCAAAGAAGATGGCGACCACATGTTCTTTTCTAGCAAAGGCATTTCTTATAAACGTTTCAAGTCTGACCAAATGATCCACAGTACTTCTCTGGTTTCTGAAACCACACTGAACATCCGCAAGCAGATTGTTCGATTCCAGAAACCAGACAAGTCGATCATTGATCATCCTCTCCATGGTTTTGCACAGACAACTGGTTAAGGCAATAGGCCTGTAATTGCTTGGGTTGCTGTGATCTTTATCAGGCTTAGGAATTGGAATTATTGTTGCTTTACGCCAGGATGGTGGAAACTGGCCAGTCACCCAAATGCCATTAAAAATTGATAATAAAAGTTCTAGTGAAGATTGAGGCAGATGCTTTAAAATTTGGTAGTGAATTTCATCGGGACCAGTGGCAGTATCCTTTGCTCTATGCAAGGAGTTACATAACTCCTCCATAGAGAAAGGTTCATTGTAATCCTCTAAATTGTTGGAGGTAAATTTGATCTTTTGCTTTTCTTGCTGTTTTTTAATTTTGATAAATTCTGGATTACAATTTTCAGATGACGAATGTTTCGAAAATGTGGAGGCCAAAGTATTTGAAATTTCTGTTTTAGAGGTAATTAAGGTGTTGTTTTCCTTCAGGTGTTGTACAGTTGATTTTGTTTCTTTTCCTTTAATCTTTTTAATCATTTTTCAAATTTTAGTGATAGGGGTGTTTTGGTTAATCTTCGAAATGTAAGCTTCCCAAGAACTTTTCTTTTTTTGTTTTATATGTCGTCTTGTTTTTGCCCGATTTATACGAAGTTTGTTTAAATTATATGTAGTTGGTGACTTGTTAAATTCCCTTTCAGCTTTCTTACGATCCTTTATAACCTTTTTGCATTCATCATCAAACCATGGTTTGTTGAAACGTTTTGGATTTGTCGAGGTTTTAGGGATGACTGTGTTTGCAATGTCAAGCAGCTCGTTTGTAAAATGTTCGATTTGGTCAGCACTATCCTGAAATTTCTCCCGTGTGAGTCGTTCAGAACAAAGCGATGAAAAAGTGTCCCAGTCAGCTTTTTTAAAGTTCCACTGGGGCACTCTCTCATCATCCGCCGGAACTACACTCTCCAACACAATTGGAAAGTGATCACTCCCGCACAAGTCATCTTCTACCTTCCACGAAAAGTCGAGGAAGATAGAAGGGCATGCAATTGAAAGATCAATCGATGTATACGAACCAGATGCGGGGTGCAGATAAGTGTCTGAACCATCATTAAACAAACACAGATCATATTTAGTAACGAACTCTTCTACAGTTTTGCCTTTTACATCTTCTTGACTGCAGGAATCACCCCAAAGAGGGCTATGTGCATTAAAATCACCCAACAAAATGTATGGAGTTGGGAGCTGTTGGACCAGTAGCTCAAGATCATTCAGTTGTAGGACTTTACTTGGTGAAACGTAAATTGAACAAAGTGTAACTGTTTTGTCTAAAGTAAGGCGTACCGCCACAGCCTGTAAATTTGTCTGTAATGGTACAGAACTGTGAATGATGTCGTTCCTAACTAAGACAGTCGTTCCACGAACATGAAGATCATTATTGTCAGCCCATGCATTATGCGAAGTATAATGCTTAAAAGCTGAATGGTCTTGAACTTCAGGTTTCTTTAAAAGAGTTTCCTGCAGGCAAAAAGCTACAGGATTGTATTTTTGGCTTAGAAGACCTAGTTCATTGAAATTAGCTCTAAAACCTCGACAATTCCACTGTATAATGTTTTGTTTGGGTTTATTACCCATGTTTAGTAGGTGATTTTGAAGGTGGACGAATGGGAGATATTGCCCCCGTGTTTTTCTTTGGTGATGTTCTGTGGGGCGACCTACCCTGTGAAGAATTCAGGTGTAGTTTAGTAGAGAACGTGTCGTCGATACACTCATCGACTGACATTTTCTCAATTCCATCAAACATGTTGTTTGTCACAACATTTTGAAGTCTCTTAGGTAAGCGATCTGATTCTAGTTTCTGTTTTTCTTTGTTAATTTTTTTCTGCTCTCTCTCGTGCTGCCGTCTTTGATTCTGACTTAGATTTTGTTGTTGTACTTTGTGTTTTTGATCTGGTTTTGGTTTGTTTGATTCGTTTTTGTGTTCTGATTTAGAGTTTTGTTCTTTATGATTTTTTTGTTCTGGTTGTTGTCTGTTCTTGGGTATTTCCTCTGTTGTTATTTGAGCTGTTGGATGTGTTTGGGTTGATTTTGGTTCAGTCGGTTCTATAATAAAGGCCTTCACTAAAGAAGGAATTGTTCCACTGAGCCAAGTGTATTGGGTCTGGCATTCCACTGACTGGGTGGGTGCTTTTTGTGACAATTTTGTTGCATATGTTTGTGATATTGTGTTCATACCAGGCAATGATGACACTATGTCTCTGGCCTCTTTAAAACTAATTTGCCTTTCAACCTTGACTTTTTGAATTTCCTTTTCCTTTTTCCAAACAGGGCAATCCTTAGATGAAGCTACATGATTGCCCTGACAATTACAACATTTGATGGCATTCGTGCAGGGGTCTTGATGTTCATCACCACATTTAAAACATATGTTTTTTTGCCCTCTACAATTATTTTGGCCGTGACCATATTTTTGACATTTGAAACATCGAAGTGGATTTGGGATGTACAAATCCACTTTGATGTTCATGTAACCAACTTTAATAGACTTTGGTGGCTGAGCTGTATTGAAAGTTAAAATATAAGTATTAGTTGGTATCGATTTGCCATCTCTTTTGATTTCAATTCTTTTGACAATATTCACTCCCTGCAGTTGTAATTCATTCTGGATTTCCGTCTCAGGAATGTCAGACAGCTCTCTTGTTCGTACAACGCCTTTGCTTGTGTTGAGTGTTTTGTGAGCAAAGGCGTTAACTTCCAGATTAACCAGTTTATCCATTTTTAATAAATTAAGTGCCTGCATTTCTCTTCGACATTCAATTAAAATTCCACCAGATCTTAACTTTTTTACATCCTTCACATCCCCAGCTATTCCCTTAATGGCTTTTTCCAAGGCAAACGGGTTTATATCCGTTGCCTTTTTACCCTCTTCAGCAGCATAAATTATAATGAATTTTGGCCAATGATTTAAACTTTGTGAGGTTCCATAATCCGAGTCAGAATCAGTAGTATTCAATTCAAGTTCCCTTTTTTGTTTTTTTTGTGGTATTTTAGCCATGTTTTATTTTTTTTAAAGTTCATTGCTCCGGCTCCCACCCACCGCGGAGTCCAACAAGGGGTAGGGTTACTGCTTCACAGTGAACCCACCGGGTTGCCGGTATTCCCACATACCTGGTATGGAGCAGTATACTCAGCCAGTGTTGATACCGAAGTATGCCACTGGCTGATTGGCCCGTGTGTGGAAGTGCCATGTCTTCAGATGGCGATCATCCAACCAATCACTTTATAAAACCTTGTAATTAAAGCTGCCACGTAGAACTGAGTCAAACAGTAGTGCAGCAAAACTAAGTATTTGGTAAAATATGTTTAAAAACAGTACACATTGGCAATTATGATGTGTGATTAAAAGAAATGACTGATTGAATGACCACCAAATGCCCCCCGACGTGACACCCAGTACTTTTTGGGGTGGGGGCTCCCGATTGGCCAGAACGGACCATCCGACCATCCTTCTACTCCCGAAATTGGGGCCAAAGCAGTGTGTTGAACAAGATTATCTCCGAAATGGAGACCAGGGCTCCATCCCGGAGACTGCCCTAACCGGGGCAACGAGTCCTCAACTGCCAGGATTCCTTCTTCCGGGGCCTTCGGAATGCACCTCACGGGAGAACAAGGTGCCTGCCAGATGGTATTAGCAAACCTGCCCAATTGAGCAGGCCGTCCTCTATCCGCCACCCGAGGACCCGCCTAGTAGGGGATGATCAAACCCCCCTAGGGACAAGGGACATGGTCTCACGTTCCCTGCATGAAACATATATTCAACCTCGGCTGTCGAACGTGAGACCATGTCCCCTGTCAACAAACAGAATAACGTATATGTCCCGTGCTTACACAAATAAAATTGAATTGGAAAAAATGATAAAAGTTCACACCTTACCGAAACAACGTCTGCTTTCTAATATTCGCTGTACAACAACAAATTTTTAAATGATTCGAATGAAGCGATTTCAGTTTATGTTACAGTAAATGAATGAAAAGAGACCTTATAAACTAATCGGTTTCATAAATAATTACCCATGTTTAAATTACATAACTAATCTTTTTGTACGTAATAACGGTACTCTTGTGTGTATTTTACTTCAGCTTAATGTAATTGTCTCAGTTTTTTTCAAGTGAAAAAGACATTGCGATGAACCGTTGCTCATGGCAACGAGACGCTTTCCTTGACAGTAGACATATGCGCGTGTCCGGCGACATAAAATAAAATCAACGAGGCATTGTCCAATCACTGCAAGGTATTGCGGTTGGTATCGGGACATTAGAACACATTCTTTTGCACTATACAGATTTTAACTTGTTGAGTGCTAGAAGCCACTATCAGAGCATTAAAAAAGGGTGCCAGAGAAAGCGAAATCTAATATTTTCCTTGCTCATGTTTCACATTCAGTCAAACGCAAATAAAATTTTGTTTATTTGAATTTGTTTTATTACAATTTATTGGAGAGTGCCTGTGGGCACTCGCCAATAATTTGTAATAAACAAATATTCAATAACAAATTCAGACCACCAAAAATAATCCAGCCCTCAACCAGTTAATCTTGTCAGAAGGCAGTATTCGAGACCTATTTTACAACACAAATTTTCATAAAATTCTGTAGTTCCTGAAGGAACTCAGCCTTTTTAATAAATCTAAATTGTTTTTATTCTTTTAAATTCCCATCTATTCATATCTATTTAACAGGTTGAGTTACACAACCTTTTTTCATTACTATGTTCACACTTTAGTTTTATTCCTCATATTTCATCAACTCGATTTTATTTATTTCATGGAAGGTAATGACCTATTCTGTGAAACATACTTTTTATCGCAACGATATAGCCTTAGCTGCTGATGTGGCCTAAAACACCAACAAATAAATAAATGACCAATATGAAATAGTGTCAGAATGACGTGATCTTTTCTACAAAGGTTACTAGATGGATACTTATCAGTTTATTTATTTGTGTTTTAACGCCACATCAGCAACTAATGCTATATCGTGTAGAGAAAACGATAAAAATTAAAATGTCAATTATGACGTAAAAAAGAATGAACAAAAATATGAAACAAACACAATAGAAATGTCGCAAAGACAAGAGTGGTTTGAACAGTAGTTGGTGATGAAACAAGAAGAGTGATAACGTATTATTACTTTCCAAAGTGTGATTTACTGGGATTTCCGGGTTTGATTATAAACGATAACTTCACAAGTGAATTATGCAATCAACAATTGGGTCATGTGTCCGTGCGCGCAAACGAAGACAGCTTTGCCGTGGGTGTAATGGAGACTTCATTGTTTTTTTGTTTTTTAACCCTTTACCCCAACATGAAAAGCAGACGACAAGTACAAAAAAAAATCTTGAATAACTATTATTTTCATTTTTTCTCAAAAACATAGGTTATGACCCCTGATTGGAACGAGCTCGACAAGCTCGTTCCAATGAGGGGTCATACATAACCTATGTTTTAGAGACAAAAAATGAAAAAAATAATGAAAATTAATTGGCGATTTTGAGAATAGCGCTGGCCGGTTTTGGCCTTTACGTTAGGTAAAGGGTTAAATAATATAATTATCGTTTAATAATGAAAAGTAATAAACAGAGCAATCGCTTGGCTGGACTGGTTACGTGAAATGATTCATTCAAGGCGAGGGACTATGCTGTAAAACACTCGTGCGCATTCGCGCACTCGTGTTTGCACCACGTCTCTCACCTCTCATGAATTATTTCACGGAACCAGTCCAGTCAAGCGATTACTCACTATTTAATCAACCCGCTTAATTTGGACTTGAGTGCTAGTTTACAGAATAAAAACAATTTTAAAATTTACTGCAATGTTGATTGCTCTCAGAAACGAAATAATTTTGGGCGGGCTCATATGATAAAACAGATCTCCTGGATATCCAACAGCAAAATACTGCCCTCTTGACATGATTAAAATCAGTGCAGTGTAAGAGAATGTGTTCCATCGTCAACACCTGCTGTCAAGGAACACATTCTGGTCGCATATTACCCTCGAACAAAAAGGAATCTGTTAGTCGTGCATAACCGATATGACATCGTGTCAGAATGACGTGCTCTCTTTCCTACGAAGATTGCTAGACAGATACTTATCAGTAATAGCAGTTCGTTCGGAATCGATGGAGCTTGTTATTTGTCGCTCCATCCCATTCCGCCTGCCACAGGGATTTGATACATTTACAGATATGGAGTTTAAAATCACTGAAAAGTTTTTTAACCCTTTATCCAATGCAGACGATATCAAAATTTATTATTTTAAATACCATTTTTTAAAATTTTTCAAAAAATTCCAACAAAACCATATCATGTGACCCCTCGTTGGAACGAGCTCGTCGAGCTCGTTCCAACGAGGGGTCACATGATATGGTTTTGTTGAAATTTTTTGAAAAATAATATTTTTTCAGCTGCTGAATCTGCATATTACGCGGGCGGATGCGGGCGATTCGTTGGGTAAAGGGTTAAAATCAATGAGAGGCTTGTTTAATGCCTGTTTTGCTGCATTGTCTGCCCTTGTGTTACTGGCAATACCAACATGTCCAGGTGACCAGCAAAACGTGATATCATATTCGTCAGACACGAGAGTATTCAACTTCTCACGAACTTCCAAAAATAAGAGGATTCTTCAACTTTGGGCTGAATAAAGCTAGTAACGAGAGTTGGAAAAGATAACTGATTTCCTTTCCCGTACATTCTCGATGTGTTCAAGCTCTGGGTGTAAAACTGTTGCATCAGGCGTGAAAATTGAACTTTTATTTGGTATTCTCATCGAGGTGATCTGACTGAGGTGATGTGATCACGAGTAACAGCAGCTGATGATACTTTGTTTATGTACTCCTTAGACTTTATTTCGGCATATTTTTGTTTGAACTGCAGCGAAATTGTCTCCGATTTCCTTGAGGAAGCAAGGTCCAAAATGACAGGTTTTCTTGAATGCCAAGGAGGAATATGTGATTCGTTGTTCTCCTTTATCGAATTAGATTCAAATGTGGTGGATCGCAAATGGGGTGCAAGTTTCTCTAATACCCGATGGAGGAATATGTTTCCGGTGTCTTAAAGATTTAACATTTTTATGGTCTGAGACACAATTATAAGCAGGATTTGATGGAT
Source organism: Pictodentalium vernedei (assembly GCA_031216915.1). NCBI lineage: Eukaryota > Metazoa > Mollusca > Scaphopoda > Dentaliida > Dentaliidae > Pictodentalium > Pictodentalium vernedei. The sequence continues at coordinate 554,896,027 of CM062295.1, read as the reverse complement.
TTGTCAACAGTTTAGACATACACTGGCGTGATAGTTTAATTCTGCTCTTCTCAAGGAAAGGCTCTTCTGCTTCAACAAGCACTGAATCTATTTGTGATGTTCTAAATGCACTCAGGCTAATATTCTAATATCACTATTATGAAATGCATCAAGTGGTTTGAGGTACGACATTCTCGCAGAACCGTAACCCACACAGCCACAATCTAATTTGGATCTAACGAGTGATCTATACTGATGGAGAGGGGGCGCGGTGGCTCAGTAGGTAGAGGTGCAGGCTGCAAGCTGAGAGGTCCTCGGTTCGAATCCCACCTGCGGCAACCGCGTTGTGTCCTTGGACAAGACACTTCACCTCCATTGCCCGCGTGGGGGCACGATGACGCCGTGTACTAAGGCGTACTGCACGTCGATGGTGCGCACGTGTCCATCCAATCTAACCCTGCCTGTGCTGCAGTGCGGAGTTACGATGTTGGGGAGCTGGCAGTTGCTCGTCGTTGCTCTGTGGTTCTCTCCGTGTACTCCGGCTTCCCCCACCCGTAAAACTGTCACGGTCATGACTAGCCATTGTGCATAAATATGTAACCTTAAACATCAATAAATATAAATATACCGCAATTGGCGAGAGGGTGTCAAATCAAAGAGGTCTTTGGGTGGCCTGCGTGATAAAGAGAAGCCAGGCTTTGAAGAATACATTGATGGCACCTTTGGGGGGTCACTGCTGTTCAAGATGAGGTCGCGATCCCTGGAGCTGAGGGGAAAATTGGGAAGGACAGTGAAAGGGAGTGCCAGATGTGTAATTTGGGCATGTTGGAGACCCTGGAACACTTTCTTCTAGAATGCCCAAAGTACCAGTCTAAAAGAATAAGATTCACTGGGAGTATAATGGGGAAGTGGGATGAGAGAATGAAGGACATGTGGTTGGGGGGGGGGGGCTCAAAGGAGAGGGTTAATATGCTAATCGGAGAGATTGGGAAGAGTGGGGCAAGGGATGTCATCAAGCAGTTCGTCCACGAGTGTTGGGAGGAGAGGAGAAGCATGGGAATAGGGAGGCAGTTGGGAGTGCAGGGGTAACCAAGGCCTTCTCGTCCGAGAACCGCGACAAATCAGCGGCTGGCCAAAGTGTTATTGTTATTATTATTACAGATGGAGTAACGTTTTTGGTCAGCACTCTAGTCAGTGCTACCAACTTTTCAGAATGTTCAGTGCCCTTTTACATTTAACCTTTAGTTGTTTTATGCCTGGAGGTGAGATTCAGTTTATTGTCAAGCAATAAACGTAAGAATTTGCTTCTTTGACAACTTTAATGGCACTGTCAACTATTCTTAACCCAGGATCGAGAAGATGTGTCCGAAACGTACGAAATACACATGTCGTTTTGGTCTTTGATAACTTATAACCATTAGGCATTCATGTTTTTGCTGGTATGATAAATTAAAAAGTGGCGAGAGTACAAGGAAGAGTCTACCATACTCTCAATTGCGTCGATGATGCTATTGATCTTCACTGAGAAAGGGGTAACAGATACAATACTACCCAAAGGAACCCCCAATTCTTGTTTGTGGGAATCAGATAATGCAGAGCCAACACGAACTTGAAACTGGCAGATCTTTAAAAAACAACTTCTATGAAAAGAGGCATATGCCCTCTCTAAATCATTATTATCTGGACTCTTGAAATTTGAACTCATCAGGTTGATTCATTTCTCTTATCTCGTTACTCTTTGTTGTTCAATTCACTCCTGTCTTTGACAGATCTATTGTAGTTATTTTCTATCTTTATTCAATCTTTTTACTTCAAAACTGATAGAGACATTTTACTTTCCACCCCGTTTTCTCGCCACGATATAGCCTTAGCTGCTGATGTGGCATTAAACACCAATAAATAATATAACAATAATATGACTTTGGAGGGCATTGTGGTTTATTAACGGCCCAACAGGTGTGAATAACAGCCCGACAGTTTATAAAAGGCCAGACACGAAGTCGAGGGCCGTTAATAAGCTGAAGGGCTGTTATTCATACCTGTTGGGACGTTAATAAAGTCATGTTATTACTATTATTACCATTGCGATTCTGAGAAAGTTTTGACCCTGTATCTACCATGGCAGTTACAAACGCCAATTGGTCTTCATTCAATTCGCTTGATTGAGACACGTTTGACCCTTCACCTAACATGAAAAAACAGACAACAGTTGCAAAAAAAATTCTTGAATAACTATTTTCTTTAATTTTTTGTCTCAAAAACATAGGTTATGAACCCTCATTGGAACGAGCTCGACGAGCTCGTTCCAATGAGGAGTCATAACCTATGTTTTTGAGACAAAAAATGGAAAAAAACAATGAAAATTAATTGACGATTTTTGAGAATAGCGCTGGGTGGTTTTGGTCGTTTTAAAGGGTTAACGTTTTCAATTTTGGCAGATGATATTATCGTCTGTTCTCAAACAAACTGGCGTGACATGATTATCACGTGATCGGCACCGGTATTCTTTCAATTGCAACGAAGTCAGAAAACTTAAAAACAAACCAGATATTTACTGCTTTTAAGTCAGGAATGAAGACTTAAAATGTCTGCAGACTTACTGACTATATACAGCTGCTTGTTCTTATGGGACTAACTTTGCTGGACATTTTAAATATTTAATAATTTAAATAAAAATCATATTGTTTACTAATTGAAACCATTTCTGGAAACTGTTTCTACTTTCGAGTGTACGACAGCGAGGACCAAAGGCACTTGACGTGTCGGGCTGTTAATGAGATGTTTAACTTTTTAAGTTGAGCGTTACGTTCTTGTAATGCCCTGTTAAACTTTGTTAATGTTATAGGGAACGCCCTATAAATTGGTAATAATAAATAATAATAGTCATTTGATCTTGTTTTTTCCTGTAGTTTTTTTTTATCTTCAATACTTTCGGATTAGACAACGAATGTTTAGACAATCTTGAAACCAATTTGTTTGTTTTTTTAAACTTCCACTGAGGCACCATTTCATCATCCGTGGGAACCACACATTCCAACACATATGGAAAGTGGTCACGCCCGCACAAGTCATCTTGGACCTTCCAAGAAAAATCGAGAAAAATAGAAGGGCATGCAACTGTAAGATCAATTGATATGTACGAACCGGATGCTGGATGCAGGTTAGTGTCCGATCTGTGATGTGCAAACACAAGTCATATTTTGCAATAAACTCTTCCAGTGATTTACCCTTTACATCTTCTTGTCCGCAGGAATTACTCCAAAGTGGGCTATGTGCGTTGAAATCACCCAACAACAAGAGCTATTGCTGAAGGCAATTACACTCCCACTGCACTGCGGGACCGATGGGACATGAATGAATAAAAATAAATTAACGACAAAAAAATTATGAAAAATTTACAAAGTAAGGTTTGTAACTAAGGTGCAAAATATGCGGACAACTTTTTTATAACATGGAAATACGCGGACAACTTTTTTTATAAATGTGCAGGAGCGGCTTGTCACAGGATTCCTCATACTAAATTTAATTGAAATCCATCCATTCACTGCAGAAATATCGCTGCGGGCGGGCGGGCGGGCGGGCGGACGGACAGACACATGTAATCGTGTATACCCTCTCTCAGCATTCTCCTTGGGAGTAGGGGTATACAAATATGGAGTTGGGAGTTGATGGACAAGTAGCTCAAGATCATTCAGTTGAAGGATTTTACTTGGTGAAAGGTAAACAGAACAGAAGATAACTGCCTTATCTAAAGTTAGGCGTACAGCTGCAGCCTGTAAGTTTGTTTGTAAAGGGATAGAAATGTGAATAATGTAATTTCCAACGAAGACCAACGTTCCACGATTATGTTTAATGCATAAAAGCTGAATGATCTTGAGTTCCATGTTTCTTTAAAAGTGTTTCCTGTAGGCAAAGGGCAGCAGGTTTATATTTTTGATATAGAAGGTCCAATTCATTAAAGTTTGTTCTAAAAATTCCATTAATTTATATTGTTAGTGCAGTGATTGATGTTTGGTTGGTGATTTAGACCATGGAGAAATTGCCCCCGTATTTCTTTTTGGTTTCGAGAATGCGTCATTAATGCATTCATCGATTGACATGTCCTCAATTCCTTCAAACATGTTGCTTGTAACAACACTTTGAAGGCGTTTTGGGAGTTTGTCCGGTTCTAGTTTCTGTTTTTCTTTGTCTTTCAAATCTCTTTCTTGTCCTCTCCTCTGACTCTATATGTGAAGGTATGTAACAAGGACGGAATTGTGCTGTTGTTGTTGAACCATGTATATTGTGTCTGAAATTCTACTGATTTTGCGAGTACTTTGTTTTTTAGTGTTGTGGCATATGATGGTGATGATGTATTGAAGCCAGGCATAGATGCCACAATTGCTCTGGCCCCCTGGAAACTTATTTGTTTTTCACACTTTACTCTCTAGTTTTTTTCTTTTTTCCAGATATGTCAATCTTTAGATGACATGATTGCCCTGACAGTTTACACACTTGATTGGGTTGTTGCATGGCTCTTGATTTTGCTCGCAACATCTAAAGCATATTGTTTGACCTCTGCAGTTGCTTCGACCATGACCATATTTTTGGCATTTGAAATATCGAAATGGATTTAGAATATACAAATCCACTTTGATGTTCATTTAAACCACTTTAATTGATTGATTTTGGCGGCTGAGATGAACCGAAAGCTAAATATACGTGTTGGTATGTACTATTTTACCATCTTTTTATTTCAATCCTTTTAAAATCTGTTATATTTTATGATTTCAGAGTTCTGCTCTTATATTCAATAGGATCATGCCTGAAAGTTCTCTTGTTGTTCTAAGCTGACATTTGCTGGCGTTAAGGGTATTATGCGAAAAACCAACACTTTCATATCCAGAATCTTTTCAATTTTTCATAAATTTACCGACCGAAATTCCGTCTTATTTTCGACTAATATTCTCCCAATCTTAACTTTTTTCTCCCTTTACTTTTACTGTCCCTGCTGTTCCTTTAATGTTTTTTGCTAGTGTAAATGGGTTAACTGTCGATGCCTTTTTAACTGCATCCTTAGCATAAATTATACAAATTTTAGCCAATTCTTTAACCCTTTACTTAACATGAAAAGCAGACGACTCTTGTAAAAAATATTCTTGAACAACTAATTTTTTGTCTCAAAAACATAGGTTATGACCCCTCATTGGAACGAGCTCGACGAGCTCGTTCCAATGAGCGGTCATAAGCTATGTTTTTGAGACAAAAATAATGAAAATTAATTGGCGATTTTTGAGAATAGCGCTGGCCGGTTTTGGCCGTTACATTGGGTAAAGGGTTAAAATATGTATCTTTATCAGGGTCTGAGTCGGTGCAGTTAAGTTTATTTCACGACCTTGTTTCTTTTTTATGCAGTATTTTATCATTAGTGTTTTAAATTTGTTCATTGCTCAGCCTATCACCCACCACGGAGTCCACGCAGTGAACTCACCGAGCTTCCAGTATTCCCACGTACTTATTCTAGGGCAGTGTACTCAGTCAGTGTTGATTTGATACCAAAACATGCCGCTGACTAATTAGCCCCGGTGGGTATGCCATGTCTTCAGATATCGGTCATTCAAACAATCATTTTACAATACATTAACTGAAGTTGCCACTGGTAAAAATCACAGTGCACTAAAACCAAACGTATTTTAAAATTTAATAACTCAGTTACAAATCAGTACAAAGTGGCAATGATCGGATTAAATTAAAGGAACTGACCGATTGAATGACCTGTACATACCCCCGACGTGACGCCCTTACTGGGGCTCCCGGTTGGCCAGAACGGAACGGTCCAACCATCTGTCTACTCCTGAAGTTAGGGCCAAAGAAGTGTATTGGAGAGGTTTCTCCAAAATGGAGATTATTCTAACCGGGGCACTATTTTGTCCTCTGACTAGCAGGATTCCTTTTCTTCGGAACGCACCTCACGGGGGAACAAGGTGCCTAGATAAAATAGGTTCGTACCATTTTGGTCCAGGGATGCGTATTCTGATATTTCGCAGAAGACATGCTTAATTGAGCAGGTTTTCCGCCACCCGAGGCCTCGCCCAGTAGGGCATGGTCAAAGCAGATCCAAAGGATCCCCTAAATCTTCAGGACCACGTGAAAACACCAATATAACGCATAGTGTTTGCACACTAGTGTTTGCACAATGAAGAGCCATAACTATGGAAGTAAATGTGCTCTAAATCGGAAAATATTAAACTTGACCTTCGTTATGTAATTACAAGAAGAACAGTAAATTTTCAAATAGCTCCTCCAAAGGGTGGTAAGAATATCACAACCCCCCCCCCCCCCCAAAAAAAAAAAATAGCAAATTTTGGGCCATAACTGAACTTACTAGAGCAAACATTCTTAACCTTTGAACCTTAGTGGTATCTCCCACGTCATTTCAATGACAGCAATTGGAAGATTCCATGCTCGTTTTTTGCGAGTACACCAGTTAATATTTTCAACGTACAGCATTCCGGCACACTCAATGCACCCTCCGCATGAATACATCGAAGATTAAAAACTGATTGTCATCGAGACTTCATTTTTATCACCATGCTTTTGCAAGCTCCATTTGTTCTTATCGGCAGACTGAAATGGGTAAAGTTCTGTGAGAAACAATAATATACAATGCAACTAATCAGAAAATATAAATTATTACTAGGGTGTCTTTTTTGCAGGCCGGACTTTCCCCTGAACGAGTGGTAATTGGACTAGACATAGAAGCTGCTGCTATATTTTGCCAAAAAGAGATGGACATGAAAGCGGGTACAAACTTTACTATGTGTGATTTAGGAGGTACAGTTATTTTTTTCAGAATCTTTTTAAAAAACGAACAGAAAAAATACCGCAAGTAGTGGTGTGTGTTCCCCTACAGGGAATAGTTGGATGACCTCGGTGGAATGGTGATCATGTCACTTCAATCAGAATACCGAATCAAAATTCTATTTTCACAGCTGAAGTTAAAGCTTTACAACTCGCACTTGAACACATCTAAAATGTACAGGAAAAGAAGTCGATTATTTTTTCTGACTCTCTTTCCTCTTTGCTTGCTTTGCTCAACCCCAAGTTGAAGAACCCTCTCATTTTGGAGCTTCGTGAGGAGTTAACTCTCATGTCCTACCAATGTGATGTCGTGATTTGCTGGTTACCCTGACATGTAGGTATCGCTGGTAACACCGTTCAGTGATTTCAAGTCTCATATCAGTAGTTACATCAAATCTATGTGGCAGGCGGATTGGGATGGGGCAACTAATAACAAGCTCCATCGCTTCCGACTATTTCCTTAAAACTTAATTCTTCCAACAGGGAAAGGTAATGCCCCCGAGTGTCAATGTTAAAACACGGAATCCCATTTTACAGAGTCGGATAGGAATCCCATTTTACGGAATTCCCCTTTAAGAATCCTTTTTTGGAAAACGCCTGTGGCTAAGGAATCCCTTTTTGGTCGTATGTGCCTATGTGCTAGTGCACAATGTGTCACATTGTGCATTTTCACATAAGCACGTATCGGCACATACTGCTTGCGCTTATGTGCTAGTGCACAATGTGTCACATTGTGCCTTTTCACATAAGCACATACCACAAAAAGGGATTCTCCAGAAGGTATCCTAGATAGGTATCCTCAAATAATACAATACCAGGTTATAGGTATCCTCAAATACCCATATGTGCTAGGGCACATTGTGCCTTTTCACATAAGCACATATCGGCACATACAGCATGTGCCTATGTGCTAGGGCACATTGTGTTACATTGTGCCTTTTCACATAAGCACATATCGACACATACAGCATGTGCTTATTATGTGCTAGGACACAATAAGTCACGTTGTGCTTTTTCACATAAGCACATATGACAAAAAAGGGATTCTCCAGAAGGCCACCAATTTCGGCACCCTTTTTGGAAATGAGGCTAAGAGTCGTATGTGTGAGTCACTCGAACGAGCAATTGCTCGATAGTACATTTGCTCGATGGGCTTCGAATCGTTCGAGCAATGACTTTTCAGTAACTGCTCAACAACAGAGTACTCGGAATAGGGTCAGAACTAATAAGAACAGACCAGAACAGCTAAATATAGTAATAAGCAAAGCTGTTCCAGCTGATAGGCTCTTCTACTCTACTGGAGTATACTCCAGGACAAGGGAACATGGTCAGTTAGGCGAAAATTATTGCATAGATAGATAGAAGCAGAGAATTCTGAAAGAGTACAACTTGTCGGTTTGTTTTTGGTAATTCGTGATGCTCCGATTGAATCGAACACACCCTCCGAACATACCACTATCCTATAAGAAGGTTTTAGGTCACATAGCAACCACGTGCTACCTTAGAAACCAAGATGGGGGCCTCCAGTATACAAATTGGACGACGGAAACACGTATCACCCTAACAACACGCGCTGCGCATATGCACTAATACAAGTATCACTGGGTATGACATCCCAAGATGGCCGCTCCCGCGGGTTACCATGACAACACAACATGGCGCCACTGGGTCACGTGACATGACGCCATTTCCGAGGTCATCCACCGAGGTCATCCAACTATTATTCCCTGTATGGGAACATACACTACTACTACCACAGCTCTTGTTCTGAAGACTTCAGCAAATGGAAACAAACATAATGCAAGAGTTGCGCTGAGGACAAATGTCGAAACTATTTTGAAAACAGAATTGAGGAACCCTTCTACGACTGACTTCTGAATCTTTAAAAAAAACTCTGAAACAATCTGATTCAGATGTATGGTGGAAAGTGAAGGGGCGATTTAATGAACAAAATCGAAATAAATGTTCAACCCTTACTTACAATAAACGATATCGATTTTTTAACTGGCATGACTGGATGCCCATATTTGGGCTTTACTTTGAACTGCAGGTACTGCAACCTAAAGGTTTCTCTGTGGGTGCGTTTCATATTATCTTTGAAATAAGCTTATTTCATATTATCTTTGAAATAAGCTTATTTAGTCTGTATTGATTTGCCTTGTTACAATTTTGGGGAGAGTTCCCATAGGTACTCTCTCATAAATTGTAACAAAGCGAAAACATGTGAACCAAACTGTGGTGACCAAAAATAATTTAGCCCTCTACCAGTTAAATTCTCTTCTCCCCAAAACAATGTCCAACTAAACCATATCATCTTTTGGAGGCGTGGGTCATATGTTCGACACCATAGCTCGTTCCATTGAGGTGTGTGTGGGGGGGGGGGGGGGGGAGGGGGTTGGGCAGCACACGATACGATTCGATTTTGTTGAAATGTGTCAGATTTTTTTTCAAATGCTCAGTTTATAAACTACGTGGGCGGGTGGGGTCCAGTTGGTTAAGATAGGAAAGGTAATGGGTGAGATTAAACGAAAGGTGATTTTGATTTTTAAAATGTTCAGGAATGTGTGGACCTGAATGAATCGAGTACGTCTCTGGCAGCAGAGTACCCTGAATATTCTATCACAAAATACAACTCATTTCTATTTTGCCTAATAAAAATCACAGAAGATTCAATAGTTGAATATGACCCACTCCCACATTATGAAAAACGCAATTTTTGAGATGCACGAAATGTAAATACACATTAATTAACCCTTTGAACCCTGGTGGTAACTTCAATATCAGTTCCATGCTAGCAATAGGAAGAGTCCATATTTATTATATGAGGGTGGACCAATTAATATTTTCAACGTGCAGCCTTAGGGCTGCACATTGAAAATATTAATTCGTCTACACCACACATGTACCTTGCAGTCATCCCTCTTAATGACATTATGACGTAGCTTGTGACCAGGCCGAAAAAACACCCTCTGGAGTTCAAAGGATTAAATATGGGAATTGTTTACCTGCACCTCCCATTCATAATTCCTTCTCCAAGGCCATGCTCATCTCATGATCATCTTAAGATGGTTTTCATTTCAGATCATAGAATGGATATGATTACTTATGGCATAAGAAATGATGCAACCTTGGAAGAACTGGATGCTTCTCAAGATAAAGTTTTGGAATTTAGTCCAGTTTGTAATAACTTGGTGAGACTTGTGGTTGATCTGCTGGGAAAAGTAGTGATGGAGAGGCTCAGAACAACAAAACCGGACACCTTCAATAACTTTATATCGCAGTTCACCAGGCAGCAACTGGCTGGTGATAAAAATGAGTGGTCTTTTGATATTCCGCAATGTGTCTTTGATATTTTCAAAGATAATTTCAAAAAGAGTCTGAACGACAAAATAAAAGGTCATCGCGGAGGTAACGTTATGATTGATGGAAACTCTTTAATTTTAAAAAAAGAGACTGTCGAAGATCTGTTTAGGGTAACAGAAACTTCTATTGGAAGCAATATGTCTAACATTTTCAAAAACAGCAAGTATCAGGACATAAAAAATGTCTATTTAGTTGGGGGACAAACCAAACATAAAACCCTCTTATCCATGCTCGAAACGTCATTCCCAGACAAGAACCTTTTGGTGCCGAACGATGCACATTTGGCCGTGGTGAAGGGATCAGTGATGTACGCCCAGCATGAATTATCTATTCCCAAACGACGCCTGAAATTTACATATGGTGTGCTTCAGTCGCCTGTGTTCAAGTTAGGAACTCATGATGAAGAACATGCCTATGTTGACGAAGATGGCGTCAAGCGTTGCCTGGATTGCTTTGTCATTTTAGCACAAAAAGGACAGCTGACTGGCGCAAACGAAGTAATAACGAAAACATTCAGACCACAGGGTACCCATGGTGTAACCACACAACTCGCTGATATATATCAATCATCTGGTCGTTCTCCAAAGTATGTATCCGATCCGGACTGCGAGTACTTAGGATCCGCTAGTGTAGTGATGTTAAACAAATCTGTGGCATCAAACAAAGACATAGAATTGAAGATGTGGTTCGGTAAAACTCTTGTTACAATGGAGGCGATGGACAATACCACTAAGAAAGTTTATAACAATGTGTTTCACTGTCTGAATGAAAAGAAGTTATAAGATTTACTTTCTTCATGCGATTCTGGCATTAGTTTATAATTGACCTTCCCGGCACTTATAAATGGTGATTCGCAAAATTGCTATTGGAAGTTTAAAAACTCTTTCAACGCTGACGCTGTAAATGATATCGTCTTATGCTTTCCTCTCGAGGGGAAGTGAAGGAGTCTATTCTGTTTTTGTAGAGCGGGTCAGTAATAATTTAATCCTACAGCCCTACAGGGCTGTAGGATTAAATCACACTGAACCTCCTTCGCAGTTTCATATTTATTCTGTTGCCTGTATGTGTTAGAAACATGGTGCTGTATGGGTTAGGCTAGTGCTTTGACTGCCAGATAGACTTGCTGATGTTTAGTGATTCTTTGTTTAGTGAATTTTTGTTGGAGTGTGGACTTGTGCCAAAAGGAGTTTACAATGTCTAGTGATGCTTTGAGTAGTTGAATTTCTTTGGAGCTAGTGAAATATGGTGCAATAAAACAAAACATATCAAAAAGTCGAAACATTTTCTGAACAGGAAAGTTTTAAACAGTCCAGCTTATGTGTTCTCATCCTCAGCAACACTTAACGTATGACGTATTATCATAGCTGGCGGAGGTGGACAGCCGGGTAGTAATCACGTAGGTTTAGAGAACCCAAACCAGGTCCAAGACTAGGAGCTAAAGGCTACTCATGGTATTGTAAAAAGCTGCCAGTAATTTACAGACGGATTTTCCCGGAGAAGCTCTATCTGTTATCTAGTTAATTTCATTCCTTTTGTGCAACTGCAGAATTTTCAGTCACAATTTAGAAAGACGTTATCCGGGACGAAAATGGAACTTTGAACTGCAAATATCTCAGATGTTCATCATGTCCCCGCGTACCCACCCAACCCCCAACCCCACTCACTTTCTCCTCTTTTGGGGTCATATGTTCAACACCATGAGCTAGAGACTAGGTAAGGGCCCGAGCGCCATTACAGACTTATTGTGATGACCGTTTTAATCTTTCTCCCCCTCCCCCTCTCTCTCTCTTTCTTCATTCTGTAACACCATCTGGTTTAATATTTAATAGATCTATAAATAAAATGATCAGCATTTTGTTCGGATATTTGTATTTTCCAAATGTCACAAAGAATACTAGGATAATTTAGACCCAATATGAATGTAATTTTCCAAAATATTTTTAAAAAAAGTCAAATCACGATATGTTTGTTGACTGGTAGAGTACTACTGGATGCCCAAGTAGTCTGTATGGATTTACCTTGTTAGAATTTCACTATATAAAATGCAACTAGGCAAAGACATGTGAACAAATTTTAATGACCAAAAATAATTCATTCAACACTCTACCAGTCAAACAGTGCCATGCCACATTACGCATGCAATGAAATAGAAGGTGGGCGAAAGAAGGTAATCAGTTATTTTTAGAATTTGTCGAGCTGTTGCTTCATTTGCTAGTTGCCACATTCTCATGTGACATTCATTGGATAATTGGCACAAAAGCGGCAACACGTAACTAAAACGGCCAAAAACCCCCATGGATTAACCAACCGAGTTACCTAACACGACTTGTTGACAATGCTGGCAACATTAAATGTTTTGAATTTTGGCCTTAAAAACATAGCTTATGACCCATCACTGGAACATCCGCGATGAGCTTATTCCATTGAGGGGTTATAAGCCATATTTTGACGGCAAAATTGGGAACAAAATAAACCGTGAATGGCGATTTTTGTGAAGGACGCTGGTCGTATACTGAAGTGACTGTAGGCCAAAGGTTAACTGATAACCTGTGTATGGTTACAAAGATCAATGTAAGTTCGTTGACATTCTAATCTTAGTTTAAACAATTTTTCCAAAGCTTTGTTATGTGAAAACATTTAAGAATTGAATGCAATTTTTATAATCTTTATTGGAGTGTGAACGTGTGGAAATGGGTACAAATTATGTATGAATCCCGAAGGGATTCATACAATTTGTACCCATTCCCACACGTTCATACTCCAAAAAAGATTATAAAAATTGCGTTCAATTCTTATAATTACATTCCGTAACTGTTTAAACTACTTTTTACCAAACAACAAAGCAGAAAGACGAACTAAAACATGTACGAACAAACGAGGCGAAAAACCACCCTCACACAAAAGACAAAGCGCACAAATCTTGAGCTGAGCGCCGGTTTTCGGCATTGACCCAAATTTGTCAAATTGCCGTCTTTCGCAACGAAACCTGGAATGTTCAAAACAATTTATTTAACATGTCAGTAAACTATAATCACCTATGAAACGACAAGTTCAAGAATAAAATCACTGAAATAATTTCACACTGTCGATTGACATTTCTTGTGAGTTGTTCGAGATATCACAAATTATTAACTCGAACGTAAATGCGGGTCAAAGTTCGACCAAATGTATTCATTGGAAAATGAATTACATTTGGTCATGACGTTTTCATCCAGCTGACCAATGGGAATTGAGTATTTGGGCCCAAAACGTATAACTACATTAACAATGTAATTATTACAAAATAGAATAGTAAAAAAGGAACAATTCAAGGCACAACAGTACACAATATAACAAATAAATATAACTTGGAATTTGAAATTACTGTGTACTGGGGGATTCGACAAAAAGCTTACTGAGCGTATTAGTCGTCTCCCTGGCCTTTGCATATCATTACTCAAAAAGGTGATATAAGTCAGCAGATGGACTGATATATATCATTGTCTGTGGCCAGGACCGACGGCAGTTCACCAGATTAACTGACGCTCGACGATTGCCTGCAGCATATACGTTGCTAGGTCCATCTGGAGATCCAAAGGAAGTAGACCTGTGGGCAAATAAATTCATCATCTCATTAATAACGTCACGTCCCCACATTCGCAAACAATCGAAAGTACAACTTCGCTATGACCAGGCCATACACAACACATTCTGACTCCCATGTAGTTCTCAATTAAGAATAAGAAACAATGTGATCTTAAAATGTAAAAAAAGAAGCAAAATCAAATAAGAAACGAGTCGGAGTGAGACAAGGTTTTTATATCACGATTGCTGTGCGAAATGTGCTAGATACACCACGGGTTATATCCGGATGACGCTCAAGAACGTCATGTAAGAACGCATCTGATTGGAGGTCACTCGTTTTTTTAGTTATCAGACTGCCGAAGGTGATACTTTTCTTTCAAAATATCTGCGCGATTCAATTTATTTAAGAATTGAATGCAATTTTTATAATCTTTATAGGAGTATGAACGTGTAGGAATGGGTACAAATTCTGTATGAATCCCGAATTCATTCAGAATTTGTACCCATTCCCACACGTTCATACTCCAATAAAGATGATAAAAATTGCATTTAATTCTTATAATTACATTCCGTAACTGTTTAAACTACTTTTTACCAAACAACAAAGCAGAAAGACGAAATAAAACATGTACGAACAAATGAGGCGAAAAACCACCCTCACACAAAATACAAAGCGCACAACTCTGATTTTTAATTTTCACAACTTTAGAAATGGATACGAGTATTTTAATAACGGGCTTTATGCTACAGTTGGGAAATGTCACCAAAGAAACGACAGCGGAGTTGATCACTGCGAGAGGCGCTAAAAGTTAAAAACCCGCCCAAACACCGCCTGAATTACATTCTGTCAACTGCGCTCTACCGTAAATGCGGGTCAAAGTTCGACCAAAATGTATTCATTGGAAAATGAATTACATTTGGCCATGACGTTTTCACCCAGCTGACCAATGGGAATTGAGTATTTGGACCCAAAACGTGTAACTACATTAACAATGTAATTACTCAAGTTTAATTTTGGTATAAATACAGAACCCAACTCGGGTAGAGTACAGGGGACAGGAATTAACGATTCTTGGTGGAGTTTTTCCTGTATATTTCACGCGCCGAATCCCAAAATACTGGAAAAATTCCACTTCGGGTCATTGATTCCTGTCCCCCGTACTCCACCCTCGTTGTGTTCTATCTTGACCTCGGATAGGCGATACACAATGCGTTGGAGTTCCAGCTGAGGTATTTTTATCTGCATTGGTGTCTTGGATATCGATTTACTCTTGCTTGAAATTATGCACTTTCTTAACTGGTTTAATGCTAAAAGCCACTTTCAGGACTTTAAAAAAATTGAGGGTACCAGAACAAAAGCCAACATTTTCCTTCTTCACGTTTCATATTCAGTCAAACGCAAATAACGTTTGTTTTGTTTAGATAAATTTGTTTTATCACAGTTTATTGAAGAGTGTGATAGAACAAATTTTGATGAACAAATTCAGATAAAAAATAATGCAGCCCTCAACGATTTAACAGATTTGATACTTATACTCGTACTTGCGTCACACACACTCTGTCCATCAGACAAACGAATGTCAGTAATACTCGATTCGGCTGTTGGAGCGAATTTGGAGTTCCGGTACTGTACGCGTTAATTATGCCCCCGACCTCTGAAGGAGGATTCGGGACTGTCTGGTGGAGACCTCCGTCCGTCCATCCGTACAAATGATTTGGATTGTAATTTTAAAGTCTCGGTCGGATTTTGGATCTCATTTGGTATGCTGATAGACCCGCATGGGGACGAATACGCAAAAAAGAGCGGGTTTCGTCCAATAATTTTTCCCAGAGTTATGGCCATTTTTCACTCTTTCGACTTAGAAAATTTATCTGTCCCACAATACCTTTAAGGCTACTTCGAACATGACTGCGGGTTGGGGCCAGTGGCCCACGCTTTGCGTACACTTTGTTAAATAAGATACTGCGTCTACTACATGAATATTTTATAAAATTAAATTTCAATGAAGTCTTGAGGTTTTGAAGTATAATCATCTTTTTATTTTTTAATCCTTTGAACCCGAGAGACCGTTTTTCGGCGCAGGAACATGACGTCATAATTTCATTAAGTAGGATGGCTGCTGAGTGGATGTGTGTGGTAGACCAATCAATACTTTCAACATGCAGCCTTAAGGCTGCACGTTGAAAATATTAATTGATCTACCGCCAAATAATGAATACGGTCTCTTTTACTTGCTGTCATTGAAATGACAATGAAGATACCACTGGCGTTCGAAGAGTTAAACACTTTTATTTCTTTCAAAATTGATGTGGAGTTTGGTGAACAGACAAAGCCTATGTAAACGCCCCCCCCCCCCCCAAAAAAAAAAAAAAAAATAAATTAACACAAAACATTACAAGTGCATGCACCGGCTAGGAGTTAGGTACACTGAGACTGAAATAGTTTTTCAAATTCTTGTACATTAACACTTCACCCAACGCAGACGATATCAAAATTTATTATTTTAGATATCATTTTTTTTTAATTTTTCAAAAAATTCCAATCAAACCATATCATGTGACCAGTCATGGGAACGAGCTCCACGAACTCGTTCCAAAGAGGGATCACATGATATGATTTTGTTGAAATTTTTTGAAAGATATTTTTTCAGCTGCTGAATTGACATATTACGCGGGTGGATGTGGTCGATTCGGTGGGTAAAGGGTTAATGTGATCATACAATAAAAAATATGTGAAACCCAATTCCTTTTTTTTTGCGTTCTGGATTTGGATAGAATCTGGCTGTATCTTCTTTTTCTAATATGAAAAGGAGGTACAGGCCCGGAAATAACCCTTTAACGGTCATTTAGGCTACGAGGGAGCCACCTCAATACCGGTGAAATTCAAGGACAAACTACAGAATAATACAACACACATTAAATTACTAATTCCGCATGTTTTGTCCGTCCAACGTGACAATTTTTCGGGACCAACCTGACTCAAAGGTAGACAATTACACATGTGAATCATATAGCATATTGTTTACATCCAAACAGATGTCCCGCCTAAAATAAATAGCAACAACTAACGCTCGGTTTTCCTATTTTTGGCGGAATCACCACCAAGACGCAAACAGCATGGCTAAAATAGTGAACGCGGAGAGAGAGAGAGAGGACAGAAAAGCATCATAACCCGTTGTTTTCTTTTGGCCACCACCATGCTTTTTAGTGTAATTGGCTAACACGATGCCTTCTTGAACTTTAACATCTAGCAAGATTTTCAACCCAGGTTGGAATAAAAATAATATAATAAAAGTTTTCAACGGCCTTCTTCATTGGCAGAGTAGTCACAGAGTACAAGATGAGAGCATCACTGGGGGATTCAATAGCCGGAAGCGGCATATTTAAGTAGTTGCTGATGACTCGTACTCATCACCAACTATCATTGAATCTCCTCGTGTCTGTTAAATATCGTTTAAAGGCAAGAATCAGTTCTCTATTAGTCCCATTGGAAGACTGACCACCCATCGGAAAACTAAAAGTCAACAAACAAAAGAGGGTTTAATGATATATTAACATAATTTAAATACTGTTTACAAAGGTATTTTTCTCTAGGCAAAAAAAATCACTTGGCAAACAAAAACGCAAAGTTTGGTACTTTCATACGCTAAACCAGGCGGTATGTTCACGGATTTGAGTTTCAACTATCATTGCAGGGTGGTTCGCAGTGGTGTCGTTTTGAGGGGTATTGTTGGGAGTCCCACTGGAGGAGTAAGAAAAGCGTATTTATGACTGGGTATTGTCGGAGGACAAAGCAATGGTATGATGCGCTATCGGGGTTTGGGTGGGCAAGATGGTGCTCTCATAAATTGGGTGTGTGTCTGTGTCATCTTGTGAGTCAAGAGGGAGTGGTCTGTGGCGCGTGTTCCTGGTGGAACTATGCTCCGATGGATGGCGAAATTAAGGTTTCCCAGGTTGGAATGGGTTTCAGCCGGTGAGAACATAGGGGCCGGGACATCAACCATATGGGACGGGATGTCTTGTATTACTGTCGGTTCATGAGTTGACGTTGGGGGTGGGGGTCACAAGTACTGGGGGGAGGGTCTCCTGTGAGCGGGTGAGAGTCCGTAATTACGGAGGATCGTATGGTTAATTGCGGTGCCATGTTGCAGCTGGTTAAGGGTGGCAGTAAATGACGTTGAGGGGGCTTCGTCTTGTTCGGAGATATTGGGAAACGGGTTCAAATTGTCCTTATATATATGCGCGGGACTGTATACATCACCATTGGAGTTATCACTTTCGGATTGTCCCTGGAGGAGTGTGAAAGGTACATGGACCGTTGAGACTTGTCGGGCGACAGGTCAATCTTTTCATTACTACATGTAATTGGGTTTTGTGTGGAAACAATGTTAGTCATGCACACCTTGCCAAGTTTGGGATTCACATGAGGGGGGATTCTATTCGCCTCTTGGGCTGAGGGTTTGGGTTTCAATTTGGGTTTGTAATTGTGAGAACGGCTCCTGGGTATCGACCATAAATTCAGGGTTTTGTCTAGCATCTGCAGCCCTGTACTGGGCAAGCCCTTTTCTAACATTGACGTTGGTAATACGTGAGGTCCTTAATCACTCGTCCGGAAGCAGTATCCGCAGGAGGTAACTAGTTACGCCTAATCCAGAATTTTCAAACCAACGAGAGGAAAGGGAAACCTAGGGTAGGTTTATAGCTGTCGCTGGTGTAGGTTTATTATACATCGGGTAACACCGTCGATTTGCTCGGTCAAAATGGACGCGGGAATGGGGTTAAACTTATGCTGTATGTCTCAGTCAGCAAAATAGAAAGAAGGTGAAAAATCCACCAAGAAAGGTGGGGAGCTATTTGGTATTTACGTGTCTGTGTCTTGTAAAGTAGTGAGTAAACTGTGGTAGTTGTGGTAAAAATCACTCCATTCAATGTGGAGCTGGAAGGAAATATTTGGTATTTATGGGCGTGTGTCTTGTAAAGTAGTGAGTAAACTTTGTGTTTTAGGGTAAACATCACTACAATCAGCACGGGGCGGGGAGGAAAAGAAGTGAGAAAACGTTGAGTTTTAGTGTAAAAAACACTACAGTACGCACTAGGAGGTACCGGGTGTTAGGTAGACACTTTTGGATTGGAGTGGGAACAAGACACCAGCAAGGTCAAGTTCGCCGAAAACACAAGACGCCGTAAGGAATGATTTCGCGCGCCGAAGGCGCGCAGGGACGGTATGGGGGACAAGCCCCTTTCGACCCTCGTTGACTGTAGGTGATTCGTTCTCACATGTCTAGGCGTGTTGAAAGAGGTCAAGTTCGGATGGCGGGACTGGTTTATATTAGTGCTGAACTGATATTTGGTGGGCTCTCATAACTTCGCAACAAGGTGATTGGTTGATAATTATCCGAGTGACAGGAGTGGATACGTGTAATCGTCATGGGGCGCACGAATATGTTGCAATCGGAAAAGATACGACCAGTGAATAAACAGTTTGAGTAAATTCATGCTAATGATCAAAGGGTGGCACCGATTATATATGTTTATCTCGAGATATTCTCTCGAGATATTATCTTGAGATATTATCTCGAGATATTATCTCGAGATTTTGAGATATTATATGGAAATCTTGAGATATTATCTCGAGATCTTGATATTATCTCGAGATCTTGAGATGGTTATTATCTCGAGATCTCGAGATAAAAAATGTATTGAGGGTGGCCTAAATCAGCTACCGTAGGTAAGAATGAAACGATAAACTTTTGGCTTTACTGAATATAGTACAAAGTTCAATTGTTCATCATTTCTGACAGAATAAGCGGGTCGTTCTGAATCGGTTCAAGGAATTCGTCCATGTACCATTTTTTTAGTTTGTGGGTTGTTCATCGAGTTTTTCAGAGAGACAATCCAGTTTCTCCATAAAGACCCATGAAGAAGCTTTTGGCTCGTGCCGCGGGGTGCACCACGAATTGTGCGAAGGGTCTCCAGCTGAATATTGTCTAAAATATACTCTTTGTTTTCTATAAAGTTGTCCCAAATCACATCGGTATAATCGTCAAAAAAAGTTAGTATAAAGAGGTTGTATAAGATTGTTAGTGATAATCGTGGTAATCTACATTTCAAGTTTCGAAACCAATTAACCCTTTACCAACGTAACGACAACAACCGGCCAGCGCTATTCACAAAACTCACCAATTACGTTTCATTATTTTTTCATTTTTTATCTCAAAACATAGGTTATGACCCCTTCTTTGGAACGAGCTTGTCGAGCTCGTTCCAATGAGGGGTCATAACCTATGTTTTTGAGACAAAAATGAAAAAAATTAGTTATTCAAGAATTTTGTTTCCAAGTGTGGTCTGCTTTTCATGTTAGTTTAGGTAAAGGGCTAATCGTTGGACTTGTTTATTCTACTATCGAGATACATGTCCCAAGAGCCTGCACTTTGAAAATTGAATCCCAAATGGTTGTGATAGGTGATTTCTATAATAGCTTTATTCAGTAAATATTGTAACGGTTTTTAGAGTCAGTTTGTATCTCTGACTATTAATTGTCTACGTAATTTATTATTTCTAGCAGTCAAAGATTTTAGTGGAATGGTCTGTTATTAAGCTATTTAAGTTGTGATTTGTTCTAGGGAATAAAAGACTGTGCCACTGAATTAAAACAATGGCATAGTTTTTTATTCAATATTAAATAACAATTAATTATTTGGTAATATTTGGGTATCGTAATTTGTCTCTATGTTAATGGGTATCAATTTAATTAACGCCAGATACAGCAGTAGTAACTATATTATGTTGAATGTTGTCGCTTATTTATATCGGCGAAATTCGGAAACTCGGCTGCAGGTTAATTTCGGGTTCGGGTATCTATTTGGTCCTCAACCGATTGTATATATCGCAGATATCGATTGTGTGTATCTCTATACATATAATAATATACTAAAGAAATAACTGTTGTTTTCCTTCGGTTTATGCGATATAAACCGAAAATCTTCAGCACAAGCTTCATAACACGCGTAGCGAGTTATGGTTATGATTAAGCTTGAGCTGAAAATTTTCGGTTTATATCGCATAAACCGAAGGAAAACAATAGTTATTTCTTATAATTTAATCCGGCTGTAATATTAAAATATAAAAACTATGTGTACGTGAACGAAAAACTTTTAATTTTCGCAAAAGACAACAGTCAAACTCAGGAAAGTGTGTCACAAACAGGTTACGCCAATCATTGTCAAATTGTTTGTTGTTTTGATTTTCGATCGCAGACGACAGATATTTAGCAAGTCACGTAACAATAGCATTAAAAACACTTTTTTAAGTTCCCCCAAAATCACGTTTGGGTGTATGATCTTTTTATTCGTCTCCCACTTCGGTATATTTTATTAAATTCATTTGTTCCCGAGAAATTATCATTATATTCTCGCTGAATGGAGGCGATGAAAACTCGATCATTGATCTTTGTTTACAAGCTTGTTATCCATCCGTCACGCCCTCACGTGACAATTTGAGTTGAGTGGGCGGGGCTTCCAGAGTCTTCAATGTTGGATCGGATGTGTGCGAACGTGTATACATTCCAAATCATGATGTGATTTGGTTTATACGATTTTGACAACTTTCACGCTGTATGCTTTCAACCAATCAAACGCAGAGGCGGGGCAAATGATTAAATTATTTGTAGTTGATTACAAATGTGTATTTTGGTAATAAAATCCACGGTTTATGTGAAATAATGCCACGACGTTTGTGCATTCTAATTTCCGTTGTGTAAAACGTAATTGGAATGTTGCGGATGACGTTATTCGCTAGTTTAAAATTGGTTTCTGAGATTCACTATTATTTTTGAGAAATGAGTTTTGATGATTTGTGATTAAAAGACGGCATGACTAAAACTGAACCTAATAAAATTTAATTGCTGGATCCCTCACTGCTGGAAGAGTGCCTGCATCTGCGTTTCCTCTTCTTTCTCTCAGGTTTCAGACGGTGTGTTAAATTATCAGGATCAATGCCAACGCTCTTTAGATCCTCTACACACTTATCTGACATTGTGTACAAACTTGATCCTACCGACTTGGAAGCAAATTTTTCAATTATGTCTGGATGACACTCAGGGATGATATTTGAAGAAACCACAAAATTACTTTGTAATTCTTAACTGCAGCAATGCATAAATCTGGATATTTTACGATTTCCGAATCAGTTCAAGGACTCTCCATCAACCTTGCTAATAGAAAATTTGGTCCAAGATCTGTTTCAAGTTCTTTATACTTTCTTCTAATTGAACTGCCTGTGAAGCAACAGGTTCTAGGCCAAATACTAAACAGTCACCTCTTGCGATCAACCTGTTCATAGTGAGAATGGATGTTAATTGGGTCCCCAGTCCCAACAATTCAAATTGTGTTCTAAGGGCCATCTCTGTTTTAGTTGCAACAAGAGCCTTCCAACAGGAAGGGCCAATTACAGTTTTTAGACTGGGCGCAGCTGTTACTAAATCAGTTGGGTTTATATTAGATAATGGATATTCCAGCGTTTGCAACCTGCCACCTCTTAGATAGGTACTGTTGATTCTTATCCTCAATTGCTTTGATCAATCCTGTCTTTAAAAGAGGTTCTTATTCGCAACTCTCCAATACACATTCTAAAGACATATATGCCACAAGCTAAGGGCACTTCAGATCCCTGGAGACGATCAGATGTGACCTCATTGATAAGTTTCTGAGCACTGTCATACACGAAAAACTGGTCAGTGACATCCTGAACCAATGAGGCTCACACATGTCGATCAGTATTAGACTTAGTTGGTATAAAGTACTAGAATTTGGCATTGGGACCTCCTACTAATCGCGAAATGATAGAGAGATTATGACTAGGTTCTGACCATATAGTCAGGATACCATCTGGGCACCAGTATTTTGGGGTGTGACCATAAGGGCGAGGATTTCGAGATTGAAATTGCGATTAAAAATTATATTTAAAGAATATGTCTTGTAGCAGAGAGAGAGAGAGAGAGAGAGAGAGATTGGAAAGTTAAGGCAAGCAGGCAAAAACATGCATTTTTAAACGCATTCATACTGTGTATGTGAATATTTAAATGTGTAACGGCATAGTTATGCAGATCGTGGCACTAATGTTTTTCGCGTAACTTAAATATTTCTTACTATGCAGACGACAGGGTTAACTTAGATACTTTTTGAAAATAAAATTATTGCTATTGTTATTAAAGTGGTACTTTCCACGTTCTCGAATGCATAAACAACGCAGGATTAAATTATTATCGAGACACAGCCATGCCGTAGAAATAGGTAGCCTCAGCGGACGTTAGTTATTGCACATTTGTGTCGAAATATTTTATTCATTTATTTATTAGAGATTTAACTGTATTTAAATATTGTCGTGCCTCAAAGAATGACCATTGTCTATTAATGCTAGTAACACGGCAGTTATAGACACTGTATTTATTTATTCATTCAGTATCATACCAGTAGACTGATCTGAGTGAATAAACATTTATTTCCCCAAAGTGTTCTGAAATAATCATTTTCCTGAAATGGAAGACAGAAGAAACTGTACAAAGAAAGAATGATATCGCTTACATTTGCATACATTTGTTATAGACTCCTTTTTTATTTTTTTTTTTAGATGAATAATTACATTTTTTTTAAATGATTGAAGGAAACATAAGTGCTAATTGTTTTGGGTTTGTTAAGTGGTCCAATGTAAGAGTTTACATGAGCTGATAATCCCTATAAGCCTATTTGCATAACGGCACACGCTGCTTGGTTAATTATGTATTTTAAAAGGGGTTAATTATTGTCTCAGATATAAGTGTTTACTAGTAACCGTTGTTACGAGTAACTGTTCTGTATATATTGCATTATTTTTCGGAATTCAGTAGTCTGGATGCCGACTGTGAACGGACTACGGCAGGATTCCGCCATCCAGTGTAAATAAATATTGAAAGGTGACAAGCGTTTTTACTGAGCTAATTTTCCCAAAGTTACGCTTTACGACACTTGGTGTAGAATCCGTGGCAGAGTGACTTTTAAGCTCACTCGCGATCTTGCAGAAAAGACACTTTTCTGAAGATAATCAACATGGAAAACGTAATTCCTTCTAATGTTCAAAACGTTACGGACACTAAACCTGGACCAACTTCATCTATCATATGGACTTCAGGTAGAAGCTTACGAAACTCGCCTGACGTTAACTTGGAGGAAAGCATCGGATCATTTCAGAAAATTCAAATCAAACTCAAATTTGTGTAGAGACAGGAAACGTTTGGATGAATTCATTGAAAGGAAACAACGGGAAAATGCCACTTTTATTGACAGCAAAGTTAAAAATTCGGAATTGTGTAATTTAGTTTCGAAAAAGGAGGAGAAAACAACAGAACATGTGAGTACACAAACCTTTTATGTATCAAAAACTGATTGCTGCACAACGGTTCAACCTGAACACGCAAATACATCTGTCCAATGTGTGCCACAGTTGGCGACTATTTCCACCCAAACCACCCCAGAAGAGTCAAAAATTACATGTCTCGTTAACAGCATAAACATTGTACTGAGCCTAAAAGACTGACGGAGAAGGTGGAATGATATTGCATGACTGTCGATTTTGGACTTGAATATTTAATAAAAAGGAGAGACCTTCCACCAAGCAAAAATTCCTGGGTTTCATGATAAAGATTGTATGACGTGGCACGTCAGTATATTAAAGAAAACAAAGAATACCTGGTCCAAGTTCAGTGCCCAAATCACTGAAAAAGCATGACACTAATGATCATGGTGTTAAATTCATTTCAGCAAACAAGGTAAACCAACAAAGAGAAAATTATGATCGTGCCGGAGCTTGGCAACAAAAGGTAGAAAGTTATAAACGACAACGGTCTCGGCAGCAAAATAGAAACTTCCGTGTAGAATACACACAGGACACTAGACAAATTCAAAATATTGTGGAAAGATACCGAGAACGAGGAAAACTTTGGGTTTGTGCTGATTATTATGATGGTTACCGGGATCAAAAGGTGCCTTAAGAGTTGGTGCCACAAGAAATTGTGGACAAACATGAGATTTTCTTTCTCGGATATTATACCTGTCAGGATTGCAATTAACCAATGAAATTGCAGCGCTACGTCACACAATAGTGTGCGCATTTTAAAATAATGTTTAACATCGAGCCGATGAAAATGGCTTGTTATGTGTCTGCAAATAATCAAATAATATTCCTGATGGGTGACAACTTGGGAGAGATATCAACCATGAAATAAGGATATTTGACCACTTGAAATGTGTTACAATTACGATACAAAAATTTGTGAACTTTGAAAACGAAGTGATTAAAGTGGATGATGGAAGCGATGATTTTTTGTGAAGTGGACGAATTGACATTTCCAACATTTAAAATTGGGGGTGCATTTACAAACTTTTCGTCCTCATGATAAAGTATATGTTGTGGAGAATAAATAATGATGTTATACAACTGAAATAATGTGAATATTTGAAATTAATTTTCCTGTTAAAAATAAATCGGACTTCATGTATAATGTTGGCTATTTTCGCTGGTAGAACAGCGAGCGGGATACCATGTGAATACAGCTGCGACAAAGGGTAATTGGCCGTCGCAACAAAATACTACTTAAAGTTTGCTAAGCACCAACTATTTGACACATCATTGTGAAATTTGCTTGTGACATATTTGCGAGATTTTTGGTGGATATGATTGAGGAATGTATTGAAATGGTCCCCAGTGTTTACATTAGCTCTCTTGACAGGCAGACTTTTCGTGTCAGTCATGGAAAGCATGTGCCCCTTGATTTCTATGATGTTTTAGTGTATTGTCCACATGTACACGACATCATTTCAACACAAACCTTTGTGATTTAATGATTGAATATGGCAAATGCAAATGTATGAAGACATTTGTCTGAAGCAGAAATGTGGCGGACTGTGGGGATGGTGGAGCAAAGGGCTATCAATCGTCAGGCTAGTGAAGCCCTTGGTGTGCACCATACGGTGATCACCAGAGCCTGGGCAAGATTTCAGCAGTATGCCACACCAGTAAGATGGCATGGTGGTGGCAGAGACAGGGCAACATCTGCAGCTGAAGACCGGTTTTTGATCATTCAGGCCTATAGGAACCGCGTTGCCACAGCAATCCAGCTTCGCAGTAACCTTCAGAAT
The DNA here is from genome assembly GCA_031216915.1 of Pictodentalium vernedei. Lineage (NCBI taxonomy): Eukaryota > Metazoa > Mollusca > Scaphopoda > Dentaliida > Dentaliidae > Pictodentalium > Pictodentalium vernedei. Next base: position 554,870,111 of record CM062295.1, on the reverse strand, counting down.
GCATCCGGGATAAATGTTTCGACATAGACTATCCGGGCAAGGTTGCACGAAGGTGGTCTCCGATCGAGAAGATCATGTACTAGCATTCCGCTGTCCCAGAACCAGGCACGATATGAATTGGCCATGGACCACGTTGTTTGGACCAGAGAAGATTGGCGACCTGTCCCTTTAACAGATGAGTCAAGGTACTGCCTCGACAACACAGATAGGCGTTCTAGGGTATGGAGAAGACCAGGAGAGCGACTCCATGCAGCCAACATCGCTGAGCATGATGGCTATGGTGGAGGGTCAATCATGGTCTGGGGCGGCATCAGCTGTGATGGACGTACAGAGCTCTGTGTCCTTGAACGTGGTACATTGACTGCACAACGGTATATTGATGAGATCCTGAATGTCCACGTCATATTGTATGTAGGTGCAGTGGGTGATAGATTCATTCTCATGGACGATAATGCCCGTCCTCATGTTGCTCATGCAGTCGGGCAGTACCGACAGAGGGGAGGATTGAGCGTATGGGCTGGCCAGCAAGATCCCCTGACCTCAATCCAATCGAACATGTCTTGAATGAGTTGCAGCTTACAATTTCAACCCGTCCAGTCCAGCCAAGAAGTGTTCAGGAGCGTGGTGTCATGTTAGTCCAAGAATGGAACAACATTCCACACAAGACCACCAGAAACCTGATTGGGAGCATGAGAAGGCGTTGTCGAGCTGTAATGGGTCTCATACTCGATATTGAAGCCATAGCTGTTCGCTCCGTCAACTTTTTGGCATATTGAAAAATTTCCTCTTTTACCAATAATATCCATTTTCCCTGGTTATCGTATTCAAAAGCTAAATAATAATGTCAAACACAAATAAAATCTTAATTTCTGTACTTAAATCATTAAAGATATAATTAAATAAAAAATATATACACTTTTCATTACAATATTTCAACTAAAACGTAAAACAGGTAGTTGGATATACTTGGTGCTTAGCAAACTTTGAGTAGTATATATATTATAATTCAGCCGGTGGACAAGAGATCTAGAGTTTGTGTGGAGGATACTGTGAAATATAAGGATAAGTTATACAACGGAGTGAAACAGAGTGAGTCGAACAGGAGGACTGACAAGGACCTGACAGAAGTATCCACCAAAGTGGTAAAGTCATTTCTTAATAGAATGGAGAAGAATGGTGTGATAGATGGAGAGCTGAAGAATCATATGATACCTAGATACCCGGTGGCAGGCAAACTAAAGGGAAATCCTAAGCTTCATAAACCGAATATTCCTTACTGGGAAATAGTAAGCGCGGTAAAAACACCAACAGAAAGAATGGCAGAAGTACCTCAGAGGCAACTTGATAAGTTTGTCACAAAACCTCCGAGTTACGTGAAAGACACTACTGATTTTATTAATAAGGTTTCCGATGTTAAAAAAATCACTGACGGAGCTATTATCCTGCTTCGATGTTTGTAAACTTTATCCATCAATTCCACGCAAGAATGGCATGGAAGCGAGCAAGTAAAATCATTTCTTAATAGAATGGAGAAGAATGGTGTGATAGATGTAGAGCTGAAGACTTAATGATACCTAGATACCCGGTGCCAGGCAAACTAAAGGGAGATCCCAAGCTTCATACACCGAACATTCCTTACCGGGAAATAGTAAGAGCGGTAAATACACCTACAGATAGAATGGCAGAGGTACTTCAGAGTCAACTTGAAAAGTTTGTCACAGATACTCCGAGTTACGTGAAAGACACTACTGATTTTATTAATAAGATTTCCGATGTTAAAAAAATCCTTGACGGAGATATTATCCTGCTTCGATGTTTGTAAACTTTATCCATCCGTTCCACGCAATGAGGGCATGGAAGCGTGCAGAGATACTTTCCAAACTAGGACAGATCCTATCTTCCATACTTACTGAGTATGCTAGGAGAATGGTCGATCTACTGCTAGACAATAACACTTTTAGTCTTGGTGAAAGGTCATTCATTCAAACTGATGGAGTGGCAATAGGGTCGCGTTTAGGGAGGAATTATGCCTGCGCATTCATGAGAAAACGGGATTTCTATATTGGATTTCCCATGCAAACCGATGATATATAAAAGGAATATGGCGGCTTCGGAATATGGACACACGGACTGGACTCACTGATGCAATTAACGGAGCATGCTAACTCAATACATCAAAATATTAAGGTGGAGTTGAGATATGGAATGCATGATATTGAATTCCTTGATACGCGGGTGAAGTTGGATAAAGGTGAACTGAAAACCGACCGATATGTCAAACCATCAGACAAAATGCTGCTTTATCTAAACCAGAAGTCGAGTACCCGCCACACACAAAACGATCCGTAATTTACTGCCTCGGAGTTCGGATTAAAAGGATTCGTTCAAGAGAATTGGATTTTGCCCGAAATTGAGCAAAATTGAAAAGACAGTTGAGGAAGAGTGGTTATAGTTCGCGTTTTATTGAGAAACAACTGGTGAAAGTCGACAACCTTGACATAAATTTGTTATTGAGACCGAAGGAGTCTGGAAAGACAAAATCAAAGGAGAGAGTACCGCTAGTGACAACGTTCAAGGTAGGGTTACCAGAACTGTATGTCGGTATTGTATAGATCAGACAGAATGAAGCAGGTGTTGCCCAGCCCACTGGTAATTGCATACAGAAGAGACGAGAATCTTAGTGACATGTTGGTCCACAAGAAAACTAGTAAACTCACGTTCCCCAACACAAAATAATGTAGTGATAATAAAGTATGTGACATCATTTCACAGCAGAACGTGAGCAAAACTATAGGAACTATAACTGCAAGTGTCGTAACATCGTACATGTGTTCGCCTGTAACAGATATCAAACAGCAAATGTGAAACAGCTGTGTATGTTGGGGAAACCGAGAGGCAGTTGAGAGAGCGTATCACGGAACACTTGTGGGACATAAGGTTGCACCCGGACAAACCGAGTTTCCAACATTTCAGTAAAAGGGGTCACTCAATCCAGGACATGAAGGTGGTCGTGGTGGAACGGCTAAGTGGTGGGAGGCTTCGTTTCATCAAGGAGAGCGAGTGGATCAGAAAACTGGACACCAGAAATAACGGGGTTGTAATAAACTCAATTGCTCCAGATGAATAATTTCCCGCATTAACGTGACCACCTCACTGTTTCGGGGTCATAACTTTAAACGCCAACGATGGTTTGTTCATACGTGTGCATATGTTCGAAAGCCGACATCTGAAGTTCTCTATGTTTCACGACTGATGCAGGCTAATAAAGCTGAAAGATATGGTACTAACGAGCACTGTTTTTTTCGTAATGTGACTGTATGTCTGGCTCCTCCATTCTGGGCCTAACATTGTTTTTTAAAGAGTTGATTAAATTTTAGCCTACTGACTATTCTAGAAAATCGATATCCTGTGTGGCATATGAGGAGTGAATTAGGCCGTCCTTGTTGTAATTTATTTGTGAGGATTTCTATTCTTCGTGCGGGGACAGGACACTGGGAAACTGGATTTGGGTCACATAAATATTTATTTGTTGAGGAACTCTCTGTTACAGAAATTCAATATTATGCCTCTCCATATAACACAATTTGGTTACAGACTCTTAAATCTCTTAAAGATCCAAATGTAAAATACCGCCCTCTAACATGATTAAAATCAGTACATTGTAAAAGAATGTGCTCCACTGATAACACCTGCTGGCAGAAAACTGGTCGCATATTACTCTCTTACAAAAAGAACGTGTAAGTCGTGTATGACCGATATGACATCGCGACAAAACTGTACGATCCTTTCTACAAAGATTACTAGACGAGTAGTGATCAGAAATAGTTGGTCGGAAGCGACGGAGTTTGTTATTTGTCGCTCCATCCCAATCCACCTGCCATACAGATTTGATGTAGTTACTGATATGTGGTTTGAAGTCATTGAAAGAGATATTAAAATCAGTGAGAGGCTTGATTGCCTGTTTCGCTGCATTGTCTGCTCTGGTGTTACCAGCGATACCTACATGTCCGAGTAACTAGCAAAACACGATATCATATTGGTCAGACATGAGAGTTGTTAACTTCTCATGAAGTTCCAAAATGAGAGGGTTCTTAAACCTGGGGTTGAGTAAAGCAAGTGGAGAGGAACGAGAGTCGGAAAAAATAATCGACTTCCTTTTCTTGTACATTGTCGATGTGTTCAAGCGCGAGTTGTAAAGCTTTAACTTCAGTTGTGAAAATAGAACACTGATTCGGTATTCTGATTGAGGTGATGTAAAGCTTTAACTTCAGTTGTGAAAACAGAACTCTGATTCGGTATTCTGATTGAGGTGATATGATAACAGCAGCTGATGATACTTTGTCATCATCTTTAGATCCATCTGTATAGATCCTTATACATGCACTGTATTTTGACTTAATTTCGGTCTATTTCTGCTTAAACTACAGAGAATTTATTTCAGATTTTTCGGTAGAAACTGGGTCCGAAATAACTGGCTTTTTTAAGTTGCCAAGGAGGAGTTCATGGTTCGCGGCTTTCTATTATCGTATCTGGTTCAATTTTGGCGGACTCCGTATGAGGTGGAATTCGAATTCCTAATGGAGGTATATGTTTCTGGTGACGGTTAAGAAATCGGTATTTTGAGGTTTTGAGATACAGTTATAAGCAGGATTTGATAAATGAGTAAGAAGTTTAGAAACATACTGGAGTTTAATTTCGCGCTCCTCCAGAGAAGGCTCCTCTGCTTCAACAAGCATTAAATCTATCGGCGATGGTCCAAACGCACCCAAGCTAAGTCTAACATCACTAATATGAATTCTATCAAGTGGTTTTAGGTAAGACTCTCTGGCAGAACCGTAAACCACACAACCATAATCTAATTTAGATCTAACAAGTGATCTATACAGGTGGAGTAATGTTTTTTTGGTCAGCATCCCATTCAGTGCTACCATATACCTTCGAAAGGTTCGGTGCTCTTTTACATGTTACTTTTAGAAGTTTTAAGGTGAGAAGTCAAATTCAGTTTGTTGTCAAATCCAAGAATTTCACTTCTTTAACAACTTTAATCCGACCATCTATTTTCAAGTCCGGATTAAGGTGGTGCTTCCGCAGCTTACTGAAATGAACACAATTAGTTTTCGTCTTCGAAAACTTGAAACCGTTTTCTGTAGCACATTTCTGGATTCTGTTTAAATACAGCTGAGTTTTGAGCTCTATAGCATTCATGTTTTGCCACAAAAGCAGATTAAAAATCATCAACGTACAATTTGGAACTTCGTGAGAAGTGAACAACTCTCATGTCTGACCAATATGATATCGTATTTTGCTGCTTACCCGGACATGTAGGTATCACTGGTAATACCAGAGCAGACAGTGCGGCAAAACAGGCTTTAACTAAGCCTCTCACTGATTTTGACATTCCGTTCAGTGATTTTAAACCACATATCAATAACTACATCAAATCTGTGTGGCAGGCGGAATGGGATGGGGCAACAAATAACAAGCTTCATCGCGTCCGACCAACTCTTTCTGATCGCTATCCGTCTAGTAACCTTTGTAGAAAGGATCTTGCAGTTTTAACGCGATGTCATATTGGCCGTACAAGACTAACACAAATCTCGAGGATCAGGCACGTCGTTCGCATTTTCATAAAATTGACATTCCACAATGGAAGTTCTATCATTTCCGAGCTCTTTCGATGTTTCTTGCAAGATCGTTGCGAGCGATGGTTCACATTTTTCGAATTCATCTCATTGTTCGAAGATTCTCATTATAACATCCTTCGGCAAATTTGCGCTCAGAGCTTTTCACAAAAATTCGTATTCATGTTGAAAGAGACTCTTGCCAAACACGAACAATCTATCATAATCCAACCCCTTTGGTCGCAACAACAGATTCAACAACAGTCTCGTCTTTCCACAATTCGATTTCCCCCACTATCAATCCTCTTATGCTTTGAGGAAGGCGTTTGTGATTGGACCTCTCAGTCTTTGATGCATTCCATAATAAGTCTTTAATTTCCATTTTTGCTGTGTTTTTTTTTTTTAAGTTATTTTTCATGCTTTTTTATTTTAAAACTAATTATTTCTAAATTTTTTATTATATGAAAAAATTAAATTCCTTTTGTTTGGTTTTTTTCGTTGATATTTCTTTCAATCCAGATCCACTGTTCAACGTTCTAATGAGTTCCTCTATCGACACAACACTAGAACCTCTGAAATGTCCAAGTTTGATGTTCGCTAGAATTTCTTCCAGCTTCGACGATAATTTCGCTCGCTTTGCCTGGGGTCTTATCAACTTCTGAATTAAATTGGCACTCCTACAGACTCTGAAGCGATTTTAGTGTTCGCTTCCATCGCGTCTATTTCATCCACGTCCATGGTGGTTTTCTTTCCGACCTTCACGGCGGCAGAAGCGATCTGTTTTACAACATCACCAGTTAAGGCTCGTGACAGAGAGCTCCCATTATCAAATCCAGCAAACCCGATCCTCCGTACACGTAAGATCTCATAACTCCTCTATTCTTTATTACTATCATATTTTATGTTGTTGTTTCTTTCGTATTATTTCATTGTTTTAATTGAATAATAATTTTTATAAGGCCAAATAAAAAAACGGATTGATTCTCAGGCAATTTTTTTTTCAAATCAGTGAGGGAGGGAGGGAGGATTTTATTTTTATTTTTTGTTTTTAATTTTTTTTTTTTTCGTATAAAGGGTTGAGTATACTCAGTAAATCTTTTTGCTTTCTTCCACTTGAAAAAGAGAAAAGATTGTATTTTAGTGTAATTATAGTACACCTTTTATAACTAACTGCCGTAACAACAGCTAAAAGGATTTGTATTTTATTGTTCTTTTTAATGGTATAGATCTGTCAAGCATCATGATCCATTAGAATAGGCCCCAGTAACCAATGCTTGGGGTAGGAGTCCTTTAAAATGGGAAACATGGCTCTAAATGATTGATTAAAGTTGAGTTTATATCGGTGTTGCGGCCATTATTAGCCATTGTGCAGAAATATATGACCTCAAACACCAGCAAATAAATACATAATTAAATCATGATCCAGTATATCAGAATTTGCCTTGTTACAGTTTATGGGAGAGTGCCTCTGGGCACTCTCCCATAAACTGCAACAAGAAAAAACAATTTACTGCGAACTCAGCTAAATAATTATATGTCGAGAAATGTGAAAAAATGACCATTCCAAGTTTTCACAAATTCTTTAAAAAACATGACATAATAAAAATGTCTAATGAGGAGGTTCAAATCCAACGAGGGAGGGCCTGAGAATCAGAACATTATTTTTTTTTTTAGACTAATTTAATTTTTTTGTACTTCCTATTTTATTTACTATTATTTTTTTATATTTCTCCTTTCACCGCATTCATGATCAATTTATACGTATCTCTATCCAACACCTTCCGACGCAACAATTTATCACGTATACTCACCATCTCGTTTGTGACTCTGGTATTACCAGCTTCTCGACTCGCAGTCAATGGACCTAATCTCTCCAGTGGGGCATTGGGATCGCAAGGAATGATGACCGAATTGACGAATGCTTTATTCGCATCCCATATGGGTTTCACTACGTTCTTCCACTTCGAACTTCTACCCGCTTTCTGTCTCGTCTCTCTGAAATCGTCTTTTTTTTCTCAGGACATTCGTTCGAACCAGGAGATCGCCGTACGTTTGGCAATCCTCTTTTTCATATTTTTTGTGGTTTAGCCAGCACGAGCGGATTCCTCAAGCCTCTAGTACCTTCGTATTCCAGATTGTCGTCGATCAGATTATAATCGTCAGTTATCTCCACTTTTTTGTCACCTGCGTAGGGGGTCCGCACTCAACGGAGTAATCTTATTTAAATTTGCGTAATCTTTGGGTTTCAGATTGTTGGCATCTACCGTCGGATCGCCGATCGTGCTCACTGTAACCGTCGATAGTCCACTTTCAAAATCGGTCTCAGTTCTATCTATCTTAACTCAAAGTAAAATACTGAGGAAAAGGAGCAGGTTGGTATGCAACCAAGGTTGGTGCATAACGAGGTTGACCAAATGACGTAAGCCAGTGCATAAGGTTCATAAGGTCTATAGCTAGGTGTCCTGCTTTTTTCTTCTCTCAAGGGTTTCAACTCTTTTACGGTTTCTATTTTCATTCTTCTCGAGTTTCTGTCACAGGTCTGAAGAACTTACGCGTCTCTCGTTTCATATCGATCTCGCCCATGCGTTTAGCCATGTTGCTATCTCGAATATTCCTCTTCAGTTCTAGAAATGTACGAACCTTCTAGTTTCTCAGCTTAAGATCAACGATCATTAAAAATGGCAGGCTTTTTTCGAATATTATTTCTTCTTTTATTTTTACATTTGTTTTTGTTTTTTTTCAGAAATGAAAATTTAAGTTATTTTATTCTCCTTTTCCTATACATAAGATAAAAAATAATCCAGTGCCCTCCCCCTTATTTCAGATAACGGCAATGAAACACCAACTGCAAAATATAACAAAATCCCCATTGGATTAACATGGGGCAAACCAAGTCGTGTGGAAACTCGTCAGTCCTGGCGCTGTCAGATTACAGCGCATCACAAATCCCTATTGGAAATTGCATGGAGACAGAGCTTTTTCAGTTTCGTCTTTTCTAGCCCACATGGACTGAGTTGAATGAAGGGAGCGCTTTACAAATCCCAATGAGAAAATTACACCGAGCTGTGCGCAGAAAAGGTCGTTTTCGCAAATATCCTAGGCCAGAGATCTTGACACTTTTACAATTTCCTATGGAAAATTAACATGGAAAGAAGATCGTCTCATTCTAGCCCACTTCGAGTTCATTTCCAGCGAAATATGACTAAGTCCGCTTTTAGCCGGGATAGAAACTGTTTCAGTGTTAATTCCCATTCTTGGCCAGAACTGCATTTCTGCTGGTCCAGAACATGTTTTTTCCCCTCCACTGGTTTTGTCTTTTTCGGCCTCGGGAAGAATCATTCGGAAAGATTCGGCCCTGGTATCTGATGTCTTAAGATTATAAGTAAATAAATCCACACAAGGTGCAGGGGGATCTACTGGTACTAATTATACCCATATCGTTTTTCGTGGTATAAGTTTTGCCTGACCGGTTTCGTACAAAATTGTACTCATCAGAGGCTTTGTGCTGTGCTGTGCAACGCGGCGCCTTACATACCCTTGGCGAAGGGGGGTAAAACGGGGATAACACAGGTCGTCCAGATGGAGGCTAAAGGAGGGTAAAAAGGGGGTATCTGACTCGATGTGAAAACTCCAGCAGCAGCAGGGGAGATAACTCACAGTTGGTGGTGGAAATGAATGTCAATTCGACAGTAGCAGGGGAGATAATCACAAACTTCTACTGTTCAGTGGGCGAATGGGATCAATGACGTCGATAAATATAAATAGTTGGCGTGTGGTAATTTTTCCCGGGTAAATATGAAGGCAGATTTACTGTGGTAGTTAAATTCGGGGGGTATTGTAAAGTCCGACAATTTCGGTGACACCTATGTTAGGCGGAGTATTCCCTTGGCGACTGAAAATGAGAGGGTGCGGAGATCCAATGTCCAAATTTATGGCTGGCTGTATGGGGGTCCGCTTCTGCGTTGAGATTTTCTCGTATTCGTCCACATTGTTGTGGAGAAGGATCATTTAATGGCGACACCACATCACCTATTCCGTCATTGAGATCAGACATTGCCAACCGAAGGCTGTCTATATTTGATGTTGAGACGGGGCTCGACGGTGGGTGAGGGGAGATCTGACAATGCGATTGTTCACTTATCCCCGGTTTGCACGTCAGCACCTGGGATATTCCCCTAGGGTCCTACAGTTCTGGAAAAATGTACCGTTTAACTGGAGTGTTGTCAGCACTGAGTGGTGTTACTATACCGCCGGTGTCAAATATATAGTCCATCATGGCCAATTCGATAGTGTCATTGTTGGTGGCCATGTCTTAATATTTTGCACAAGCTTTGTTTTTGTGAGTCGTAGTGGCTAAATGCCGAATGTGGTGTTCTTTCTTTTGGAATGATTTAAAACACAGATCACATTTGAAAAATCCCTTCTTGTTGTGTATTATCCTGATATGCCGGCTTAAGCCAGATTTGGCTGCAAAAGCTGACGAGCACTCGGCACATATGTGCGACATTTTATTTGTCTGTTAAAACGTAGTAAGCCTACCCCTGGGTTAGACTATTGTTACGTCGTCTTGATTGTGACGTTGGTTCTGTGTACTTTATGAAGAGTTCAAAATGAGAATAATATTTTAAAAATCCTTTCTGTTCAGGCCGATTGATGTGAGCGTACTTAATGTATATATCCATTGCATTTCGCATTTGCGTCTTTGTGGAGTGGAGGCGGTATTCTCGGGGTCTGATCTGAGGACTTGGATAATTCTGTATGTCAATTTCCTCAAGGAATGGCCTTCGTCATTGAAGTGCATTGCAACTGGACTGGAGTATCTCTTTTGTGGCGGATATCAGCAATGTGTTCTTTGATTCTAATTTCGAAATGTCTTTTCGTCTCACCAACATATTGTTTTCTGCATTTATGGCAGGTGATCAAGTAGATGCAATTTCTCGTGTAGCACTTCGATTTGAATGGCCCTCTATGCCGTTTATTAGTTGCTGTACTTGTACTTTTAAACCATAATTGTTTGGGGAGATGCAGGCAAACTTGGCAAAGGGTAGGGGGGGGGGGGGGGTATTGCATGGTGAAAAGTGGTTCTGTACTTGTAGGCCACTTAGCTGTTTAAGTGGGGGCTACTTTAGCTCGAGTTAGGATATTTTTGAGTGATCAATGTGTTATGTCGGAAGGCAAGTAGTGGGTAGGCAGAAAATAGCTTTCTGCCAGCTTTGGTACTTGCCAGAATGGGCCACAGTCGATATTCGTGGTTGTAGGCACTGCGGCATTCTGGATGGAAATTGAGGACATATGGTGTGCGGTTTGAATTGGTCACCGGTGCTGGTGTTCCCCTGCAGGAGGTCGCGCCTTTGTAGGTTGTCTACCTTCTCGATCGACTCCCTAATAAGTTCACTCGGGTAACCTCGCTCGATGAAGAATGTTTTCAATCTATCTGCATGCTTGATGAAGTCGTTGTTATCACTGTAGATACGTTTAACCCTCAGCAGTTGGCTATAGGGAATTCCCTGGAGATATGCTTCTTCGGGTGGCAAGAGTCATACCGTAGGTATGCGTGTGTGTCAGTTTACTGTACAAATCAGTATTGATTTTGTTCCCCATCTTAGTGACGGTGGCGTCCAGAAAGATGACGGAAACGGCTAAATATTATAACTTGATGGTAGGGTGTGCTTGATTGCAGTAAGAAATAAACTCTTTTTAGGGATTCTTCTCCGTGGGTCCAAATAAGTAAGGTATCGTCAATAAATCTGAGGCATAGTTCAGGTTGAGGTCTAAAGCCCTCTAAAAGTTTGTTTTCTAGTTCGCCCATAAAAATGTTGGTATAGTTGTGCCCCCAATTTGGAGATAGTGTTTCCCATTGAATTCAAAATTGTTGCAGTGTAAGACCAATTTAAGTAAATCTAGTAAATTGTGGGGTGAGATATCCCATTGGGGTTTGTATCTCTTGATACACCGTGCGACAGTTACCAGACCCTCTTGGTTCGGTATATTGGTATAGAGAGATGTGACGTCCATTGTACAGAGCAGAAAATTTTCTGGTAGGTTATCAACTTGACTTAGAGCGTTAAGGAAGTGGGTGGTGTCCCATAGGTAGTTTCTGTATTTAGGGACGAAAATTTTGAGTAATATATATATTATAATTCAGCCGGTGGACAAGAGATCTAGAGTTTGTGTGGAGGATACTGTGAAATATAAGGATAAGTTATACAAAGGAGTGAAACAGAGTGAGTCGAACAGGAAGACTGACAAGGACCTGACAGAAGTATCCACCAAAGAGGTAAAGTCATTTCTTAATAGAATGGAGAAGAATGGTGTGATAGATGGAGAGCTGAAGAATCATATGATACCTAGATACCCGGGGGCAGGCAAACTAAAGGGAAATCCTAAGCTTCATAAACCGAATATTCCTTACTGGGAAATAGTAAGCGCGGTAAAAACACCAACAGAAAGAATGGCAGAAGTACCTCAGAGTCAACTTGATAAGTTTGTCACAAAACCTCCGAGTTACGTGAAAGACACTACTGATTTTATTAATAAGATTTCCGATGTTAAAAAAATCACTGACGGAGCTATTATCCTGCTTCGATGTTTGTAAACTTTATCCACCAGTTCCACGCAAGAATGGCATGGAAGCGTGCAAGTAAAATCATTTCTTAATAGAATGGAGAAGAATGGTGTGATAGATGTAGAGCTGAAGACTTAATGATACCTAGATACACGGTGGCAGGCAAACTAAAGGGATATCCCAAGCTTCATACACCGAACATTCCTTACGGGGAAATAGTAAGAGCGGTAAATACACCTACAGATAGAATGGCAGAGGTACTTCAGAGTCAACTTGAAAAGTTTGTCACAGATACTCCGAGTTACGTGAAAGACACTACTGATTTTATTAATAAGATTTCCGATGTTAAAAAATCCTTGACGGAGATATTATCCTGCTTCGATGTTTGTAAACTTTATCCATCCGTTCCACGCAAGGAGGGCATGGAAGCGTGCAGGGATACTTTCCAAACTAGGACAGATCCTATCTTCCATACTTACTGAGTATGCTAGGAGAATGGTCGATCTACTGCTAGACAATAACACTTTTAGTCTTGGTGAAAGGTCTTTCATTCAAACTGATGGAGTGGCAATAGGGTCGCGTTTAGGGAGGAATTATACCTGCGCATTCATGAGAAAACGGGATTTCTATATTGTATTTCCCATGCAAACCGATGATATATAAAAGGAATATGGCGGCTTCGGAATATGGACACACGGACTGGACTCACTGATGCAATTAACGGAGCATGCTAACTCAATACATCAAAATATTAAGGTGGAGTTGAGATATGGAATGCATGATATTGAATTCCTTGATACGCGGGTGAAGTTGGAAAAAGGTGAACTGAAAACCGACCGATATGTCAAACCATCAGACAAAATGCTGCTTTATCTAAACCAGAAGTCGAGTCACCCGCCACACACAAAACGATCCGTAATTTACTGTCTCGGAGTTCGGATTAAAAGGATTCGTTCAAGAGAATTGGATTTTGCCCGAAATTGAGCAAAATTGAAAATACAGTTTAGGAAGAGAGGTTGTAGTTCGCGTTTTTTTGAGACACAACTGGTGAAAGTCGACAACCTTGACATAAATTTGTTATTGAGTCCGAAGGAGTCTGGAAAGACAAAATCAAAGGAGAGAGTACCGCTAGTGACAACGTTCAAGGTAGGGTTACCAGAACTATATGTCGGTATTGTATAAATCAGATAGAATGAAGCAGGTGTTGCCCAGCCTACTGGTAATTGCATACAGAAGAGACGAGAATCTTAGTGACATGTTGGTCCACAAGAAAACTAGTAAACTCACGTTTCCCAACACAAAATAATATAGTTGTAGTGAAATGGAAATTTAATATATTTTTTTGGCCAAGTGTATATTTTTAATTTTTAAATAAAAAGGGGGGAATTATTTAATTTGTACATCTCACTTGGTCAGGGGTTAAAGAGTCCGCTCAAATTGTTAAGTTTTAATAGTTCTCTCTCCTTTAAATTGCCCACAACAATTGTTATCAATCTTAGAAATCACATTCAATCTTGTAACGTTGACAGCCAAACTGGTCCTCATTTCGGTGTTTAGGCGTACCGATGTTTTGGGCAATTCTACGGCTACTGTTGTCTATAATTCGTAATTTTTTTGTATATTTAGCAAACTACTCACTTCTATTATTCACCTTTTATAATTCGCAGTCATGTTACTTCTGTAAATATAGGGCAAATACGTCATTTTATATTGTTATCGGCAGTTGTACCGCCGACACTCTCGTTACTGTTTACAATTACAGTTGTTGCGAACACTGCTTTTCGCGTGTCCGCTTCAACCGCTGATTATTCATTAAATCAGCTTCGTCACGTCTTTTCCCGAATGTGTGTAAATTGTAGAGCTTCACTTATTTAGGAAAAGTATAAATCCAAGCGTAATTCACTGTTATTAATCCAATATTCGTCACTTTATGTCAATATTTAGAAACATTATCGATTGATTTTTGTGAAGCGGACGTCGATTCAGTCAACGATCACGTGAACCCCAAAGCCGCTACGTAGCATCGCTTTCCATATTTGGTGCTACAGCTGAGACCAAAAGACCAAGTAAAGTTCGTGTTTCAAACTTAGTTGGTCTGGTCTGGTCTCAGGGTATATAAAGACCAACGATTGGTTCTTCTTGGTCTTCCATTCTTCAAACACCGCTATAGTAAAACCACAAGAGAATCATCAATTGAAATAAAGATTTATACTGGCCGATTGTTACCTTTAAAGGTACTTGTTCCTGCATAAGTCTAGATAAACTTTTATGGCGAAACAACAAATCATTGGTTCCTTGTGTTGACTCGAACTGCTCAGGCTTTTCCTACATAAATTCTGCGCCGCCGACCTTGCCATTGTTTATGTTCCGCTGGAGTAACCATGATTACTACTATTGACCGAGTAGTGTAGCCGATGTTGGGCCAATGTATTTATACATTTTCTCACAAGAATTCTGCTGTTTAAACGTGATCGGTGGCTGAATTAATGAAAGCTGTTTAATCTGCTTAATGAGGGGAAGCAGCACTGACGAATTGGGAATTTATTGGCTTTAGGACTGTTTGACATATTATTATTATTATTAAGAATTTAAGTTACGTAACATAGAATGAACCAAGGACGTCCTGCAGTACCACCTATATTATTTTGTACAAACATTTAAACGTCATTATAAAATAAACGTTCCATCTGTTCAAATCCAAACTTTATGTCAGTTAGTTCCACCCCATTGTTTTGTGTGCCTTCAGCCTTGGCCCGAGACAGCATCTACATATTCATTGCATTGTATGCTGACAGTTCCAGATTTGATGCCTAGTGTGCTTAGTACAAACTGACGGTAGGTCAGTTGTCATCAGGCACTAGTGAACTCGATCCTAAACATTGACGGTAGGTCAATGAGAAACCGATCAAGAATATACATTGACAGTAGGTCAATGAATACCAAGACCTAGAGAAGAACTTATAATACCGATTTAACAGTGCAACAAAATTCACATATATTTGTCGTTTTATTGGGGCGAGTCTTGTCAAGTATTCCGGTATTTAGACAGTAAACTTACGCCAAAAAAAAAAGTTATCTTTTGTACTCAGTACGTTTTCAGGCATTTCGCCACTTGTAGTTAATTTTTATAATTTGCGTAATTCGCAGCTAATTCGGTGTTTAGAATTAATTGTCAGGTTGGAACGTTATTATTCAACGTAAATTTTCAGGGTTATTTTCATCAAAAAAATGCAGTCACCTCGGCTGCAATATTTCCTCCTTAAAACCTTATGTCATCTCGCCGTATTTGCCTATCTTTTCACATAAGTATCCTTTCATTCAAAAATCATAATATTTATTCATTATTCATCTCTACTAAGCCTTTATGGTATTTTTATTTCAGCTGGGTTTTAAGCTGCGGCTTTCATTGTTGTGTACTGGACTTGTTTGCCAAGTGATCTTTGATGACGTAATACCATTTACAAATATGGTCATACGGTAGACCAAAAAGACCAATAAGTTCGTTGCTTTGGTCTTTCTTTTGGTTTGTTTGGTTTTGGTCTTGGGGTATATAAGAGCCGTTGGTCGGCGCTCCGGGTCTTCCGTTCTTTGACGACCGTCATAGCTACACCATCAGCGAGAAGTTAGAGCAAAGAAACACATAAAACCTGTATTAAACCAATTAAATGTACGAGACCAAAGGAAACGCTGACCTTTCATACCTTCAAAGAATGTTTATCTGGAGACCTGAAAACCACCTGGGAATTTCCCATTGCTCTGACTCAAACAGGTGACCCGGTTCATTTACCTATATCATAACATTGCGTCATCGCCATTCACCGTAGCATTTCACATTGGCTCACAATGCAAGCTAAATAGTTAAGTCATTGGGGTACAACACTCGGGGGTATGTACATTTTTTTTGTTTCGACATTGGGCAGGGTTAGATGGAATTTCTAATGGATAATAAAAGAAATAGAAGCACAAAATCTCCATCACTTTCACAAAGAAACATCACATATTTTATACATGCATGTAAAAATGTACCATCTTTTAATTTTGTTATTGTTAATAAACATTTTATTCTCTTTAACCTTTCCCTCTGGTGTATTTACTCCCTAATCCTACTCCCCTTGGTATAGACTAGACGTAGTCTGGGTAATTTGGGTTTCTTTTATCAAGCACAGGCCTGTGTTGTTGTGACCACCCCACGTTCTCAATTAACCCCCTACCGGCTGTGACCAAGCTTTACCAGTGTGTGCACATGATTTAACCACGTAGATACAGTGGCCAATTTGAGCGTGACAAGCTGATTTGATTTGAAATACTCTTAGCGCAACCAGCTGTTGTTATATCTTGTACTTAACCTGGCACTACCAGCCTTACTGTAATTGCTAACCCTACCACAACATGAAGTACCAGACCATGTGTCTTACCAGTCTCTGAGAGGAACCTTTACTATAAAACCTGTAGTGGACCTTTGCTAACCGGAAATTCTTCCTTTATATTGGGATCTGTCCTGAATGACCTCGGGTGTTAACCCTTTCCTGTAACCCATTCTCACACTCTACCATTTCACAATAGTCTCAGGGGTTCTCATCGGGGGTTTTGCGTAACCCTGTCCTTGGACACACGTTACACTTTTTGGTGGCAGCCAGGTGGGATCACATATAAGACGATAGGACAGAAATTCGAGTACCATAGGTTAAACTACAAATCACATTTGCACACACAATTGTAAAAAAAAATGTTACAGTCAGGTAAAGTGATTGAGCTAACTATCGCGATCGGTGAAGAAATGGAATTCCAATCTGAGCTCCCCACAGAGGTTACTGAAGTAAATGAACCTCAAACTGTAGTTCTTTCAGCTCAAGCAGATAAAAACCAAGATACTAGTAACCCTTTGGATGCTGTAGGCTCCAGTAGCAACAATAACCTTGCTGACATAGAGGACCTGAAAGCAGTGGCTGCAGCACTTAGAGATTCAATGATTACTTTGGCTGAAATTTCAAAGGAAATGATGAGTAACCTAACCAACAATAATGTTAACTCTCAAAATGGGAGTGCACATAACATTAATAATAACACGGCTCCTGATATTACCACCTATGAGCCAGCACAGAATCTAAGGCACCCCAATTTGGGCTTTACAAAACCTGATACATTTGATGGAAGTACCAACTGGACGGATTATTTGACCCATTTTGAAATGGTTTGTCAGCTTAACAGGTGGAACGAATCAGAAAAAACTTTGAAGCTGGCATCTTGCATGGCAGGCTCTGCGAGGAGTGTCTTAGTTGACCTAAAACCACACCAAATGAATGACTACCAACAACTGGTCAGTGCTCTTACAGCAAGATTTGAACCAGCTAACCAATGTGATCTGTACAGATCCCAAATGAATTCCAGGCTGAGAAAGAAGAATGAAACACTGCAGGATCTGACACAAGAAATTAAGCGTTTAGTGCGACTAGCCTACCCTACTGCACCACATGAAGTTGCAATTCGAGCTTTCCGTGATGCACTAAATGACCAAGAAATAGAATGGGCTCTGTGCCAAGCCACTCCGGCTAACATAGACGAAGCTTTAGGCTTGGCACTAAAATTTGAGGCATTTAAAATTAGCCGAAACCGGAAGGCTGGAAAATTTAATTTGAGAGTACAAAGCATGGCTAATACCTGTGACCCTCCTGAAACCAAACCCGATATTGAGTCATTAAGCAGCACTGTTCGTGACCTGGCTCTCACTGTAACTACTTTAAATAAAACTAATGATAGGAAACAACCTAACAATGGTGAATGTTATTACTGTCTAAGAAAAGGCCATTTCAAGAAAAATTGTATGAAACTGATGAGAGATAGGGCAAATGGCCTAACCTCGAATATTGGAAAGAGCAGACATAATTCCAAATTCCAGAGTAACCCTCATAAAGAAGATGTAGCAGTACAAACCCGGGCAAATCAGGGAAACTTTTAACTGCTGTGTCTGAGGGTCAAGACTCAGCAGAATCCGAAAACATAGGACCCTGTACAATTTTTGAAATTGGAAAACCTAAAAATAATGGTTTATTTATCGATGCTGAATTATATGGAATGCAGTTAATTGTCTAGTGGACACAGGAGCAGTAGTGACAGTGATGCATAGTAAACTGTACCATAAATTACCACCCAGTAAAAAGGCTGAGCTTAAGAATACCCATGGGCATTTAAGAATGGCAGATGGTGAAATTGTTGTACCATTAGGCAGACTATTAGTTACTATAAAGATTGGGGATCAGTTATATGAAAGTGAAATGATTGTTGCCGACATAGAAGCACAACTTATTATGGGAATTGATTTTCTCAGCGCTCATAATTGTTTAATTAATGTTGGCAAATCCAGTATAAGCTTAAATGGGATGGATGTACCATGTCATCTAGAGAGTCACACCAATTCTGTTTACCGTATTGTGTTTGCAGAAACTACTACAATACCAGCCAGCAGTGAAATGATTGTTCCTGTTAAATTTCAAGGCAACGGGCCTTACCACAGGTGCGCCTTGGTAGAAACAGGCAGTAATAAATTATATAATAAGGGCATTTTAGTTGCCAAGTGTCTAATAGACACCAATAAAACCACCATACCGAGCAGAGTAGTTAACCTTATGGCGGAACCACAACTAGTGTATAAGAATACCCATGCTGGTAGCTGTGAAACAATTAAAAATGATGACATTTTGAAGAGTGATGAATTGGAATGTGTTCCTGAAGTGGGAACAAATTTATTCGAAACCGAGATGACCTCAGAGAATCAAATTGATGAGTGCAAAGTTATTGACCTACCTGAACATTTGAATGTGGTTCTGAATACCATAGAGGCAGACCTGACTTTAAAACAGAAAGAGGCAATTAGAAGTCTTCTATACAAGCACACTAATGTATTTGCAAAATCAAAGAATGAGCTAGGAAAAACCAACCTGGTTTACCACAGAATAAATACAGGTACAGGGAAACCAATCAAGCAGAACCCAAGGAGAATACCACTTATACAACGAGAGGAGGCTAAAAATGAGATTGGACGCATGTTAGAAGCAGGAGTTATCTATCCTTCCAAATCTCCATGGGCATCCCCAATTGTATTAGTACGGAAAAAAGATAACACTCTTAGAGTCTGCATTGATTATAGGAAACTTAATGAAATAACCATTGCAGATTCGTACCCTTTACCCAGGATAAATGACTCACTTGATGCACTTCAGGGTGCCAAGTGGTTTTCTACCTTTGACTTACAGAGTGGATACTGGCAGGTAGAAGTACATCCTGACGACCGTGAAAAGACAGCATTCACAACAACCAGTGGTTTTTATGAATTTATATGCATGCCATATGGTCTTCGGAATGCCTGTGCTACATTTCAACGATTGATGGAATATATCCTGCATGGTCTACAGTGGTCAACTTGCCTATTATATATAGATGATATAATAATATTTTCTGAAACGTTTGATGATCACCTGGAAAGGTTAGATGAAGTACTGATCCGAATTAGTGAGGCCGGACTAAAGATGGCACCAAAGAAATGTAAGCTGTTCAGAAAGAAGGTGGAATTTTTAGGACATGTTGTGTCCGAGAATGGAATAGAACCAAACCAGTCGAAAATAGAAGCCATAAATACTTGGCCGACCCCCAAATGTCAAAAAGACGTGAGAAGCTATTTGGGCACTTGTGGATATTATCGTAGGTTTATAAATGGATTTGCTTCCATAGTGAAGCCTCTACACAAGCTGACAGAAAAAGACAGATTATTTACTTGGACCGAAGAATGTGAAACAGCATTTCAGCAGCTGAAGAAGGCTTTAACTTCAAGTCCTATTTTAGTATATCCAGATATGAAAAAAACATTCATACTCAACACTGATGCAAGTATGACATCTTTAGGTGCAGTGTTGTCACAGGTCCATGATGATGGCGAACATGTTGTAGCATATTTCAGCCGAACACTGTCCAAGGCTGAGAGAAAATACTGTATTACCAGGAAGGAGTTACTGGCAGTGGTTGCAGCAGTGAAACAGTTCCACCACTACCTGTTTGGAACTGAATTTTTATTAAGAACTGACCATGGAGCACTACAATGGCTGCGACAGTTCAAGGAGCCAGAGGGTCAACTCGCGAGATGGCTTGTGGTCCTTGATACATACAACTTTAAAATTCAGCACCATGCTGGAAAGAGCCACAGCAATGCAGATGGTCTATCCAGAAGACCATGTGGCTCCTGTGAGTACTGTGATAAAAGAGAAGTGAAAACCTCAGATAGTCGCACGTTACAAGAAACTAACCACACACAAAGTCACTGTTTATCGGTAATCCGGGGGAATGTGGATGACATATCAATAGATGATTGTGCAGAAGAGAATGTGGAATCAGGGAGCTGGATTCAGAGTAAAACCTCTGTGGAAATTAGAGAAGCTCAGTGGAATGATAAAGTAATCGGAAGAATTTTGAGGATGAAGGAGGCAGGGGAACCCCGTCCTTCATGGGAAAATATTGCTCACTTAGATGGTGAGACAAAGGCTTATTGGGCTATCTGGAAAGAATTGATAGTACATGAAGGAATTCTTCACAAGCGTCAGGAAAATGTAAATAGTGGAATAGTTGCTTGGCGGATAGTAATGCCAAGGTGTTGGCGTAATGAAGTAATTGAATTACTACATAGTGGACCAACAGTCGGACACTTAGGGGTCACACGCACAGTGGCTTGTGTCTGGGATCGCTTTTATTGGTGTAATGTGGCAAAGACAGTGTCGATGTTTGTAGAAAATTGCAAAGCATGTCAGGCACGAAAAGGGCCGGTAAAAAATACAAGAGGTATGATGAAGAAGTATGCTGTTGGAGTCGTGATGGAACGTGTCGCGATGGATATAATGGGACCATTACCTGAATCTAAAGAAGGAAACCGTTATGTATTAGTTATAATTGATTATTTTACCAAATGGGCAGAAGCTTATGCGATGAAAAACCAAGAGTCAGAAACAATTGCCAAAATTGTAGTTAATGAGTTCATATGCCGTTATGGCGTACCTTTACAAATACATACAGACCAGGGCCGACAGTTTGAGTCAGAGCTATTTAAAAAATTATGTGACTATTTAAGAATTGACAAGACCAGAACCACACCCTACCATCCTAGCAGTGACGGTTTGGTAGAAAGATTGAATAGAACCATTGGGGATATGCTGAGTAAATTGGTGTCCAAAAATCAGAGCTACTGGGACCAATTGCTACCACTAGTAATGTTAGCTTATAGATCATCCCAACATGAGAGTACTGGTTTCTCCCCATCGTGTATGATGTTAGGAAGGGAGGTAACCCTACCTACAGACCTGGTCTATGGACAACCACGCATAGATCAAAATATCAACCCAATGAATGCTGGTGGGTATGTGGCGAACTTAGGGGATTACATGGAAAAGGTTCATTGGGCCGCTAGAGACCAAATGCAGAAAGCTAGTGACAGGCAAAAATTTTATTATGACATAAAGGCTGATAAATTTGCTTACAAAATTGGAGATAATGTCTGGATTTATTTCCCCTTCCGGAAAAAGGGGCAATGTAAGAAATTGTCAACAAACTGGGATGGATCCTACACTATAACAAACCGTATGTCTGACCTTGTGTATAAAGTTCAGAAAACTTCTTCCAGCAAACCGATGGTAGTGCACAGAAATCGAATAAAAAATTACCACGGAAGAGCGGAAAGATGGTTTTACCCTCATCCCCCAATGTTAACCAGGCAGGGAACCAAGTCTCAGTAGAGTAAGTGGAACATGTTTTAAACCTGCGAAACATGTATTGATCATTTTTACTTAGGGTCACTTCTATTTATTTTTTTTTAGATGTCTACAAATGTCAGGTCGACAGTGAAGAAGGCGGTGAAGCCAGCCAAACCTTTCGTACCAGTGGACCTAATGTATCAGTGCGAACAATGTGGGCGGAGATTTCATGAGTTCGGCCAGCGCCAGAGGCACTTTAGAGACGCACATGGTAACAGAATCGAGTGCAGTTATCCTGGTTGCAAGAAAACCTTTGCTACAAATAGGCGGTACCAACTTAAAGACCACCTTCAAAGGCACTCGTCTGGCATGAGGGCGACCAAGTGGTACACTGGAGGGGAATTGACTACATCCAAGTCTACCAAAGGAGGCAGCCGGAGAGGTGAGTCACCTACTAGTAGCAATAAGAGAAGGCATACTGACCAGCTGACCCCACCTCTGAAGCCAACCCGCCAGGAAAGTGAAGCGCAGGCAAAGGATGTAATATATGATGTCCCGGCCAAAAACCAGCCTTTACCCATTACAAACCAGTCAGAACCAGGCCAAGTTTCAACTGACCTACTTCAGTTTGACATTTTAGATAAACCAGTGGAGGAGTGGGGGGATATTTCTGACAGTTTCCCACCCTCATTTTTTGATGCTATAGCTGGCATTTCAGAGTTGTCATCTGAGTGCTTTCCAGCTGCAAAGGACACTAGGGTTGTATCACTGAGTGAACCGTTGGAAGCAGCCATACCTGAGTCAACTCTACCGGACTCAAGTACTAGAGCAGCAGACCCCTCTGAGGAAGCTATACAACCAGTCGAAGAGCTCATGCCCGAGTACCTCCCAGGGAGTGTGACAGCAGACCAGCCAGATAATGATAATAATTATGTACCTATGGACCCAACCGAAGAAAGCACTTTGGATAGTCTCCACCTGCCTGAACCATTTTCCAGTGATAATCAGCTTGCGGCAGACCCCAGGTTTTTCCTGATAGGTGCTCCAAGTTTGTATATGGAAGGGCAAACCGCCCAAATCTTATCTGCAGCAAGGACCTCTGCAAAGAGGCATCTGTTTAATTACAAAAGAAGATTTGTTCCCCAGGGGTATTTGGCCATTAAAAAAGAAGAATCCCTTACCCTACCAGGCAGAAAGACCTATAAGTTAATTGATTACTGGGTCAAAAACCCATGTACTGTAAATACCACAGATGCAGCCACACAGACAGAGTTACAATTACACTGATCAATTATTTATTAGCTGACCATTGAATCTAACCTGATACATGTAACTGACCCAGGCTAACAATGAGTAACAGATGGACGAGAATTCAAGAAAAAAAAAAGAAAATCAATTTGAATTTTGTATAATTTTTGTTGTAAAAAAAAAAAAAAAAAAAAAAAAAAAATTTAAGGTTTCTAGTTCGAGACAAACTATTTAAAGTGGGGGGAAAGTGCAACAAAATTCACATATATTTGTCGTTTTATTGGGGCGAGTCTTGTCAAGTATTCCAGTATTTAGACAGTAAACTTACGGCAAAAAAAAAAGTTATCTTTTGTACTCAGTACGTTTTCAGGCATTTCGCCACTTGTAGTTAATTTTTATAATTTGCGTAATTCGCAGCTAATTCGGTGTTTAGAATTAATTGTCAGGTTGGAACGTTATTATTCAACGTAAATTTTCAGGGTTATTTTCATCAAAAAAATGCAGTCACCTCGGCTGCAATATTTCCTCCTTAAAACCTTATGTCATCTCGCCGTATTTGCCTATCTTTTCACATAAGTATCCTTTCATTCAAAAATCATAATATTTATTCATTATTCATCTCTACTAAGCCTTTATGGTATTTTTATTTCAGCTGGGTTTTAAGCTGCGGCTTTCATTGTTGTGTACTGGACTTGTTTGCCACGTGATCTTTGATGACGTAATACCATTTACAAATATGGTCATACAGTAGACCAAAAAGACCAATAAGTTCGTTGCTTTGGTCTTTCTTTTGGTTTGTTTGGTTTTGGTCTTGGGGTATATAAGAGCCGTTGGTCGGCGCTCCGGGTCTTCCGTTCTTCGACGACCGTCATAGCTACACCATCAGCGAGAAGTTAGAGCAAAGAAACACATAAAACCTGTATTAAACCAATTAAAGGTACGAGACCAAAGGAAACGCTGACCTTTCATACCTTCAAAGAATGTTTATCTGGTGACCTGAAAACCACCTGGGAATTTCCCGTTGCTCTGACTCAAACAGGTGACCCGGTTCATTTACCTATATCATAACATTGCGTCATCGCCATTCACCGTAGCATTTCACATTGGCTCACAACTCCAACAATGCAAGCTAAATAGTTAATTAAGTCATTGGGGTATAAACACTCGGGGGTATGTACATTTTTTTTGTTTCGACATCGGGCAGGGTTAGATGGAATTTCTAATGGATAATAAAAGAAATAGAAGCACAAAATCTCCATCACTTTCACAAAGAAACATCACATATTTTATACATGCATGTAAAAATGTACCATCTTTTAATTTTGTTTTTGTTAATAAACATTTTATTCTCTTTAACCTTTCCCTCTGGTGTATTGACTCCCTAATCCTACTCCCCTTGGTATAGACTAGACGTAGTCTGGGTAATTTGGGTTTCTTTTATCAAGCACAGGCCTGTGTTGTTGTGACCACCCCACATTCTCAATTAACCCCCTACCGGCTGTGACCAAGCTTTACCAGTGTGTGCACATGATTTAACCACGTAGATACAGTGGCCAATTTCAGCGTGACCAGCTGATTTGATTCGAAATACTCTCAGCGCAACCTGCTGTTGTTATATCTTGTACTTAACCTGGCGCTACCAGCCTTACTGTAATTGCTAACCCTACCACAACATGAAGTACCAGACCATGTGTCTTACCAGTCTCTGAGAGGAACCTTTACTATAAAACCTGTAGTGGACCTTTGCTAACCGGAAATTCTTCCTTTATATTGGGATCTGTCCGGGATGACCACGGGTGTTAACCCTTTTCTGTAACCCATTCTCACACTCTACCATTTCACAATAGTCTCAGGGGTTCTCACCAGGGGTTTTGCGTAACCCTGTCCTTGGACACACGTTACAACTGGAACAACGGCAGCTGAATCAACTACCTACCCCACCCACTCTGGGACATTTAATTCACTCTACCAAACCTTTTTACTTACCGGTAGGATTCCTATCTTTTGGGTGTTTATCCAGAACCCCCTCCCTGATCCACATTACATATTTTTGGTGGCAGAGGTAGAATGGGACAGAAACAAATCAGTTCATCAAGCCTGGCATTCTGAAAAATGCAGGAGGGCAAAAAATCGCTCTCCTCAATCAGCTTAGGAGAGCAATTAGCTTTACACAGCATTTTAAGTATCCAGTTGAACAAACTCATTGAAACTGAAACCAACAGACTACATCAGTGATTTTATTAACTTTACTAAGGTAAAGTGAAATCTCTTAGACATTTAGATGTCTCACTCAACAACCGAACACATACTTGACAAGACCTGTGTGTGTACCAGGCCTGTTGTCCTAGAAAGTCATTCGCCAACCACTACCACCTTCAACCCCCCCAAGGGGGGTTGAAGGTGGTAGTGGTAGGCGTATGACTTTCTTGGACAACAGGTCTGCTTGAATCTACAGCAACATCCTGGTGCAAGTGCTCCAAGTGACAGGATAGTAGTAATGGTAGTGTATTATAGTGTCAATATTCCTTGAATAATTACCCCTCAAACTGTGATGTCAGTTGTTGAACTTGAAACTGACAGAAAAAAAAATATTGCTGTGACCCATTTTGCTTCAAATGATTGCAACTGTGTTTGGGTATGGTTGCAGCCATTACCTTTTACCACTAAACCACTTTTGAAATGAAATTATGTGATGTTATGTGACTTCAAAGTTAAATTACATTTTTGCTTTACAGCAAAAATTTAATGTGACCATAATGCATGTAATCTCAATCATCCCAGACCAAAATATTTAGGAGGGCAATTTTTCACTCTCCTTAATTCTTTCAGGAGGGCAGTAAGGAGAGCTAAAAAATCGCTCTTCTGAAATTGCCAGGCCTGGTTCATGCATCATACTCGTAGTAGATGTCAGTATATGGTGATATGCTGAGGTCAGGTAGAACATTACCACAACCCACGGTCTTTGAAGAAGGGGAATTCCACTCTGAGCACTCTGCAGAAGTTGCTATGGAGGCTCAAGCAGCCAGATCGCAATCAGTTATAGCTGATTATAGTGTGGAGAATAATGGCGTCATACAGGAGCATAGTAATGATGATATAAGAGATCTTAAGGCAGTCGTCTCAGAACTGAAAAGTTCAGTCGAATCCCTTTTGACATTATCACACAGTTTGACTAATCAAAATGTTAATAATTGTAATGAGAGAACAGCTGCTCATCAGCTGGAACATGATGTACAAGGAGCACAGGTGGCTATGCCTGTATCGGACAGTAGTGTGTCACAAAATAACTCGACTCGAGAAAATATTGGTTATACAAAACCAGATAATTTTCGTGGAGACACCAACTGGACAGATTATCTGACCCACTTTGAAATGGTGAGTCAGCTGAATGGATGGAAAGAAAGTACAAAAGCTTTGAAACTGGCATCTTGTTTAACAGGTCCCGCCAGAAGTGTTTTGGTCGACCTCAAACAAGAGCAACTGCATAATTACTGCCAACTGGTGGGTGCATTGTCAACTCATTTGGAGCCTGCTAACCAGTATGAAATGTACAGGTCTCAAATGAATGCTAGGCTCCGCAAGAAAGATGAATCGCTTCAAGATTTAGCACAGGACATAAAACGCCTTGTTCGTTTAGCTTACCCAACAGCACCCAGTGAAGTACGAAATAGTTTAGCCTATAAATCATTTAGGGATGCCTTAAATGATCAGGAGATGGAGTGGGCTTTGTGCCAAGCTTCCTCTGATAACATTGATGAAGCATTAAGCCTAGCACTAAGATATGAAGCATTTAAAGTCAGTCGAACTAGGAGATCGGGGAAATTTATGGTGAGAGCACAGTCGCTCACAGAAAACCATAAAAACCCTGATATAAGTACAGAAATTGAAGCTCTTACCGGTAAAGTCAACGAACTTGCTTATACCGTAGCCAGTATTAACGAGTCGAAAGTGTCAAGTAACACTAAAAATAAAGAGTGCTTCTATTGCCATAAGGCTGGTCATTTCCAAAGAAACTGCTTAAAGTGCCAGAGGGATAGAGCTGCACCAAGATCTACATGTATGCCAACTGGATATAATTCACAGTATAGTCACCAGGGCCTATCGTTTAAAGCAGACATTGAGGTCCAAGCCCAACCTCAGCAGGGAAACTATTAGGTGCTGAGACTGTGGGTCAAGTCCCAGCATGTTTGAACGAGCTAGGACCCAGAGAGATATTTGAAATTGGTGGCGTTAAAAATGATGGCTTATTTATTGAGGCTAGTTTGCATGGCATACCAGTAAATTGTTTGGTTGACACTGGTGCCTCAGTAACTGTGTTACACAGTAAATTGTATTATAAATTGCCTCCAAGGGTAAGGCCTAAACTTCAAGACCCTCAGGGAAAACTTAGAATGGCTGATGGGGAAATTGTCTCACCCCTTGGGAAGGTAGACTTGCACATGCAAATTAATGGCAAGCTTTACTGGACAGCAATGATAGTTGCTGATATTGAGGCTCATGTCATATTAGACTTTGACTTTTTGAGCAAAAATGAATGCTTAATCAATGTGGGTAAAAATGAAATCACATTGAATGGAGAGGCTGTGCTGTGTCATTTGCAAAGCCAATTAAAGTCTGTATATAGGATAATTTTTGCTGAGGATGTCACATTACCGGCAAGAAGTGAAATGATCGTGCCAGTAAAATTTCAAGGGGAACCACCCTGTTGTAGGTGTGCCATAGTAGAGCCAGCCCATAATAAATTAAGAGAGAGGGGAATTCTTACAGCAAAATGTTTGGTTGATACCAATCAAGATGTAATGCCATTAAGAGTTTTGAATTTATCTGACGAAGCGCAATTACTTCGTAGCAAGGCACATGCAGCTAATTGTGAAACAATACGAAATAGCCATATAATAGGTAGCAGTGATGATAGCACATTCTAATGTACGAGTTGTACAAATGCAGGACAATGAACAAAATGCATGTAATGTGCTACCCCAGTACTTAGAGGTGGTTTTGAACTCTATCGAAAAAGATCTCAATGAAAATAATAAACAGGCCATTAAGCAGTTACTGTTAAAACATGCCAATGTATTTGCCAAATCTAAAAATGATTTGGGGAAAACAAACCTAGTGCATCACAGAATTAACACAGAGGGGGCGAAACCTGTAAAACAAAACCCCCGTAGGATACCATTAATACAGTGAGAGGAAGCTAAAAATGAAATCCAGCGCATGCTGGATATGGGAGTGATCAAACCCTCAAAATCTCCCTGGGCATCACCTATTGTCTTGGTGAGAAAGAAAGATAACTCACTTCGGATGTGTATTGACTACCGAAAGTTGAATGAATTGACAATAAAGGATTCTTACCCACTCCCCCGAGTGGATGATTCCCTCGATGCCTTAGGTGAGCAAAATGGTTTTCGACACTTCACCTACAAAGTGGGTACTGGCAGGTCGAAGTTCACCCCGATGATCGAGATAAAACAGCCTTCACAACAACTAGTGGGCTGTATGAATTTATTTGTATGCCATATGGCGTCTGTAATGGAGGCTCCACATTCGAACGATTAATGGAGTACATATTACATGGACTACAGTGGACTACATGTCTTCTGTACATTGATGACATAGTCATTTTTTCTGAAATCCTAGAAACCCACATTGAGAGGTTAGATAAGGTATTTACTAGAATAGGCAAAGCCGGTTTAAAAATTTCCCCTAAGAAATGCAATTTGCTCAGGAAGAAGGTTAAGTTCTTGGGACATGTTGTCTCAGAAAAAGGGATAGTGGCAGATCCTGAAAAAGTCGCGGCTGTACAAACTTGGCCTCAACCAAGATGCCAAAGAGACGTTCGCTCGTTTCTCGGTACTTGTTGTTACTACCGAAGGTTTATAAAGAACTTTGCTACAGTAGCCAAACCCCTACATAAACTCATGGAAAAGAATAGTCTATTTGTTTGGTCTGAAGATTGTAAAGGGGCTTTCGAAAAGTTAAAGGTGGAATTAACTTCAAGCCCTGTGTTGCAGTACCCAGATATGAGTAAACCATTTATTGTAGACAGTGACGCCAGTGGGTGTGGCCTAGGTGCAGTACTTTCTCAAGTACATGAAGATGGCGAACATGTGGTGGCATATTACAGCCGTACATTAACAAAGAGTGAGAGGTCCTATTGTATTACTCGAAAGGAGTTATTAGTAGGCGTGTGTGCAGTTAAACAGTTTCACCACTACCTTTATGGTAATAAATTTTTGTGGCGAACTAATCATGGAGCTCTCAGGTGGCTTCGGCAATTTAAAAATCCTGAGGGACAATTAGCCTGATGGCTTGAGGTGTTGGATACGTATGACTTTCAAATTCAGCATAGAGCTGGGAGAGTGCATAATAATGCAGATGGGTTGTCAAGGAGGCCCTGCAGTCAATGTGGACATTGTAACAGAAAGGAAGCAAAAGCCATCGATCAAATCAGGGCTGAAGTGCCAGTTGGCGACACACCAGCAACAAAGGAATTCTCCACGCTTGGAAAAATTGCTCAGGAACTTGAAGAAACTGATACAACTGAGGACACACAGGAATCCAAAAATTGGGTTCAGGGCAAATCTTCTGCAGAAATAAGAGCTCAGTTTAAGGACATCCTTTTAGGTGATATCCTAAATTTGAAGGAGGCAGGTGAATACCGTCCTTCAGTGGATGCCATATCTCATTGGTGCAGTGAGAAGAAGGCTTATTGGGCCTTGTGGAGGCAGTTGAGGGTAGAGGCAGGTGTTCTCTACAAACTGCATTATGATGCGCAAAATGCATCAGATATTTGGCAGATAGTGCTGCCAAAATGCTGGCAAAAGGAAGTAGTGGCCATGCTTCATAGTGGACCAGCCGGGGGACATACGGGGATCACACGTACGGTGGCCCGTGTCCAAAAAAGATTTTATTGGTGCAATTTGGCTGATACAGTCTCCAGGTATATTGGGAGGTACAAAGAATGCCAATCAAGGAGGAAGCCTGCAACAAGCAGCCGTGGTACAATGAAACAATACATTGTAGGGGTGCCATTGGAACGCGTCGCACTGGATATTATGGGCCCATTAACTGAAACCAAAAATGGTAACAAATATATTTTAGTTGTTAGTGATTATTTCACTAGGTGGGCGGAGGCCTACGTGCTGAAAAATCAATGAGCCGAAGTTGTGGCAGAGAATTTAGTGGATCAGTTTATTTGCCGTTGGGGAGTTCCTAAACAGATACATTCAGACCAAGGCCGTCAGTTCGAGTCAACGCTTTTTAAGAAATTGTGTGATCTTTTAAATATTGATAAAACAAGAACTACTGCTTATCACCCTATGGGTGATGGGCTGGTAGAAAGACTTAATAGAACAATTGGTGATATGCTGAGTAAAGTGGTATCAAAGAGTCAAAGAGATTGGGATCAATATCTACCAACAGTCATGTTAGCATATCGGTCATCGGTACATCAAACTACAGGGTTTTCGCCTGCATTAATGGTGTTTGGAAGGGAGGTAAATTTACCAGTTGACCTGTTATATGGCAGACCTGATGAGATTAAAAATGAGGGACAAGAGCCCTGTGAATTTATTGAAAATTTGGAATCTAAATTGGAAAGGGTGCATATGGCTGCAAGGGAACAATCAAGGCCAGCACAAAGCAAAAATTTTACTATGACCTGAAATCAGATAAAACTACATTCAAAGTTGGTGATGCTGTTTGGGTTTATTACCCCATGTCCAGAAAGGGGAAATGTAAAAAGTTAACAAATCACTGGGATGGCCCTTATATTGTAGTGCAGCGGATCTCAGATTTAAATTACAAGGTACAGAAAAGGCCAAGCAGTGGACAGATGGTCATCCACCGTAACCGCATGAAAATATTTCTGGGAAGAGTAAATAGATGGTTTAACCCGAATCCACCTATGCAAACCAGGAAACAAAGGGCAGTCAAGCAATTTTAGATTGTTTACAAAATTTAGGTTGAGGCATATATGAATACTAAGGACTGGTCCTTTCTTTGTAATTTCAGATGCCTCATACTAGTACTTTGAAATCAGTGGTAGCAAGGCAAGAACACACAAGAATGCCATCAAAGTATCAATGCTCTGCTTGCAGAAGAGAATTTCCAACAAGTACCCAGAGAAACAGGCACTATATGGACCACCATGGTGACAGGTTTGAATGCACAGAGTCTGGGGTTAACAAGACATTTGCCACTAATAGAAGATACCAGTTCAAGGATC
This sequence comes from Pictodentalium vernedei, assembly GCA_031216915.1. Lineage (NCBI taxonomy): Eukaryota > Metazoa > Mollusca > Scaphopoda > Dentaliida > Dentaliidae > Pictodentalium > Pictodentalium vernedei. Next base: position 554,838,719 of record CM062295.1, on the reverse strand, counting down.
ACCTTGCATGGCATATTAGAACAGAGATGAGAAGTAAGGAGAGAGGGATGTCCAGAGAAAAAGAAGTAGGAGTAGGCACACCAAGAGGTCAAAACCCTACAAGTCGAAGAATAGTGATGATCGTAAATCAAGAGGCAGAAGTTCATCCAATAGTAGTGGCACCCCTAGTAGACATTCGTCACATATCAGTAAGCCAGAGTCAGCCTCAGCCTCATCAGCTTCAGAGACGAAGAAATCTTCGCCGCATAGAGATGTGACACCTATGGCTGTAGATCTTGACAGGCCAGCCGAAGAATGTGATGACATTGAACAGATGTTCCCAGAAATATTCTTTGAAGAATTAAAAGGGGTTACGTTGGTAACAGAAGGTGCGGCTATACCGTCAAAAGTCACTCCAGCAGAACCAGTGGGTGGTCAGCTTCCAACAGTGGCAAAATCAGCATCAGGTGATGGTTATATGGAATCAGCCAGTCCAACAGGCGTTACTGCAACATCAGTCAATTCAAAGCACCATGTATCACTACCCGTAGAACAGCCTCCACTACCAATGCAAGACTCAGATAACGCAAGAGTGCCATCTAAAGAAGTCCATGAAACAACAGACATTCTATCTACAGCAATTATGTCCAGTGTGCCCGTGGTAAACACCCCAGCGGAAAATGCTGAGATCAGACCGTTCGAAGAAGTGATGGGAAAATATACACCACAAGACCCTCAACAGTTGTCACCAGAGTACACCCCTGTGGACCTCACACCAAACAGTGGCGCAAAAGACCTATTGCTTCCAGAACCTTTTACAAATCACAAACAGTTAGCGGGAGATCCCAGGTTTATGTTCATTAGTGCACCCAGTGTTTACATGGAGGGCCAGACTGTGCAGATCTTGAGGGCAGCCCAAACCAGTACGCATAAACATTTGACAAGTTACAAAAAAAGGTTGGTCCCATATGGGTATTTGGCTATTAAAAAGGAAGAGGCTGTTCTGCTTCCAGGGGGCAAAACTTACAAATTAGTGGACTTTTGGGTAAAAGACCCCTTCACCAGAAACACCCGTGATGCAGCAACCCAAACTGATGCATTAGCCCAGCTTAGGTCCCTTGATGTGATATCCAGCTGTCCATCTACATCAGTGCCAGTACAGGTGGAGCCACTTGACCTCACAGTGGCCCAGTGTAAATTGTAACGAAAGATATAACCCAGTCCTTGACCTGAATGGTTATCTGTATGTATTCCAGAGAAAGAGAAGAATATTTTAATCTCTGCACTTTGCACAAAATACTTGTAATTATAAAGTGTATAGATATTATCAAATTGGTACTGTCCGGGACTGACATTTTTAAAGAGGGGGCAGATGTAGTGAAATGGAAATTTAATATATTTTTTTGGCCAAGTGTATATTTTTAATTTTTAAATAAAAAGGGGGGGAATTATTTAATTTGTACATCTCACTTGGTCAGGGGTTATAGAGTCTGCTCAAATTGTTAAGTTTTAATAGTTTTCTCTCCTTTAAATTGCCCACAACAATTGTTATCAATCTTAGAAATCACATTCAATCTTGTAACGTTGACAGCCAAACTGCTCCTCATTTCTGTGTTTAGGCGTACCGATGTTTTGGGCAATTTTACGGCTACTGTTGTCTATAATTCGTAATTTTTTTTGCATATTTAGCAAACTACTCATTTCTATTATTCACCTTTTATAATTCGCAGTCATGTTACTTCTGTAAATATAGGGCAAATACGTCATTTTATATCGTTATCGGCAGTTGTACCGCCGACACTCTCGTTACTGTTTACAATTACAGTTGTTGCGAACACTGCTTTTCGCGTGTCCGCGTCAACCGCTGATTATTCATTAAATCAGTTTCGTCACGTCTTTTCCCGAATGTGTGTAAATTGTAGAGCTTCACTTATTTAGGAAAAGTATAAATCCAAGCGTAATTCACTGTTATTAAACCAATATTCGTCACTTTATGTCAATATTTAGAAACATTATCGATTGATTTTTGTGAAGCAGACGTCGATTCAGTCAACGATCACGTGAGCCCAAAAGCCGTGACATAGCATCGCTTTCCATATTTGGTGCTACAGCTGAGACCAAAAGACCAAGTAAAGTTCGTGTTTCAAACTTAGTTGGTCTGGTCTGGTCTCAGGGTATATAAAGACCAACGATTGGTTCTTCTTGGTCTTCCATTCTTCAAACACCGCTATAGTAAAACCACAAGAGAATCATCAATTGAAATAAAGATTTATACTGGCCGATTGTTACCTTTAAAGGTACTTGTTCCTGCATAAGTCTAGATAAACTTTTATGGCGAAACAACAAATCATTGGTCCCTTGCGTTGACTCGAACTGCCCAGGCTTTTCCTACATAAATTATGCGCCGCCGACCTTGCCATTGTTTATGTTCCACTGGAGTAACCATGATTACTACTATTGACCGAGTAGTGTAGCCGGTGTTGGGCCAATGTATTTATACATTTTCTCACAAGAATTCTGCTGTTTAAACGTGATCGGTGGCTGAATTAATGAAAGCTGTTTAATCTGCTTAATGAGGGGAAGCAGCACTGACGAATTGGGAATTTATTGGCTTTAGGAGGGTTTGACATATTATTATTATTATTAAGAATTTAAGTTACGTAACATAGAATGAACCAAGGACGTCCGGCAGTACCACCTATATTATTTTGTACAAACATTTAAACATCATTATAAAATAAACGTTCCATCTGTTCAAATCCAAACTTTATGTCAGTTAGTTCCACCCCATTGTTTTGTGTGCCTTCAGCCTTGGCCCGAGACAGCATCTACATATTCATTGCATTGTATGCTGACAGTTCCAGATTTGATGCCTAGTGTACTTAGTACAAACTGATGGTAGGTCAGTTGTCATCAGGCACTAGTGAACTCGATCCTAAACATTGACGGTAGGTCAATGAGAAACCGATCAAGAATATACATTGACAGTAGGTCAATGAATACCAAGACCTAGAGAAGAACTTATAATACCGATTTAACTGGAACAACGACAGCTGAATCAACTACCTACCCCACCCGCTCTGGGACATTTAATTCACTCTACCAAACCTTTTTACTTACCGGGAGGATTCCTATCTTTTGGGTGTTTATCCAGAACCCCCTCCCTGATCCACATTACATAGTGATAATAAAGTATGTGACATCATTTCGCAGCAGAACGTGAGCAAAACATCCAAAACAATTTCGGTGAATGGTGTTACGCCGGAGTCCCAGGCCTAACAACGACTTGCATTATCATTCCTGTATTTTTTAAGTCAGATCCCTAGCAAGGAATTGTCATTTTTCAGTCCGAAAATGACTCAGTACAGTCGTGTTTTAACATACACGAAATTAGGCAATAACCGCAATAATTAATTTTAATAATTTTTCCAGAAATTATTATACGCTAAGACGTATACGTAAATAAATGCTGATTTTTTTCCCATCGGTAATTATACCTATCAAGGACTGGCAGTGAATTATATACCTGTTTCAATGCATTTTTGCTTGAGCCGGTGACTTTTGTCTTAATTTATTTCGGCTATTCGATCTACTTTGATCGGCTCGAATTGTAAATTTCTGTCTGGAATAATCCCAGACTCAAATATAAATGGGTTCTGCATTTGATGCCGTTCGTGGTGAGACAGCTCTTCATGGCTGTCACATCCCGTGAAGATCATAATTTGTAGAATTCTCCATCACCGAACACGGAATAATTCACTTCCAGCCATTGTTTTCGCTTCAAGTTGGGTTTCCTAGCACGTCACAGCGTTTGCACTGTTCCTCGATTCTGATTGGCTGATTGGCTGAGTGGCCTCGAGGAGGGGTATAAAAGCTGGATCTGCTTGGAAACCGTGCCGATCTTTTGTGTGCCACAAGCTGTTAAGATCAAGATAATGAATGCTTTAAAGTCTAAAGTTGGGATGGTAGGTGAAAATTCCAGCCACTATTACTTTTCCCCCCAATAACTTGAGTTCATGGTGGAAATCAAGTAACACCAAAGAACTTAGTGGGTAAATTGCAAACAATTTCGGCTGTTGCCGTCTGCTGCATAAATTATCTGACTCCTCCCACCAACTCGGTGAATGCTGGAGTTACTTCTCCTAGTTTGTCTCGACACACGAATTCTTTCGCAAGCCCTTCGTGGGACCTCTAGAGCTTAAGAAAGAAATATATATTCTTTTGCCTTGGGAAAACGTTTATTAAATTTACCGGGAAGAATTTCACCCAGCTCACCGGGAGGAAGCCACTGGGAGAAACTTCACCCAAAATTTACAGGGCGGAATTTCATCCAGCTCACTGGGAGGAAGCCACTGGGAGGTACTTCACCCAAATTTACTGGGAGGAATCCATCTATCCTCAAAACTTCATGGACCCATTCTGTTATGGACAATGCAATCTGTAAATAAGTCAATAGCTTGAATGTATCCTATTATTATTAAATCATCAACTTGTTCAAATTTCCCCCCTCCCCTAAGTCTATTGTAGGTGTCATTGGGAGGATAATTAACCCTTAGGGGGTAGCACTGAACCCAGGAAATAATTATCTTAACTCTTCCCTTTCTTTTCCTGTGCCTATCAAAATACATACCATTTTTTTTTATCTATTTGTACAGCAGAAATAAACCTGTAACCTTAGGAAATTTTGATGATGTCTTTAATAAATTTATAAAAGTTAATTCAAACATTGTCATTCAGAGTTTTGCATGCAGCCTTACCCATTCTAATATGTTGTCCAGTGACCAAAGATAGCCTAGTCCACGAACCCTTGTTACATCTGCAGCACATTGCAGATTATGTGCCTTCCCCAGCCACTCGATATACTCTCATACCCCGAACCTACTGGAAAGGGTGTCTGTGCCCTAAGTTTGGGTTGATTACACAGACTGGTGTCATCCTGATGATCAACTATTAAGTGACCTAACTGGGGAGAATAACCACAAGTGTGACAATAGGAACTATAACTGCAAGTGTCGTAACATCGTACATGTGTTCGCCTGTAACAGATGTCAAACAGCAAATGTGAAACAGCTGTGTATGTTGGGGAAACCGAGAGGCAGTTGAGAGAGCGTATCACGGAACACTTGTGGGACATAAGGTTGCACCCGGACAAACCGAGTTTCCAACATTTCAATAAAAGGGGTCACTCAATCCAGGACATGAAGGTGGTCGTGGTGGAACGGCTAAGTGGTGGGAGGCTTCGTTTCATCAAGGAGAGCGAGTGGATCAGAAAACTGGACACCAGAAATAACGGGGTTGTAATAACAAACTCAATTGCTCCAGATGAATAATTTCCCGCATTAACGTGACCACCTCACTGTTTCGGGGTCATAACTTTAAACGCCAACGATGGTTTGTTCATACGTGTGCATATGTTCGAAAGCCGACATCTGAAGTTCTCTATGTTTCACGACTGATGCAGGCTAATAAAGCTGAAAGATATGGTACTAACGAGCACTGTTTTTGTTTAATGTGACTATATGTCTGGCTCCTCCATTCTGGGCCTAACATTGTTTTTTAAAGAGTTGATTAAGTTTTAGCCTGCTGACTATTCTAGAAAATCAATATCCTGTGTGGCATATGAGGGGTGAATCAGGCCGTCCTTGTTGTAATTTATTTGCGAGGATTTCTATTCTTCGTGCGGGGACAGCACACTGGGAAACTGGATTTGGGTCACATAAATATTTATTTGTTGAGGAACTCTCTGTTTCAGAAATTCAATATTATGCCTCTCCATGTAACATAATTTGGTTGCAGACTCTTAAATCTCTTAAAGATCCAAATGTAAAATACCGCCCTCTAACATGATTAAAATCAGTACATTGTAAAAGAATGTGCTCCACTGATAACACCTGCTGGCAGGAAACTGGTCGCATATTACTCTCTTACAAAAAGAATGTGTAAGTCGTGTATGACCGATATTATATCGCGACAAAACTGTACGATCCTTTCTACAAAGATTACTATTATAATTATTATTATTTATTGGTGCTTAACGCCACATAAGCATCTAAGGCTATATCGTGGCGAGAAAACAGTGGAAAGTAAAAAATCATTATCATTTGAGAAGTAAAAAGATACATTTATTTATTGGTGCTTAACGCCACATCAGCAGCTAAGGCTATAGTAAAAAGATTGAATGAAAATAGAAAATAACTACAATAGATCTGTCAAAGACCGGAGTGATTTAAACAACAATGTGTTGAGAAGGGAAGTGAATAACTTATAAATCAACCTGAAGAACTGAAACTTAATGAGTCCAGATTAAAAGAGTAAAACAATTTTAAAATTTATTAAAAAGGTTGATTTCCTTCAAGAACGACAGAACTTTATGAGGATTTGTACTGTAAAAAAGGTCTCGAAGAGAGAGACAACATTGAAATACTGTCGTCTACTAAGATTAAAATCAGTACAATGTAAAAGAATGTGTTCCACTGACAACACCTGTGGGCAGGGAACACACTCTGGTCGCCTATTACCCTCTAACAAAAAGGAATGTGTAAGTCGTGTATGACCAATATGACATCGCGTCAAAACTGCAAGATCCTTTCTACTAAGGTTACTAGACGGGTAGTGATCTGAAATAGTTGGTCGGAAGTGATGAAGCTTGTTATTTGTCACTCCATCCCATTCCGCCTGCCACATAGATTTGATGTAAATACTGATATGAGGCTTGAAATCACGGAACGGAATCTTAAAATCAGTGAGAGGCTTTGTTAAAGCCTGTTTTGCTGCACTGTCTGCTCTGGTGTTACCAGCGATACCTACATGTCCGGGTAACCAGCAAAACATGATATCATATTGGTCAGACATGAGAGTTGAGTAAAGCAAGTAAATAGGAAAGAGAGTCGGAGAAGATGATCGACTTTCTTTCCTGTGAATTCTCGATGTGCTCAAGTGCGAGTTGAATAGCTTTAACTTCAGCTGTGAAAATAGAACTTTGATTCGGTATTCTGATTGAGGAAATATGATCACCAGTAACAGCAACTGATGATACTTTGTCACCATCTTTAGATCCATCTGTATAGATCCTTGTATATGTACTATACTTGGACTTTATTTTGGCATATTTTTGTTTGAACTGCAAGGAATTGGTATCAGATTTTTTGGTAGAAGCAAGGTCCAAAATAACAGTAGGTTTCTTAAGATGCCAAGGAGGAATGTGTGATTTACGGTTTTCTTTTATAGATTCAGAATGAATTTTTGAAGACTCCATGTGGGGTTTAATTCTAATTCCCAATGGAGGAATATGTTTCTGATGACGGTTAAAAAATTCAACATTTTGAGGTTCTGAAATACAATTAAAAGCAGGATTTGAAGGACTGGCCAAAAGTTTAGACACATATTGTAGAGACAATTTAATTCTGCGCTTCTCAAGAGAAGGCTCCTCTGCTTCAACAAGCATTGAATCTATTGGGGATGTTCGAAATGCCCCTAGACTAATTCTAATACCACTATTATGAATTGCAGCAAGTGGTTTGAGGTTTGACTTCCTTGCAGAACCGTAAACTATAGAACCGTAATCTAATTTTGATCGTACAAGTGATCTATACAGATGGATCAAAGTTTTTTGGTCAGCACCCCAATCAGTGCTACCAATAACCTTCAGGAGGTTTAATGCTCTCTTACATTTAACTTTCAGTTGTTTTATGTGAGAAGTGAAATTCAGTTTGCTGTCAAACAACAAACCTAAGAATTTCACTTCCTTTACAACTTTAATGGTATTTCCATCCATTTTCAACTCTGGATCAAGATGATGCTTCCGGAGCTTACAGAAATGAACACAGTTAGTTTTAGTCTTTGAAAACTTAAAACCGTTTTCTGTAGCCCATTTCTGGATTCTGTTTAAACACAGCTGAAGTTTGCGATCTATAGCATTCATTTTCTTGCTGCAATAGCAGATTAAAAAATCATCAACATACAATGAAGAATCTACCATATTCTCAATTGCATCGACGATACTATTGACCTTTATCGAGAACAGGGTAACAGACAAAATACTACCCTGAGGAACCCCCAATTCCTGCTCGTGAGGATCAGATAACGTTAACCCAACACGAACCTGAAATTGACGGACCTTTAAAAAGTTTTCAATAAAAAGGGGCATATGCCCTCTCAACCCCATGTTAAAAAGATCTTTTAAAATCCCATACGTCCACGTTGTATCATATGCCTTCTCCAGATCAAAGAAGATGGCGACCACATGTTCTTTTCTGGCAAAGGCATTCCTAATAAACGTTTCAAGTCTGACCAAATGATCCACAGTTCTCCTCTGGCCTCTGAAACCACACTGATCATCCGCAAGCAGATTGTTCGATTCCAGAAACCAAACAAGTCGGTCATTGATCATCCTCTCCATGGTTTTGCACAGACAACTGGTTAAGGCAATAGGCCTGTAATTGCTTGGGTTGCTGTGATCTTTATCAGGCTTAGGAATTGGAATTATTGTTGCTTTACGCTAGGATGGTGGAAACTGGCCAGTCACCCAAATGCCATTAAAAATTGATAATAAAAGTTCTAGTGAAGATTGAGGCAGATGCTTTAAAATTTGGTAGTGAATTTCATCGGGACCAGTGGCAGTATCCGTTGCTCTATGCAAGGAGTTACATAACTCCTCCATAGAGAAAGGTTCATTGTAATCCTCTAAATTGTTGGAGGTGAATTTGATCTTTTGCTTTTCTTGCTGTTTTTTAATTTTGATAAATTCAGGATTACAATTTTCAGACGACGAATGTTTCGAAAATGTAGAGGCCAAAGTATTTGAAATTTCTGTTTTAGATGTAATTAATGTGTTGTTTTCCTTCAGGTGTTGTACGGTTGATTTTGTTTCTTTTCCTTTAATCTTTTTAATCATTTTCCAAATTTTAGTGATAGGGGTGTTTTGGTTAATCTTAGAAATGTAAGATTCCCAAGAACTTTTCTTTTTTTGTTTTATATGTCGTCTTGTTTTTGCCTGATTTATACGAAGTTTGTTTAAATTATATGTAGTTGGTGACTTGTTAAATTCCCTTTCAGCTTTCTTACGATCCTTTATAGCCTGTTTACATTCATTATCAAACCATGGTTTGGTGAAACGTTTTGGATTTGCCGAGGTTTTAGGGATGACTGTGTTTGCAATGTCAAATTGTAAAATGTTCTATTTGGTCAGCACTATCTTGAAATTTCTCCCGTGAGAGGCGTTCAGAACAAAGCGATGGAAAAGTGTCCCAGTCAGCCTTTTTAAAGTTCCACTGGGGCACTCTCTCATCGCCCGCCGGAACTACACTCTCCAACACAATTGGAAAGTGGTCACTCCCGCACAAGTCATCTTCTACCTTCCACGAAAAATCGAGGAAGATAGAAGGGCATGCAATTGAAAGATCAATTGATGTATACGAACCAGATGTGGGGTGCAGATAAGTATCTGAACCATCATTAAACAAACACAAGTCATATTTTGTAATGAACTCTTCTACAGTTTTACCTTTTGCATCCTCTTGACTGCAGGAATTACCCCAAAGGGGGCTATGTGCATTAAAATCACCCAACAAAATGTATGGGGTTGGGAGCTCTTGTACCAGCAGCTCAAGATCATTCAGCTGTAGGGTTTTGCTTTGTGAAACGTATATAGAACATAAAGTAATTGTCTTGTCTAAAGTTAGGCGTACCGCTACAGCTTGTAAATTTGATTGCAAAGATACAGGACTGTGAATAATGTCGTTTCTAACTAAGATAGACGTTCCCCGAATATGAAGGTCAGTTTCATCTGCACAGTCATTATGCGATGTATAATACTTAAAGGCTGAATGATCCTGAGCCTCAGGCTTCTTTAAAAGAGTTTCCTGCAGGCAAAAAGCAGCAGGGCTATATTTTTGGCTGAGAAAACCCAGTTCGTTAAAATTGGCTCTAAAACCTCGACAATTCCACTGTATGATATTATTTTTGTTTGTATTAGCCATATTTCGATGGAGATTTAGACGGTGGACGTATGGGCGAAATGGCCTCTGTACTTTTCTTCGGTGAATCTTTCCTCAGAGATTTATTCTGTGAGGAATTTTTTCTCAGAGATCTATTCTGTGAGGAATTCAAACGTAAGTGATTGAACGTTTCGTTGATACACTCACCAACCTCCATGTCCTCAAGGCCTTCAAACCTATTATGAGTAACAGGATCTTGAAGAGCCTTGGGAGTTCGATCTGATTTTTTTTTGTGTTTCTGTATTCTTTTGATTGTTTTTTGACTGACTCTTCCTTTGATTCTGACTAAGATTTTGATATTGTGGCTTCGGTTTTGTTTGGTCTTTCTTCTGTTCTGATCTTGCTTCTTTTACTTTTGTCCTGTCTAGTTTTAGTTTTTCCTGATCTTTCTTCTGATTTGTTTTTGAGATGTTGTCTAATGTGTTATTTGAGGTTGAAGGTGTTTGGGTGGATTTTTGATCAGTTTCGTCTTCCTTCTCTATTGTAAAGGCCTGCACTAAAGTTGGTAATGTGCCAATGATCCAAGTATAATTTGTTTGACAACCCACTGATGATGATGGTAAGTTTTGAGATAATTTAGCCGCATAAGATGGTTTTGATGTATTCATGCCAGGCATCGATGTTACTAATTCTCTGGCCTCTTTGAAACTTAACTGTTTTTCACATTTGATCTTTTGAATTTGTTTTTCTTTTTGTCAAACAGGGCAGTCCTTTGACGCAGCTACATGGCTGCCCTGACAATTGCAACATTTGACAGTGTTAGTACAGGGGTCTTGATGTTCCTGACCACACTTGAAACATATAGCTTTTCCTCTGCAGTTATTTTGCCCGTGACCAAACTTTTGACATTTGAAGCATCGAAGTGGATTTGGAATATACAAATCTACTTTGATGTTCATATAACCAACTTTAATTGATTTAGGCGGCTGAGAAGAATCGAAAGTTAAAATATATGTATTTGTTTTAATAATTTCCCCATCTTTTTTAATGTCTATTCTTTTGACACCGCTGACACCTTGCGGTTCTAGTTCCTTTCTTATTTCAATGACATCGATGCCAAATAGTTCCCTTGTTCGAATTACACCTCTGCTGCTGTTGAGGGTTCTATGTGGGAAAACATTTACTTTCATATTTGCTAAATTTTCAATTTTGAGTAAATTGATTGCTTGTTGTTCTTTCAAGCATTCTACCAATAGTGCCCCAGATCTTAGTTTTTTCACATTTTTGACGGTGCCAGCGATTCCTTTAATAGCTTTTTCCAACAAAAATGGATTTATGTTGGAAGCCTTTTGACCCTCATCAGCTGCATAAATAATGACAAATTTTGGCCAGCTTTTTGATTTTTGAACATCATGATCCGAGTCAGAATCAGAGTCTGTAGAAAATTCTCTATCACGTTTTTGTTTTTTGTGTTTTGTGATTTCCATATTTGTGTTAATTGTTTTTCATCATTCCATGACTCCCACCCTTACTCTGAGCCCAACTTAGGGGGTTACGTTGCGGATAACCAGCAAACAGCACCAAGAGTACATGGAAAGCATATTCCCCCAACATTGATGCTAATGCATACCGCTGGAGGATTGACCCGTTCAACGTCTATGGGAAGTGCCAGGCCGTGGCGGCCATTCAACCAATCATTTCAGTAAAAACCAGTACAACAAAAACTACTTCTCACAACCGACGCAGACAGTGCAACAAAATGGAAGATGTCAAAAAGATATAAAAATCATTAAAAGTCAGTTTGGGTAGTAATAATAAAACAAAACTAAAAGAAATGACTGACTGAATGACCACTCAATGCTCCCCGACGTGACACCCGATATTTTTGGGGTTGGGGGCTCCCAATTGGTCAGAACGGGCCATCCGACCATCCGTCTACTCCCGAAATTGGGGCCAAAGCAGTGTGTTGGACATTATCTGAAAAAATGGAGATCAGGGCTAAACAGGGTTTACGACCTGATCTCCATCTTGGGAGACTGCCCTAACCGGGGCCACGAACTGCCAGGATTCCTTCTTCTGGGGCCTTCGGAACGCACCTCACGGGAGAACAAGGTGCCTGCCAGATGGTATTAGCAGGGTTGACCATTTTGGTCCGGGGCTGCGTATTCGTGTATTTCGGAGTGAACCAGCTCAATTGAGCAAACCTGCCAATTAAAAATTAGCAAACCTGCCCAGTTGAGCAGGCCGTACTCTATCCGCCACCTGAGGACCCGCCTAGTAGGGGACGATCAAAGCCCCCTAGGATAAAGATTACTAGACGAGTAGTGATAAGAAATAGTTGGTCGGAAGCGACGGAGTTTGTTATTTGTCGCTCCATCCCAATCCACCTGCCATACAGATTTGATGTAGTTACTGATATGTGGTTTGAAGTCATTGAAAGAGATATTAAAATCAGTCAGAGGCTTGATTGCCTGTTTTGCTGCATTGTCTGCTCTGGTGTTACCAGCGATACCTACATGTCCGGGTAACTAGTAAAACACGATATCATATTGGTCAGACATGAGAGTTGTTAACTTCTCATGAAGTTCCAAAATGAGAGGGTTCTTCAACCTGGGGTTGAGTAAAGCAAGTGGAGAGGAACGAGAGTCAGAAAAAATAATCAACTTCCTTTTCCTGTACATTGTCGATGTGTTCAAGCGCGAGTTGTAAAGCTTTAACTTCAGTTGTGAAAATAGAACTCTGATTCGGTATTCTGATTGAGGTGATGTAAAGCTTTAACTTCAGTTGTGAAAACAGAACTCTGATTCGGTATTCTGATTGAGGTGATATGATAACAGCAGCTGGTGATACTTTGTCATCATCTTTAGATCCATCTGTATAGATTCTTGTACATGCACTGTATTTTGACTTAATTTTGGTATATTTCTGCTTAAACTACAGAGAATTTATTTCAGATTTTTCGGTAGAATTTGTGTCCGAAATAACTGTTGGTTTTTTTAAGTTGCCAAGGAGGAGTTCATGGTTCGCGGATTTCTATTATCGTATCTGGTTCAATTTTGGCGGACTCCGTATGAGGTGGAATTCGAATTCCTAATGGAGGTATATGTTTCTGGTGACGGTTAAAAAATCGGTATTTTGAGGTTTTGAGATACAGTTATAAGCAGGATTTGATAAATGAGTAAGAAGTTTAGAAACATACTGGAGTGAAAGTTTAATTTCGCGCTCCTCCAGAGAAGGCTCCTCTGCTTCAACAAGCATTAAATCTATCAGCGATGGTCCAAATGCACCCAAGCTAAGTCTAATATCACTAATATGAATTGTATCAAGTGGTTTTAGGTAAGACTCTCTGGCAGAACCGTAAACCACACAATCATAATCTAATTTAGATCTAACAAGTGATCTGTGCAGGTGGAGTAATGTTTTTTTGGTCAGCATCCCATTCAGTGCTACCATATACCTTCGAAAGGTTCGGTGCTCTTTTACATGTTACTTTTAGAAGTTTTAAGGTGAGAAGTCAAATTCAGTTTGTTGTCAAATCCAAGAATTTCACTTCTTTAACAACTTTAATCCGACCATCTATTTTCAAGTCCGGATTAAGGTGGTGCTTCCGCAGCTTACTGAAATGAACACAATTAGTTTTCGTCTTTGAAAACTTGAAACCGTATTCTGTAGCCCATTTCTGGATTCTGTTTAAATACAGCTGGGTTTTGCGCTCTATAGCATTCATGTTTTGCCGCTATAGCAGATTAAAAATCATCAACGTACAATTTGGAACTTCGTGAGAAGTTAACAACTCTCATGTCTGACCAATATGATATCGTATTTTGCTGCTTACCCGGACATGTAGGTATCACTGGTAATACCAGAGCAGACAGTGCGGCAAAACAGACTTTAACTAAGCCTCTCACTGATTTTGACATTCCGTTCAGTGATTTTAAACCACATATCAATAACTACATCAAATGTGTGTGGCAGGCGGAATGGGATGGGGCAACAAATAACAAGCTTCATCGCGTCCGACCAACTCTTTCTGATCGCTACCCATCTAGTAACCTTTGTAGAAAGGATCTTGCAGTTTTAACGCGATGTCATATTGGCCGTACAAGACTAACACAAATCTCGAGGATCAGGCACGTCGTTCGCATTTTCATAAAATTGACATTCCACAATGGAAGTTCTATCATTTCCGAGCTCTTTCGATGTTTCTTGCAAGATCGTTGCGAGCGATGGTTCACATTTTTCGAATTCATCTCATTGTTCGAAGATTCTCATTATAACATCCTTTGGCAAATTTGCGCTCAGAGCTTTTCACAAAAATTCGTATTCATGTTGAAAGAGACTCTTGCCAAACACGAACAATCTATCATAATCCAACCCCTTTGGTCGCAACAACAGATTCAACAACAGTCTCGTCTTTCCACAACTCGATTTCCCCCACTATCAATCCTCTTATGCTTTGAGGAAGGAGTTTGTGATTGGACCTCTCAGTCTTTGATGCATTCCATAATAAGTCTTTAATTTCCATTTTTGCTGTGTTTTTTTTTTAAGTTATTTTTCATGCTTTTTTATTTTAAAACTAATTTTTTCTAATTTTTTTATTATATGAAAAAATTAAATTCCTTTTGTTTGGGTTTTTTCGTTTATATTTCTTTCAATCCAGATCCACTGTTCAACGTTCTAGTGAGTTCCTCTATCGACACAACACTAGAACCTCTGAAATGTCCAAGTTTGATGTTCGCTAGAATTTCTTCCAATTTCGATGATAATTTCGCTCGCTTTGCCTGTGGTCTTATCAACTTCTGAATTAAATTGGCACTCCTCCAGACTGCGAAGCGATTTTAGTGTTCGCTTCCATCGCGTCTATTTTATCCACGTCCATGGTGGTTTTCTTTCCGACCTTCACGGCGGCAGAAGCGATCTGTTTTTCAACATCACCAGTGAAGGCTCGTGACAGAGAGCTCCCATTATCAAATCCAGCAAACCCGATCTTCCGTACATGTAAGATCTCATAACTCCTCTATTCTTTATTACTATCATATTTATTGTTGTTGTTTCTTTCGTATTATTTCATTGTTTTAATTGAATAATAATTATTTTTTATAAGGCCAAATAAAAAAAATGGATTGATTCTCAGGCATTTTTTTTTTCAAATCAGTGAGGGAGGGAGGGAGGGAGGATTTTATTTTTATTTTTTATTTTTTTTTTTTTCGTGTAAAGGGTTGAGTATACTCAGTAAATCTTTTTGCTGTCTTCCACTTGAAAAAGAGAAAAGATTGTATTTTAGTGTAATTATAGTACACCTTTTATAACTAACTGCCGTAACAACAGCTAAAAGGATTTGTATTTTATTGTTCTTTTAATGGTATAGATCTGTCAAGCATCATGATCCATTAGAATAGGCCCCAGTAACCAATGCTTGGGGTAGGAGTCCTTTAAAATGGGAAACATGGCTCTAAATGATTGATTAAAGTTGAGTTTATATCGGTGTTGCAGCCATTATTAGCCATTGTGCAGAAATATATGACCTTAAACACCAGCAAATAAATACATAATTAAATCATGATCCAGTATATCAGAATTTGCCTTGTTACAGTTTATGGGAGAGTGCCTCTGGGCACTCTCCCATAAACTGCAACAAGAAAAACCAATTTACTGCGAACACAGCTAAATAATTATATGTCGAGGAAATGTGAAAAAATGACCATTCCAAGTTGTCACAAATTCTTTAAAAAACATGACATAATAAAAATGTCTAATGAGGAGGTTCAAATCCAACGAGGGAGGGCCTGAGAATCAAAACATTATTTTTTTTAGACTAATTTAATTTTTTTGTACTTCCTATTTTATTTACTATTATTTTTTTTTATATTTCTCCTTTCACCGCATTCATGATCAATTTATACGTATCTCTATCCAACACCTTCTGATGTAACAATCCATCACGTATACTCACCATCTCGTTTGTGACTCTGGTATTACCAGCTTCTTGACTCGCAGTCAATGGACCTAATCTCTCCAGTAGGGCATTGGGATCGCAAGGAATGAAGACCGAATTGACGAATGCTTTATTCGCATCCCATATGGGTTTCACTACGTTCTTCCACTTCGAACTTCTGCCCGCTTTCTGTCTCGTCTCTCTGAAATCGTTTTTTTTTCTCAGCACATTCGTACGAACCAGGAGATCGCCGTACGTTTGGCAGTGCTCTTCCTCATATTTTTTTGTGGTTTAGCCAGCACGAGCAGATTCCTCAAGCCTCTAGTACCTTCGTATTCCAGATTGTCGTCGATCAGATTATAATCGTCAGTTATCTCCGCTTTTTTGTCACCTGCGTAGAGATTGCAATGAGGTCCACACTCAACGGAGTAATCTTATTTAAATTCGCGTAATCTTTGGGTTTCAGATTGTTGGCATCTACCGTCGGATCGCCGATCGTGCTCACCTTAACCGTCGATAGTCCACTTTCAAAATCGGTCTCAGTTCTATCTATCTTAACTCAAAGTAAAATACTGAGGAAAAGGAGCAGGTTGGTATGCAACTAAGGTTGGTGCATAACGAGGTTGACCAAGTGACGTAAGCCAGTGCATAAGGTTCATAAGGTCTATAGCTAGGTGTCCTGCTTTTTATCTTCTCTCAAGGGTTTCAATTCTTTTACGGTTTCTATTTTCATTCTTCTCGAGTTTCTGTCACAGGTCTGAAGAACTTGCTCGTCTCTCGTTTCATATCGATCTCGCCCATGCGTTTAGCCATATTGCTATCTCGAATATTCCTCTTCAGTTCTAGAAATGTACGAACCTTCTAGTTTCTCAACTTAGGATCAACGATCATTAAAAATGGCAGGCTTTTTTCGAATATTATTTCTTCTTTTATTTTTACATTTGTTTTTGTTTTTTTTTTTAAAGAAATGAAAATTTAAGTTATTTTATTCTCCTTTTCCTATACATAAGATAAAAAATAATCCAGTGCCCTCCCCCTTATTTCAGATAACGGCAATGAAACACCAACTGCAAAATATAACAAAATCCCCATTGGATTAACATGGGGCAAACCAAGTCGTGTGGAAACTCATCAGTCCTGGCCCTGTCAGATTACAGCGCATCACAAATCCCTATGGGAAATTGCATGGAGACAGAGCTTTGTCAGCTTCGTCTTTTCTAGCCCACATGGACTGAGTTGAATGAAGGGAGCGCATTACAAATCCCAATGAGAAAATTACACCGAGCTGTGCGCAGAAAAGGTCGTTTTCGCAAATATCCTAGGCCAGAGATCTTGACACTTTTACAATTTCCTATGGAAAATTAACATGGAAAGAAGATCGTCTCATTCTAGCCCACTTCGAGTTCATTTCCAGCGAAATGTGGCTAAGTCCGCTTTTAGCCGGGCTAGAAACTGTTTCAGTGTTAATTCCCATTGTTGGCCAGAACTGCATTTCTGCTGGTCCAGAACATGCTTTTTCCCCTCCACTGGTTTTGTCTTTTTCGGCCTCAGGAAGAATCATTCGGAAAGATTCGGCCCTGGTATCTGATGTCTTAAGATTATAAGTAAATAAATCCACACAAGGTGCGGGGGGATCTGCTGGTACTAATTATACCCGTAAAGTTTTTCGTGGTATAAGTTTTGCCTGACCGGTTTCGTACAAAATTGTACTCATCAGAGGCTTTGTGCTGTGCTGTGCAACGCGGCGCCTTACATACCCTTGGCGAAGGGGGGTAAAACGGGGGTAACACCGGTCGTCCAGATGGAGGCTAAAGGAGGGTAAAAAGGGGGTATCTGACTCAATGTGAAAACTCCAGCAGCAGCAGGGGAGATAACTCACAGTTGGTGGTGGAAATCAATGTCAATTCGACAGTAGCAGGGGAGATAATCATAAACTTCTACTGTTCAGTGTGCGAATGGGATCAATGGCGTCGATAAATATAAATAGTTGGCGTGTGGGAATTTTTCCCGGGTAAATATGAAGGCAGATTTACTGTGGTAGTTAAATTCGCTGTATAGATGCCCTGGGGTGCGGGGGCGGGGATAGAAAAATAATTGCCGTCATTAGGTAAACAATCGATTTTGATGTTTGCGTCATTTTTCAGGTGCAGCACAGTGAAGTACGAAGGTTCACAGTTTCAAATTGGAAAACAAGAAACTTACAGTTTCAAATTGGAAAACAAGAAACTTACACACGAAGGCCGACTAGTGTCCGTGAACAGTTCGTGGAAAATAAAAAGTAAAAGAATAAAATGTCGCAATAGATTAGTTTGTTATTTTATTGAGTGTGGGAGCGAGTCAGCATAACGATAGAGTTCGTGTGCTGCATATTCAAGTACTTTGGGGGTATTGTAAAGTCCGACAATTTCGGTGACACCTATGTTAGGCGGAGTATTCCCTTGGCGACTGAAAATGAGAGGGTGCGGAGATCCAATGTCCAAATTTATGGCTGGCTGTATGGGGTCCGCTTCTGCGTTGAGATTTTCTCGTATTCGTCCACATTGTTGTGGAGAAGGATCATTTAATGGCGACACCACATCACCTATTCCGTCATTGAGATCAGACATTGCCAATCGAAGGCTGTCTATATTTGATGTAGAGACGGGGCTCGACGGTGGGTGAGGAGAGATGTGACAATGCGATTGTTCACTTATCCTCGGTTTGCACGTCAGCACCTGGGATATTCCCCTAGGGTCCTACAGTTCTGGAAAAATATACCGTTTAACTGGTGTTGTCAGCACTGAGTGGTGTTACTATACCGCCGATGTCAAATATATAGTCCATCATGGCCAATTCGATAGTGTCATTGTTGGTGGCCAAGTCTGAATATTTTGCACAAGCTTTGTTTTTGTGAGTCGTAGTGGCTAAATGCCATATGTGGTGTTCTTTCGTTTGGAATGATTTAAAACACAGATCACATTTGAAAAATCCCTTCTTGTTGTGTATTATCCTGATATGCCGGCTTAAGCCAGATGTGGCTGCAAAAGCTGACGAGCACTCGGCACATATGTGCGACATTTTATATGTCTGTTAAAACGTAGTAAGCCTACCCCTGGGTTAGGCTATTGTTACGTCGTCTTGATTGTGACGTTGGTTAGTTCAAAATGAGAATAATATTTTAAAAATCCTTTCTGTTCAGGCCGATTGGTGTGAGCGTACTTAATGTATATATCCATTGCATTTCGCATTTGCGTCTTTGTGGAGTGGAGGCGCTATTCTCGGGGTCTGATCTGAGGACTTGGATAATTCTGTATGTCAAGTTCCTCAAGGAATGGCCTTCGTCATTGAAGTGCATTGCAACTGGAGTATCCCTTTTGTGGCGGATATCAGCAATGTGTTCTTTGATTCTAATTTCGAAATGTCTTTTCGTCTCACCAACATATTGTTTTCTGCATTTATGGCAGGTGATCAAGTAGATGCAATTTCTCGTGTAGCACTTCGATGTGAATGGCCCTCTATGCCGTTTATTAGTTGCTGTACTTGTACTTTTAAACCATAATTGTTTGGGGAGATGCAGGCAAACTTGGCAAAGGGGGTATTACATGGTGTGAATGGGTTCTGTACTTGTAGGCCACTTACCTGTTTAAGTGGGGGCTACTTTAGCTCGAGTTAGGATATTTTTGAGTGATGTGTTATGTCGGAAGGCAAGTAGTGGGTAGGCAGAAAATAGTTTTCTGCCAGCTTTGGTACTTGCCAGAATGGGCCACAGTCGATATACGTGGTTGTAGACACTGCGGCATTCTGGATGGAAATTGAGGACATATGGTGTGCAGTTTGAATTGGTCACCGGTGCTGGTGTTCCCCTGCAGGAGGTCGCGCCTTTGTAGGTTGTCTACCTTCTCTATCGACTCCCTAATAAGTTCACTCGGGTAACCTCACTCGATGAAGAATGTTTTCAGTCTATGTACATGCTTGATGAAGTCGTTGTTATCACTGCAGATACGTTTAACCCTCAGCAGTTGGCTATAGGGAACTCCCTGGAGATCTGCTTCTTCGGGTGGCAAGAGTCATACCGTAGGTATGCGTGTGTATCAGTTTACTGTACAAATCAGTATTGATTTTGTTCCCCATCTTAGTGACGGTGGCGTCCAGAAAGATGACGGAAACGGCTGAATATTATAACTTGATGGTAGGGTGTGCTTGATTGCAGCAAGAAATAAATTCTTTTAGGGATTCTTCTCCGTGGGTCCAAATAAGGAAATGTTGGTATAGCTGTGCCCCCAATTTGGAGATAGTGTTTCCCATTGAATTCAAAATTGTTGCAGTGTAAGACCAATTTAAGTAATTCTAGTAAATTGTGGGGTGAGATATCCCATTGGGGTTTGTATCTCTTGATACACCGTGCGACAGTTACCAGACCCTCTTGGTTCGGTATATTGGTATAGAGAGATGTGACGTCCATTGTACAGAGCAGAAAATTTTCTGGTAGGTTATCAACTTGACTTAGAGCGTTAAGGAAGTGGGTGGTGTCCCATAGGTAGCTTCTGTATTTAGGGACGAAAATTTTGATGTGTTCGTCCACGAAGCAACTGATATTTTCAGTAGGTCTCCCCGGTACCTGTCCTTTAACTTTGTTCTTGTGGATTTTTGGTAACAGGTATAATTTCGGAGTTCGAGGGTTGGAAATGAGCAGGCCTTGTTGCATTTTGGTAGTGATTTCTTGACAATCCACATGTGTGTTACAGAGGTTCTGAAGTTGAGATACAAAGTTCGTGAGTTCTCTATTCTGTTTGTTCTGTCGATGGTACGGTCCCTGTCTCCTGCTTGTTCTGAATTCTTTCCTGTTTGGTTTGTGGCGCTGTTGTCGTGGAGGTTGTCTCTCTCTTTCTTGTCTGGTTCAGCGTTCCCGAGTGTTCCGAATATCATGAGTTTCGAGCATATAGAACCGGTTGTTGGCTTTTGTGTTTTCTAATGAAATGAGTCTTTTCTCGTAAGTGGTATTGAGTTCTCGGCTTTCACGGTTGCAGATCGTAGCAATGGATGTATCTAGTGTGCCGATCTGGTCAGTGGGGTTTGTGTTGTGAATTCATTTTTTCTGGTTGTGAGCCGGACTTTCATATTTGTGATATCTGTTTGCAGATAATCTAGAGTGATTTGAAGTATCTCTCCGCTGGCCGCAATGAGAACGTCTTGTATCCGGGTCTTGGTTACTTCCGTTCTCAGTTTCCTTGATTTGGGTACTGAGGCTTTAAGGCCGGCAGGGATGATGTTCCGTTCGACGCATTTTTTGAAGAAATTTTCCTGAGTTTCCATTTTCAGTAAATTGATGGTATCATTCCTGATGATGCGATAGAGTTCGCGGTTGGCGTCAGTTATACGGGGCTGTGGATTTTCATATCGATCCCTTTTCTGCCGCTTGGCTGTCGGTTGTGACGTGGTGATTACAGTACTGTTACTGTCACTAGCTCCTAGGCTCATATCGCTGAAGGAGCTGATGCGGGTGTGTGAGCTCTCAGCCGTGGATACTACAATAGGTATAGTGGTAGTAGCCATAATTTCCCCAGTAGATCTAGAAAGTATATAAGTAAATCAATCCACACAAGGTGCAGGGGGATCTACTGGTACTAATTATACCCGTAAAGTTTTTCGTGGTATAAGTATTGCCTGACCGTTTACATCAATATTACTTTTATTATCTTATCAAAACATTAGTAACAAAACATATAAGCACGTGAGTAAATATACCAAATCTTTAACAACAAAACAAATTAATTCCTTCACGCATTAACACATTAAAAAATCTTTACTTTGATGAAAAAAAAACCAAGCAGAAAAAAACCCAAAAGAATTAGCAATTAAAAAACGTTAAGTATATTTTTCTGTTTTCGTCGAAATCTTAAGCTGCTGAACTGAACCAAAACTTTCTTATTAATACCACAAACATGTATGCAATTTAAACCAATTAAATTAATTAGTTTCATGATATCTATATATGTATCGCTCATGTTAGTAAAAAAAAATATTGTTACTTAATCTGCTGAACCCAAGCTATTTGAAACTTTCTCAGTAATATCACAAATATGTATGTCATTCAAACCAATTTAATTAAAATCATATATAATTGGCTTCAACAAGCATATCTTAAGCAGTATAAACAATATCAACATAAAAATTTCAACACCGACATTACATACCAAATATTTAGCATTAACCATAAAACATATTAAAAATAAAAAAAAAAACAATATGCATTTCCAAATAAAAAAAAACTTCAAATTTTAACGGAAAACATGATAAGATTCGTCCCTCTAATTGTGCCAAAGTGAGAAGGTTCGGCCTTTTTGGGGCCGAATCTTCCCGATCGAATCTTCTCGGCCGATTCTTCCCGTATCCAGGAATTGTATGCCATCATAGAATGTGGAAATTACATGACATTGCTGACTGCCGTTCCCGAAGGAAAACATTAAGCATCGACTGCAATAGACACTCTCAAATAATACAAATTATAGAAAATATATCTCCGAAGCACTAGATGTATTATTAATATGCGCTATATGATTTCAGGTACATGCGCAGGCCGTTAACTTTTTGCCCAAATTTCCCTTTTATCCATACTAATTTAAATAAGTTACATAAATGATTCTATTCTTGACTTCCTATTTTTCCTGAACCAAACAACAAATTGTTATCCTCATATTTCATTGACACGTTTTTACGACATATTTTTATTTATGTCATCGAAAATACTTACCGATTTTATAATAATACTCTTCATATAACCTACGCTGCTGATGTGACGTAAAGCGCCAATAAATAAATAAATATTTTTTTCACGAATAAAATATGAATTTATTATCAATTACTCAAAGATATTATATTATGGGAATACATATAAGTATAAGTGATGATGCTCAATTCCTTATGGCCGAAATATTGCTTAAAACAGCAAAGTCATTCCTCGCAAACAGCCCATGAAAAATGAACACTTTCCCAAATTCTTCGTGCTCGTACTTGCTTTGATTAAAAGAAAATCTACAGCTTTCCACACTCAAATGGCATTTATCCACGGGTATACATTTCCTTACGAAAGAGTGCCAAGCTATATCAAACATCAGGGCATGTTATTATCCCAAATTATCCTGCTATATCAGAAAAAAAACGGATGGTCCAAAGTATTTTGGAGCAATGGCGTGTACTGTGCCCCCCTTTTAGTAGTTTACTATAATGATTTATTCTGTTTTTTGTTCGATTTTTCATTTTTCCATTTAATACAAAAGATTGCAGGTTTTCTTCAAACCCTTTTTCACAGTAGTGATAAAAACCTATATTGTTCTCAAAGATTTAACCTTTGATACATGTTTTTCCAACTGATACCTCGTATATCTCATGACTAAAATTATATTGTCTATGATATTCCTCTGCTAAAGAGGTATCGGCAGTAAAGCCCCTTTTGTATGAACATCTTCTAGCTTGAATTTACACAACGCACCGCCAATGTCGCACCCACCTCCATTCCAATTGAAAGGCTCAGATTAATAATATTATTAATTAACTGCAGACAGAATCCCTCTTCAAGTCTTCACAATGTGTGAAAAGATTGATTGATACGGCAACCAAAGGCTTTGTCTGCGACTCTACGTCGCTCACGTTTAATTTCACCATCTACACCAATCAGGCGAACTATTATCCAACATTCTGCTTGTTGTCAGACACCAACTACTTTACTGGCACGGACTTCTGACCAAGTGCAGTAAAACAATGTGCATTGCTGGCCCACTGAAAACATTTTAAATACAAGAGAAATGTCAGCCCAATTTCTCTACGGTCAAACGATGGGGTAAAGAGCAATAGGACCAACATCACCATGTCATATGCATAAGTATCCTCCAATACCCAGAGGAAAAGAGCCGTAAAAGGAGTCACTCGTTCGAGTGATTACTCTGTGGCTTATCTGTAGATTCGAGCCATTCGAGCAATGTCTGCTCCAGTCACTACTCGATAGCTTATTCGCTGGATAAGATTCGAGCCACTCGAGCAATATCTGTTCCTGCTCGATTGCCTCTTGCCTTTAGGTTTCATGTAGGACTTCGTTATACACTGGGTATATAACTCTGCATGGATATGTTCAGATTATGGGAAATGAAGCAATCTGACTAGTGATTATTAATTAGACTTGGTTGAGGTCAGAGGCTGGGGCAGAGACAGCTGAAACTAGATAGGCAGGTAATATAGTTAGAATAGGATCAGTTACAGACAAAACAAATAGAAATCGATGATTCCAAACGAATCCGAACTAGATAAATAGGAATTATCAGAATCAGCAGACTACTCCAGTTCAATCAAACTCACCTCAGGAGCCCCCTCGGTCCTATAGCACAACGTGCTACTATTATAAGCCCAAAATGGGGAAATCCAAGCAAAATAAAGTCCGTTTCGGTAGTTTTGGGTGGTTGGGAGTGATTGTTGGGTTGTTTGTGATAATTCCTCTTCAATCGAACACACCCTCCAAACATACTTCTATCCGATTGTTAGGCTTTGGGTCATACAGCAACCACATTCTACCATACAAACAAAGATGGCGGCCTCCAGTACACAAAATGGACGATGGGAACAGGAGTCACTATGGGGATGACGTCACAGGTGACTGCTTACGCAGGCTAGCAGGACAACCAAACGTGATGTAAATGGGTCACGTGACATGAGGTCACTTCCTAGGTCCACCACTAGATTCATCCAGTGGGCCCCAGTCTACTGATGCTCTTCAATTTCGAGGCATTTTTCTGGCGTCCATTTTGGATATTCACTGACTAAAGTGGTTTGTATCATACACAGAAAAATACTCTACAGTTGATTCTTGTGTCCTATATCAAACATATTTTTCCACAACCATCATACAACTTGAAATTGATAAATTTGTCCATTACATAAGCGGGATAATTGGAAAGCGGGCGGTCGCACTGGCGGCCATCTTGTTTAACACGTTGGATTTCGATGGTGCATATTCACGCTGGGAGAATAATTTGCAATCAATTTAACATCTAAAAGTTTACAGGTTTCTAATTTTTTATCATGATTGTGTAAGCTTTTCAGGAAAAGTGTGAAGAAATAGATTTTCTTCTCTTTTGAGGCATATTTTGGCATCTATCTTTGATTTTCACTTACTTGATTGTTATTAGTACATGCGGAAAGGTGTCAGAAATACGAATGAATTACTTCCCGTTTGTTATCTCATTTAGATTTTCCCTAATAAAGAAAAATTAGTGATGGTGTAAAATTGCGAAATTGACACACACCCTCATGGGTGCCATCTTGGATTACGCTGTATCCGGCCAGGATGATTCCTCGTTAACACTGGGGATGTCCAGGTACATGAAAAATGGTCTCGTTCGGTCTTGTGGGTCCCATAAGGGGTGTACCTAGCTGCCTGACCATATGTAAATGAGCCGGTAACATCAGTGGAACACATGTTGGTAGGCCTAACCCAGAGACCTGTGTAGTTTACATTGATGGAATCATTGTGTTTGAGGAGGATTTTGAAACTCATATCAAGAGACTATAAGAGGTGACAAGACGAGTCCATGATGCAGGAATGAATATATCCTCAGACAAAAGTCAGCTTATCAGAATCGAGGTGACATTCCCAGGACACATAGTGAGTAAAAATGAAACTGAGTCGGACCCAAGTATGGTTGAAGTGGTTTGTGAGGGGGCAGCACCCAGATGTGTGAGGGGTGTGTGAAGCTTCCTGGGAACCTGCTCGTACTACAGAAGATTTATAAAAGATTTTTCTAAATTGCAAAACCACTGCATTAACTGAGAAGGCTGAACGTCAATATTGTGTCACAAGACGAGACCTTCTAGTCATAGGAGAAGCAGTGAAGCATTTTCACTATTGCTTGTATGTCATGAAGCATATGGTGCGAACTGACCATGGATCGATCACTTAACTGGTTGAGATTTAAAAACCCTGAAGGGCAGCTGGCCAGATTGATTGAAGTACGGGAGACCTATAACTTTGAAATTAGGCACAGACCTGACAGACAACAAGCTAATGCTTATGGGTTATCCAGGCGGTCGTGCATACAATGTAAACATTGTGATCACAAGGCGAATAAGTATCTTGCAGATGGTTATGGAGCAGAAGCAAACAGTTTGAGAATAGTGACAAGATTTGGGATGAAAAAGAAGAATGTGGAATTCATCTTGGATAGGATGTTTATCACCAGAGAAAGTGAGGTAGTCTCAGGAAGAAGATGTATTAACCAAAGTATTGTAAAATGGTGGCAAGATCACCAAGTCCCTATTTTATTCCAGCCGTTTGCTGATAAAAAAAAATAGACGTAACATTTGTTGACAAGTTGCATGGAAAATCCCGTTTAGGAAGACCATTTCAAATTCCGTACATTTCTAAACTGCACTCGATCTCGCACGCCATGCCCCACTTCGAAGTTGAATTACACAATTAAATCAAAATGACTTGAGAACATACCTGTCAATAATTCCTAGGAATCATTCCAAACACATGTTGATATATCTCCATCCCCGAAAACACTGTGAATGAGTAAATTCCTTGTTTTATCGCGGTAAAACACTGAATATATTCGATTCTAAATACGGCATTTCTTTCCAATTTGTCTTGGAGTCTGCGCAGTGCAATGTTCTCCCTGACCAGTTTTTGAAACTGCACAAGCAAAGCGTATCACTGTATTAACATCCAAATTGCACAAAATGTTGTATATTCTACGTAAATATTAATCAAAGTCGTCTTTAAAATGCATTTGAGTGTAAATGTTTACTTTAGTGCTTTGCTAAACGCCATGTATTTTGAGAACTCTGTGTTCCATCAAAAAGTCGGGTTGGAGATTAGGTGACGTAATCCAACAAAATTTCCAACAAAAATTGTTGGAAAATCTCAGCTATAAAAAGCCGATGCAGACGACGTTCGACGCTTTTCATGCCAGGTCATTCCTAGCGCAAGCAACTCAGACCAACCACAGAAAGTCTCATCGTTACTTGCAAATTGAAAGGTGCATATAAATGCCTTTGCACAATATGGGTTATTCCCAGAAACTGTGCATAATTCACACCCCACTTTAGTCAGTTGGCTTTACGAAAACTGAAAGGAACAATGTTCCATAGAGTCAGGCTGAAGCAAGTCAAGGCCGTCCTTGTTCTTCCGGCTCTCAGAATGTAAACATTTAATCGGGATGTCCGAATCATGTATATACGATGAGTTAATTCTAAATTTCAAATAATTATCTCACAGTAATTTAGTGGATAATTAAATGCTGGCACATTCCAATTTTAACCCTTTTAGTTTTTCTGTCGTTTAACATGGCATAAATTGTAAGACAATGGACGCAATTTAGCTTTGTTAAGTGACTGAAAAGTGTCATGGTTGATTGGTGCGCCGACTCTGCTGTTTAACCCCAAGAGTTAAACTAAGACAGTTAATTTTTTATGTTAAACCCCTCAATCCCACAACGCCTTCAACTGAATCATAAGCTGGTCATTCCAGTGTGTTCGATTGAGGTCATTGAACTATGTAATTCATTTTAGAATAGAGTTAAGAGATAGATGTCATGAACTGATGTAGTCAGTGAAATTGTCAGGAATACTGAATCTCAATTAAATGTGTGCAATTTAAACCCCTTTCTGGTATACAGTAGTTTGTTTTAGTGTGATTTAAAATATAGTTTGGCACAGATATACCAATTGTATCTAAACAGTAATTTATACAATAGGTCTAAATTAAATAATTTCTTTCGCTGGGAATTAACCCTTCTCAAACCAAAGTACAAAAACAGTATAATCCGATTTGGTAAAATAGTTTGAATTTCAGTCTATAAAATTACTAACCAATTTATTATTGACAATTAGAATGGTTAAAACTATACAGTTAATTGAGATTCCATGAAACTGGTCACTCTAGAATAGAAGTAGTGAATATAAAACTAGTAGGGACTGCTAGTAAAGGAACATTACTACCCTGAGCTGGTCAGTCCTACTAAGAGAATGAAGGTGTATACTGATTATTCTCATATATCAAACTGGTTCTACAAATTCCAGTCAATCAATCATTTCCCAGCTGGTGACTCCAGGAACTTAATTGGAATAAAAATCGAAACTGGTTAGTCCAGTTGAAGTATTTGTATGTTGTTGTCAGCAACTTATTAAGGAAAATATAATTGAAATTGTTGTACATACTTAAAAGGAAAAGAATTTATGGATAAAATAAAAAAAATAATTTACTGCTTCAACAGTGTCATTTCAATTCTTTTCAGATTTAATCATCCTGTACGATATAATTGAATCTCTTGCTGCCACCCCTACAAACCCAAGTCAGATACCCCATTATAGTTTCGGTTTAGATGGTTACCCCAAATAGCACCTCCATACTGTTACATTTAATTTGGCGAGGCTGTACCAGGATACAGATAAAGAATTAAAATTAATTTAATTTGTATCCAGAGATACGAACTTGTCTTACTAGAAAATATAACATTAAATAAAATGGTTAAGAGTAAGAAAAATAAAGTAGAAGTTGCCCAGGCTGATAGTGGTGATGAAACTAACTTGGACCAGTGTGCCTTACATGAAAATAATGAATTAATGGAAATGAAGCAAAAACAGATCATGCAAATGAGAAAAATGAAACAGATATTTTAATTGCACATCAAACTTCTACAAGAAGTCATGAAAGAGAAGAACTTGGTGATAAACATGGTATAGGACTAGATACATGCTCGAATGAAAATGAATGCATGACTGTTGATATGTTGATATGTTGACATGCGGGGGGGGGGGGGGGGGGGGCAATTGCACGTAGCGACAAGCAATGCAATAATTTTAATATGCGGGGAATAAGAGCATGTATGAATAATGATGATCGCATGAATTTTAATGTGCGGGGCATGGATAAGGGACCAAATGGTCAAATGAAACAGATTTCACATTGACGAACACCGAGGTACCTTTTGTAGAGAAGTATCATCACAGTAGAGCGGGTTCTGAAGCAAGAACAACCGACAAAGGATTTTTTTTAATTTTGATATACAGGAAATGGTTATGGATGCAGTAAAAACGAATGCATAATTTTTGAAACGCGAGGAATGGTAAATGAAGTGACTAAAGGATTTTGAGATGCAGTAAAGAGTTGGTAACCATTACATGTAACTCCAATGGGAATAACGATACTCAAGATAGAATCACAAGAAATGGGGCTGGTGATACTGTGACTCTGCCAGACCCAGGGATCCCATTTATAGATCGGTGCGCAGTTACGAGTCCAGCAACAAAGACTACCAAAGTGAGTGATGTCGACTACAACTCACAGAGTCTACCCATAACAACAGTGAATTCTAGAGCACTTTCCAGTTATAAAAGTGGAATTTCATGTAAGTTACCGGTATTTTCCGGAAAGGAAGATTGGCACATCTCGTATAACAGATTTGACGAAGTTGCAAATAGACGAGGGTGGTCAGATAGTGACAAATTGGATGAAATTTTACCTCGTTTACAAGGGCAAGCAGGAGATTTTGTATTTGGGCAATTGACTCATGAAGTATGGTCAAACTGTAGGAAATTAGTCTCTGAACTAGCTAATAGGTACAGAAAAATAGAAACTTCTAAAACCTATGGAGTACGATTTCGGAACCGAAATCTGCAGACACTTGAAAGGATTGAAGAATTTGCAGTTGATCTGAAAAGGCTGTTTGATAAAGCATACCCCAATAGAGATATGGCAACAAAGAAGGAAGATTTACTCAGAAAATTTTTGGAAGGCTTACTTGATCAAGAAGTGAGATTTCATGTGGAGTTCTTTAAAGAACCCACCAGCACTGACGATGCTGTTGTTCAAGTTATTAACTTCATAGAAACAAAAAAACAGGAACAAGGGAGACTACTGCAATGACAGGAAATATAAAAGAATAACGCGAAAAATTAATTCAGATACAGACAGCTCAAGAGAAGACTTTGATGATGAAATTAGTGTTACAAAGAAGGAAAAAGGAAATAAAGGTGTTCTCAGAAACACTGAAGTCACTGGTAGAAATGTAAAATCAGCTAAAATATCAAATAAAGTACCTGCATCTAAAAATCAATCAAATGAGAACGGTGATGAGAAATTTGGAAAGGTGCTGGCAGTTGTTTCCAATGTAGAATAAAAAGTTGAAAATATCACAAAAGCGTCCAGTGATGTCACTAAATTACGTCAACCAAGAAATTTTACTGCAGAGCCACCCATTTGTTATTTCTGCAACTCTCCAGGCCACATAAAGAGGCATTGTCCACACTTTGCACACCGCAAACCTGCTTACAATGGTGTGTGGCAACGGAACCAGTTCAATAGCAACAATGGAACATTGTTCAATAGAGGCAGAACGTCCAACTGGAGAACTCAAGAAAATTTCTTGGGTGGTCAAAACACCTCTCAAGCCCCATGTAACTATAATCCTCAGCAGAGGGTGCTACCCTCATACATCAAGTGGAACAAAGACTACCAAACAATGGATCATTTCATTAAGGCTCAAGAGCCCAATGCAAGTAACACAGGAAATAAAGGTTTAAACTAGATACGACTGATCCTACCAGTCGAGGGTTGGTCCAAAGAAATCAAACAGAAAATGACCAATTTGTAAATGAAAACTAAACTTTGGAAAAAATTTTCCCACCCACCTAAATCAGAGAACGGTTAAATGATTATTATAAAAAGTAAAGATCCAAGAGCTGATGGAGTTTATGTAAATGACGAAATCAAGGGCGTGAAATTAATTTTTACAGCTGACACAGGAGCATCAAAAACTATAATTTCAGAGAAAATATTTAACCGAATACCCATGTGAGAAAGACCACCACTAATTAAAAGCTCATGTCTGAAAAGTGCCAATGAAGAGCCGATTTGAGAGCTTAGAAAAGATATGTTTGAAATTAAAATGGGAACGCTGAAGATAACCACAGATATTATAGTGGCTGAAATTGATGATTATGCCTTACTAGGAATAGACATATTACAAGGGAAAGAAGGTCCAGCTGTTGAGTAAAGGCATAATCAAATTTAAGGAACATGATTCCCCTGTGTGAAAATGGGCCTGGAAGAAAGCTACAAAATCTGTGGAGCTGATCATTATGTTGTGAAAGGGAACAGCGAGGTCATTTTAGATGTTTTAATAGATAGACTGCCTTGTGAAGTTGAACTTGATGAAGTACTTCTCGAACCCACCCCATCCTTCACTGAAAGCACTTCCTTACTAATGGCGCCTTGTATAGCAGATATTACAAATAATACAATAGCAAAGGTTAGAATCATGAACCTCTTTCCAACTGATGCGCATATCAATCAAGATGCAGTGATTGGAAGAGCAGAGACTTTTACTAGCACTGCAGAAGTAACTGATTGTGAATATCCTGAAGAATCTACCAACTTCGCCTACATGCACAGAAACAATTCAGCAAAGTGCAGGATGAATCAACTAAATTTGATGCTGATCATTTTGCTAATGTGAAAAAGGTCAATAATGTGAGTGCATCGCATAATATACCAGATCACCTGAAAGAAATGTTCGGAAGTGCCTCGTCAAATTTGTCACACCATGAGCAAGAGAAGGTATCATCTACACTCAATCAATATCAGGATGTATTTTCAAAAAATGAAGGTGATCTGGGATTTATTAACTTAATTGAACATGTGGTAGAAACGGGAAATGCAAAGCCGATCAAACAACCACCACGGTGGCACCTATCGCTTATGCAGAGGAGGAAAGGAAGATGATTGAGCAATTTGAAAAACAGGGAACCATCCGGAAATCAAATTCACCGTGGGCTTCTCCAATTGTTTTAGTCAAGAAAAAGAATGGGAAGTTACACCTATGCTGCGACTACCAAAAGGTTAATGAGGTCACTGTGAAAGATGATTTCCCATTACCGAGAACACAAGACTGTTTAGATGCTATTTCAGGCTCTATACTCTTTTCAACATTAGACTTAACAGCTGGGTATCATAAACTACCCATAAAGAAAGAAGATATATGCAAAACAGCATTTGCCACCCGTTACGGATTGTATGAATACACCATGATGCCTTTTGGAATGGCTAATAGTTGCTCAACTTTTCAGCGATTGATGGAAATTGCCCTGCATGGACTACAATGGCAGATATTACTTGTATATATTGATAACATTATTTGTTTTGGGGGAAATTTCCAAGAACACACAGAAAGGCTAACCGAAATCTTGGAAAGAATTAGAAAAGCAGGGTTGAAGCTAAAGCCAGAAAAATGTAATCTGATGCAAACCGAAGTGACCTTCCTGGGACATGTGATATCTAAAGATGGAGTGAAACCAAATCCAGACAATGTCCAAAAATTAAAATCATAGCCCAGGCCCAAAACCTTACATCAAATCCGTCATATATCAGGATGGGCTCATACTACTGAAGATTTATAAAGGACTTTGCAATTATCTCAAGACCACTGGTGGAGCTTACCAAAAAAAATAAGAAATTTATTTGGACAACCGAATTTCAAAATTCATTTGAAAAATTGAAAGAGGAATTGAGCAGTCCATCTGTAATGGTCTACTCAAGAGATGAAGGTGAATACATATTGGACATAGATGCTTCAGATATCAGCATGGGAGCCGTACTCAGACAGAGACGAAATGGAATGGAAAGGGTCATAGCATTTGGGAGCCGAGCTCTGAATAAAGCCGAGAAAAACTACTGCATCACTGATAAGGAACTGTTAGTGGTCCGCTAATTTGTAGAATACTACAGACAGTATTTACTCGGATGACGCTTCTTGATCAGAACTGCTCATCAAGCAATCATATGGCTTTTCAGTTTCAAGGAACCTAAAAGTAGAATAGCTTGGTGGATAGAAATACTTTCCGACTATAATTTCTAAATAGAGCACAGAGCTGAAAGGAAACACTTGAACGCAGATGCAATGTCCCGTTGTGAAAATCCGAGAGAATGTGAGTGCCACAAAACTGACCATGTGGAGCCTCTCAAGTGCGGCCCATGTAAAAAGTGCAGAAAAAGACCCCTCGAAATGATGATCTCTTGGGATAAATTTACAGATACAGAATCCATCACCTCAAGCTTGGCAGAGGGTAAGCCACTAGAAAATCCAGCACTGAGGTAAGTCGAAACCAGGTTAGCTGGCAAAAATAAACCACAATTAGAACCAGAGCCTGGTCATATTTTTAGGCTATGGATGAATCAGTATACTGATAAGATGTTACAAAAACTCCAAAGGGAAGATTCCGACATAGGGATAGTGTATACTTGGATGAAAAATAAAGCACGACCAAAATGGGGTGATGTGATTGGATTGAGTTCAGCAATAAAGTACTATTGGCACATTTGGGACTCCTTACTTTTGAAAAATGAAGTACTGTGCAAGATTTTTCACCGCAGAGATAATACAGGAACCCATCTTCAAATGTTAGCACCCAAAGTTCTACGGGAGGAAGTCCTGTTACAGATGCATCAAAACATTCTGTCTGGACATCTTGGAAACAAGAAGACAAAGGAGAAAACTTTACAATGATACTACTGGTTTGGAATCAGCGAAGACATACAAATTTGGATTGTAAAGTGTCATGAATGTGCAGTGAACACACCACTTGTTAAACATCCAAAGGCACCACTGGGAACCATGAAAACAGGATCACCACTTTGCAACTGACCTTTTAGGCCCATTACCCTTTACACCCCGAGGGAATAGATACATCCTACGAGTAACAGATTATTTTACTAAATGGGTCAAACTTTTTCCAGTGCCCAATCAAACTGCTGAAATTTGTGCTAACAAGATATTAAATGAGGTCATAAGTAGGTTCGGTTGTCTTCTCACCCTCCATTCAGACCAAGGTCGAAATTATGAAGGGGAGATCTTCAAAGAACTGTGCAGATTACTTGAAATACGGAAGACCAGAACAAGTCCCTATAACCCCAAATGCAATGGCCAAATTGAACGATTCAACCGCACCTTGTTGAGAATGTTTAAGGCTTACTTGAAGGGTCAACAGACTGACTGGGATTTAAATTTAGTGTGTTTAGCTGCTGCCTAGAGAGCCACACCCCATGATTCCACTCAATTAACACCTAACCTCCTGATGCTAGGCTGTGAAGTACGACTCCCTTCTGAAATTGTGTTTGGGGGTAGAAGTATTAATGAACAAGAAATAACCAGTTATGGGGACTATGTAGACAAGTTGAGAAACAGAATGCAAGAAGCCCATATTGTTGTCCACAATCGCTTAAATAAATCTGTTAAGAGACAAAAAGACTTGTATGATGTCAAAGTGTCCATAAACCACTTTCAAAGTGGCGACCTTGTCTGGTACATGAACGAAGCAAAGATTAAAAGTATTTGTCCAAAAACTCAACCCTTTATAAAGGCCCATTTTTAGTTTTAGAGAAAATTAATGAATTAATATACAGAATTCAACTTGATGCTGAAGGTAAGAAGAAGGTTGTGCATCATAATAAGCTGAAGCCCTATAATGGTGATGAAGATTCAAGATGGAAGAAGCAGGCATTGCAAAAGTTGAAGACAAATTTTAAAATGGTAGGAGTGGTTAAAGAAGTAAGGCTCATTCACTCAACAACTGTTTATTTATTTTTTTAGAAGATGGACAGCTGTATTATTAGCAAAGTTATTGGTGGAGATAAACATGGCTTATCGATGTAACTATTGTAAATACCAAGCAGAAAGAAATCGGGTTATATATATAAATACCACACAAAGCTGGAAAGACTTCCCTATTATTGTTCTTTATGCCTCTTCAAAACAGACAAAGAGAAAGATCTTCTGAAACATATAGCAGGTTATGCCAGACACCGTCAAAAGAGGGAAGAAATAGGACTCAGGGGGTGAAGAGATTGATGACAAAGTGTTTCTAAAAAATGGTCAGGACCCAATTCGCATCTCAGAACACACGACGCAGCTCAGTAAGACCACATCTCTCAGAATTTAGGAAGAGTGGGCACGCGAAGAAAAGGCAAGAAGTAAACCAAGTGTTGGAGTGAAGACCAGTGGGAAACAGGATGGTGTAAAGGAAGTCATGAAAATTAGTGAAATAACAGAAAACATCCTCCCTCAACTTCTGGGGATAACAAGTACCAGTAGTGAATCTACTACTCCACTGGACGGTTTGAGGACGACGGCGCAGATTTCTACACCATCTGTGAATACTTGTATATACATACCTACGCCACGGGCATCACTTTCATCGAATAATCAGCCAAATTTACTGGCTCAAACAACGCCAATTCCACATCAGTCAACTAGTAATGCAACAACCCTTTTGGACAGAGACCATCATATAATTGCTCCAATGCCAACGACTGAAGAATCTTCTAGTATTGTAGTTATTCCAAAATCAGCTACACCGGCAGTTGACATACTTCCAGTTTCTGCCACAGCCGTACGTACACCTATCTCAACTGTGCCATTGAATTTATGTGCCAATACACCAAGACAGCCTATTTGCGAGACAGAAACCTCAAGACAACCCTATGGATCTCCGTGTTGTTAAATTATGTCAAGAACAATCTCAGTGTGAAACAGAAACACCAGTATTAACATTCACTGATGACGAAGATGCGAGGTCAGAAGTCAGCACATTCTCATGTCAGTGGCAGCAGTCACGACATCATGGACATTAACTCACCCCAGAAAGATAACTCAACTGCAGTGCCAACTTTAGTTGACAATTCCACTAGTGACCAAAACTCTAATGACCCACTTTCTTCATCTTTAGCTCACACCATGAGTGACTTTGTTGCCACAGTAGGCATGATGTCGCAGACACTTCGTCTAAATACGTCACAATTCACTGCAGTCCAGTCACACGTGAGAGAAATGAAAGAAACTGTTGTATCCTTCACATCCATATTCCCTCAGATTCTTACTGAAATAAAGTCTGTCAATCAGAAACTAACTGAAAATTCGAATGCAATAAGGGATATGGAAAACGTTTTGCTATAGAATAGAAGTAGAGAACAGCATCATTGCCATCAGACTGCGATAATGGCGTCATCTTCCACCAAAGTCAAAGGCAAAGAAAATCATAGGGTAACTCTTTTAAGATTTGCAAAACGGAAGAATAAAGAGAACAGAGAGAACAGACAGCACAAGAAACCCTACAGTCATACATATAAAAAGCCACATCATTATCATTAAAACTAATTTTCAATTTGAATCCTCGCCCTACCCTACCATAGTTTAAAAAAAAAGGTCGGGGGTAAAATTGATCAAATCCAACTTCCAACATTTGTGTAGCAATGCTCGCAATTGATGGGAGATGAAATGGATAAATTTTGTAAAATACAATTTAGAATCGTTTGGTTCCAAAGGTTGTAAAGTCAAAAAAAAGAAGAAAAAAAAGAAGAAAATAAAAATAGCATTATAATTAAAAATGCTGATGCATAGCTGTCAGACATGGTGACTAGGTTTTAAAGTTTTGTTCGTCATAGCTGAAAGTGTGGCATTACATTCCCCCGGCTATTTGCAAACAGCGCGCCCCTTATGTTTTTTTTTAAAATATTCATCTAATTTCACTTCGAAGTGTCACTATTTTATTTAAAGCAATACAGTACTGTTTTCTTCTTACATTATTAACTCTGTCCCACCTTTGCCAATCAGAAATGCACTGGACCTGTGCAACCTAAACATTACATTATTTCATGCAACATTTTGTTTGATGTCTTTGTGGGGACACAGAACATGCTCGGCAGAGGGTAATGTAAAATGGTGGCAAGATCACCAAGTCCCTATTTTATTCCAGCTGTTTGCTGATAAAAAAAATAGACGTAACATTTGTTAACAAGTTGCATGGAAAATCCCGTTTAGGAAGACCATTTCAAATTCCGTACATTTCTAAACTGCACTAGATCTCGCACGTCATGCCCCACTTCGAAGTTGAATTTCGCAATTAAATCAAAATGACTTGTGAGAACATACCTGTCAATAATTCCTAAGAATCATTCCAAACACATGTTGATATATCTCCATCCCCGAAAACAATGTGAATGAGTAAATTCCTTGTTTTATCAAGGTAAAACACTAAATATATTCAATTCTAAATACAGCATTTCTTTCCAATTTGTCTTGGAGTTTGCGCAGTGCAACGTTCCCCTTGACCCGTTTTTGAAACTGCACAAGCAAAGCGGAGCACTGTATTAACATCCAAATTGCACAAAATGTTGTATATTCTTCCTAAATATAATCAAAGTCGTCTTTAAAATGCATTTGAGTGTAAATGCATACTTCAGTGCATTGCTAAATGCCATGTATTTTGAGAACTCTGTGTTCCATCAAAAAGTTGGGTTGGAGATTAGGTGATGTAATCCAACACAATTTCCAACCAAAATTGTTGGAAAATCCCAGCTATAAAACGTCGATGCAGATGACGTTCGACGCTTTTCATGCCAGGTCATTCCTAGCGCAAGCAACTCAAACCAACCACAGAAAGTCTCATCGTTACTAGCAAATTGAAAGGTGCATATAAATGCCTT
The DNA here is from genome assembly GCA_031216915.1 of Pictodentalium vernedei. Taxonomy (NCBI): domain Eukaryota; kingdom Metazoa; phylum Mollusca; class Scaphopoda; order Dentaliida; family Dentaliidae; genus Pictodentalium; species Pictodentalium vernedei. Next base: position 554,801,365 of record CM062295.1, on the reverse strand, counting down.
TGCACAATATCAGTTATTCCCAGAAACTGTGCATAATTCACACCCCAGTTTAGCCAGTTGGCTTTACGGAAACTGAAAGGAACAATGTTCCACAGAGTCAGGCTGAAGCAAGTCAAGGCCGTCCTTGTTCTCCCGGCTCTCAGAATGTAAACATTTAATCGGGATGTCCGAATCATGTATATATGATGAGTTAATTCTAAATTTCAAATAATTATCTCACAGTAATTTAGTGGATAATGAAATGCTGGCACATTCCAATTTTAACCCTTTCAGTTTTTCTGTCGTTTAACAGGGCATAAATTGTAAGACAATGGCTGCAATTTAGCTTTGTTAAGTGACAGAAAAGTGTCATGGTTGATTGGCGCCGACTCTGCCTTTTAACCGTAAGAGTTAAACCAAGGCAGTTAAATTTTTATGTTAACCCCTCAATCCCTCAACGCCTTCAACTCGATCATAAGCTGGTCATTCCAGTGTGTTCGATTGAGGTCATTGAACTATGTAATTCATTTTAGAATAGAGTTAAGAGATAGATGTCATGAACTGATGTAGTCAGTGAAATTGTCAGGAATACTGAATCTCAATTAAATGTGTGCAATTTAAACCCCTTTCTGGTATACAGTAGTTTGTTTTGGTGTGATTTAAAATCTAGTTCGGCACAGATATACCAGTTGTATTTAAACAGTAATTTATACAATAGATCTAAATTAAATAATTTCTTTGCTGGGAATTAACTCTTCTCAAACCAAAGTACAAAAACAGTATAATCCGATTTGGTCAAATAGTTTGAATTCCAGTCTATAAAATTACTAACCAATTTTTTATTGACAATTAGATTGGTTAAAACTATACAGTTAATTGAGATTCCATGAAACTGGTCACTCTAGAATATAAATAGTGAATATAAAACTAGTAGGGACTGCTAGTAAAGGAATATTACCATCCTGAGCTGGTCAGTCCTACTAAGAGTATGAAGGTGTATACTGATTATTCTCATATATCAAACTGGTTCTACAAATTCCAGTCAATCACAAACTTCCCAATGAAACTGGTAATCCAGTACTTGTAAATTATAATTGAACTGGTGATTCCAGTGAACTTCATCACATTATATTAAAATCCAATAATTAAGCTGGTGACTCCAGGAACTTAATTGGAATAAAAATCGAAACTGGTTAGTCCAGTTGAAGTATTTGAATGTTGTTGTCAACAACTTATTAAGGAAAATATAATTGAAATTGTTGTACATACTTGAAAGGAAAAGAATTTATGGATAAAATAAAAAAAAAAATAATTTACTGCTTCAACAGTGTCATTCCAATTCCTTTCAGATTTAATCATCCTGTACGATATAATTGAATCTCTTGCTGCCACCCCTACAAACCCAAGTCAGATACCCCATTATAGTTTCCTTTTAGAGTGTTACCCCAAATAGCACCCCCATACCATTACAGTATTCAGATGGATGAATAAAGAACAGAAACCTAGGTGGGGAGATACATCATCATTTAATAAAAAGCTTAAAATCTTTTGTCACAGTGGAATAGAATTGTGGTAATCAACCAAATTTTACACAGAAAATGGAAAGATGTAACAACAGAAAAGACCAGTTACCAACCGTTGCATGCAAAGTTCCGCAGAGAAAAAGTATTAGGTCAAGTACACAATCAACCAGTGACAGGCCACCTCGGCATTAAACGAACACAAAGTCGAGTTCAAACGAGATTTTATTGGCCACAATATAAAAAGGATGTGAAGATGTGGGTGTAAAAGGTGTATGGAGTGTCAAATCACTAACTGACCAAGTAAACATTTTAAGGCTCATAGGATGCAATATTTAGTTGGGGTACCCTTGGAAAGAATAGGCATTGATATACCAGGCCCATTATCAGATACTTATAATAAGAAAAAGTGCATATTATTTTACCAAGAAGCTTTCCCCATGCCCAATCAAGAGGCAACTACAGTGTGTGACTTAGTTATGATCAATTTCATATGTACATTTGGTGTACCAAGACAAGTACATACAGATCACAGGAGACAATTTCAATCAATTCTGTTTCAAGAGATATGGAAAATGATAAGAATTTATAAGGCAATAACCACTCCCTATTGCCCCCAGATTGATGGCCTAGTTGAAAGAATGATTTATAGTTCAGAAAATATGTTGAGTAAATATGTTTCAGCCAATCAAAGAGACTGGGGCCGGTATCTGCCGCTGGTAATGTCTGCATTCTGTGCACGAAAATATTAAAGCCTCACCAGCCCAAATGATGTCAGGAAGGGAGTCTAACTACCCACTGATATATTGTACGGAAGATGCACCCAAAAACGATGTAGCAATCAAAATAAATATTTGAATATTTGAAAGGCCGACAGAATAAGATGTGGAAAGTACATGAAATGGCTAGGAGCGAAATGGCAAAAACTAGTATAGATTGTACGATTTAAATGAGAAAGAAGTAAATATATATATTGGGCGATTTGGTGTTGCTGTTCAACCCGAGGGAAATTAAGGGATAGATTCCCCCAAGTTACAAAGAAAGTGGGTCGGCCCCTATACAGTAGTTGACTGAATATCAGTTTTTATCTATGGGATATAACGTCATAAAAATGCTTGTTGTGCCTCATAACAGATGGAGACCATTTTATGGGAAAATTAAAAAGAGATGGTTTTGACTAAAGGGAAATAGCGAAACTAATGTTAAAGCAGTTCTATGAATAATCCTACAGAACAACTTGTGTGTCGGTTGTGTGTCGACTCTCGGCCAGTCATTGTTTTTTATTGGTTGCTGAGTCAGGCTCTGTCATGCAGTAGCCAATCACATCATGTTATTTCCGACGTAGTGTGTTGTGCTGTGTCGGTTACTATATAAGCAATTGACAATAATGGCGGGTACAGAGCAGAGCTGAAAAATTCATTCCAGGGAAAACCCTTTAATTGTGTGATTATCACTGTTGATCGGTAAATTTTGTAACCTGAGATGCCAGATATATTCTAAATCTAACTTTTCGTAGTTGTAATGACAGATTTTCAGTGTATTAAAACCGAGATTTGAGCCCACCAAGTTCAGGTGGTAGAGGAATCACCTATTCCCGTGTGAACTGTTTTCACCATTGCATTTCATGATGTCGTCCCCTGCTAAGTCCACTGCTAAGTCGGGTAGATCAAGTTTAGATACTGTTACCAATTCCGAATTGAAGAAATTAATACTTGACTTAGAAAAAAAAATTAACGTTGGTATTGATAGTTTGAGGCAAGACATTAACCAAATAAGGTCAGAACTGTCATCCGTAAAAACCGAAATATCTGCCATTAACACAACAATCAGTGCTATGAAATCAGATCACATCGATCTTATTCAGTCTGTAGAATATAATTCTCAGAAGATAGACGAGGTAGAGAATATAATTATTCCTGATATCCAGCTAAATATGGAGGCCAAACTAGCCGAGGCTGACGAAAAGAGGCTTCTAAGTGAGATTCATAGTTGAAAATACAACCCTTTGCTGTATGGTGTAAACGAAGTACCCGAAGAGGACCCTTATCTGAGAGTCGAAACTTTTTTAAAAGAAAACTTACAGTACAGTGACTCTGATGCGGCTAGTGTAGTCAGTCGTACTGTCAACATTCACCGGCTCTCCTCTTCAAACATTGGGAATAACAACTCAACCCCCACCTCCTAAACCACTAATTATCAAACTTGGGAACGACCGAGACAAGCAAGGTATGTTGAAGGCAGCTACGAAGCTTAAGGGTACAAAAATAAGTATTCGGACTGATTTACCACCCTCTCTGAAAAGAGAAAGAGATAGGCTTTCTACTATCGCGTATAGTTTAAGGACCGAAAAGAGGCATAAAACCAGGATCCGAGTCTCCGGGGTTAGGGTCATCTTGGAGTTCAGAGAGTCCATGGCTGGCAAATGGAAGGAGTACGTGAAATAGATAGTGACGCTTATTCTGTTTCAGTGTTTATAGTGTTGATAGTGTTTATTGTGTCTATACTGTTCCCTGTGTCTTTAACATTGTTGAGTCCTGCAACATGGGCTCAAAGATAACCCAAATGAACTGACGTTATACGGCAACCTGTGTGTGTACAAAAAACCTCTCACGCGATACCCCCCCCCCCCCCCCCACCCCTTCTGAATAGGCTTCATGCTCTATGCACATGTATGATTCAGTTCACTCACCATGCGAAGAAGGGCAATCACGTTGTGGAGCTTGAATGCGAATTGCTCCCCCACCAAAAACCCACTCGCCACCACCACCACCTATTCTTCCCGATTACTTTACGCAATGTGTTGACTTGAATACGAATTGCCCCACCTACCCAAACACCAACTCGCCACCACCACCACCATCTAGTCTTCCCGATTACTTTACTTTACGCAGTGTGTTGACCCATTATCATCTGATGCAGATTCCCCGCTATCAACTACTTATAAATATAGAGAGAATCTTGCACGCACTGCATGCGATTCGCAGTGTGACAGTGTATTCTGTCACAGTGCGAGTCGCATGCAGTGCGTGCATAATAGACGCACATAATTTGAGGAAAAATTATCTCTTTAAATGTGAATCGGTGTCTGCCCCTCCCCCCCCCCCCCCCCCACCATCAGTCAATTCAACCTCCATACAGAGTGTTTAGTATATACACTCCACACGCCTCCAATTAGGATCAAGTAATGTCATGGTCACGGCACATATTCTAGTGTGGTGTGTAAATATACAGCAACAACTTCAAACCCCACTTGGAAATATTTGTATGCCACCAATTAGGACCGGATATTGGCATGATTAGGTACACATATGTGTGCATGGGTCTGTGTATATGCAGCCCATTCTGACCGGACGCGAAAATCTTTGTCTGCTTCTCACCTGATCTAGATTTACCACTATCAACCACTTATAAATACAGAGCGCATCTTGCACGCACTGCGGGCGTTACGCAGTGTGATCGTGTTTACGCGGCCACACTGCGAATCGCTTGCAGTGCGCGCATAATGGACGCATATAATTCAAAGAAAGTTTATTTCCTTCAAATGTGAATCGGTGTCTGCCCCCTCCCCCCACCAACATCCCCAATCAATTCGAAATTTCTAGAGAGTGTTTAGTATAAACTTCACATGTCACCAATTAGGATCATGTATTGGCATGGCTATGACACATACTCTAGTGTGGTATGTAAATACCTAGCCCATACATACTTGTATCCAGAAGTGGAAATACTTGTCTGCTTAGAGAGAATTTAAAAATATACATTGCATGTCACCAAATAGGGTCGGGTATTGGCATGATTATGTACAGATATCTGTGTATGGGCATATATATATATATGCAGCCCGTTCTGACCGGACGCGAAGGCCTTTGTCTGCTTCCGTTTGTCACCTGATCCAGATTTCCCACTATCATCAACCACTTAAAAAGAAAGAGCGCACCTTGCAGGCACTGCAAGTGACTCGAAGCGTGAGAGTGTTTATGCGGTCACACTGCGAGTCGCTTGCAGTGCGTGCATAATAGACGCCCAGAATTTAATGAAAATTTATTTCTTTTAAATGTAAATCGGTGTCCGCTTACACCCCTTCCCCTGTTCCATCGTCAATCAATTCCAACTCCCTAGAAGATGTTTAGCGTAAACTCCACATGCCACCAAGAATCGTGTATTGGCATGGCAACGACACATTCTAGCGTGGTGCGTAAATATCCAACCCATACATACTTCTATCCAAACGTGAAATTATTTGTATGCTTAGAGAGAGAATTTAGAATATACACTGCATGCCATCAATTTGGGTCAGGTTTTGGCATGATTATGAACACATATTTGTGTATGAGTCTGTATATGTGCAGCGCGTTCTGACCGGACGCCAAAATCGCTGTCTGCTTCCGTTTCTCACTGGACCCAGATTTCCAACTACCAACAACTTAAAAATAAATAGGGAATCTTGCTCACATTGGCAAGCGATTCGCAGTGTGACAGTGTTTATGCGGTCACAACGCGAGTCGCTTGCAGTGCGTGCATGACACACGTACACAATTTGAGGAAAATCTATTTCTTTTAAATGTGATTCGGTGCCTGCTCCCACCCCCACCCCCCCCACACACACACCCATCAATCAATTCCAACTCCATAGAGATTGTTTAGTATCAACTCCACATGTCACCAATTAGGATCATGTGTGGGCATTGTTACGACACCTATTCCAGTTGTTGTGTAAATATCCAGCCTCTACACATATACTATCCGGTCTCGAAAATATTTGTATGTTTAGAGACGATTTGGAATATACATTGTATGTTACCGATTGGGGTCGGGTATTGACATGATTATGTACAGAAATTTGTGTAAGGGTCTGTATGCATGCAGCCCGTTCTGACTGGACGCGAAAATCTCTGCTTCAATTTCTTACCTGATCCAGATTCCCCATTATCAACCACTTATAAATATAGAGAGAGTCTTGCACGCACTGCAAGCGATTCGCAGTGGACTGTGTTAAACTGTCACACTGCGAGTCGCTTGGAGCGCGTGCATACTAGACGAACACAATTTGGAGAGAATATATTTCCTTTATATGTGAATCAGTGTCTGACCCACCCCCACCTCCACCCTCACCCCAACCCCAATCAATTCAAACTCCATTGAGATTGTTTTGTATAAACTTCACATGTCACCAACCAGGATCATGCAGCGTCATGGTTACGCCAGATATTCTATTGTGGTATGTAAATATCTGGCCTATATATACTTCTATCCGGACGTGAACATATTTGAATGCCGATAGAGAGGATTTAGAACATACATTGCATGTCACCAGTTAGGGTCGGGTATTGGCATGGCTTTTGTACATATATTTGTGTATGGGTCCGTGTATATGCAGCCCATTCTGACCAGACGCGAAAATCTGTGTCTGCTTCCGTTTCTCACCTGATCCAGTTTTCCCACTATCAACCGCTTATAAATATAGAGCGCATCTTGTACATTTTGTACCCCCCCCTCCCCCCCCCCCCCCAGCTATCCCGAGTTCGTTGTTCACTACGATTGTCTTGAATAACAAACCCATTACAATGGACCTCGAGCTTATCCTCCATATGTATTCAACTTGAGCATTTATCAAGTAGATTTATCAAGCTAGCCGACAAGCCCCCATCCCCGTTCTCCTAACATTCAATTGGTTTCCTCACCCACAAACTCACTGGACACCCATAAACAATTCAATACTCGCCTGATTTTGAAACACTATTTACTTGTTTCCTAATATCCAATTAATTATCTCGTATCTCACCCAAACCAATTTATCACTTTGTTAATTCAGATAAAGCCAGTCAATTTCAAACGTAACTGGTGACAGAAACCCATGTGCTCTGCCTAAACAGTAAAAGTGAATACAACGTTTCCCATTTCCGATCCAACATTCACAATCGTGTCGACTGTTGCTCCTTCTACCAATTAACCCATGTAATCCGGACTTATTCCACACTCTTTACCCAAAGCCGTTCTTCCACATGTTATACCGACTTACTGTCCCACTGATAGTCCTTATTCCACATTCTTTACCCAAAGCCGTTCTTCCACATGGAATACCGTCTTACTGTCCCACTGATAGTCCTACTTATCGATTAATAGGACTCTCCCCTGACCCATATCCCATATTTCTAAAGATCATTACAACTTGTGGCACGTGGGATGCTATACAACTCCAACTCAGTTACACTTCTGTGTTCAGTCAAGTGCTTCTTCCTAAACACAATCATTCGATTAATTATCTTCCTCTGCCCATCAGTGTCCAGTTTGTGTTAACGAACCGTCTACTGACACAATTTGGACCATTGATGTTGCACGAATCCCCGAGAATTTCTCTGCATCCGCGCAACTTCAAACAAAAAGTACCAAATACCATCCAATTAATTCTTGGTTGATAACACAATGATAATTCTAAAAATTCAGTCATTTATAGTTACATTTATGAAAATGTTACACGAGTGACGTGTTTCACTCGCACTGCAATTATCTTACTCGCTGCCGCAGCACAAGAATACGTACAACGTCGATAAAATCTATAAGTATGTATTTACCTTCATGCACACGTGGTCCTTTTACGAATTGGCCTGCACGCTAATATGTTGGCTAGTTCGTGGAAGGATCATGTGTGTAGGAGGCCGCATACATATGAATATGTGTATTCACCTGTATGTATGTGTTCGTGTATTTTATATAGTCGAGTGTTTTCAAACATCTGGTTTCTCAATTTACTCCTCTTTGCCTATAAAGAATTTTATAACTCCTAAAGGGTACACCCACCATTTCAATGATACCATGTTTCCGCTCACACATCTTTGGCGTCAGTGTAATCCCGCAAATGCCTGAAAATGTTTGTAAATGTCCCATTTTAAGCAAAAATATGTCATTTCTCAAAGGCAGGACTTCAGTTCAAACTATTTTTGACTATGGCTAATACTATCCATTTTGATGAGATCCAGACGTCTGATGCTTACGACTTCATATCTAAGTTTAACACATCACTGAGAATTGACGATAGTGACACAGACCCTCCCTACGCTATTGAAAACCCCAGCTGTAAATACTATACACCAGAAAACTTTAGCAGGGAAATCCCAGCAAATAATAAGTCGTTTTCTCTTTTCAACATGAACTGCCGAAGGCTGAATGCTATCTTTGATAATATCCAAAACCTCTTACACGACATGCATCCTGGGAGAAATTTATTTGATGTCTTGGGACTTACTGAAATATTCGATGTCAAACAGAATATCTGTTTTGAACTCGACGGTTATCACCCTCTAATTCACCACACTCGACCTGCAAATGATGATGGCAGGGGAGGTGTAGGATTATTCATCAAGGACAACATCAGCTTCAAACATGGAAGTGATCTGTCAATCTATATACCACACGTATTTGAATCTCATTTCATTGAAACTATCTCTAAAAAGAAATGCATAATCGGGATTATCTACAGGCCCAACACTGCACCAAAAGCTGATCTTGACCTTTTTCTGTCCACAATGTCCGATCTATTGAATAAAATCAACCTCGAAAACAAAAGAGCCTACCTTATGGGTGACTTCAACCTTGACCTGCTCAACTTCACTAATCATAATAAAACTGAACTTTTTATCGACTCTATGTTCAGCTCAGGCTTCATGCCCCTTGTCACTAAACCAACGAGAGTTACCGATACTTCAGCAACTCTTATAGACCATATCTTTAGTAACGATTCCTCTGAGCATGTTTCTGGAATTGTTATTTCTGACATCAGCGATCACTTTGCAACGTTTTGCATCGGTAACTTGGAAGAACAACTTGCACGCCCTACCAAAATTCATAAACGCTCGTTTAAGAAAGAGAACACAGATCGCTTTAAAAGACTCTTATTAGGCAGTGATTTTTCTAGCGTTTATGACGCTTCCGATACCACCCTGGCATACGACCTGTTTTTGGACACCTTCTATAAAGCATTCATTGAAGCTTTCCCATTAAAAGCAACACCAGTTCCCTCGAAATATATTAAACGCTCACCCTTGATGTCAGTTGGACTATTACAGTCTTCTCTACATAAACAAAAATTGTACTCCAAAAAGCTAAAATCTCCAACAGCTCAAAATACTACAGCCTACAAGCAGTACTGTCAAATCTTCAATCGGATCAAACGGGCAAGCAAATCAGATTATTACCATAATATTTTGCTGGAAAATAAAAATAACCTTAAAAAGTCGTGGGAAATCCTACGTAAAGCAATTAATAAATCAGACCGAAAATAGAATCACCCGATACTTTTTTTAATTGTGATACCCTTGTAACGGATCCCAAAATCATTGCCGATAAATTCAATACATTCTTCGCAAACATTGGAAAATCAGTAGGTGAACAAGTGCCCGATACGAACACCCATTTTTCACACTACATGAAGCAAAGAAACGGAAACTCTTTATTTCTTACTCCAACAAACACCCAGGAAGTTATTCATAACATTTCTATGTTGTCCTTGAAACCAACAAGGGATCAGGGCGAACTGTCCGCGAAACTCCTGAAAGCAGTCGCTTATGAAGTTGCCAGTACATTAACACACATCATTAATACTTCATTTTCATCTGGTCACGTGTCATTCAAAATGAAAATAGCCAAAGTTATACCAATCTTCAAGTCTGGTGATCCTCAAATCTTTAACAATTATCGCCCTATCAGTATCCTACCCACGTTCTCAAAAGTTCTTGAGAAATTAATGTACAAAAGACTAGTGGAGTTTATTGATAAAAGTAATATCTTATACAAGTACCAGTTTGGCTTTAGAACAAAGCATTCGACTGTCCACCCCATATTGCACTTGCTGAATAGCGTGGTAACTGAAAATGAAAAACCAACAAAGAACTGCACCCTTTCCATATTCTTAGACTTTTCGAAAGCATTCGACAGCATTGACCACTAAATCTTACTCCAGAAACTTGAATACTATGGTATTAGAGGTATAACACATCAGTGGTTTCAAAATTATTTAACCGACCGAAGCCAATTTATCTCGTTCTCGAATATTGTTTCAGAAACCTTAACCATAAACACCGGTGTACCTCAAGGGTCTATCCTTGGTCCTATTCTATTCTTGTTATACATTAACGATATTAGCAACTCCACTGTGCTTAATCTACTTTCCTTTGCCGATGATACAACGGCATATAGATCAGGCAACAATCTAGACACACTTACAGATAGTGTAAATTCCGAATTAAACAAAATAAATCACTGGTGTTCTGCCAACAAATTAGCCCTTAACCTAACTAAAACTAAATATATGCTTCTTCACCCACAAAATGATTTGTATAGGGTAAACAACGTTGAATTATCTCTGAATAATACAAATATTGAGGCCGTTGGGAACGAACAAGATCAAGCCGCTCTAAAGTTCCTCGGTGTGTATATAGACGAAACTGAAATTTAAACACCATGTTTCTGCAGTATGTTCAAGAATATGGCAAGTGCAATTTTTGCCCTGAATAGGGCGAAGAAATTTCTCCCCGCAAAGGCAATGAAAACTTTGTACTTTTCATTGATCAACTGTCATCTCATATATGGTATTCAGGTTTGGGGTCATTCGACCTACACCAACAGAATTTTCAAGCTGCAAAAAAGAGCCGTCCGAATCATTACTGGGAAGGCATATAACTCGCACACAGACCCACTTTTCAGAGATTGTGGTACTCTGAAATTTAAAGATCTCTGCAGCCTTCACGTCTCCCTCTTTATGCATGACTGGATGAACAAAAAACTCCCTATGTCATTCGATAACACCTTTCAGGTCTACAGAAACCCTTCGGGGATGAATACAAGGCAGACTGGTAAAATAGAAACACACAAACCAAGAACACAATTTTCTGCAGAATTGCTATTCCATTCCTTCCCAAGAATTTGGAATAGTATAGACCCTCTAACTCAGCAATATAGTAGACCCAAGTTCAAAAAATCATTAACGCATAAAATTTTAAGTACTTATTCCAGCCCAAACTTCAAGTGCGACAACCCACCCTGTCCCGATTGTATCAGCCATCAAAACTCTCTGGTATCTCATCCTCCTCCCAGCATATGACCTATTGATCCCATCTAGCCACATGATTCATAAACAAACTATAATTATTCCTGTCTTTGAAAAGAATTTTTGTTACACTGATGCCAAACCGAGTTGATATATTTTTTTATGGGAATGTCAGGAAGACAGCCTTTTAGGCTATGCCATTTCCATGCTGTATACTAGGTTATGTTCTTGTAGTTTGTAATGTTATCTCGTTGTTAATGTACTAGTATACTGCAGAATAAAGATATATTATTATAAGCTACCTGGCGACACAAGCTTGTGCCTTGTTTTCCTATGCTTACATAGCAAGCAGGCATAAACAAACCAAGCGGAAACCTTTAAACTTAGTCAAGAAGTTGATATTTGAATAGAATTTCAGCTAAAATCCTACTCTTTGTTGTTGTTTTGTAGTCGCTACCCGACAAATTAGCACAGAGTCTTTATTTATTCACATCGACGGCGCATGGGCCTGACAAGTCTCTGGATGTCACCCTGTGGTATTGCCTTCCAATCCTGCCTTAGAACGTTATTTAAATCACGTAATGTCTGAAGATCCAATTGATCCCAAGGATGCTCGATTGACGACAAGTCTGGCGAAAGTGGGGGGCCAGAGCAGAAGTTCAATGCTCTGATCCTCAAGAGAGTCTCGACAGATTCGTGCCACGTGACATCGCACATTGTCGTGATGGAATATCTGCAATCCTACGAACAAAGGGACAACAACAGCGTTAAGAATTGCGTCCCTATATCGCTGTCCATTCAGATTACCATCGATGAAGATCAACTGCGTTCGATGGTGCAAGGAAATTCCTGCCCAAACCATAACACTACCACCTCCGAAACGGTCGAATTCTTGCACGCAAGCATCAGAAAACCGTTCTCCTCTTCGGCGATACACTCTTGCCCTACCATCAGTGATCCATCACTAAAAAGAGCTGCGCTCCAATGCCGCTGAGTCCAGCGAACATGCTGACGTACCTATTCCATTCTGACAAAGCCGTTGGGTTAGGATTGGTCCGTGGTATAAGCGCCTACTTCGTGTTCAGCGAGTCTGTTGCGGACAATGTGTGCACTGATTATATTGTTAGTTCTACAAGGGATAATTGCTGCTGTCCTCGTCGCCGGAAGGAAGCGATCGCGCAAGTGATATGTCCTGATGTGTCAGTCTTGTGCAGGGGTCGACCTGAACGGGATGCACCCAAACCGTCCCCAAGCCAAACCGTCCCCGCACTATTTTACCCAAACCGTCCTCAACTATTTTACCTAAACCGTCCCCTAGGTCAGTTACTCCAGTTGGTCGACGTAACCCGAACCGTCCCAAGACCAAACCGTCCCCACTATTTTACCCAAGCCGTCCCCACTATTTTACCCAAACCGTCCCCAGTTGAATACATGGCAAAGTTACTACTAAAAGGTCTACTAGTAATTAATGACTAACAAGACTGAACATTATGATTTGATTTATTTCAATATAAAACATTAAAAACATTGATCATTTTACATTAAATGGTACTACCCATATTTTATATAATAACATTAATTAAATTTCGAAATTAATTTTGCACATTTTAAAAGTGTCTGTCTTGGTGTAATAGATCTCTCTTCATATGCTTTCCAAATTTCCTCAACCTGATCATTAAATTTTTTTTGTTTCATTCTCATTATTATATTACAAACAGAACATTTCCAGTTGTCTAGTTGTTCCAATCCTTTATTTAACCGCCGATAGAAAGTCTGTGTGATCCCAGTGTTACAAATTCTATGTTGCCATAAATGACAAACGTCGCACTGTAAAGCTTGGTGACGAGTGCCCACGCCTTCAGAACAGTATACACATCTGTGGTCTTCCATTGTGGATATGCCACGACCCGGGCGGAATGGTTTTGCACGCCGAAGGCATGCAGGAACGGTTTGGGACAAACCCCTTTCGACCCTCATTGGCTGTTTGGGATCTTTTGGATTTATGTTGAAAGAGGAAAAGTTCCAGGTACTCGGCAAAATGTTCTGGCTAAGGTGTCATGGATGGAAGGTTGGCTGCGTTGATTGAACCTTCGGGTGAGGACCAATGTGGGAGGTTGGGTCATCTCACAAAGGTGCTACCTCTCCCCGAGGGTGCTGTGGTGTTTTATTTTTGGGCAAGTATAGTCTGCCACTTCGGAGATGATTTCGATGGTGGGCCATCATTGGCAAGTATAGTCTGCCTCAGGCTATCTTAATCGGTGTTCATGTTCGTGGAAGGACATCTTTGGAAAGATAACAACAACGACCCCTTTCGGGGACTACCAGAAAGAAGACCCGAACTTCAGACAAAACAGTCAGATGTGAATCTGATGACCAAAAAAGGGAGAATTATGCCAAAACTAGAGTGTTTAGGGGGAGCCTAATAAGTTAAAAAAAACACCAAATACTTAGTGGAATGACATATCTTTGGTAAGGCAATGTATCTCATTGATGTCTGATCCACTTCCATAACTTTCGATGTTTGTGTTCGATGAATTCTTATCAGAGTTAATTGTCCCATTTTTTATCTACAAATGTGTTTCGTTTTTTGGATATCTCTTAACATACTCAATGGAATAGCATGCAGACACCCTCTTCATCCAACTAAACAATTTAGATATTTTTTTCCTTTCTTAGTTACGCAGTATAAGTAAACATTAGATGTTCGAAAGTGACTTTAAACACCAATGAATCCATCGTGTAATGAAAAAAAACTAACAGACTCGAAGTGTACAATCTCCACAGCAGCCAGTTAGTAGTCCTGTTCTTTTCTCCACTGGAGGTGTATATATGTAATGGTCTTTTAGTTACAAAAGAAAACACATCAGTGCTCTTTCCTTCAAACAAAAACAGCGGAACGATTTTTTTTCAGGAGAGAAACCTCATACAAGGACATCATATTTTTGTGATGTTCACTATTGTACAGACTCTACATGACTGGATACGTATTTAAAAACACATTAAAGTACTCGTTCAAAAACTTCTCTCAGTATCAGTGGGTAATAATTCGATTAATAACTTGTGATTGAAACACATAAAATGTACCTTATAGCAAGGTAGATGAAAGACTTCGCATCAGATTTATCAGCCTATAGAATAATGACTCGTGATGAAATCACATAAAACTGAAGAAACATAGTATAAAGTCAGATGAAAAGGACGAACCTAAATTGCCTACCTTTTCATGAAAAGTCGAACTTACTATTTTCTTGCATCCTCAGAAACACCCACCCCTGTGGGAGGGTCCACCATTTTCAAACTCTATGCATCGAGACATTTCATTTGATATGCGACATAATTACATTTTGACACCCAAGCCGCCACCCCACACACTTGGGTGAGGGCTGATCACCTGATTTTCGAACTCTACACGCCAAGACCTTTCATTTGCTGTATTAAATGACTACCTTTCAAAAACTTAAGACGCATTTTGATGCTCTTGCCCCACCCCCTCAAGGAGGGTTGGTCGCATAATTTTTTGACTCTACTCACCAAGACCTTTCATTTGATGTATTATATTGTAACATGGCAGGGGCAAAATTCGTCTCTAGCCACTATGCGATAATTGTAAGGTGACTGAAGCGAATTTGACATCTCTGCCGTTGTTACGATAAATTTATAAAATAATAAAAAAAAATGTGTCTTGGCGATTGACTAATGAGGTATTTACAACCTGGGCCAATAAATATATGAGCCTCCCTAGTCACCCCAAGGTTTATTACAAGTATAGTGGAAGTGGGTGCGTGGTTAGGTCACTCTTGATCATCACAATAATATTCTTCGAGCCGTCATTGGTAGAATGTCAGTCTTTTGTCGACTGAATAATAATTATTGCTGTATAGTCCAGCTTCAAATTCAAGTAGGAATTTGAGTAATAACAGGTATAAGCCCTGTCAATTATATAGATCACAGAGTAGTTTGTGATCATTAATTAATAATAATTTTAAAGCCTAGAATCCACTCACGGTGCGCAATGGCTGTACAATAATTGCACACATACATATACACACATACATATACATTCTCTCACAGATACATATCACTATTATCATTTATTGGTGCCCAACGCCACATCAGCAACCGAGGCTATATCGTGGCAATAAGCGACAGAACCTAAAAGAAAAAGGGTATTGAATTAAAACAAAAACAAAACAAACTACAACTTTACCAAAACAAGTATGTGAGAGTAACTTGACAAGTAACGAGGCAATCCTCATTGACTCAGTCACAAACACGCACCTGGTAATGTCAGTTTATGACCAAAATTAAAAGACCACTGAAGGAAATGCCTTTCGAAAAAGGTAGGTTTTAGTACCAGACTTGAATGATTCAAGTGATTTACTATTTTTTATATTGATTGGAGGAGAATTCCTAAGCCTTGGGCCAGCAACTTCAAAGGCCCTATCACCAGCACTAGTAAATTTAGATACGGGCTGAACCAGATTGAGTTGACCTGATGACCTAAGAGACCTCGATGGTTTGTGGATGGTAAGCAGATCGGACAGGCAGGATGGCGCCGATCCCGAGATACACTTAAACACCAAAAGGACAATTTTAAATTGAATTATTTGCTTAACGGGTAGCCAGTGTAACTCACAGAGTACTGGTGTTATAATGGCAGTACTTTTGAGTTCTGGTTATGACCCGTGCAGCACAATTTTGGATGTGTTGTAGCTTTTCAAGAATAGATGTTTTAGCGCCCATCAGAAGAGAGTTGCAGTAGTCGAGGCGACTGGTAACAAAGGCGTGGACAAACTGTTGTGATGTCTGCGTATCAATGAAGGGTCGAATTTTGCTAATATTTCTCAGATGAAAAAATGCACTGCGAGAGACATGTTTGTGATGTTCATCAGCGGCCAAATTTTCATCCATGAAATAACCTAAGTTTCGAACACAGCTACTGGGTTTTACCGCAGAACCTCCAGTATTGAGGGACAGTTTGGATATTTTTTAAAGTTGGTGAGGTAGACCTATATATATTACTTCTGTCCTGTCATAGTTCAATTTAAGGAAGTTTTTAGTCATCCATGCCTTGATATCTGAAATACAAAGTTCAATCTTACTGCATGCTTCAGGCTCAAAGGCGTGAGTAAAACTAATATACAGCTGTGTGTCATCTGCGTAAAAATGAAAGTCAAGGCCATGGCTTCCGATAATGTCACCGAGAGGTAAGACATAGACAGTGTACAGTAGGGGATCCAACACCGATCCTTGAGGGACGCCAAAACGTAGTGTGACCTTGTCTGACGACTCACTGCCAATAACGACACTCTGTGTGCGACCATTAAGGTGCGACGAAAACCAATTAAGTGCTCGGTCAGTAAGGCCTATTCTCACTGCCAGTCTTTCAATAAGTATGTTATGGTCTATGGTGTCAAAAGCGGCATTTAAATCCAACAAAACAAGACATGTTGGGTTGTGCCTGTCCGTGGATAAGAGGATATCATTTTGGACCCTTAGAAGCACCGTTTCTGTACTGCAATTAGATCTGTATGCAGATGGTTAACTTCGGTTAGGCCGTGGGCTGCCAAATGAGGATTCGGCTGAGAAGCCATTAATTATTAATTAGTTTGTGATCAAGGCCTTGAACAATATTCAGGCCATCAATAATTCTCTTCCAAAATTCTATTTGCACCGTCGAGTTCTGTAGCTCTCAATCTGTGGGTTGAGTGGAGGGGGGGGGGGGGGGAGCAGAGAGAAATGGTATGAAGCAATGCGCTAGGGCCACCACTTGGTTTACCACCCAGGGCACACACGCATACTGTGCAATCCCGCCAGGTCCAGTAAACCCGTCCTCCACTAGTAGCCACTACTTGGCTTACGAAGTCAGGTAATCACTCTGAGGCAAAAGTACATTCCAAAAATATTTATTAAGACAATATTACTATATGCTGAACTTGAAAATAATAACACAATTTAAACAGGTATTTAACCCCGTTTCTACAATTATAAATGCCCCAACCGCCTGTACACAGAAGTGACTACGCGCGTTTCATATCTTTAACCCTGTCGAGTTATTGCTTTCAGCTTTAAAATTGTTTAATAATAATAAATTATTTAATTTACTGGGGTAAATCTGAATCGACTATGGAAAATACATAAGACTGACAATGTCGTCTGCGCTGTAAGCTAGAGAGAGAACTGTGATTGAATATATTTTCCAATTAGTAATCCACTATACTAAATTGTAATAAAATACAATTGATGTATAAATTACCTGATTATAGTTTAATTAACAATTAACACTGTAGTAATTATAGATGAGCTTGAAGTTTGAAGTAATGAAGAATTGAAGATGATAATTGAAATATTAATAACGAATTATAATTGTTTACTTTTCCAAAAACACAATGAACAGATTTTGTGAACAGCCAATAACAAACCAGAGAACCCCGCCACCAGGGACGCGAACCTATTTATACTACCCAACCACATGGTCAGAATCCAACCAGCCGGCCAGATAATTGTCACAAGACGACAATGACAGATGGGCGGTACAAATGTGGAATGACAAGTGACGTCGCAAATATTTGTGCACTTGACGTTCCACACAAGAGCTGCCCAAAGCAACAACTTTCAAAGTGAATTCGTGCAACAAAATATGCTTTTAACAACACATTCCTGGTTTGTCAACCTCCACACTTATTTACCGAAATGTAATAAATCTGCAATCGAAGCATACAAAGTCCGTAAGAATAGATTACCATGCGATAATTCACAGGCGTTAGTGTACATTACAAAACCTGGGCAAACGACTTCTCGCACTGAAATAATAAAAAAAACAACAGTTATTATTGTGTAAAACAGAACCTATCAAAATCCATATCGTCACCCAGTTAAACCGCCTGCCAAATAGTCTGTGTCACATTTAATATTTAAACATTTATTTATTTTTGACCCACCGAATTCCAAATGATTAAGAAATTTAAAACTTGTCTTTGTCAATTTTTACTGCTAAATTATTTTATTTAAAATATAAAAGTTGTATTCGTGACATCACCCCCTACGTTTTGAGAGTGTTCGTCCCGAACATGAATAAAAAAATTTAATGTTTAAACTTTAATAATCATTTTGAACAAATTTCGTTTTTCCTATTTACAGTTAACACCTTTCCCTGTTAAGGATGAACATATATATATATATTTGTTATAATTTTTAACAATGCAACAACAGAGTTTGTTGCATTGAGAGAAAATAAAAACAAATTATGTAACTGAAGAAACCCATAATTAAATTTTACTGCAAAAGAATGTTTTGAAGAATCTAATTATTCTTCCACTCTGACTATCCTCAGGTCCAGAGGCTGCTCACTAGTGTTTCTGACAGTGTCCGTAACCACATGCCGAATGGGTGTTGGTATATACTCCACATCTATTTGTACAGCTGCATCAACTTTAACAACACATTCCAGATCACGAGCCCAATACTCCACTAACGAATATGACTTGTTTTCGTCCAGTTTAACACTTTCAACATTTTTTAATCCTAGATATCCATATGGAATAAACTTTCTAATATAATTTTTATAATGTCCTTTTGCACTACAGTTTGTAGCAGCCAGTAACTGTGCTGTGTTTCCCTCCATGTATCGACTTGGAACTCCAATAAAGAAAAAACGACGATCTCCCGCTAACTGTTCATAGCTAGTGAAAGGTTCCAGTAACTTGTAGTCAATTTCATGCGAAGCCTGGTGAATGTTAAGAGGAAGTGGAAAATATTCTTCTTCTTGTATTGTTTTTTTAAAACAATTCTGATCCGTGGCAAGATCAGTAGTCACTTGACCATGACCAACAGTCACTGAATCTTTATTTATCTCACTACTTATAGACTAGGTTGTCCACTATTACAAGTCACAGTGGCAGGCATTTTTTCCGGTATGTCACATTCCTTAATTGCTTTCAAAAGCAGGTCTGTACCATCATCTAACACTGGAGCCTTTGATGTAGATGTCGCACAAGGTTCCTCAGCAGAAAATAACTGATCCAATGGGAGGATTCACTCCGATGCTGGCCTGTCTAGTAAATCCATTTCACTAAATTCACTTATGGGAGAATATGGCCCTGCTTTAATGTATGTGGATTGCACTTTTTTTACGGCCTTTTTCGCTTCAGTTTTTAATACTCCATGTTTTCGTTGTCTATGCTCCTCCATCATGCAGGCTCTGGTTTTGCTCACTTTATAATTGCAGTCACTGCACTCCACTACTTCCCTATGCTGTTCACGCTGGTGCCTTGACCTTGTTTCTCTGCTTTCAAATATTCTTCCACAATCAAAACAGGTAAATTCCTACTTTGTAGTTTTTGACATTTTAAAAAAAGAACACATGTTGAGCATATTTGGGTCCTTCCACACAATAAAATCATCTATTTACACATAAGGAAAAATAATTATCATGAACATGCTATATTATATGCATCTCTGAATAGATCACCATAATCATTGTTATGTACCTTGTGAAGTCGACATCTTCTTGCTTTGACTTCTTGTTGTGGCTCCCTTCTCAGCTACATACCATCTTTTGACATAGCCTTTATACATCTTCAAACGATTATAATGTACCACCTGTGGCCTTGCTTGTGGACCTTTCCGAATCTTATATATAAGATCAGACAATTTTTCAGTAATAATAAATCGGCAACATACCTATTTTGTAATTTAGGGCATAATTTCTTGTATTTTCTGAAATTTAATAACAACACAGCATCTCCTACTTTGAAATCAACAAATTTTGAATTTATATCATATTGTCGCTTTTGACGATCACTAGGTTTCACCATATGTTCTCAAGCAGTATCATGTATTTTTCACACATGCGGTTCTGCAGTTTTTCAATATATTCTACATGTTTCGGTTCCTCAGAATTTAAATTTGGACAACTTTGAGATCTGCCAAATAATATATCTACAGGAAATTCTACTTCACGCCCAAACATCATTAAGGAGGAGCTTTCTCCTATACTTTCGTGAACCGATGAACGGTATGCAACCATGATTAGGGGAAGGTGATCATCCCAGTCCCTCTGATTTTTAGAAATAACTTTGCATAGCATATCCTCAATTGTTCGATTTAAACAGTCAGTTAAACTGTTCCTTTGTAGATGATATGGTGAAGTTTTTGTTTTATCAATTTTGAGACTCTTACACAACTGTTGAAAAAGTACACTTTCAAATTGAGGGTCCTGGTCAGTGTGAATCTGCTTTGGCACCCCATATCGACAAACAAATTCATTCACTGACGTATCAGCTGTTGTAACAGCATTGGTACATTTTATTGGATAGGCTTCCGCCCATCGCATGAAATAATCTGTCACAACCAGAATATATTTATTCCCAGAATAGGATTCTCTTAGTGGTCCCAAATAATCAATGGCTACCCTTTCCATAGGTGCTACCACAAAGTTTTGCTTGAAAGCACCTTAACTTATTGGCACTAGTTTTTTCCTTCACTGACACTCACGACATTTCTCGATAAACCGTCGCACTGAACTGGTATATCCTACCCAGTAAAAGTGCAGCTGAATGTGTGCCACTCTATGTGTGACACCCAAATTACCCCCACGTGGGTCACTATGCAACACTTCATTCCTCCAAACTTTTGGCAGGACTAGTTGCCATGTAATTTCGTCCGTTTCATCAACCCATTTCCTATAAAAAAAATTCCATCCTTCAGTTTTAATCGTGCCTTTTGTTCCTTTGTAGATGATATGGTGAAGTTTTTGTTTTATCAATTTTGAGACTCTTACACAACTGTTGAAAAAGTACACTTTCAAATTGAGGGTCCTGGTCAGTGTGAATCTGCTTTGGCACCCCATATCGACAAACAAATTCATTCACTGACGTATCAGCTGTTGTAACAGCATTGGTACATTTTATTGGATAGGCTTCCGCCCATCGCATGAAATAATCTGTCACAACCAGAATATATTTATTCCCAGAATAGGATTCTCTTAGTGGTCCCAAATAATCAATGGCTACCCTTTCCATAGGTGCTACCACAAAGTTTTGCTTGAAAGCACCTTAACTTATTGGCACTAGTTTTTTCCTTCACTGACACTCACGACATTTCTCGATAAACCGTCGCACTGAACTGGTATATCCTACCCAGTAAAAGTGCAGCTGAATTGTGCCACTCTATGTGTGACACCCAAATTACCCCCACGTGGGTCACTATGCAACACTTCATTCCTCCAAACTTTTGGCAGGACTAGTTGCCATGTAATTTCGTCCGTTTCATCAACCCATTTCCTATAAAAAAAATTCCATCCTTCAGTTTTAATCGTGCCTTTTGTGCCCAATAAGCCTTAATATCACTTGACATCCCTGAGATGTCAGCCCAATCAGGTCGCCGTTCAAATTCCTTCCATTTTATCACTTTAGCTAGTTCTGAATCACTCAGTTGTGTTTCTCTTATTTCTGAGAGCATTCGACCCCCAAACCAATTTTCAAGCACATTGTCTGCTGCCATGTTCTGACAAACACCAGTAGACATTTCAGAATTTTCCTTTCAGTTTGTGGTTTTTCTGGGAGGGAAACCTCACTCACTCTACATAATTTATTGTCACCTTCATTCACACTTTTCTCAGGTTCAGCAGACAGAGTCAAATTTTGTGGTTGTTCTTTTCACAAGCAATGATCACAATCATCGACACATGGACGTCTGGACAGGCCGTCCACATTGCTGTGTACTCTGTGTCTGCCCTGTCTTGTATAGTAAAATTATAAGTTTCAAGTACTTCCAGTCACCACCTGGCTAATTGGCCTTCAGGGTTTTTAAATCGTCTTAGCCAATTGAGTGCCCCATGGTCAGTTCAAACAAGAAATTTTACACAATAAAGATATGCATGGAAATGTTTGATTGAGGTAACAATTGCATGTAGTTCTTTGCAAGTTATACAATAATTTCGCTCAGCTTTGGAGAGTGTTCTGCTGAAATAAGCCACAACATGTTCTCCATCACTGTATTCTTGGGAAAGGACACTCCCAATTCCAACTCCACCTGCGTCGCAATCTACGATAAATGACTTTGTAACATCTGGATATTGTAAGATAGGTGCCAATGTCAAAGCTAATTTTAGTTGTTTGAAAGCTTCTTCACAAGCAGTTTTCCAGGAGAAGCAAATACCTTTCTCTGTCAGTTTATGTAGTGGTTTGAAAATCTTTAATGAATCGTCGATAATAGGAACAGGTCCCAAGGTAACTGCGAACATCCTTAACACATTTTGATTGACCCCATTCCTTTACCGCATCAATTTTTACGGGATCTGCCTCAGTTCCCTGTTCTGAAATCACATGAGTGAGAAATTGAACTTTTGTTTGGAATAAATGACATTTTTTTCGGTGAAATTTTCATTCTTGCTTTTTCTATTCTATTTAATACTGTTTACAACCTTTCAAGATGTTGGGAGAATGTGTTTGAGTATGTTATTATGTTGTCAATATATAAAACACATGTTTGCCATTGCAAACCTGCCAGTATATGTTCCATCAGTCTCTGAAATGAAGCAGGACCATTACATAGACCATAGGCCATGGACTTAAATTCAAATAGTTCACTTGTTGTAACAAATGCAGTTTTTTCGCGATCCTCTAACTGTCAATAGCCACTTTGAAGATCTAATGTTGAGAATAATTTTGCCCCTTGTAAAGCCTCAAGTGATTCATCGATCCGAGGAAGGGGATATGAATCTTTCACTGTCACAGAGTTCAAATTTCGATAGTCCACACAAAAGCGTATTGAATTATCACGCTTTCTCACGAGGACAATGGGTGAGGCCCAAGGTGATTTAGAGGGGACAATACCCCCAGTTTTCAACATTTCTTGAACTTCTTCCTCTGATTCCTTTCTCATAGGAATTCTATGAGGATGTTGTTTGAGAGTCCTAGTCTGACCGGTATTTATATGGTGATATATCAGACTAGTTTTTGCCAAATCGTCTTTTGATTTTGCAAATACATTTGCATGAGATTTGAATACTTTAATAACTTCTGATTTTTTCCAATCACTCAATTGCTTACCACAAGTTTCCAACAGAACATGTAGATGTTCTGGGAGATCACTAAGTTCACTAATTTTATTTTCATGCCTCACAGTGAAAACATTAAAGTCAGTGGTATCCTGAAAAGTTTCAGTCTCTTCAGGTATTTTTTGGTTTATACTCTCGATATTACTACAGCCGACAATTTCACATTTAGCTGTACTTGTATTTTGATAACTTGTTCTGGGTTCATTTTGGAGATTCAGCACACGAATTGGAATAGTTTCCAGCCGTGGGTCAAATAAACAACTCGCAACTAAAATTCCCTGCTTTGATAATGAGTCACAGTCAGAATTAACCATTGCACTATGGCCGTAAGGTACATCCCCAGATATTTTAGTTGGTATAATAATAATATTGGACATCAGTACAAGACGAAATATTGAAGAGCAATGGTGTTCCAATTTACATTCTATAATTTTACCATTTAGGGCAAGCATTTTGTTTTTGAAATTAATTTCACAATCATATTTGTTGAGAAAATCACAACCAGTTATTACAGGTAGTTCATTATCAGCCACAATTAATCTGCAGCTATACACTTGTCCCATTATTTTGAATGGTACTGTAATCTGACCCAATGGTGCAACAATTTCATCATCTGCCATTTTTAACTTTCCACAATTTTTGTTAAGTCCCAATTTAATTCCATCTGGTAAGGAATTATATATTCTGCTGTGCACTACTGAGACAGTTGCTCCTTTATCCAGCAAACAATTTACATTTTTATCACCAATTTGAATGAGGATAAATAAACCATCATTTTGAAAATTCATTATTTCATATACAGTATTGGGTCCAACATTTTCATGTGCTAAATCTTGACCCTCAGATTCAGCATTTATAGTTTTCCAGTTTTGCTTGAACACTGCGAGTCATTTTGCCCTGATTGCTTTCAATTGTTTTGTGCTGAAACTTATTTTTCTTTATTTCATTCTGGCGTTTATAACAATCCATTTTAAAATGTCCGGCCTTACCACAGTAATGACACACTTTTGCAGAGCCATTTTCAAGTTGCCTAATATTTGTTTCAAAATTTGAAATTTTTCGAACCAGAAATTTTACTGACAGCATCACCTGTAACTGAAACTTCAAGATCACTGTCGGTTTCAGTAGGAGAATGTAGTTCTGTTCTCCTAATAGCATGCTTTGGATGAGCTCTTCATTGTCGGCTCATCTGGAAAGCTTCGTATTAAAGAGCTAACTTCAAAACATCATCAACTTTTTCACTGCTGCTCTGACATATAGCCCACTCTAAATCATGATCATTTAATGCATCCCTGAATGCTTTATATGCAAGGTTATCCCTGACCCCAGTTGGAGCTGTGGGATAAGCCATTCTGACTAATTGTTTAGTATCCTGCACGACTTCAGGTAACATTGCATCGTGCTTGCGAACTCTTGCTTCAATTGAGCTCTGTACATTTCACTGATTTTTCGGTTCAAATCTTGATGCCAGCACTGAAAAGAGTTCATTATAATTTTCCACCTGCTCAGGTTTCACATCTGCAAGGACACTTTTAGTAGCACCTCTTATGCTGACCATCAGTTTCATTGCCTTAGTCTGATTAGTCCAATTGTTCAGCATGCTGACCATTTCAAATGCTTTGTATAGTCAGTCTAGCTTGATTTACCATCATACACATCTGGCTTTGTATAGCCAATATTAGTTGGGTTGCCTCTACCCCTATAATTATTTGTAGGCATGTGAGCAGGCATAGCTGCAGCATAAAGCTGTGCCTGATCATTTTGATAGCACCCTCTATTAAAAACATTATGTACTCCCATATTGGGAACATCAGTATCAGCAGTTGGGGTGTTAATCACTCCATACTCATTCTCACTCTGCCCATTTAATGTTAAAATAGGTTCATTTTGTGTCACTATTTGAATCATTGTCTCATTAAGCGATTTAATATCAGTCCTAATTTGTCTCATGTCTGCTTCACAATTGTTAACTTTTGTTTCAACCTAACACAGTTGTGAATCTTGCTCTCTATTTCCTGTTGCAAAATCATTGTGAGATGTATCTCCCCTGTTAAGAGCCTCATTATGTAGAGTCGCATCGGTGGTCTGCTTTTCCAATGTATCATTTATATTTTGGAAATCTGATCTATCATTGGCCGTGGTTCTCGGTATCAGCATAATATTAGTACTGTTGTCCAAGCAAATATCAATTGCACTAGACGATATACCCTCCAGCAGTATGACCCAAATACCAGTAGCTCTGGATTTTGGCATATTCACAGAATTGTTATTGTTTATCCTAGTTACAGTCTACGGGAAATAACTCGCTGTTTATTAATTGTTCGCAACTCCGAACGCCCAAAATATTCCTCGAAAGTATTTTCACTTGTAAAAGCTGATTTTGATTCTGAATCCCAGCTGACTGCCACCAAAAACTGTGACGTGTCAGGGGCAAAATCCGTCTCTAGCCACTATGCGATAATTGGAAGGTGACTAAAGCGAATTTGACATGTCTGCTGTTGTTACGATAAATTTATAAAATAATAAAAAAATGTGCTTCGGCGATTGACTAAAGAGGTATTTACAACCTGGGCCAAAAATATATATGGGCCTCCCTATTCACCCCAAGGTTTTGCTTGGTCAGGTCACTCTTGATCATCAGCTGAGTCTTCACAATAATATTTTTTGAGAGGTCATTGGTAGAGTGTCAGTCTATAGTCGACTGAATAATAATTATTTCTGTATAGTCCAGCTTCAAATTCAAGTAGGAATTTGAGTAATAACAGGTATAAGCCCTGTCAATTATATAGATCACGGAGTAGTTTGGGATCAAAGCCTTGGACAATATTCAGACCATCAATAATTCTCTTCCAAATTTCTGTTTGCACCATCGAGTTCTGTAGCTCTCGCTTTGTGGGTGGAGAGGAGGGGGAGGGACAGAGAGAAAGGATATGAAGAAACACACTGGGGCCACCACTTGGTTTACCACCCCGGGCACACGTGTACTGTGAAATCCCACCACGTCCAGTGAACCTGTCCTCCACTATTAGCCACTACTAGGCTTACGAAGACAGATAGTCACTCTGAGGCAAAAGTAAATTCCAAAAATATTCATCAAGACAATATTACTATACAATGAACTTGAAAATAATAACACAATTTAAACAAGTATTTTCCCCGTTTCCACAATTATAACCACCCCTACCGCCTGTACACAGAGGTGACTATGTGCGCTTCATATCTTTAACCCTGCCGAGTTATTGCTTTCAGCTTTAAACTTGTTTAATAATAATAAATTATTTAATCTACTTGGGTAAAACTGAATCCAATGTGAGAAATAGACAAGACTGACAGTGTCGTCTGCAATGTAAGCTAGATAGAGAACTGTGATTGAATATACTTTCCAATTAGTAATCCACTCTACTAAATTGTAATACAATACAATTGATGTATAAATTACCTGATTATAGGTTAATTAACAATGAACACTGTAGTAATAATAGATGAGCTTGAAGTAATGAAGAACTGAAGACGATAATTGAAATATTAATGACGAATTATAATTGTTTACTTTTCCAAAAACACAACGAACAGATTTTCCAAACTGCCAATAACAAACCAGAGAACCCCGCCACCAGGGATGCGAACCTATTTATATTACCCAACCACATGGTCAGAAATGTGGTCAGAATACAACCAGCTGGCCAGATAATTGTCACAAGACGACAATGACAGATAGGCGGTACAAATGTGGAATGACAAGTGACATCACAAATATTTGTGCACTTGACGTTCCACACAAGAGCTGCCCAAAGCAACAACTTTCAAAGTGAATTTGTGCAACAAAAGATGTTTTTAACAATAAATTCCTGATTTGTCAACCACCACACTTGTTTGTCGATACGAAAGACCAATAGATGGAGCACAGGCAAACAACTAAATACCGAAATGTAATAAATCTGTAATCGAAGCGTACAAAGTCCGTAAGAATAGATTACCATGCGGTAATTCACCGGCGTTAGTGTACAGCCGCAACAAAACACATTACAAAACCTGCACAAACGACTTCTTGCACTGAAATAAAAAAACCCAGTTATTATTGTATAAAACAGAACCTATAAAAATCCATATCGTCACCCAGTCAAACCTACTGCCAAATAGTTTGTGTCACATTTAATATTTTAACATTTATTTATATTTGACCCACCAAATTCCAAATGATTAGGAAATTTAAAACTTGCCTTTGTCAATTTTTACTGCTAAATTATTTAAGTTGAATTCGTGACAATATCACTAGCTTTTGAACATATTCGACGTTTTGACGCCCTTGCTTCCACCCACACGGGGGTGGGGTCAAACTATGCGTCGAGACCTTTCATTTGAGGTATCAGTTGCCTACCTTTCAAAATCTTGGATTTCGATGCTCTTGCCTCTCATCCTCACCTCCTCGTGGAGTGCCTGTCACATCATTTTCGAACTCCGCACGTCGAAACCTTTCATTTGATACATTACATGGCTACCTTTTGAAAACTTTTGATGTTTTGGCATCCTTTCTCCCACTCCCTCGGGGAGAGTTGATCACTTCATTTTCGAACTCAACGCCTAGAGACCCATTCATTTGATCAATTACATGCCTTCCTTTTAAAAACTTGGATTTTGACGCCCTTGCCCCTTAACTACTCCCCCCCCCCCCCCCTCGGAAAGGGTTGGTTACCTCATTTTCGAACTCTACACATCAAAACCTTTCATTAGGTGTTTCACATGCCTACCTTCCTGAAACTTAAAAATTTGACGCCCTTGCTTCTGAGCCCCATTCAATCAGGTGAGTTGGTCACCTCATCTTGAACTCTATGCACTGAAGCCTTTCTCTTGATTATTACATAACTACCTTCCTAATACTTAAGATTTTTTTTTTAAAAAAAAGAGCATTTCAAAGTATTCATTTCTGGAGGTTTTTTCAATGATGGATAAGTGATCGTACTTATTTATATTACTGTACATTATATTGTACACCAGTACAAAAAAGAATTACTATTTATTTTCTTCAATCATTATAGTGAATAACTATTGTGTATGTTTGGCTCATCTTGATTGAAAATTTTGTTTTGTCAGGCGAGGAGCTATGTAAAATTTCTCGACGAAATGGCTATCGAACAAGACGTATATTAGTCATTTGGAAGCTATGCTCTTGATGTCTCAAACGTGTTTATGAAGGGAGTGGCCGAGAGGCTCCGCCTAGCGAACAAGGATCCAACACCAGATAAGTCTGTGACGGTTCACTGTGGTATAAAGATCGAATTAGAGTTGGTAACGACCTTTAAGGAAACTTCCACCATGTTTAATCAACGGTTAAAACAATCTGAACTAAAATTTAAAACATTCACTCTTGCAACTAATATAAAAGTTGTGCATGAAGACAACAAATTATGCTAACGTTTAAGTTCATGACTGGAAAAAGTTCGTTCACGAATCTATTACAAAAGTATAGTAAAATGTCCATCTGAACAGCTAGGCCATCGCTGCTGTGCATTAACAACCTGGCTACCAAATGTGGACCTATTATACCCAGGCCTACACAGGGTTCAAGCTATACAGTACAAGCCAGAAAATAAGCAGACTGTCATCTGCAAAACGAGGTCCAGAGGGTGAATTTAGTAATGCTACCTGCATAGCAGGGTAGCATCACTAAATTTACCCTCTGTGAACCTCAATCTGAATCAGGCTTTCACTGCTAAACAGAAAGAGGTACTCAGAGGATAAATTGCCCACTGTATGGGATAGTATCATCAAATTCCCTC
Source organism: Pictodentalium vernedei (assembly GCA_031216915.1). Lineage (NCBI taxonomy): Eukaryota > Metazoa > Mollusca > Scaphopoda > Dentaliida > Dentaliidae > Pictodentalium > Pictodentalium vernedei. Next base: position 554,771,986 of record CM062295.1, on the reverse strand, counting down.
TCTGGGTCCTCATTCTGCAAATGTCAGACTGCTTATTTTCAGGTCTGATACAGTGATGTGTCTTAGTGAACTGATGTGAATCTGGTAAGTCTTGAAACATGCATCTGATAGAGTAAATAGAAACTTGTTTGAAGATATAAAAATATGCATTGCATTGGTGTGCATTACGCATTTTGAGTCTTTGTTCGAGTGCCGAAGTTTTGTATATGAAATGTATGAGAAGGGGGTGGGTCCCCAAAAATGCCATGGAAAAAAATATGCAAGAATGGCTGGATGGGTAAAAAAATCTGCAACATAAAACTTTTCACCTATGTTCACGCTTTTATTTCCGGTCTCCCCTTGCCCAGGATGAGGATAATATAATTTCAAAGTTATTTTTCGAAACCGGGATATTTAACTTAGGTAGGGGTTATGAACAGTAGAAAGGACAGCGGGTTTATCGTCACATTAAACGGTATAAAAACAAAATGAAGCATGGTATATTTAGTTGTGGTCACTTAACAATAAATATGTCTCGCTGTAGTTTATATTTGCTGTTAAACTGTTTTCAATAAAAATCATAAGTAACTGCAGCGGTATGTTAACCCTTAACTAACACAGACGATATCAAAATTTATTATTTTAAATATTATTGTTTTAATTTTTCAAAAAATTTCAACATTGGAACGAGCTTGACGAGCTCGTTCCAAATGGGGATTGCATGATATGGCTTTGTTGCAATATTTAAAAAAATATTTCTTCTGCTGAACTTGTAAAGTATGCACGCGGAATGGAAAGGGTTAAGAGAAGGTGAGTATATAGGAGAGAATCAATCCAAAAAATTAAATTAGATGGCGTCCAGTTAATCAACAATATTAACTAAAATTTCTATTTGAACGTTTCATTAAAATTCAATTTACAAGTTTGTTTGTTCATTGAGATTTAATTAAACAGCCGGAGTTTTGTCGTGTTGGATTTTTTAATGGATGTAGTAAGCCGGCATGATGTTACCCTGGTTATTAAGTGTGGGGACAGTTTTACTCTCTCCATAGTATGATACGAATATGCAAGAAAACCGTTATCATTCCAACTATAAACTATTTCAAACCTTTGCTCGGTTAATTATTTTGAGTAGTTAATTTATCAGTACAAAACACTTATATGATTACAGATAAATATTGTTTCATCTAAAGTGTTTGCCGGATATTTGTCTTAGTATGGTTCACGAATCTCGTGCCGAAACCTTGTCATGTTCCACTCTCCAGAAATGTCGCGGTGTAGTAGTAGTCAGTTCTCTCTATCTCAGTATATTCACGAATCTCTCTTGTCGAAAGTCATTGCTCTTTAATCGACTCGTAAACCAAATATTGTATTCAAAAGTTAATTAGTTCTGCGAGTAGTGTTGAGTTTTTGGTCATCGAGTAAAATAGCTGTGTACGATGTTTTTGATGTGTAGCTTCCTCAAAATGTTTTTATAAAGTAGATGAGTTTGTTTGGGGTTTTTTTGGAGAAGATACATCAGACAGCCCAAGGTATCGTAATACTTTTATTCATCCCATTTGGATTCTGTCTCTCTTTGAACCTGGCAAAGCATTCGCCATGCCACATACCACGAGAGAGATTTCCACCGAATCGACCACATCCGTCGAAGAGACACTACAAAAAACCGTATTCCTGTGTCACAGACTGACTGAAAAAAACAAGATGTCACGTGATTGCAAATGTGTCTCATTCGAGAGTTCTCTGTCGAATAGACCACATCCGTCGAAGATACACTGCAAAACACCGACGGAAAAATACATGTTTTTGCATTTTCTGACGATTTGAAATGTTTCACATACGAGAGATCACAGCCGAATTGACGAAATCCGTTCAGAAAACACTTAAGAAACCGACAAAAAATCACGTTTTCACATTTTGACGAGTGTGACGTTCGCAGCGCCCGCCAAAGTGAACTTATATGTCACGAGGCGACCCGTGGCATTTCAACTCAAAAGTCGATTTTTACAAACATCTGTGTATCAGCATCTCAGCTTCGGAAGCCCTTCCATTATATACACTGTCATCCCGTGAAAACATGCAATGAATTCTCCGACTGGGCTCGAAATTTTCTAAGATTTGCGAAGATTTTTATTTTTCCTTCATCTCCGAGAATGGAACAAATCCTTATAGTCTCTCTATCGGATATTGGATTTCACACCCGGATTTTTGACTCGTTGAGTATCAAGACATTTGTTATTGTACCACTATTATCAATTGCATGAAGTGATTTGAAGTATGACTTTCTCACAAAACTGTCAGACTCGCCAATGTACTTACTCCGCACAAGCAGGGTTAACATTGGTTGAAGACAAGGGCATCGTCGACGTGCATTACGCCTAAACAACGCTATGACGTAGTGCGCAGCGCCACCGTGCCCCCCCCCCCCCCTCCCCACACACACATGAGCAATCGGGATTAAATGCCTTGCCCAAGGACACAACGCAGTTACCCCTGGCGGTCCTCTCGGTTTAAAGTTCAGTGTTGTAACCACTGAGCCACTACACTCCGTAACAAGATCTATACAGATGGCATAACGTGTTTTGAAGTAATGTTTTTGGTCAGCACCCCAGTCTGCGTTTCCAACTAGCTTCACAATGTTCAGTGTGCTTTTTTCATGTAGTCTGTAGTTGTTTTATGAGAAGTGAAATCCAGGAGTCTACCATATTCTCCATTATTCTGATGATGGTATTATCTTCACCGAGAAAAGGGTGATGGATAAAATACTACCCCAAGGAACCCCTCAATTCTTGTTCGTGGGTATCAGATAATGTACATCCAGCACGAAGCTGAAATTGGCGGTCCTTAAACAATAGCTACAAGAGAAAATGGTCAAACTTCAATGTGAACAGATGATAAATGCCAGTAACCGTCAAAAGACTCTGTATGATTTAAAGTTGGTGAAACCGAATATTTGCATAATAGTGGAAGACTGAAAGAGAAGAGGCCCATACCATAGCCACGTTGGGGAGGTTCGTACAGAGTGATAGAACTCGCTGCCGATTTACTGAATAAAATTAAAACGTAAGCTACAGCAATTCCAAAAGTGGTACACGTAAATTGGATGAAACCCTTTACTGGAAAAGTATCAAGATCAAAGCAACAATAGAATTGTAATAAAATGATGATGATTCTCATAATTATCCATGTTTAAGGTTTTAAGAATTATTTCAGATGGCTGATCCACAACACCAATGTGATGAGTGCAGAAAGAGGTATTTTGAATAACCGTTACTTAGAAGGCATCAGAGGGACAAGCAACGTGAGGCTATTGAATGCCTATATTGCAAGTACGAAGTTAGTTATTACAGAAGAGATATTATGAGGAGTCATATTAAACGTAAACACTATTTTCTGATCAAAGAGCATGCAGCAAAAGTTGTCAAGTCATCAGTAAGTAAGGTCGAAGAAAAGCACACAAAATGGTAAAACAAAATACACAGAGAAACCACCTAAACCTTCGGCAACGATAACGAACGCGGAAACTGTTGCAAGTACACAGTCAACAGGAACTGACATAAGAAACCTTCAGAACAGAGGATGGATATGACCCGCATATACGTTTTACCATAGAACATCCAAGACAGAATGAGCTAGATGAAATTATCCAAGACTTATATGCAGACATTGAAACTAAGACCACACCACGTGAAATTCCTGACACTCGTTTAGTTATATTAGCACCATCAACAATTAAACCATACCAGCGAAGATTTATCAGATCCCTTAGACTTGACCGCAATGTAGAAGATATTGACAACAACCAGCTAGCATCACCGCCATTAAGTAGCAAAATCTGTAACACACATGTCCACATAAAAGAACTATTCACAAGGTAGAGAAGGAATGCAAAAAACCCTTTGCAAAGGAGCCCAAATGATGGTTTAACAATCTCAATAGTAACAAAAATTTGACCTCTGAGCTGTCATTTATTTCATCGCACCTTATTATTAAGCCCCCAGCACAGTCACCGCTTTACTCGCTCATGAATTATTTGTGTGAAAAGGTAGAAGTGAACAGTCATTGGTAGAAAATCAAAGATGGAAGGTGACTTAAGTCTGTCGGAACCACACTTTCCAACACAATCGAGAAGTGGTCACTCCTGCACAAGTCTTCTTCAACATTGCAGGAAAAATCAAGGAAGACTGAGGGACATGCTATTATTGTAAGATCAACTGGATCGTAAGATCCAGATGCGAGGTGCAAATAAGTGTCTGAACCATCCTGGCTTTATTTGGTGAAATGTAAATGGAACATAATGTTAAGTCTTGACTAACGTTGGACGTAGCGCTACAGCCTGTAAATTTGTAAAGAAATAGGACTGTGAATAATATCATTTCTGACTAATATTGATGTTTCACGAACATGTAGATCATTTTCGTCAACCAAGTATAATGCTCAAAAGCTGAAGGATCTTGAGTGACAGGTATTTATTTTTTATTGGTGCTTAACTCTGCGGGGTTACATAGGTTATGTACGATAAAAAAAACTGTCATCAGAAAGTGAAATATTTGTTTAGCATGGTTAAATACGCCCGTTGAGCAATTCGAGTTGTAGCAATTTTCCTTTCGAGAGCAGTGAAAAATCCAAAGGCCACCTGGCCTTAAATGTGAAAGGGTTAATCTGATGAGCCTCAAAGCGCAGCTGCACAGGTTCCTGTTGAGGTTAATATGTGTGCAAACTTTGGAGATGATCGATTAAAACATGACTGAGAAAACCACCAGATAAAGTGGGCTCCAGTGAGCAGAGTAAATTCCAAGTTCATATGGCCATGACTTTGGAAGAGTTAATACGATCACCCTCAAAATCTCAGTTCTACATATTCCTATTGTGCTTATTATTCATGCCAATTGTGTTAGGTTTCTTTAAAAAGTGTTTCTTGCAAGCAAAAACCGGCAGACTTGATTAGAGGGTGCAGTATATAAAAATTCGGTTGTACTGTGTTTGGTTGTGTCATCCATATCTGGTTGGAGATTTAGATTGTGGACGTACAGCCGAAATATCCCCGTTAGATTTCTTGATCGACTTATTTGGGCGTAGTTGTCCGAGCGTTTCGTCGATACTCATTGACTGTCATATCCTCAAAGGCTTCAAACCTGTTGCAGATAATAGGGTTTTGAAGTTGTGTGTTCTGTCTGGTAACTGTTTTTGTATTTCTTTTCTATTTTCTTTTAGTCTTTTTCTTGTTTCGCAATCCGACGTTCGTACCGATTTTCTTGCTGTGATATTTGTTATTGTTGTGCTTTGAGGTTGTGTTTCTTTTGTTCATTATCTGGCCTGATTTTTCTGGTCTGATTTATTTGTTCAGCTTTAGATGTCTCTTTGTCCTGTTTCTGTCCTGTCTTATCTTCTGTTGATGTTGGAGCAGTTGGCTTTGTTTGGGTTTACGTTGGTTCTGTTGGTTATTTTGTCCTATGGTAAAAAGACTGTAGAGGGTATGGTATCGTGTCTTGGGCCATGTAAATGATGTTTGACATTCTACTACGCTGCCTGTGCTGCAGGGCGGAGTTACGATGTTGGGGAGCTGGCAGCTGCTCGTCGTTGCTCGGTGTTTCTCTCCGGGTACTCCGGCTTCCTCCACCCGTAAAACTGTCACGGTCATGATTAGCCACTGTGCGTAAGTATGTGACCTTAAACACAATAAATAAATAAATAAATAAATAAATAAATAAATAAATAAATAAATAAATAAATAAATAAATTGACATTCTACTGATTATGTTGGAAGTTTTTTTCATTCAGTATTGCAGAATAAGACTGTTGACGAATTCATTCCGGGAATTGAGGAAACGATTTCTCTGACCTCTTTGAAGTTCATTTGTTTTTTTCCCTTTTGTATTGATTTTAATCTCGAGATGATGACATATGATTGCCCGGAGTGTTTATAGCTTTATATATTATGCCTCTGACCACATTCATGGCATGTTGTTTTACCTCGGCGTGAATTTTGGCCACATCCAAACTTTTGGCATTTGAAGCTTCGAGGTGGATTTGATACGCATAAATACACTCCAACATCCATATAACCTATCTTTATTGATTTTGGCGATTGGAGTGTATTACAGGACAAAATATAAGTATTTGTTCCAATTTCGTCCCTATGTTTATTAATCTTATTTCTTTTCATATTTGTTACCGACTGTGATCTCAATTCCTCCATTATACATGGTTCGTCAACATCAGCAGGCTCTCTTCGGATAAAAGCGTGATATCTGGCGAACCCAAAATGTATTGTGCCGAACCTTTACAGTTCTGCATTACACGTTTACAGTTCATTGCCCGTACTCTTATTGACATTACCATCTCATCCATGCATCTTCAGCCTGACAGCAGGCGCTACTGATGATAAAATGTTTTCAAGAACGATATGGAGAGGAAATGCTTCACTTGTAAGACACATAGCGTCTCAACTTTTTTGGCTGTGTTATTTATAAATGTTGACTTGGACTCAGTAGAAGGGATGTGACGGAATTATTTTCAATTAGAAACTCCGTCACGGTGGCAAATGTTAGTCCGTCACAACCGTTCCCGTGAGCAAGCATAATACTACATGAATGACCCCGGGAAAGTGTTATTTTTATTGAAGTTTTTATGGCACAAAACATATGTTTTATATGACTGGCGTTCTCACGCGAAAGTGGAACCGAAAGTTGATATCTACAAGCCGTGTCTGGTCACGTAATTCCGTCACGATTAAATTTGCTTCAAATGCAATAAATATTTGACAAAAATGCATGAACATTTATTTGCTAAAGATGAATTTCAATATTCAAAACAAAATAATCAAATTTCATGTGATTGTTTCTAAAATGAACGAAGTATGCCTAGTGGTACAACAAAGAGCGTGTCCGGAAATGTTTGGTAATTCCGTCGTGGTGGAATTCGTGAGGACCATTTGGTTGTGATGTAAGAAATGCTTAAAGTTTATCAAGAGAACTGTCATTTAGTTTTCTCACTGCTGTGTGTGATTATTCTTATCCGACATCTACTCCTATTTTTCGATTTTTCCTACTTTTCATATTCAGACAGGTCAGAGAAGCCAATCTCGGATCCAGCCACGATTGCTCGAGGCCTTAACCTAGCTTGATCAATGCTTTGTATTATATAATGTGAAAACGGTTTTATCTGTAACCAGACGAATATTCTCTATCGTTAAGAGTGGCCTGTAAAGTCTAAACGATTCAATGTTTGACGATGATGATTTTATTCTACGGTTTTTAAGTAGTACATTACACACAGATAACAGTCGATAGTATTTACTTATTTATGTATTGGTGCTTAAGGTCACATACGTATGCACAATGGCTAATCGTGGAGGACCAGAAGAGAACCATCGAGCATCGCCGAGCAACTGCCAGCTCCTCAACATTTGACTCTGTTCAAGCACCGCTCAATCAGGGTTACAGCGGTTAAAGACATTTGCATTATCGACGTGCAGTACGCCTTAGTACACGGCGCCATCGTGCCCCCATGTAGCCAACAGGGATAAAGTGCCTTGCCCAAGGACAGAACGCGGGTTGTCCCGGACGAGGATCGAACTCGGGACCTCTAGCATAGCAGTCCAACAGTCTGCCACTGAGTCGCCGCTTTGAGAGTGATTCCTCCTAAATACCAGAACCGCACAGAACACCCCAGATCCGCACAGAACACCCCAGATCCGCATAGAACACCTCCTCTAAATTACATTTTCGCGGTATTTTTTACGATGATATTATTATTATTTATTGTTGCTTAACGCCACATCAGCAGCTAAGGCTATATCGTGGCGAGAAAACTATAAACCACAAGTGTCAAGTATGAAATAAAATCAATTGAATAAAATATGAATAATCAGAACAAAACCTAAAACCAAGAGTGGTCGAAACAGTAATGACTAAAGTCATAAAAATCAGAATACTTATAAAATCAACCTAGTGACATTAAGACTCGTGGAGTCCACGTTAAAAGAATAAAAACAAATTAAAATTTATTAAAAAAGGTTGATTTCTTTCAAAAATGAGAGAATTTTATGCGGGCTAGTTTGGTAAAATAAATCTCTAAGAGATCCAACTGTAAAATATTGCCATCTAACATGATGAAAATCAGTACAATTTAAAAGAATGTGCTCCACTGACAGCACCTGCTGGCAGGGAACACACTCTGGTCGCATATTACCCTCTAACAAAACAGAATGTATAAGTCGTGTATGACCAATGTGACACCTTGTCAAAACTGCAAGATCCTTTCTACAAAGGTTACTAGACGGGTAGTGATCACAAATATTTGGTCGGAATCGATGAAGCTTGTTATTTGTAGCTTTATCCCAATCCGCTTGCCACAATCTTCCTCTTTACTTGCTTTGCTCAACCCCAAGTTGAAGAACCCTCTCATTTTGGAACTTCGTGAGAAGTTAACAACTCTCGTGTCTGACCAATATGATATCGTGTTTTGCTGGTTACCCGGACATGTAGGTATTGCTGGTAACACCAAAGCAAATAGTGCAGCAAAACTGGCTTTAACTAAGCCTCTCACTGATTTTAACATCCTTTCAGTGACTTCAAACCACATATCAGTAATTACATCAAATCTGTGTGGCAATATTTGAGGACAACTATGGCCTGGTTTTGTATTATTTGAGGATACCTATCGAGGATACCCTCTAGAGACCCCATTTTAGTCGTATGAGGCCTATGTGAAAAGCCCTCAATGAGGCCTCATTTACTATCCCTCATAGCCTCATTTCAGTATTTGATGATACCTATGGCCTGGTATTGTATTATTTGAGGATACCTATCGAGGATACCTTTTGGAGAATCCCCTTTTTAGTCGTATAAGGCAATGGGGACCATGAGAAAAGCTCTCAATGAGGTCTAGTGCAGTCTTACCAACGGCTTCCAGCTTTTTCTCCAAAGCTCCAAGGCTAAGTTGGTAAGACTACATTAGACCTCATTGGGGTTTTTTCTCATGGCCCTCATTGCCTCTTACGACTAAAAAGGAGATTCTCCAAAAGTTAACCTCGATAGGTATCCTCAAATAAAACAATACCAGGCCATAGGTATCCTCAAATACTGAAATGAGGCTATGAGGGATAGTAAATTAGGCCTCATTGAGGGCTTTTCACATAGCCCTCATGGCCTCATACGACTAAAATGGGGTTCTCTAAAATGTATCCTCGATAGGTATCCTCAAATAATACAATACCAGGCCATAGGTGTCCTCAAATATTGAAAGAAGGCTATGAGGGATAGTAAATGAGGCCTCATTGAAGGCTTTTCACATAGCCTTCATGGTCTCAAAAGAAAATGAGGCTATGGGGATAGTAAATGAGGCCTCATTGAGGGCTTTTCTCGAGGCCCTCATACGACCATAACCAGAGACATTTCACAAAAAGGGATTCAATGGGACGTGGCCATTGGATATAGAGGTGATGGAACTGGGTTAGGACTTCATTGTAATAAGGGGAGCTAATTCTGCATACAGATTATGGGAAATCAAGCAATCTGATTGGTTAGTTATAATCTATATAAATGATCTAGATAAATGAAACAACAAGTGTCCTTGGAATAGGGTTAGAACTAACAAGAACAGACCAGAACAGCTAAATATAGTAATAATAAACAAAACCGTTAAACTGAAAAGGCTCTTCTACTCTACTGGAGTATACTCCACGACAAAGGAACATGGTCGGGTAGACGAAAACTATTGCATAGATAGACAGAAGCAGAGAATTCTGAAAGAATTCGAAATAGTACAACTTGGGTTGTTTGTGATAATTCTACGAAACGGGAAATTACCCTTCTTCAATCGATCACACCCTCCGAACATACCCCCATCCTATTAGAAGGTTTTAGGTCACATAGCAACCACGTGCTACCATAGAAACCAAAATGGCGGCCTCCAGTATACAAAATGGACGACGGAGACACTTATCATCCTAACAACGCGCGCTGCGCACTAACACCATGTATCACTATGGCGATGACGTCACAAGACGGCCGCTCACGCGGGTTACCATGACGACACAACATGGCGCCACTGGGTCCCGTGACATGACGTCACCTCCGAGGTCCTGTCAATAAGGGGTGTAGGGGCACATACACTACTACTGACATGACTTCCCTTCATGTCAGTTTTTCTCTCTTATTTGTTGCATGAACCCCTGTTCTCGGGTGATAAAAAGTTGTCTGAAGGGATATACTTGACAAAGATATTTGGATGCCAAAATTAGTGATGCGACCATATTTTTTTCACCTGAACGTTATAATGGTCGCCTATGGGAAAATATTTAGTTCCGTGATGCCTGTAACTTTGTTTCACTCTCGAATTCAAATTCAAAGCTTGGGCATATAGGTCTGCGTTACGCAGCACGTCCCGTGCGGCTTGTAAGTGAAGCTAAGCTCACATGTTTGCAATTGCGGCAACAGATCTAGGGTCCGATGTGTTATTTTTTACCGGAAGCGCTTGTCAGAGAGAAAATTGATATAGGAATTCACTGACATCGGCTCATGTGTGCGGTTGGGTACGAAACAGAATTTGCCGCCAAAAATGTCGGTGTTCGGCGTCCGAACGATGAGGCTCGTAGGCCCATATAAAAATCGTCCACCTTCTTTCTTCGCATACTTCCTTTTCTTCCCTCAATTGTTTTACCGTTTCACCTGTTTTTTTTTCGGGGGGAGGGGGCGCTTCTGGTCGCTCCCTGCACCCACTCAAACAGACCACTCCCAATGGGTGGATCAAAATATTCTCCGCCTCACGAGTTCCAACTTCCGGTTTCTGTATTTTCCGCTTATGACGGCATATCCACTGTGAGTTGATGGTATACTGGTAAAATAAATTAGAATATTTGCCTCCTCATCCATTCGTTACAGGCATAGTGGGAGAAATCTGGCGCTGATTGAACAAATTTGAGAAAGACTGGTGCTCACTTTGAAATAACTTTTAAAACTCAACTTGGACTGGGAAGGAGGTGGGGATTGCAAATAAAAAATATAGACACTAGGCTGAAAAAAAACATTTTTTTATAGACAACAACTACCTCCGATCCAAACTTTGCCTCTCTTGAATTTACTTCCCACCGCCTGCACAGGATGTAATTTTGACTGTTTGCATTGCATTCCAAGAAGTATTTCACGAATTCTGCCATAGTGTGCAAAGTTTCCTGCTGTTAGTCAAATAGTGATTCGAATTTTGAAATTTCTAGACGTTTGTTTTTTGGGGGTTTTTTGGGGGGCGGGGGGGGGTTGAGGGGGAGCTCCACCCTCACGACAACGAACGCGAACGTCATCGAGAAACGTGATACACATATGCGGTATGATCAGAGGTTATTGTAAATGGCAACTTTTTTTCACTGAAATGAATGCTAATCGATAGCTCTTATCTAAAGCTCTTGTCTAATGAGCACACCAAGTTCAAAAACAATCCTATGATAAATGTGGCATGGAGGCCATATCAAAGAATGTTGACGTGCGAATGCAATAAATTCAAAGATTGTTGCTAACAACAACAGTTTTTGATGGAAATGAAAAGAAAATCAATAGCTCCTATCTTTGTCACCCTGGATAAGCATACAAAATTTTAAAACAACCTGATATGGAATGTGCCCTCTGAGGCATGCCAAAGGAAGATGCTAATGCACAAATGCACTAAGCAGAAGCTCGTTGCTTGTGGCAATGGTTTTTTACGGAAATTCATAAATATACCCTGCAGAGAGTGCAAAAGGGATAAGTTGACGCACAAATGCAGTAAGTTCGAAGGTTGGTGATAACGACAATAATTTTTTATGAAAATGAAAAGAAAGCAATAGCTCACATCTAGAGGTAACCAGAACACATATACCAAGTTTCAAGGCGATCCAATCATAAATGTGCCCTGAAGGGTGTGTTAAAGGGAAATATTGAGGTCTGACTGAACTAAGTTCAAAGGTCAGCGGCAACATGTTTCGACAGAAATGGGAGAAAATCGACAGGTCCCATATAGATGTCACCCCACACAAGCTCACCAAGTTTGCAAGCGTTCGAATCATAAATGTGCCCTGCATGGTGTGTCAAAGGGAAATATTGATGCTTAACTGCACTAAGTTTTTACTAAGTTCATCGAAGGTCATTCCCAGTGGCAACATTTTTTGACGGAAATCGTAGAAAATCGATAGCTCCCATCTAGAGGTAACCCCAAACAAGCATGCCAGGTTTCAAGGCAATCCAATAATAAATGTGCCCTGTATGATGTGCCAAAGGGAAATATTAAGGTCTGACTAAACTAAGTTCTAAGAACGTTGGCCGCGACAACATTTTTTGATGGAAATTGAAGAAAGTCGACAGCTCCCATTTAGAGGTCACCCCAAACAAGCACACCAAGTTTCAAAGCGATCTGATCATAAATGCGACCTGTGAAGTGTGCCAAAGGAAATTGTGGACGTACGTACATGCGTACGCCGGCGGAGAAGTGATGGCAATAGCTCATATTGACTTTGTCAAGTTGAGCTAAAAACGGACACAAATTACTTTGGCAAAGCCCGAGTTTAATTTTATTGAACTGGTTCGGACGGAGGGGGGGGGGGGGGGTCGAAACATGACACGTCCTGAATAACCAGGTTAATCTTTTAAAATTTAGTTCAAGTTATATGGCTCCGCTCATACTTCAAAGAGTATGTGCTATAAATTCACTGACAGTGAACAATTGGAACGCGTGTCTGTATGTCACTTGGAGAGGTGGAGTGCATTTTTTTTTCGTGAGCATCGTGTACAGTCAGTCATGCCAGATCGAGGACCTGCCGCCAGCCATATCAACCCATATTGCCTTGAATCTGCTTCCTTGCAAGGCTTATATGCGATATACCAAAGATGGTTAGCCCATTTCCCCAAACTTGATTTTAATGCGATTCGTTTGACTTGATTATTTTATTCTACGCAGTTCAGTGGCAGGACAGTGCCGGAGTGGAACCAAAGTCCACTCCTAGTTTTTTGAGAGAATTTTTTGTTCTTGGCTCGAGGCGAATTTTGTTTTAGGTCTCTGGTTGGTAAATTTGGCGAAATGGAAGTAAAAGCCGGTATTCTGGCAGAAACATACTTCAGACCTTGATTTTTCGATGAGTAATCCGCGTTGGATGCAAAAACGTTACATGGAGGCGCGGTGACTCAGTTGGTAGGGGTGCAGGCTGCAAGCCGAGAGGTACTCGGTTTGAATCCCACCTGTGGCAACCGCGTTGTGTCCTTGGGCAAGACACTTCACCCCATTGCTCACGTGGGGGCACGGCGGCGTTGTGTACTAAAACGTACTACTTGTGGATGGAGCACCTGTCTTCAACCAATGCTAACCCTGCTTGTGTGGAGTTACCATGTTAGATAGCTGAGAGTTGCTTGCGGTTACTCAGTGGTTCTCTCCGTGTACTCCGGCTTCCTCCATCCGTAAAACTGTCGTGGTCATGATTAGCCATTGTGCAGAAATATGTGACTTTAAACAACAATAACTAATTAACTAACTAACTAACTAAAAAGGTACATAAATTCAGTCATAATTCGGTTCTTCAATCAGAAATCTTTTGAAATAAGTGTTTTGGGATTTATCCGCACCCCAATCGACAATAAACATCGACCCTACTAAAGAATTTTCATCGGAAAAAGGAATTTTCGGCAGAAAAACATTTTTAAATCATTCACAAGCCTGCTTTCGTGCGCAAACAACAATATGTTACTTCACAATAAAATGGACCACTGATACACTTCAAAGTAATATAGTAAGTATAAGCATAACGAATGTTTAATGAAAAACTGAGGAAAATTCCTCCGGGCTCGGCGGGTAATGTCTGACGGAAATTCACTTTTTTGGTGTGTGTCGGGAGGGGGCAAGTTTTGTTGAATATCTCAATGTAATCTAAATTGAACCGGTGCCTGTAGGCCTTCTGTCGAGTCATTACAGACACAAGAAATCCTATAGATCTTGATTTATATAGCGGGGCTCAACACCTAACAATGAAGATTTTATAGGGATTCTTCGGGAAACCGTTGAATTTTATTCTGATTTCTGAACACTTGCATGCATCGTTGCAAAAAAATATCAGTCACTGACAGCTCTTGTATTTGAATACTGTTCATTGTCTCACAGAGATGATACATTCTGTAATTAAGTATGTCAAAACTTGCAACTTGTCTATTTTTCTGTGTTTCCTATTTTTATTGAAACTTGAGGGCAAACAATGTTAAAATGTAAAAAAACATATTTCTCACCAGCCTGGATTCGGAACTCCCCATGGCCCATGGGACAAGGATAACTGGAAATAGCACGAGAGTTTCTCACCTTTCCACTGACAACCACCTAATCTGTGCGATATTCTAAATGTTCCAGTAAACATTTCGAGTGGATAAAAAGAGCGTTGTTAAGTTATTTAAAAAGAGCGTTGTTGTACATTGCCTTGCGATTTCATATTTTATTGTTTGCTTCTGTTTATACTTACGTTATCTATTGTTTCAGAATGTTACATAACTTGCGTGCAATTCCTCGGTATTGACTTTATGAAACAACGTTTTTCATATTATTCAATAAGTGGACTTCAGCTCTGCCCAGAGTCTCGTCCTCAACTTCCTGCTTGGGATAGAGTATTTCTCAGCCAACTTAACTTGAGAGTTTTGGCCCAAGGAGAAGTACTCTTTCATTAATCGAGAACCTAAATGCCAGAACCGCACAGAACCACACATAAACCCCTCTAAACTACTTTTGAGCAGTATTTTACGATGAAATATGCTTATTTTATGTAATAATCCTTACAGGAAAGAAGAACAGAAGTAAATTCATTCTTATAGTTGCCTTTGCCTACTGTCCTTTCCATATCTACCGTATTTGAGACTATATCACGTATCTCCTGTTCTGTTTGTTATTCAATTATAAACAACCACTCAACTTAAAGAATAGGTGAAGGGGGCGCGGTGGCTCAGTTGGTAGAGATGCAGGCTGCAAGCCGAGAGGTCCTTGGTTCGAATCCCACCTGGGGCAACCGTGTTGTGTCCTTGAGCAAGACACTTCACCCCCATTGCCCACGTGGGTGCACGGTGACGTTGTGTGCTAAGGCGTACTGCACGTCGATGGTACATTGTCTTCAACCAATGCTGACCCTGCTTGTGTGGAGTTAGTATGTTGGGGAGCTGACAGTTGCTCGCCGTTGCTCGGTGGTTCTCTTCGGGTACTCAGGCTTCCTCCACCCGGAAGACTGCCATGGTCATGATTAGCCATTGTGCAGAAATATGTGACCTTAAACACCAATAAATAAATTGATTAGGTGAAGGAGCAAATTTTCGCATTTATACCTTATCGGCGGGTCTTCATTTTCCCCTGATTTCACTCAAAAGCTCACCGTTGTCATTTAACGTCAGCAGCCGACATGTTTGTTTACCAGTGACGTAACGGATAGCATAATCTATTTTTACCGGATGGTTTTGAGGATGTGGCGAGGAGTTGGTGTTTTGATAGATTGGATACAGATCAAAACGTAAATCTGAACCGTTCCAGAACATCGGTATGTATGTTTGTTATGAAATTCGGACCCAAGTGAAACTTACGATCACAAAGTGATGACCGTTTCTGTAAAATAAATAAACTACGACGGAAAATAACTGTAGAGGCTTTCTAAATAAAATTTTGAAATTCACACTGATACATTTCGTAACAGCTTTAGAAACACATAGTTGTTTGCGAAGAATACAATTTTACCCTCAAAATAACGTTATATGATGTGCAATGTGGAAAACTGATAACTTAAAAAACAAACCCAGAAACTGAACAGATGAATTTGAACTTTTATTTCCAAATCGTAACAAAAAATAAATTACATTTTTTTGTGACAATATATATAGAGGATCTCAAACGAGTGATCTTTGGATATAAGATTTTTTGAAACGAGTTTGATGAATTTGATTCACAACGAGCCATGTATATCACATGAATTTTCAAATGTTTTTTACACTTTTTATTTACTTCATTGTCACTAAATTCTCCCAAAACAATCGACAATCAGTTCGTTGGCTCAGACGCTTCACACCATGACGTCATGAATGCACTTTACTTGCACCTGTTGTCGTAATTGACGTCATGCGAACTACGCACAAGAATACAATGCTGTTGATATGGGACCACGCGCCGATTAGACTGTAGTTGATAATCAGGAAATAAGATATGGGTTGTTACGTCGAAATTAACGTTTCATGTGATATATACACTTTAATTGATTATATTTATGATGATGGAAATACTTTGATGATAATAAATGGATGATTGTATGGATAACAAGTGATTATTAGTATTAGTTGGCATGTAGCTGAGCTTCAGATAATAACTCCACATGACAAGGTAAATGAGGTTATTAGGGAGATAATTTTGCTGCATTCAGTACTCAGTTTAGTTTACATGAACTACTGGTGTATTATTTTTCTCATTTGGGAAACCCAACACCAATGGGGGTTAAATCGACTAAATTTGGTAATAACGTAATTTTTAAAATAAAAAGTTGAATGGTATATGATGAAAAAGGGGTGGACACACTTTCAAATAAGAACAATTAATAATAAGAAAATGATTATGTAAATCATCTGCAAATGATTGACAGGTACGTCATTCAGAAGAAAATGTTTATTCAGTTTTCAATCTACAGAAACTTAATTGGATAACAATTTATTTTGCAAATGATAATTTCCTCATTAAAATTTTAATACATGACATTTTGTTTTGACGATCTTTCAAAATGGTCTTGGAAGAATGCATGTTATTTGTTACGTTGTTTATTTGCAATATCGTTTAATCTGATTGCTTTTTCAGTTCTGAGAAATAAAAGCGCCGACAAATGTGCATGTGTCTGTGGGGGCCGGAGAAAGGATATATTTCCCTTCAAAGTTTATCGGAAAATAAATTTTGTCTCCTTTTCTTTTGTCTGGCGCAGTGGTGAATTCACAACAAAACTAATTGCCAATAGCAACGCACATACGAGGTCGCCGTTAGACACCAATCATTAAAATGTTTAAACTTCCATCATAGGAATCAAATCAAAAATAAAATCACAGACAGGAATTTAACGATGCAAAACGCTGTCGAATATCGAATGGAGTATGTGATTATGTACAGCGTTGCTAAATTTTATCGGCGTTCCATTGGTTTTCACCCTGCCCCTCCCTTACAAGAAAAAGATTTGTATGGCCACGACGGATCATATAGGTGGGGTAAATCAGTTTTGTGGATGTATCGTGGCAAGGGCGAATCTGGGAAGCGTACCCGATCCTTTTAAAAAGTATGTCATCTCGGTGCATAGGACCTTTGATTATCAGGCGCAGATAGCGACCGGCGGCAGAATCATTACTCGGGGTAACGGTACACTACAGCGTGACTGTGAACGTCTTTCAATTGCCCGAAAATAATAAAAAAAACAATCTAATAATGGCGGCTGCATAGAATACGTGAGTTTCGTCGAAGCGGATACAATTTCGTCAAAAATGTTTTTTACTGGTCATAAGAGATTTTTAGCTGTTTACAAAATGACGTCGATGAGATTCAAATCCACGAATTGTGGTGTTGCTTTTCATTTTGATATTCTCAAAGGCACTAGGGTTCCGCTCTACAGTGTCGCACTATTGCACAGGGGTGAAATTCTAAACATAGGGCATATGTTGAAACTAAGGCCATGTAAGTAGTATGTCATGTACCCAGACACCTCCCATTTGTGGGATCTCATCGGGGGATCTCATGTGACGTCATAGTCACGTGACCTAGTGGCGCCATGTTGTGTTGTCACGGTAACCCGCGTGAGCGGCCATGTTGTGACGTCATCTCCATATTGATACGTGGTGTGAGTGCGCATGCGCAGAGCGTGTTAGAGTGATACATGTTTCCATCGTCCACTTTGTATACTGGTGGCCGCCATCTTGGTTTCTGTGGTAGCACGTGATACGTGATTGCTATGTTACCCAATTTTTCTGCAATAAGACGGGGTATGTTCGAAGGGTATGTTCGATTGTAGAAGAGTAAATCTAATTACCACAAACAACCCGACAATCCCTCCAAATCACCAAAATCTATCCCAGATCACCGAAATTGACTTTATTTGTTACGAATGTCCCATTTTATCTGCTTAGCACGTAGTGCTGTGGTACCGGGAGGGTGCCGGGGATGTGTTCCTTTGTAGAAGAGTATTTTTTCTGGTTCGGATTTTCCCAGGATCTTTGTTTAATTACCCAAATAAACCCGTCAAGTTGTATTATTTAGAATTCTTTCAGAATCCTATTTAGGATCGCGAAACTTTTGGCTTATAATAGTAGCACGTAGTGCTATAGATTTTGAAAAGGTCGTGTTCGATTGAAGTGGAGTAATGTTCCCATAATCCCTTTTTTGGATCCCATGACTTGTTTTTCCCCCAATAAGAGTAGCACGTAGTGCTATAGGACAAATTTACCCAAATCCATTATTTAAATTACAAGTAGGACCCATATGTGTACATGAAGGCCATGAAGCTAAGTTCCACCATATACTCATATGAGGATCTACCCAACAGATGTGTCGTACGAGGTCTAATTTACTATCCCTCTTAGCCTCATTTCGGTTTTTGAGGATACCTTTTTGAATTTGTTAAAAAAAATAACAACACAATTTTACAATTTAATTTCTTTTATTCAACAACAAAAATATATCTTTATACGGTATGTAGATTGTCAGATATTCATAAACAGTCTTTCTGCAGATTGGACATCTTCTCAGTGGTTTACAGCAGTCTTTGCACAGGCACAAATGGTTACATGGTCGCGGAGCGACATTGGCTTCAGCTAATAAACACACACTACATTTTGTCCTCCGTGAATCTTCTTTTTGAAATGATGTGTCCATTTGTTCTTCTTTCATGGCCATTTCTTCTTCTTTTTCAACGTCCATGAATTCAGGCGGTAAATTATGAATGTAATAACAGTCTGGAGAATATTTTTGGTAGAGTCAAATAAAACAGTACTTTTTCTTAATGGTTGGATTTGGTAACAAATATCCTATGCTACTACTCAAGAGAGCAGTCCACAACTTGCTGTCTGTGTTCTCGACAGTGAGATTAACGACACTGGTAATGATGATGATATACAAAATGATTATTTGTGGAAAGTAAGTGATCTCGCTCCTTGGAATTCTTTTGCCAAACAGAGGCCAAGAACAGTTCGATTTTTCTTCCATTTTGAAGAAACTTCAGAGGTTCACTTCCTTTTATAGGTGAGCTGACTCTGCTTGATCCACGAACTGAATGAAGTTGAGTATCCCAACCACTTTACGAACAATTCCCTTTTCTTACCTCGACCACGTTTCTTGAGTACGTGTTCGATTTTGTAAATAGTTTTATGTGAAACTCGCTGAAGCTCTTCAGTGTAGAACGACCCTTTCAATATTTCCCCATTATCATCTTGTAAGATGTATGTGACTGGATGTCCTTTCTTGATGGCTACTACTGTGTATAACTCTTCGGTCTAATTGGGCAAATAACCTTTCTCAAAAGTTTTCTTAACTTTATTGGTTCTCACTCTGTCTCCCACTTTGTACTTTGGTGTCTTGTGCTTTATGGGTTGTCCATACAACCTTTGCCAAACCTCTTCTTGATTTTCAAAGTTCACGGCAATGGGGGGCATACCTATACTGCGATGATGAGAATGATTATATGATTTCACCAAGTTTTGAAGTGGAAAAGTTAGTGTATTGTTCTTGTTCTTGGTAAAATATTTCCACATCTTGGTTTTCAAAGTTATATTGAATCTTTCTACTATGGAACATTTTGTTTCCACATTTTGTGTAGTGAAAAATTCGACTTTGTGATCTTTGAAAAAATTCTGAAATTTTCTATTCAGAAATTCTTTGCCTTGATCTGTTTGTAATTTTTCTGGTTGACGACTTTGTTTGAAAATTTTACTAAAAGCTTTCACGATGGAATCACCAAGTTTGTTTTTGAGGGGTATGACCCAAGCATGTTTACTAAACACATCTATACATGTCAACAAAAGTTTTATGTTTTTATTGAATTTACTTATGTTTGAAACATCTACCAAGTCAGCTTGCCATTGTGCATCTATACCACTAACTATTACTTTCCTTCTAGGAAATGTACGACGAACAGGTTTGTGAAGAGTGTATGTGTCTTCAGTCTCTAACCATTTTACAACTTGTTTAGTTTTTTTCTTGGACGCTCTACGAAGAGCGTCTACACCACCAAAACTACCAGGCGCTTCAGAATCATAGTACAATGCTTCCATGACTGCCTTGTTCAAGTGTCAACTCTATTTATACCCCTTTTCGGTCCACTTTGGCGTTTCTGTTTTCTTTGGTTGTTTAGGTTCCGACTTTATCGGTGCCTGTTTCATAAAATCCCAACGTTCTTTATGACCAATTAATTCTTGGGGTATGTAACTATCTCTCAAAGCTTCGGCCAACACTTCCCATCCCTTTGGCTGGAAAGATTTTCGTCTTCTAAGTAAATCGTTTAGCACATCTGTTACATTCGACCCTAACACTGTTTGATCTTTGTAGACTAATTCACCCTTCTCATTCCAAGATATATTTGGGTCACTTCTAATACGATTCAACAACTTTCCCTTTTTCTTCATTGTCATAGGTACAGAATCGAGAATGTCTTCGTCTTTATTATCTCTCTCGAATTCGACTTAAATTGGTCGAAGAGCCATTACCTTTTGTTGAAATATCAAGTATCTTTGTAAAATTTGATTATATTGAGTCATTCTTTCATCAGCCGAAAGAAAAGGGGCATCGGGAATATCTCTCATTTCTCTTTCCAGTGATGAAACAGCCAGTTCATTCGGTTGTCTTGGAGTCTCTTGTAGACGTTCCAATAACCTTGGTTCTACCAAAGCCATCTCCTTTGCATATTCCATCATCCAAATATACCTTTAACAGCACCCAATAGTACAGAAGGTAGCAATGCACCCAAGAATCCCCCTTTCTGCAAGATTTGTCTCCTCTTTTTGTCAGAGGTACCTTTATTTGCCACTCCCTCCAATAGTTGTTTCTGACGAACGAGTTTGGTTCTCTGAGCTTTGGTCAGAGGTACTGCTCCCTTCAATATATTCGAGGCACAGTCACACAAACAAGTAATCAATTCTTTGTCTGCGTGTTTTTAGTATGGATTTGACGAGTGTGGGTTTTGATTTAATAAGAACTTTGAGAAGAGCGATGTTGCGCTTGAGACAGTCAGACATGCTTCTGACTCTAGTCAGACCTGTTGCTCCCCTTTTATACTTTTCAGTGGTACACATATTGGGTTTCTCCAGGAAAAATTTGACTTCTTGATCTCATGTATTCAGGAGTATCGTGTTTGAGGTCTATTAAAAGGTAACCATATGGTGTCGAAGTGGCATCTTCGAAAGCTTCTCTCAGAAACTTGGAATGACCAGGATAGATCTGTGCTGCGAAGTGTGAGATCTGAGAACGATCCCAGGATTTTTAAATAGATCATGTAATGACTATTGAGAGCTACAGTCCTATGGACTTTATTTTTGTCGAATAATGTTTTAACAATGTACATCACACTAATGTTACGGTGATGACTACCTTTAGTAAATAATCTAGACACTCGAGCATCTGCATCGAGCATCAGATCATCCAATATGACCAAACTATCAGATTTTAATTCTTGAGGGAGACCCTCTACGAATTCTACTTGGGGTAAAGTATTGTATAATGGTTGCCATTCACTATAACACCAAATGATGTGACTTGGAACAGGTGATATAATATTTTGAATGTTTTGAATAACCCGATTTACAAAGGATGATTTACCACTACCCGTGAGACCACGCAATAAACAAGAGAATGGATGTTTCCAATGAGGATTCATCTTTGTTGTTCTATGTGGGTATTACTTCCTTTTATACCTTTTGGGGAGGTGGCCCCACTGAACGTGGGTACTATTTCCCTTTTACACCTTTTGGAGAGGTGGTCAATATGACCGTCATCCAAAAATATTTAAAATTGGTGGCCCTCTGACTTACTGGCTGTGGACAGGTTAAGTTTGTTTGATATTTGTCAAGAAGATAAATATCAAATAACTTAAGCCTCATTACCACCTTTTTTCTTGTTTCTTCATTTTATACTTTTTTTCTTTTTTTTTTAATAAAAAACAAACATCTATTTACATCTTCAGACTGAGTGGTTTATTGACGGTCATGAATTCAATCACCAAATCCATAATACAACGTCTCTGTTCATTTGTGAAAGGTTTCTCGAAGATATCTTCATACTCTTTCTGTACTGGTGGTGGATTCATTCCAGAAGTATTATGGTGCCACAGTAGATGAACATCATTCTTGTTAACTCCTTCAAGTGCTTCACTAAAACATGTTATAATCTTCTCTTCTTCAGACATCATTAGGCATACATTATGCTGAATCTGACTTGGGTAATCGACTGTACATCCATAGCATTTTTCTTTCACTACAGCGTCAATGTTCTCTTCGACATAATTAGCATATGCCAAGCAAAGTTCATGTTGCAAGCGAACTTGCCTGAGTTCACTATCAATTTCATCAACGATCAATGGTCATGGTTGGGTTATTCTCGCTGTGATCTTCTTCTTCTTCAAAGGTGGTTCTTGAATTGTTTTTTTTTATGTCTTCATGGTTAGTAGGTTTAGTGTCTTCGGGAACTTCAATTAAAGTTGTTTGTTGGGTTGTGATGGCTGCATCTGCTTCTTCTATTTGGGACTTCAAGGCATTCCATTCTTCTAAAGATAGAGCAATGCCAGTCTTCGTAGGATAAGGTTTCTGGTCTTTTCCATCAAAATATCTTCTGAGATGAATCTTCAGTTCACCCTGGTACTGGGTGACGTTAGCATAAGTCTGCTTGGTGCCAATTCGGAACATCGTCTCTGGTCAATGGTTCGATCGTGAATGATGCCAAGTCCATGCTTTGCCTAATCTTATATATCTTTGGCAGACGTGGTTGAAAACATCACCCCAGTTCAACAAATTTTGATAGAGTTTTTGATTCTTGGTTGGAGTTTGTGTTTGTTTCCTATAGGATTATAGGTTAAAGTTGGAAAATTTAGAAAATTAGTATAGAAGTCAATGGGAAAGAAACACAATGAGAATACAGTAATTTGATTGGTTGATTAGCTTCGATCTGATTGGTCAGTTTGGCGATCAAACTGCAATCTTGATCCTTAAACTGTAGGATATGGACCTCTGCATTTTATACTGGCATGGGACAGGCCAAGCTACAAACATCTGTCCAATGGAGATAAGTCAAATAGCTCTAGTGCATTCCCATCCCCTACAGTTCGTATCCTCTTTGAGGGATTGGTTTTTTTTGTTCATTAAAAAGAAAACGAAAACAACATGTCCAACTTAGCAATTCAGTTTTTCTATCATAAAAATTTCTCATTTCTTTTAAATATTCACAACAGAGAATTTCTTAGTAATGATGATGATGATGATTTATTCCTTTGGTTATACAATAGGGGTAGTCTAAAAGACACCAGGAATCAACTTTGTTTTAAAAAATGAAATGAAACTAAAAATATTGGAATAAAGAAGTATCATCTGGTTCCAATGGGTGTAACCTAAAAGATACCATGAATCAACATTTTTGTAAAATAAATGGAACTAAAAAGTTTTGACTGAAACTAAGTTTTGATTCAAACTAAAAAGTAAAGAAGTATCATCTGGTTCCAATAGGTGTAACCTAAAAGATACCATGAATTAACATTTTTAAAATAAATGGAACTAAAAAGTTTTGAATGAAACTAAAAAGTTTGGAATAAAGAAGTATCATCTGGTTCCAACGGGTGTAACCTAAAAGATACCATGAATCAACATTTTTTTAAAAATAAATGGAACTAAAAAGTTTTGAATGAAACTAAGTTGAAACTAAAAAGTTTGGAATAAAGAAGTATCCTCCTTTTCCAATAGGGTTAGCCTAAGGTATACAGGGTACTTGATGATGATGAAGATGATAATGAAAAAAACTCTCAGTATTAGAATAAATAAAAAAAAATTGAAAAATCTTTACACCGGAAAAATGTATTTCCTTGTAAGACTTGCCATTTAGGATTTTTTTTTTTTGGAGGACTGTCATATTGGACTTTTTAATTAGAGAAAAACTTGCCATATAGGACTTTATGAGGACTGCCATAAAAGACTTTAGAGAATGCCATATAGGACTTTATGAGGACTTGCCATAAAGGACTTTAGAAAATGCCATATAGGACTTTAGAGAAGGCCATATAAGACTTTATGAGGACTGCCATAAAGGACTTTAGAGAATGCCGTATATGACTTTTTAATTATAGAGAAACACTGCCATATAGGACTTCATGAGGACTTGCCATAAAGGACTTTAGAGAATGCCATAAAGGACTTTAGAGACTGCCATAAAGGACTTTAGAGAATGCGGTATAGGACTTTATAAGGACTGCCATAAAGGACTGTAGAGAATGCCATATAGGACTTTGTGAGGACTGCCATAAAGGACTTTTTAATTAGAGAAAGAAAAACTGCCATAAAGGACTTCGTGAGGACTGCCATAAAGGACTTTAGAGAATGCCATATAGGTCTTTGTGAGGACTGCCATAAAGGACTTTAAAAATTTGGTGAGCCTAACATGATTGAGTAGACCTCCTAAAAAACCATGGGTTTTTAAGAATTTTTCGGTCAACTAAAAAGGACTTTTTGTAGGCAAAAGCTAGACTTTGCTCAGGTTGTAGAAAAATATGACACTCATTCAATTGTTTCTTTCTTTAAATCTCTTGTGGTATGGTGCTAACTCCATCTTCTAAAACTCTTCGTTTTGGGTAGAAATACGATAGTCCATCTCTGCTCTGCTGGTAGGTATACATAGTGTTGTCATTCATCACAAATCCTCGGTTGATGCCAGATCCACTTTGTTGAGTCTTCAAAACTTGCAAATGTCTGTCATTCGTCAAATCACTGTGGCGTTTGCTGATTCCTTTACAACTAAATTTATTGGTGGCACCAAAACAATAATATGTTTTACGACACAGTCCAACAATGCCGGTTCCTTGCCATTCTACCTTGAACAAGTCTGGAGTTCTGTCAAAACGCTTTCTTTCCTGGCAACATGAGGGTGACAGCCATTCTTTGCCTTCTAATTTGGTTTTCACATAATCATCTCTGTGGAAATCACAACACTCTGATGGAAACCACTTGTGATTTTCTTTGTAAAATTCTACTCTCTTCTCTGGTTTCACTAATTCATCTATGGATGGTGACGAGGTACATATATATGCAGAATCTGTGTCCATTTCAGCATATCCGAAATCTTGGCGGCTGATAAAAGTATCGATGACACCATAATAGAACTGAAGCGTCCGGAGTTTCGCATACTGGTAAACAAAGAATCCAATGTGGAGTGGCAGATCCAACTTGATGGTCTTCTTGTTCAGTTCGACTTCATATAAAATTCCATCTAATGGATTCAAGGCTCTGAAGGACATGTCATTTACAGCTTTGGTGACTTCGTCGTCGCAATAGCACACACGTCGATGCTTCTCTTTGTTGGTAACGGTTTTGCCATATCCAGAATTTCCCAACAGCTTCATGGTGTCGGCAACGATCGACTTGTCAGGGTCAACATCTCCTTGTCTTCTTGCTTCAGATACTTCATCTCCAAATTTTTCAAAACATCTTCTTGGTTTACATTGGATAACTTGATAGACGTGGTCAACTTCAATACCATGCTGGAGGCACCACTGCAGTAAAGGCGTTGCAAACAACATTTTTTCTGCTACATACCTTCCGATCAAACTTCTACGGGGTTTCTACATCATTCCATTCTTCTCGGCAAAGGACTTCATGTGTTCACCAATATCATCTATGGAAATATCTGTATTCTTGAAGATAGGTGTCATCTCTTCAAAGTAATCTTTCAGGTGATCTGGTACATGTATATCACATTCGACCAAACCAAACAGTTCTCCGGACTTCACTTTGTTCAGTATTTCTTCATCTGTCATTGCACCATCTATTTTGTCTGAAAAGTTCTCTTTCAGGAAGGCTTTGAGTGTGGCATCGGTCTTCTTCATCTCTCTCCACTCACACTCCCAGATTTCAACAAGTTTATAGCCCAAATCGGTGATGTACTTTGCATTGGTGCGGGTGTCTTGTAGCAGTTCTTTCATGGGTTTATTTCTGACTTCGTTATGGGTGATATGAAGGCCATTTTTATCTTTTATGCAGGTATGTCCGTGCCAGAAGCAGCCGTGGAATTGGTACACAGTATGTGTCTCATTGCACCAACCATCAACAGGCAACTGTCTTCGACCAATCATTTTTTCAGCACCGTTAAACAGATGTCTGATGTGGATGTCATCTCTCATCGATAAAAACTCTAACCATTGTTCAGCCATTTTACCATACTTCATCGGATGTTCTGGTTTAAACTGGTTTTCTTCACGACGCCTAATACTCCAACCCGTTGGCATCTCTTGCATTAGGCACCAAAGATATAATGCATTCGCATCAAAGCCTATGATACTACCACATGGTTTTGCTTCTTTGCCATATTTTGTTTCTCTGATTCGGGTAACATCTTTCTCGTGGTATCGGTTGAAGATAATTGAAGGCCCACCAACAATATTATCTTTCACCAAGTGATGCAGGTCTTTGTTTTTCTAGTTAAATAATGTGAAGTAAGTGTCATCATTCATGGTCTGGAACAGGTATTTCAACGTAAGGCCTGTAACACTGATACCATCTTTAAACATGTCGATGTGGCGTTCATGGTAGAAAGCAAACTGCTTGTCAACTGCTTCTAGGAATGGTTTTACATCTCTGTTATTATACCAGATCAGAAAATCACGGAAAACTGTCATCTCCAGGTCGTTCCATAATAATAATAATATGATAATAATATACATTTATATAGCGCAAACATCTCACAATATTAAAAAAGTTCCATGGCGCTTTACAACACTGCTCATAAACAAAATGATGAGCAACATAGGATTTAAAAATATTTGTTAAAAAAATGGGATTTCAATCTAGATATAAATGCTGTCAAAGAAGGGACTGTTTTAACAAATTCTGGTAGCATGTTAAACAGTCTAGGAGCATTATAGCTAAAAGAACGTCCACCGTAGCTAGCGAGAACATAGGATTTCTCTTCTAAAAGATTTTGGTTTGTGGAGCGGAGGGGGCGTTTCGGTATATATGGTTTTACTAGATTAGCAGTGTAAGCTGGGGACTGCTTCATGTGTACTTTATATGTGAAGAGGAGAATTTTGAACTCAACTCTGGCCATAATAGGAAGCCAATGCAAACTTTTCAACTTAGGTGTTATGTGATCTCTCTTTTTCGCTAATGTCACAATGCGTGCTGATGTGTTTTGAATAGACTGTAGTCTGCCAAGTTGTTTATTGGGAAGACCATGTAGAAGCGAATTACAGTAGTCCAGCCTTGAAGAAATAAATGCGTGAATGAGGCATTCTGTGGCACGCGTGGTTAGGAATTTTCTGGATCGACCAACTTTCCGAAGATAAAAATTGGCGGACTGGCAGACTTTTGAAATATGAGGAACCATGGTTAAGTGAGAATCAAAATACACACCAAGGTTTCTAACAGTGGTAGATGGATTGATAATGGTATCTCCTACTTTAAGGCAGGGCAAATTGCCTGGGGCAGGTTTATGCCTAGAAGAAAAAATTATAAGTTCTGTTTTCTCATCGTTAAGTTTAAGTTTGTTTACCAGCATAAAGGTTCTAATATTATCGATGCAATTCCGCAAAATTTGAAATTTCAACTCAGTGTCATTTGTATCCAAGTTGTCAAACTCCGCATAGATCTGTGAGTCATCTGCATAGAAATGGCAGCCAATCCCATGTGATCGAATAATCTCCCCGAGGGGCTGTATGTATAATGTAAAAAGAATTGGACCCAGGGTTTGATTGAATTCCCTCAATTGTGACACACTAGGTCGTCCTTTCTGATATGTAGGATTGAAACCACCTCAATGCAGATTCATCAATACCCAAATGCAAAAGTCTATCGGATAAGATTTTATGGTCTATGGTATCAAAGGCAGCTGAAAGATCTAAGAGGATCAAAACAACTGCCTTCCGGTGGTCTAGGTATTCTAGTATATCATTTTGCACGCTCAGAAGTGCAGATTCTGTGGAGTGGCCTTCGCGGTATGCAGACTGTTTTGGATCCACAAGCTGATTGTTGTCTAAATATAAACGCAGCTGTTTGGCAATTACTTTCTCAATGACTTTGGAGATAAAAGGCAGGTTTGATACAGGTCTATTATTTTTCAGTACACAGGGATCTAAAGAAGGCTTTTTTAGAAGAGGCGTAACCAGGGCTGTTTTGAGACATGGTGGCACATAACCATTTTGTACTGACTCATTAACAAACTTTGTTATGCAGCCTATGAGAGCTGGAAGACATGACTTCAACAAAGAAGTGGGAATAGGATCTAAGGCACAACTTTTAGTTGGCGAGGACATGATAATTTTCTCCACAACACTTTCGGGCACACAATCAAAGCTTACCAATCTTTTATCAGATGAGATAAATGGGGTTTCGGTTGGGCCTTGATCGAAGGTACATTGTGTTTGATCCAGGGTCTTTCTAATTGTCTCAATTTTATTCGCGAAAAACTCTGAGAACTTTTGGGCAATATGGGCACTAGACAGCTCCTCCGACAATTTATTTGTCTGCTTCGATTCTAGGGACTGTATGATTTGGAACAGTTGCTTTTGGTCAGAGCCACAGGCACTGATCTTACCACAAAGAAACTGTTTCTTAAAGTGAGTAATTTGGTTTTTGACAACTTTACATTGTGCAATGTACATCTCGCGATGTACAGTTAGATTTGTACGTCGCCACTGCCTTTCTAGTTGGTGGCGCGTTTGTTTGGATGTGCGAATTTCATTCATCCAGGGGCGTACTTTTCTACTGATGATAGTTTTTGAAATCACGGGTGCTGTCTTATCGAGTAGCTCCTTAAGACTAGAATTGTAGCAATCTAACAGGTCCTGGAGAGAAGTCCAACAGTTAAGTTTATCGAGGGCTTCGGGGATTTGCTGCCTGAAACTGTCATTATCTATGTTGTTAAGTTTGCGGAATGACGTTGTTTTCTTAATCACATCTGGCTTTTTAACACACAGTACTGGTATTCTTCATTGGATATGTTTTCTTTCTTTAGAGAACTGTAGAAGGCTTCACGGTCTGGTAGGTGGTCTTGATCCAATTTGTCCAAGCTGTCGATCCATTCATATGGTAAAAATCCCTTCGTCACGGAGCAGCCAAATGCTTTCAAAAACTTGTCGTAGCTGAATCCTGGAGCGAGGTAGTTACAAATATCAACAAACTTGTCAGATTCTGTCGAGACACACATGTAGTTATTTGATCTTCACTGCAAATTTGAGTTGATTCTGTCTCTTCGGGTATGTCATCATTTCACGCTTGACTACATTCATATCATATGTTCCAGAGTTGAATCCGCATTTCTTGCAGGTTGTCTTGAAATTTCTTCTCCAATTTTTGTAAAGGGTGTATCTCGGATGTATCTTCTCCAGTAGCTCTGGCTTCCGCTTCCAGCGTTTCATCAATTTTCTGTCGGAGTTTAAATAAGGTCCAAGCATGATAGGTCTGCATCAGTTGGTGGCAATGAGATTAAATATCTGTGAGGTATGTCATCATTTCTTCAACAAGTTCTTGAGAATTTCCATTTGTAATAAAACATTTCGGTTCTTGGTATTCTGGAACATTACTACATATGCTCACACTCAATGGTCGGTGTTCTGCTTCCCATATCAGTTTATCACTGTCGGCGGGTAGACTGGATTTGACAAAGTAACTTTCAAAATCAAACGTTGCATGGTATGGATAAAACTTCTTCTCTCCGGGTACTTCTATACCTTCATCTTCTAACAGATCAAATATGGACTGGGATGGATGGTATACACCGCCAACATACTGGTATTTTACTTCATCTGTACATGTTTTCTCGTGACGGTTTAATTTCTTCACAGTGTGCCATAATTTGCCGCATTTGCAGCATTCAAAGGATTTGCAGTATTGGTCTATATCGATGATGTTGCTAAAATGGTTCTTGTAGACGTTCACATACATGGTATTCTCAAACTTTCTATGAGATCTCTGTACTAATTTGGCAATAGTTTGGTCATCATCATTCTTGACAAGCTCATACACTTGAATATTAACTTCAAAACATCTCTCCAAGTCGGGTAATTCAGCTAAAATTACTCCACGGGATTCATTCTTTGGCTTCTTTGTATATTTGCTGTACATGGCATCTGTTGTATTATTCAAATTGCGTGATGTGGAACCACTCCATAAAGCTAAACAGCGGAAAATACACAGGTTGTCATCATAATAAAACTGGTGATGTTCATCTTTCACCAAAGCATTTACTGCTTTGTTCTGGAGAATATAATCAGGAAGATCTTCTACCATTCCAATTGGGTGGTCTTTCAGCTTATTCACATAAAAGGTGACGTTCGTAACTCTCTCCACAAGCCATTTGGTGCTGGGTCATTTTAACTTGGCCCATTCCAGGATATCTTCTTCCATGACATCATCAAAGAATTCTTCAAAGTCTTCTTGGCAGCATACTAGTTGTGGAACATCAAGTACCCGGGCGTTGTTTTGTGATGGATGGTAATACTTCAGTTCATTCGTTTCATTGTGTCGCAGGATAAAACCAAAACTAAGATTAATTTTAAATCTTAGCTGTTGTTTCAGAAATATGGTAGTCATCAATTCATCATTCATCGTTTTCAGGTTATCATCGTTGATCCGGTAGTTATACTGGTCCTGGACATTTCTGTTCATCATGTGGCGAGTTCTAATAGATCTCCAGTTATCCTCGTACATGGTCAACATCTCATCGGTCTCTTCTTCAGACATCATGTTCTTGTCAACATCATAACGGGTGGTCGTCGTGGTCCGTTGTTGTTTCGTTGGTCCTCTCTTTGGTTCATCGATCTTCCTTTTAGATGGTACAGGAACCGGTCGGTGGGCAACGCTCTTGTGTCGGTTAAAATGGAGTAGTTGGTTAAACTCCTGGCCGCATTCCATACATGTGTAGGTCTCCAAACATTTCTTCAGGTGTTGATCCAGCTTCTCTTTCCTGGTAAAGGTTTTGTTGTAGTTGGCGCAATCGTGGGTCTTCTTCTCTCCATGGGTATTTCTGCGATGGCGATCTCGATTCGTTCTTGCAGTAAAGGTCTTCCCACACCCTTCACAGGCGTAAACATCAGTTCCGGTAACGGCAGTAGCAGCATCAGACTCCATCTTCATAAAAGTTTTGCGAAGGCAAAATTGCTACAGAAAACTCTCTAGCGATGTGTTCAGTTCGAAGGATCGAAACAGAATGACGCGACGTTACTCTTCTCCGGAATTTATTTCTACGTGACGGACGTTTTTGAAAACGTCACGACGTCACAACGTTTTTTCATCGATATTTTCATTCGATGGGCGTTTGTGTTTGTTTCCTATAGGATTATAGGTTAAAGTTGGAGAATTTTGAAAATTAGTGTAGAAGTCAATGGGAAAGAAACACAATGGGAATAAAGAAATCTGATTGGTTGATTAACTTCGCTCTGATTGGTCAGTGTAAAAACATCTTGATCTTCGTTATTTTTATTATTTAAAATCATATAGTTAGAGGTGTCATTTGAAGAAATTGCTAAATATAGACCCTAACGATTAGTTAGGGGGTCAGATAAGGATGTTACTAAAAATAGAGCGTAGGAATTTATAAAAATATAGTTCCAAGTAGAAGCAGAGGATTCTGGGTAAATTTGTCCTATAGCACTATGTGCTACTCTTATTGGGGAAAAACACGTCATGGAATCCAAAAAAGGATTATGGAAAATTACTCCACTTCAATCGAACACGACCTTTTAAAAATCTATAGCACTACGTGCTACTATTATAAGCCAAAAGTTTCGCAATCGTAAATAGGATTCTGAAAGAATTCTAAATAATACAACTTGACGGGTTTATTTGGGTAATTAAACGAGGATTCTGGGAAAATCCGAACCAGAAAAAATATTCTTCTACAAAGGAACACATCCCAGGTACCCTCTCCGTACTATAGCACTACGTGCTAAGCAGACAAAATGGGAAATCCGTATCAAATAAAGTCAATTTCGGTGATTTGGGATAGATTTTGGTGATTTGGAGGGATTGTCGGGTTGTTTGTGGTAATTAGATTTACTCTTCTACAATCGAACATACCATCCGAACATACCCCGTCTTATTGCAGAAAAATTGGGTAACATAGTAACCACGTGCTACCATAGAAACCAAGATGGCGGCCTCCAGTATACAAAATGGACGATGGAAACTCGTATCACCCTAACAACACGCGCTGCGCATGCGCACGCGCACTCACACCACGTATCACTATGGAGATGTCGTCACAACATGGCCGCTCACGCGGGTTACCATGACAACACAACATGGCGCCACTAGGTCACATGACTATGACATCACATGAGATCTCCCGATCAGATCCCCCAAATGGGTGGTGTCCAGGTACATGACATACTACTCATGTAAAATAGAGTTATCTTTTAGTATCAGATATATGATTTCATTACGCTTTTTGTTGGACAAGAGAATTTGAAATTTTGGTCCCACAGTTGGAGTCTGTTACATAGGGGTAAATTACCAGATGAATTATGGGAAACAGTGGCTTCGTAAAATAGGCTCTTTTTTAAAATGTAATTTTTACGCGAGCTTGTTACCAGACAGGTAACTAAAAAATGAGACGGAAACATATAATTTTTTTTTTTTTGCATTTTAGAAACAGGGGATGCTCTGTTCCAGGGGTGGGTTGGTGGGAAAATTCTGCTTTTGAGGCTGCTAGGTGGCTGAAAATGTCTGGTTCCGGCATATTTTCATGCAATTTTTCAGGTTGAAGTATGGCCTTTGACATTAAATTATTCCACTCACATTCAGATTGTTTATTTCTACTTAGTCAAATAGTGTTACATGTTTTTTGTGGATTTGGGAAATGTAATACATGTTATGAGTTAGATAACTAAGCTACGGAATATTTGCATTTGAAGAGAGTGTATGGCATGTCATAATTGGAAATGCCTGGAAAACTGTGGAGCGGAACCTAGAGACTGTTTCAAAGACAGGACGGTGTTTTTTCACCCGAAGTTTACCTGGAGTTCAAGTTATGGTTATGTTCTTACTTCGTTACTGATCGAGATTTGAGAAGTGTTGATTCTCAAGCATCTTTTTAGCATACTTTATATTAA
Organism: Pictodentalium vernedei; assembly: GCA_031216915.1. Taxonomy (NCBI): domain Eukaryota; kingdom Metazoa; phylum Mollusca; class Scaphopoda; order Dentaliida; family Dentaliidae; genus Pictodentalium; species Pictodentalium vernedei. Next base: position 554,738,724 of record CM062295.1, on the reverse strand, counting down.
CATTCTTGATTTCGTGAAGTGACAAAAATTTAAGAAAATATTGTCAGCTGATCAAAAGATTAAATTTTACCTCACCGCTGGCTTAATCGACAACAGTAACTGTTCCAGTTGTCAATAGAATTTGTTGAGAACTGTATTGTGATCGCGTGATATCATTCACCATTCACCTGTAGCGGTCATTAATTCATGCCAAACAATTGTTTTCGAAAGTGTTTATCACTGTTTTCTGAAAACGCTGAGATCGACAAAGACAGAGCGGAGGCCTTGTCACTGGAACCTATAAGCGATTTTTTTTTTTTTTTTGGGGGGGGGGTCAAAGTGGGTCCAGTCGCAGTGACAAAGAGAAAGAGAAACAACAAAGAAAGATGGTATGCATATCGAGCGAGAGTCGCACGTACAATGAAGAAACCATGGGACTAGTGAGCTCCCGTTTAATTGAATCGACATTCTCAAAGGCACGAGAGCTCCCGTTTAATTGAATCGAAAATTAACTCAATCGAATTAAGCTTAGGGAAATTGGCAACAAAGGATGAATTGCAGTCCGTCATAGATGATATAATCACATCTCACATCTTCCTTAACTCTTTCAACACGAGAGACTGCTTTTCTGGGCCGGCAACACGATACGTCATACTTTCATTAAGTAGGATGGCTATTAAGTGAACGTGTGTGGTAGAACAATAAATATTTTCCAAAAAAAAATATTAATTCCTCTGCCCCCAAATAATGGATATGGACTCTTCCAATTTCTCTCTTTAACTGGCATGGAAGATACCACCAGTGTTCAAAGGGTTAAATAAATTTAAGTCTGAACTCATGTCATCAATAAATGCAGTTATCGATAAGAGGGTAGGTGAACTGGAAAAAAGGACATTTTCACGCCAGAGTGGCATCGGCCGAAGGCACTCTGACGTATAAATGACCATGGCATTTTTAGTGTTAATAGTTTACACCCATTGGCCTCCAAACCTTGTTGTACTATGGCGAACAAATGTCTATGGGAATTTCAGTGTTAACTTTTTACGCCCAATGACCCTCGCCTTTTAACTCTTTTTTCCCTATTGACAATCCAGGATGCACTCTGGTGTAATTGCAACATAGCTGTTTTTAGGATATCTTGTTTCTAATAATCTGCTTTTTTGAAAAGATAAGGAAAAAAAACAGAATGAAAAAATCTTCATTGTACGCATTGTGGCCAAACTCTCTGTGCCAGTTGTTTTAAATTTTTATGATTATATGATTGTCTATCAACTTTTGATATTTTGAAAGAGCTTTTTTCAAAATATTAAATTTGATAGAGATCCATATAATATCAACCTAGCTAGCACTCGCAGTAAAAGATAAGTGAGTTTTGACACTCTTTTATGTCAAACAGTTTTAGGATATCTTCTTTGTACTTCTCTGCTTTTTAGAAAGCTACGAAGAAAAAACAAAATGAAAAGCTTGATGGCACTCGTTGTGGTAGAACTTTCTGTGACAGTTGTTTTAGGTGTAAAATATTTAAGATTATATTATTGTCTATCAAGTTTTCACATTTACAAAAAAGAGTGTTTTTCAAAATATAAAATTTGATAGAGATGCTTACTATATAAATCTATAAATAATGGTCTATGGTCCCAGCTTTTGAACAAAGGAATCTCAATTAATGGAAGATCCGGCAATTTAATTGATGCCGCCTATGTCAAGCAGGAATTCCACCATGCATGGTCCTAATTCCGCGCCACTGGATTGCAATTGAATTTTTTTTTTTTTTTTTTTTTTTTTTGGAAGGTGGCCTCGACGGGAGTCGATCGCAGGTATACGACACCCAATCGCCTGGCCATAAATGCTCAGCCACAACACGAACTGAGCCAACGACAACACCCAAAAAGGTTGCAATTTACTCAGCTGGTATGTTAGTTTACATTTATAACTCGCCCCGAGACCGATATTCGAGAATTGACAATTACTGAATTGTTGGAATTGTTTCCTGTGATGATTCGTAATTGTCTACAAGTAGCCTGTATTTTATTGTGAGATTTACCCGTGGATCGTTTGCCTTAGCATCCAAAACAACTGGTGCAGTTACTGTTATAATGGTCTATGGTCCCAGGTTTTAAACACAGGAATTTCAGTCAATGCAAGATCCGTGAAGATGCAACTGCTTAAATTTAATTTATATCGCCTATATCAAGCAAGAATTCCACCAGACATCGTCCTAATTCCGCGCCACTGGACTGAAAACTGTGAATTTTTTTAGAAGGTGGCCTCGACGGGAGTCGATCCCTTGTCTTCGACACCCAATCGCCTTGCCATAAATGCTCGACCACCATAACAACAGAGCCAACGACAACATACCAAGCAGGAATTCCACCAGGCATCGTCCTAATTCTGCGCCATTGGTTTGAAAACTGTGAATTTTGTTTTTTTTTTTGGAAGGTGGCCTCAGCGGGAGTCGATTCCGGGTAAACGACACCCAATCGCCTGGCCATAAATGCTCAGCCACAACACGAACTGAGCCAACGACAACACCCAAAAAGGTTGCAATTGACTCAGCCGGTATGTTAGTTTACATTTATATCTCTCCCCGAGACCGATATTCGAGAATTGACAATTACTGAATTGTTGGAATTGTTTTCTGTGATCATCCGTAATTGTCTACAAGTAGCCTGTATTTTATTGTGAGATTTACCCGTGACCGTTTGCCTTAGCATCCAATGCGACTGGAACAGTTACTGTTATAATGGTCTATGGTCCCAGCTTTTAAACACAGGAATCTCAGTCAATGCAAGATCCGTGAAGATGCAACTGCTTAAATTTAATTTATATCGTCTATATCAGGCAAGAATTCCACCAGTCATCGTCCTAATTCCGCGCCACTGGACTGAAAACTGTGAATTTTTTTTGGAAGGTTGCCTCGACGGGAGTCGATCCCTGGTCTACGACGCTTAATCGCCTTGCCATAAATGCTCAGCCACCATACCAACTGAGCCAACGACAATATACCAAGCAGGAATTCCACCAGGCATCGTCCAAATTCCGCGCCACTGGATCGAAAACTGTGAATTTTTTTTTTTTTTTTTTTTTTTTTTTGGGAAGGTGGCGTCGACGAGAGTCGATTCCGGGTATACGACACCCAATCGCGTTGCCATAAATGCTCAGCCACCATACCATTATTTTGAGATTTACATGCGGATCATTTGCCATAGCATCCCATGCAACTGGAACAGATTACTGTTATACTGGTCTATGATCCTAGCTTTTAAACACAGGAATCTCAATTAATCAGACAAAATTTAAATGGAGTACGATGCAATTTAATTCTCATGTCAACTCCATTTGGTAAATATTTTTCTTGCACAAATAGATCAAAATGTAGTTTCCCTCTTAACTGTACAGACTTACTAATACCAATTAATTTTGCACGTTCACTCAAACCTTTGTCAAATGAACTTTTTGTAGATTCAGTATGTGTGCCAGGAGAATCTAAATACCTCATTTCACTTGCAGCCAATTATGATTTTTTCACATCGTTTGAATAACTAAGACAATTTTCCAAAATCCTCTATAGATGTAGATCTATTGGTGGTGATTGCCATTCAATGTGACATGAATTTTGCTAAACATACTGTGAAAAAAATTACTACTGGGAGCAATCTGTGTTTGTGGAGCCAAAGCACTCCCATCTTGTTTTGTAATTTTAAATCGAATTTCAAGTATAGATGCTGCAAGATCTAATCACTTGGTTGTTTGTCTTGGAATTAAAATTTCTGTTGGTGAAGAATTGTTTAGAGATGCTGTTGGAAATTGCTAAATTTCACCAATATTTTCTATACCACTTGATGTTGCTGAAACAGTATCTGGATCAAAACTACTTCCAAACTGTTCGCATGATCCGTGTAACGTCATGATTAAATATATCAAGTGGTCTTGAATTTCGTTTTACCGGTGCCCTATACGTCTTTTCTCTTCGCGAAACTTTCTTACAATGAATTACTGCTTTTCATTTTGGTCTTTTTATGTGTAAAGCTGATTCACCCACTGATTCCTTTCCATGAGTAAATAAAATTTCTTTAGGTGCAGTTTGAAATGCATTTTTTTTTTTTTGCTATGGGTTTTACAATTGGTACAGCTATTCTCAATGTTGTGCGGAAAGTAGAACCTAATCCATACCCGTATTGACGTGGGTTCTTAATATATAACCATCATTTTTATAAATGTAATTTGTTACGCTCTCTAAAATGTGACTTAACTACAGTCTTACCACTGACAAACTGAATAGGTTTACCTGTGTTTCCATTTATATTTAAACTTAACGTCGGCTGAGAACGATAATGTTCTATCTCCATTTTTGTCAAAATCGAGATTTTGGTTCTGTTGTATTCTATGGGTGTTTTTCTACATTTTAAAATAGAAAACAAAGCACTAACATGGTGTTCGGCCATTTGAAATGCAAAATTATTTTGTTCTAACTAAATGCGTGTTTATCATGTCCAAATGATAAGTTTCTCATCAAATATCAGGGAATATAGAGTAAAAATATTATTTACAGTAGTTACTTTACTAGTTTTATACATGTACTTTATTTTTATGGTGCAATAGGGCTTTGTTAATTTTTATTCTGAAGGGTATCACAGAAAAAAACATTGTCCCGACATATTTTTTGCATTCGGAATTGTTCTTTTTAACTATTGCAACACCAGTGATGCGTTTACCATCATAATTTGAATTCCTTGCTGTGTTATAACAGAAGCCAGAACATATGGAAGAAAATGGCATTGGATTTGAAATTTAATATTGCTTATCCCATAAATTTCATAATATTCACTCATCGCCTCAACCATTTGAAAGCTTCAATAAGGAAAATGTTAACTAAAGATGATTGTTGAAGTACTTTGAACTATAACTAACGCTATCTAAGAATGTTATAGTACAAAGAACACCAATGGTCATAATTTATTGACACTCTCCGCCCAATAAGAGTTTTTTTTTCTCATGCGACCAAATGAAAATAGTTTCTGCAAATTGGAATTAGCTCAATCATTCATTGCGTGACTGAGCTCTCTGAGTTTTATCAAACAATATTTGATTTGTCAGTATCCCTTTTCCAGAAGTTTGATTCACTTCCTATAGAAAAACTCAGTTATTCAAAGTAAAATTTATTACAGACGACGGAAGGGTTCAGTTTGGTAATACCAGGTTACATAAAAAATTTAAACTCATTGTCTTTTCGTCTTCTGTACCACTGTTGCACTCCCCCCCCCCCCCCCCCCACCCCACTTCCCAAGATATACAATACACCATTTAGTATTTTCGTCTACCCTTTCACCGATAAGTTCCCTAGGTCATAACTTTTCTAGATTCGGTTGTCAAATCAAGTCAAGGTTGGTAATATTCCTGAATTATAATTTTTCTAGAGTTTGTTATGAAATCAGTCAGGATTGTTTTTGGCAGTCATGCCTGGATTTAACAGGGAAATCGAGAAAAAATGCATCCTATATCATGAAGAAATTTTGCTTGAACTATTTTTCGTCCTCACATTGAAATAAAAAACAGCACCAGTGAGAAAGCTGTTGCCTGCACTCCAAAAATATCAATATCCTGCCATCCTTATAAACCAGTTTTCACCTTTGAAAGTACTTTTATTTTTGGTTATTTGATAGTCGAGTGCATTCATATCAGACATAAAAACATCCACGTACTGTCAAAAATATTGAATTTCCATTCTATTCGTTATGCAATTTCTTCTATCTTTAGCCTATCTGCTTACCGTTAAATCGAAATGGAACCCAAATTACCCTTCATTACCCACGCATATGTGATTTTTAAACCTAATCTATCCACATCATCATTACTCTATCCATCGATTCAAATATCCTTGCATCCATTAATCCGCCAATATGTCAGCCAGTCAGCCCACGAGCCAGCCAGCAAGCCACCAACTAGACATTCCTTTGTCAGGAATAATGCTGTTGCACATAGGTAGAAATAGCACCAACAGTAAAGGTTGCTAATGTTAAACTGACGTATCTCATACTTCGTTAGCCAATTCTTAACCTTTACTATGAATTTTCTGATTATCACATAAATTTCATAACTCGAACCATATTTTTGGTTTATATGTGATACTCTTCATAAGCTGAAAAAATATGAAATAAAATAAATCACTACTTCATGAGTGAAGGTAACACAATTTTACGGTAGTTACCATGTAGATTTATCCATAAATTATGAACAAAATGTCCTATCTCTTTACACCACAATGGTTCTGAAGAAATGTCGTACAAGTGACAAGTGCTCTATCTCCAAACGAAAGAGTGGATTTTTAGCTTAATAGGTTAATTTGGTACACATTTTACTCTTTGAAATGTGATTTTTTATTAATTACTATAAGTATACCAATGAAACACATATCTATGTCCATAACATGGGGTACTGGGGGTAGAACCCAGGATGCAAAACTTTTAACTTGATTTTCTTGAAAAGCTGAAAAAGATAGTTAGAACATTATGGTTCTCAATCGATGCCTAATCTGATAAAAATAATATTTTGATAATGATACGTAAAGTTCTTTATCAAATTCTTTGTGAATGTGTTGACATTCTTTTCGTAATTCAAATGGTATTACTATTTCCTACTATTTTTACATGGCATTGGAGATGTGAATATCCAACATGAAATAATACATCAAATGTTTAAAATATATCTACAAGTTTTTCTTGAATTTCTGATTGCATTGCATCTATGACATGGCCGTCATTTGCATAAGCACCTGGTAAAATATTTAAAAACAGCAGCACCTTTGTGAATCGTATGTTTCAGATATGTTTATTGATATGAGTTGATATTTTGCTGTCGGTCACAGTGATTTTAAAAACAGATTCTTCATCTGTGATTTGTTTTGCCTCTAAAGGTAAAATTACTTCAACTAAACCTACTTCCCATCGTTTTTTATCAAGATGAATGGGTTTGGCTAATTGTGTTTGAAAACAACAATGTGTAAACATCTTCATAGAACTATCACTCAGAAGTGTTACGTAAAACGAATTCATTTTTCTTATATTGCGGTTGTTTCAAATATTTTAAACCTGGACTTGGAAGAATAGAGCCTAAAGAACTAATTAATAACACTAACCAAAATTCTTTATCAGAGCTTTGTAAACTGAGATGTGCAGTAGCAGTAATTATAATATCATAAATGATAATAATCTGTGTAAAATAAGTCACTTGATTTTTTGCAACACGATTCCCACAAATTTTAAATTGTTGACTGTGCTGACTTTTTACATCAACACGTTTGCTTTCATTGAGTAATGAAATATATATCGGCAATATCAGAATCAGACTTTAAACATAAAATATAAGGGGTTAAAATCAAGATATTGCCACTATCTTGGGAATCAATTTTATATATGATATAGCATATACTTCACTGAAATCGACCGATGGCACTTGGCAGATTTATAGTTGTTTTTATTTACAGTGAATTTTGCTACTGTTTTTTTCAGTTGATCAGCTCCCTACATCTTTTACCCGGGTTTGGAGCTGGCAGGTATAAATCTTTGCAGATTTAGAGTGTTTGCAACAGTGCATTTCACTCCTGTTCTTCTTTTCTCAGCCTCTTTGGGTTTTTACAATGCATTTCGCTACTGATTTGGCTCAGCCTCAGTAAAACTCGATATGCCTGTAGCCTGCATTTAAGCATTCTGCACTGTTTATTTTGTGGGGAGGGGTGGGGTAGTTTTCCAAGTTTTTTCGAATGAAGATCTTAACCCCCAAAGTTTGTCCAATAAGCTTGAAATTCCTCAAAACGAATTTTCGAGAACCACCACTTGGAGATGGTGCCGGGGCTTTTTCTCTTAAAATCACCTCGGCGTTTTTGTTCCACGTCGAGTTTCGTACAAAGACGATTCGAAAAAAACGATCTTTTTTTTTTTTTTTTTTTTTTTTTGGAGGGGGGGGGGGGGGGGCTTTCAAGTGTCCGAAAAAACCCTGAAATTATCTTGAAATAATTTCTTGTAAATCATCAGTGACAATGCTTTGAGATGTGGTATTCATCATCTTTTAGTGAGAGAGATTCAACGTTGTTCACATAATGTTTCTTGTTGTAATCCGAAGAGATTGCATTATATATTTACAATATAAGAGTGTTTAGTGGATATATTCCCGCGTTCTTGTGCTTTCACAAAACGTTTTCTTTTTTTATTTGTCTTGCCGCTACACACTTCCCACGTGCTTGAACCCTTACATGTAGCGTGTTTTAAGGGCCAATAAATTGCCATGCAGAGAAGACGTTTGATAGGACGCTATTTAGCTTGAGTGTTCTTTAACTAGTCGAGGGCAGTGCTGGGTTATTTTTGATGATCAGAATTTGAGCAGAACATTTGTTTTATTACAAATTATTGGAGAATACCTATGAGAAGTCTTCAATAATTTGTAACCAAGCATGTCTATCATAAACAAATCAGTACATTTTTTTGACTAAATATAAAAGATGGACAATGAAAGTACAGACCTTTACAGGTTATCCCTCAATTTTTTAAAGCACAGTGGCTTTCAGCACCCAACCAGTTAATATGAATTGTTCTGAGAAACTTGCGCGAAATTATAACCCGTGGACATATCTGTCGGTATGATGTAATGAAGATCAATAGCTGAGAAGTAAATCCTTTCTCTTCAAAACTGCTCCCTGTGTTTTTTTTTAATTTGAAAGGACTGCATACCATCAGCCTGAATATACTACATACAGATATCCATTACGCTGATATGTTGATATATATGATTTTATACTCTACAATGATAAATGTAAATATTATTGCTGCAAAGTGTTAAAGCAGGTGGTACAATTTGGAGGCTGTTCGAGCAGTTACTTGAAATATTGTAGCTGTTGGCAGATGACGAACATTCGCAGTGAATTTAGCAAAGTTTTAAAGCATCAGTGGTGTTCCATATATTCTGTCCATTTCACTTTCTGGGAGAGGCTATTTCAGGTTTTGGGGCGTCTGTTTCTAGCACGATGCTGTTTAATTCTGTGTATTTTGCTACTTCTCTCAGTGTTCTGAATTGTTGTCATTCAACAGAAATGGAGACAGTCCAAACACACAATTTGGAAAAGCATTCTTCCAATCTCTGTATTCTCCAGAAGAACCATTGAAACAGAAACGGTGAAGTGGATACCAGCTAGGAACAGTGGACATGGGAATTTCAAGACAGGTTTTGACTGTACTCCTGGTTCCTCTACAATGAATTACAGTTGGTAAACTGTTTTTCACTGCAATCATGAGCTATTAATGGAATACATGTTTCCGAGTTGTCTGCTGATCTTCTGTGTATTCCCCAGTATCATCTGAACCATATTCACCAACTGCTACCGTTTTACTAACCATGATGAGTTTCTCAAGTTCATGTAAATGTTTGTTGATTAAAACCTACAACTCTAGGGTGGATTCCAAAGATCAAGCACAATCGTTCATCCTTCCATATCCTCTCTCTCTTTTTACCGCAAGGTCATTTACTAGACCAACTGTAATTAGCAATTGCATGCACTAGCTGGAAGTTTTGTCGAGAGGTTGGAAACTGACAAAAAGTCTGTGAAAGGTCAGAACATTTTGACCTCTGAGATGGAACATCGTGTGGAAATGAGAATCTATTTCTTTAAGTTGTATGCTGGGGTTGATATCTCTTGAATGAAAAATATTGGTGGGCTGCAATATCAGTCTCCTTTCAATAGTCTTCAAAATCTACTGTTACAGATTTCTTCTTCCTTCTTTCTCTAAAGAGATTGAACAAATTCTTCCAGCAGAGTAAACTGCTAATTTTGTTTGAGGGACTTAAAATTTCCTCTAATTGTTGATTGTTAGATCCATTGTTTTATCCAACTGCTGCATAAAATAAAGCTTTTCATCCACAACATTTGTTTGGTTCACCATTAAAAAGAGATCTTGAAATAGAGGCTACCATTTGTAATAAGTGTTGTGGATTGGATATATTCAGCATTTCACACAAGGTCAGCAAAACCTCATTCATCAGTTGAACCCACATTATCAATTTATTTACACCTATAAAACGTAGTTCAGAAGAATGCCTATCCAAGAGATGGCAGCCTCAACGTGTTTATCAAGACATTAAGCTTGAATTTCTTGAATCTTACAATTCCAAGAAGCGGTAGTTGGATCTGCATGCCACGGAAAAGGTCTTTTGTGGTGGGTCGTTTGAGGTGTGGAATACGAACTTCACAAATGTAACATTCAGGACCCTTTAGTGTTTTCTGTCCTATCACTGAATACTTGGAAATCGTTTCAATGGGTTTAGCGTTCTCAATTCCTGATTCGTCATAATCAGGTTCAAAATCAATAACATCCATTGTTATTAAATATAATCCTGAAATAAAAGTTTAAAGCTATCCCAGTTTAACCTGTTGATGAACTCAACTCTATACTAGATCTATTCATGTGAGTGTAATCAGCAGTTTTAAGCTAAGAACTACCCCAATTTAACTGTTGCTGAACTTATTCTCTAAGGACCTATTAATTGCACTGTAATCAACATCATTATGCCTTAAAGTTAGTTTGCCTGATCAGAATGTTTGAATACCATCTTAGGGTTCCGGCGTATTAGGTAGCTCACCTGATATTATTTGATATCAGGTTAGTTGCAACCTTTACTATTTTGATCAAACTGCAGCATTTCTACTAGCTTCGAATTTTCAAAATTTGAATTGAAACAAAATAAGCGAATTTAAGTACCAAATATATTTTGAAGGTACGGTGTTTACTGATTTAAAGCATTAAATATTTAAAAAATGGGCAGAAAATATTTTTTACGGTCCCCAAATTCTTTGTTATTTTTACGACTCTAGCCTATACCTACCAAACTTCAAAGTCTATCGGTTTTTTATGCGGAATCGAACATGTTCTTTACAATTTTCTCAGCAGATTGAAAGTGATATTTTGAACATGTAAAAGTGCTTTTTAACCCTTTTCAGGTGGTAGATATATCAGATATGTTTTATTTTGTAAACAAATCGTCCCCGAGTTCCAATGTGTTCCATGTGCCACTTTGGAACTCAGAGGACGAAATATCGTACTTCTAACAGCGAAAATTGTTTACTGTCACCATAGATACATACCGGTGCCAGTTACTGTTGATGATTTGTGTGGTGCTGTCAATTGTAGCCACCAAAACAATAAACGCTCAGTGGTCGACTGTTGGACTTCCATGCTCGAGGTCCCGACTTCGACCCCGTCCGGGACGACCCGCGTTCTTTCCATGGGCAAGGCACTTTATCCCGGTTTCCTACATGGGACACGATGACGCCGTGCACTAAGGCGTACTTCGCGTAGATGTGCACATGTCTTCAACCGCTGTAACCCTGCTTGAGCAGAGCTTGAACAGAGTTAGAATGTTGAGGAGCTGGCAGTTGCTCGTCAATGCTTGGTAGTTCTCACCGGGTACTCCAGCTTCCTCCACCCGTAAAACTGTCACGGTCATGATTAGCCATTGTGCATAAGTATGTGACCTTAAACACCAATAAATAAATAAACCATAATACAACTACAGTGTACACAATATCGAGCTTCATAAGTATGCATGATGTCAGTCGGTACGAGATTTCTATTGTACGTTTACTTATCGTAATAAAGAAAATCCTTGAAATGCACTTCAAGAAAATCGCATCGTGTAAAATCGTTATCCTGAGTTAATTCCATCATTCACAGTTACAAAATGATGAAACATCTAAAATTGATCATTCCTGCATAAGATCTGATTTAATGTTAGGAGAGTGTGACTTGTGCAAAGTTCCAAACTTGAGCATTTGTTTAGGACACATTCAATTCCCAGAATAATACCAAATAATAATCTGATAATTCTATCATAAATGCATTGGCATTTCAGTTACTAGAATCAATTTTATGCCCCAATTCATGGCTTCATTTTCAAGTTTTCTCGGTAGTGAATTTCCAATTGGGGGAAGGGCCGGGAGGGGGTTCCCCTCCCGGTCCCTCTCCCTAGTTGGAAATTTACTAGCCTCACCCACTCAACCTTTGGCCACGTCCCTGTATGAACTCTCATCGCCTTGTTTGGAAATGTATCAGCCAGCAACACGCCATGTAACTTATAATGTTGGGCTAATACTAATGGTTGCTGGACTAACCTCAGTGAAAATCAACAACTTCAAGCTGAGAGCCATCCTATTCAATCTGTGAACCAATTGTGAGTGTTTTCAACAATGTCGTGCTTGGAACCATTCGGCAAAACATGTTGTGTAACGGATCTCTGTGAGACCACTCATTGTTAGTGTAATCAGCAAAGTTAAACTGAGAGCCATCCCAATTTAACTGTTGCTGAACTGACCTCTGTGAACCAACTGCTGAGACTCTTATCAAAACTTTTATGCTTAGAACCATCCAAATCAAAGAGTTGTGAAACCGATCTCTGAAAGACCAATTATTGTTAGTGTAAATGGCAAAGTTAAGCTGAGAACCACCCCAATTTAACTGTTTCTGAAACGGTCGCTTTGAACCAATTAACGTGTTATAATCCCCATCCGGGACGACCCAGATTGTGTTGGCACTTTATTCCGATTGCCTACATGGGGGCACAATGTACTAAGGCGTACTGCGCGCCGATGGTGCGCATGTCTTCAACCACTGAAACCCTGCTTGAGCGGTGCTTGAACAGAGTTAGACTGTTGAGGAGCTGACAGTTGCTCGTCGATGCTCGGTGGTTCTTTCCGGGTACTCCGGCTTTCTCCACCCGTAAAACTGTCACGGTCACTATTAGCCATTGTGCATTAAGTATGTGACCTTAAACACCAATAAATAAATAACGTGTTATAAACAATGTTATGCTCAGAACTAACCCACATAAACGTTTGTTGAATTCACCTATTAATGTGATTGTAATTGGCAAAGTTAAGCTGAGAACCACCCCAATTTAACTCACTGAACCGAACTCTGTGAACCAATTAATGTGTTATAAACAATGTTATGCTTAGAACTCTCCTACATAAATTTTTGCTGAATTCACCCATGTGAAACTGTTACTGTGAGTGCAATTGGCAAAGTTAAGCTAAGAACCATCCCAAATTAACTGTTGCTGAACTGACCTCCAGAAGTGGCCGAATATGAATTGGATGAATTTGTAACAAGCACGCCGAGTTATATCCGTAATACAACTGATTTCATTAATAAACTGATGGACACGAAAGGAAATGTACTCCACAACTCAATTCTATTCTGTATGGACGTAGTGATGTTGTATCCGCCTGTACCAAGGAGAGAAGGCGTGGAAAGGAAATGTACTCCACAACTCAATTCTATTCTGTATGGACGTAATGATGTTGTATCCGCCTGTACCAAGGAGAGAAGGCGTGGAAGCATGTAGAGAGGCGTTAGCGACCAGGAAGCACCCCTTCATAGAGACTGATTACGTTATAAAGATGATAGAGACTGTCCTCGATAATAATAATTTTTGCTTTGGGGAAAAGCACTCTATACAAAAAGATGGAGTCGCTATCGGTTCTCGCCTTGGGAAAAATTGTGCCTACTCGTACATGAGGAAGTGGGATGAGAAATTCATGGAATTCGAAAAGCGGCTGTTGTTTTATAAAAGATTTATGGATGATGTGTTCAGTATATGGACGTAGGGAATAGAAAGCTTACGTGAATTTTCAGCGCATGCGAACAACAGCCATCCCAATATTCGCGTTGAAATGAGGTACAGTACGAAAAGTAAAGAGTTCTTGGATACAGTTGTTAATGTGGGACAGGACGGAGATCTGTTCACTGCATGGGCGCAGATCATGGGGGGGACGGGGGGGGGGGCGTGTCCCCCCCCCCAGATTTCATCAAGGGGGGACATGGTATGCCATGTCCCCCACCACTGGGGGGACATGGTATGACATGTCCCCCACTATGCTCCCCCACTGCTGCACCCTCTCATCAATTTTAATGCGAGATTCACTTCTGATACACGTTCAACTAGTCCAAACTTGGACCCACAGTTCGTAATATAATTTTGGGGTTGGTACGGCCTGTACTGTAGCGGTATCAACCACAAAAATTATATTACGGACTATGTCTGTGGGTCCATGTTTGGACTGACGTAACGTTCAACGAACAGTTGTTCAACACTGCGCCTTCAAATAAGTTGTTACTCAGCCAGACACAGCTGTGGGTTGCACGAATGCATAAGCAGCATAACTATTTGATATCGGAATATCAATGTTGCAGACAGAATTCTTATGCAGAGAGAGTAATAGGCCGGTACTGAGCTCGTGAAAATGTGCAAGACAGTATCGTCTGCTTTGTTTACATTTTGAAAACGAAATTTATCGATCGAATTCATTCAATTCACGCGACTTGTTGATGACGTATGTGTCGGGCTGTTATTGGATCTGTTAATCCATTAACGAGCCCGACACATACGTCGTCGCTCCATCTGTTGGGCCCTTATGCTAATCCACCGCACAGTTGAATTGTGTTAATCTAATAGGGAACGCTCGGTAAAGCGGGAACAATTATGGTTAAGCATTTTGACAAAATTATAACAGGCTGTTGAAAAACATATTTTTTTCTACTAAATAATTAAGAGAAATTATACCCCAGAGGCCACCAGAATGCACCATTTGAAAGCGCAATTTAAAAATTGCCCCCTCTACCGGCTCGTGCCTGCGGCACTCGATGCAGATGCCTTCGGCATCTGCCCGTCCCCCCCACTTTTTGGAAGAGATCTGCACCCATGGTTCACTGACGTATATATCAAGCCCACAGACAAAATGTTATATTTAAATTCCGATTCCGACCACCCAAGCCATGTGAAACGCTCTGTAGTCGATGGACTTGGGGTTAGACTGAGACGTATATGCGAGAGGGACGAAGACAACATAAAAAATCGCAAGAGACTAAAAATCCGAGTAAGGCGAAGGGCTACAGGGGGACTTTTATTGAACGGCAATTGCAGAAAGTCTACAAATTGGACAGTAAGTCCCTCTTAGAAATTCGGAATAAAAGTGACAAAAATAAATCGGAAAGGTTTCCCCTGGTTACAACGTATTCCGCGGCTCTTTCGGACATAGGACAAATTGTTCATAAATATCTCCATATACTTCATGAATCCGAGCATATGAAGGGAATCTTTCCGGAAGGGCCACTCATCGCACACAGGAGAGATCAATATTTATGTGACATTCTTGTACATAGAAAAACAGCTAAATGTATTAACACCCCCCAGCTTCATGTACGAAATATTGTATTGTCTGTGGAAAGATAGAGGAGGGGGGGGGGGGGGGTATAATGTCGGCAAACCCAAGAGGTTCAATGTTAAAAATAGGGTAAATTGCAAGATTAGCAATGTAATATAAGCGCTGGTTTGTAAAACATGTAACACGACTGTATATGTAGGGGAGACCAAGCGTACGGTAGGTGAGAGACTGAAGGAACATTTAAGAGATGTGCGGTTGCACGAGAACAAACCATCTTATGGTCATTTCAATTGTTATGGACACCGCGGTGAGCTAGATATAAGGTTGGTGGTCTTGGAATTTATAAGTTGGAGAAGAGAGAGAGGCTAGTTAGAGAAGAAATGTGGATACAGAAGTTGGGTACGGGAACGGGCGTAGGTTTTAACGCAAGACTGAACAATGCAGACTGGCGTATTATTGATTTGTTTACTTGTGACGCTGTCAGGGGTCTTACGTATAGAACGTCATCCTTTGTACACTTAACGTACTCTCTGATATCTTCATGACTGTAAGAGGAGGAACTTTTGACACTTTTTTTTATCAAATTATGCTTTGCAGTAATCTTGTAAAGCACTGAACTTTTTGATAGCAGCATTAAGTTTCGCTTCATTATGTATGTTACATTTACTTGTAGATAGAAAGAAATGTAATGTGTCCCTGGATGGTGTTTCATTACAGTTGATATGCTATAAGGAATCTGTAACTCTGATCTCTAACAATTTGATATCTGTTTCGGGTATTACAAGCTTTTCTAGTTCTGTGAAGAAGATCAGCATAAATCTTATCTATTTGTCTCATATTTTCCACAAGTTCAATTAAGCTGAAGTAATCTCTCCATAAATGGGTTTCATTTGTTGTTTTGATGGAAAATATAATCACCATGAGTAGGTAATAAAGGCGGATTCAGTACCACCTTGTACATGTACCGTACCGTGTACGGTCCATGGTGCGTTTACCATCGTAGGATTCAGCGTTAAATCGCGTGCACGTTCACAAAAATATCATTTTTTCATAGTGGTTCAGAATCCGCTATTGTTTTTTGAGGCTCACAGATCGCACTTTTCACGTTCAAAACACCCGTTGGCGAACGCGTAGATTAACACGTCAATCAAAAAAGTGACAAAATTGTATGAAATTGTACATGTAAATTTTCTTAAAAATTTTTGTTTGACATTCCCATCGTGGATTAGACCATCGATCCATCGTTGGCGAACGCGAGCAAAAAACGCTTTGCGGTTTCTAGACCAGCATCAAAAAGGTGGTTTGCGGATTCTAGACCAGGAAAAAAAAATCCCACTATGGCCACTCCCATTTCTGATGTAAGTGTGTGTGTGGGGGGGGGGGGGGGAATACCCATAGTGGATTTTTTCCAAAACTTAACAGACTACTATTGGGCGCTCCCATTTCTGACGTAAGTGGAGGAATACCCATAGTGGATTTTTCCAAACTCAACAGAAAAAACTAAGTTTTTTTGGAAAATCCCTACTGTATAAACTTACTGAGAACGCCATTTGTCATGCTCGAAATGTATTACGGGTTTTCATTCAAATGAGTGTCAATTGTCAGTTAAATAGTTTAACTGAAAAACTATTCTATAGATGAAAGCGGAAACAGTTCAAAAGATTAATTGATATGATTTAAACGCGTTTTTGAAAGCGTTACATTACTAATATGTTTACTTGTGATTTTGATTATTCGAGTTTTCCTTATGGTGGGAATAAGCGCGGTTGCGATTTAACACTTTCGAGAGCAACACTCATTTACAGAGGTTTATTTTGTAAATGTTTTTTTCTCAACTGGTTTTAGTTATTATATTAAAGGCAGAAGATTTTTATTTACTTAAAACATAAAACATAAAAATAATTATACTTTTAATTTTGAAAATAATAAATAACGCACATTAGCATACTCAAAGGAAATATTAATAATTTAAAAACGAAAAAATGTTTTTACAGATGGATGCTAAACGTCGAGATCAGCTTTTAAATGAATATGAACGTGCCAAGAAGAGCATTCAATCAGCTGACAGAAGCTGACGAATTGTTAAGACAGAAGGTTTTGAATAAAAACCATTATAAAAGGCTGATGAACGAATTGAAGGATTGATGTATATAATAAGTAGAGAGAAACAAACAAACAAAATATATAAAATAAAAATAGTAAATTTTACACTAGAATAATAAAAGTATTTAAACAACAAACGATTTACCAGTGAAAAATAAATATATATTATAAAATAAAAATATGTTGGTGATAAAGAACAGGGGATACGTTAGAACTTACGTTCAAGGCGGTTCTGGCATCGTCGATTCTATAATGCGAGCGTTCACGAGTAATGCAGGTAGAAAACTCGCATCAACCATGTTTGAGGTTGGTAAGAAGATGGCTTTGGATGCTGGTAAGAAAGCCGCTTCCGAAGCCAGTGGTAGGATAGCTGCTGTGGCTGGCAAGAGGGCAGCCGACACGTTGATCGACAAGTTGATCAGTCCAGCGGCGAAGTGAGCTACGTTAGAGCGAACGCTGAAAAGTTGGAAAGATTTTAAGGATGCTGTGGTACCCATACAAGATTTAGCCAAAATGACGAGTGGATCTGGATTGAAGAGAACTCGCGACGGTGTAATATAAATAAATAATAATATTAAAAACTGAGTTTGAAAAAACATAAAAAATTGTGTTTGAAAAAATCTAAAATAACAAAAAAAAAATAAAATAAGATGAGCATTAAAGATATGTCTTCGAACGACGCCGCGACTAAGAGGTCGAATAACAAGTTCTTTCCCAAAAGTATAAGAGGCTTGATAGTGGGAAAATCGAATTGTGGAAAGACCAATCTGTTGATGAATCTGTTGTCACGACCCGACTGGTTGGATTACGACAGATTGTTTGTGTTTGGCAAGAGCTTGTTCAACCCGAATACAGATTGCTTTGAGAGTGTATGGATCGTAGATTGCCTAAGGACGTCATAGACAGAATCTTTGACAGTAGGGAGGAATTCGACGAAAGTGAAGCTTCTCTTTCGACCATTTTGGATGGTGCGGCGATGAAATTGATGAAGAGAAATGCATCTTCGAACGTCGAGTGTCGATTTTATGAGAACGCTAGCGACGTTCCAGATCCTAGAGAATTGAAATCGGAAGATAAGAATCTCATGATTTTCGACGATCTGCTTTTCGTATTACGTTAGAGGTCGTCACAGCAACGTGGACTGTTTCTACCTGTCGCAGAATTATTTTCGATTACCCAGACAGACGATAAGGGAAAACGCTAATTTTCTGTCTCTTTCGCCAAGATCTCAAGAATCTCAATCACATCTACAGCGATCACGTCGCAAACGACATGAGCGTGGTGGAATTCAGGAGATTCTGTAAGAGGGTTTGGGATGGAGAACTTTACAATTTCGTCGTGATCGATTTGACTAGCGAATTTAATCACGGAAAATATCGGTGCGGATTTGACAAGTTTTATGTTTCTGATGATAATAAGATAGAGCGTGAAAATAAAAAATTTAGAAAATAATAAATCTTCAAATAATTAGTTTTGAAAAAATAAAAATAAAATTAAATATAATGTTCGAACAAGGAGAATTGTTAGAATTGATAGCCGAGAATGTGGCTGCAAAACAATCCATTCAAATCGTGGTGAGTGGCGAATCGACTCGATTCACGACGAAATTCGAACCTTCCATCGAATTGAATAGAGAGAAAAGATACGAGATGGCGTTTGTGAATCTGGAGACTTATTATTCCTTTCCCAACGTCACCGAAAAGAATAACTCGTTTAAGTATTCCGACAGAGTGGATTGGTTGGAGATTCGAATTCCCAAAGGAAGTTACGACATAGACGATTTGAACAATTACATTCAAACGCGAATGAAGACAGATGGAAAGGGAAGCAACAAGATCAGACTCGCTCCCAACCCTAATACCTTACAGACGATGTTGGATTTGGAAGATAATTTTCGAGTGGATTTCAATACGGACGATTCTATAGGCAAGATGCTGGGATTCGATCGAAAGATGTATCGAGACCACGCGGCATCTGAAAATACGGTTGACATTCTCTCAGTCAATAGCATTCTGGTGAACGTGGATGTGATTGCTGGAAGCTACGTGAATGGTAGCGCTCAACCGACGATCTATTCCTTCTTTCCAAACGTGTTGCCGGGTTATAAGATCGTGGAACGACCTCGAAATTTAGTTTATCTACCAGTGATTTTAGACACATTGTATAGTCTCAAAACCATGTTGACGGATCAAAATGGTGAACTGTTAGATCTTCGCGGAGAGAGGGTGACGATACGATTTCACATAAGAGAAATATAAAAGCAAAAAAAAATTGTGTATATATAAATAACAAATAAAATAAACGCAATATTAATTTACAAAAATTATTTAATATATATAATTATCATTAAAACAAAAAAAACAATTGAAGAAAATATATTTTAAAAAAAGAATTATGACACAATACGTGGTTAAAAACGTGAACATATCTGCAGGACAGAGGAAGAAACTTAAGAGAGCGTTAACAACTCGAGGCGAGGCGGTGAGATTCAAATTCACTCATGAAGATCTGACGAGTGGCGGTCAGGATTCGATCGCCTGGACCAGAAGTCAAATCAAAAGGATGGAGAAAGCGATTCGTGATGGAAGAGGGTTGATGGTGAGATTGAGTCCCGCTAAATTGAGATACAATTTGAGAATGAAAGGTGGTTTCATACCGCTATTGGCAGGAATCGCTGCAAAAGCATTACCCTTCGCCACAAAGGCACTA
Organism: Pictodentalium vernedei; assembly: GCA_031216915.1. Classification (NCBI taxonomy): domain Eukaryota; kingdom Metazoa; phylum Mollusca; class Scaphopoda; order Dentaliida; family Dentaliidae; genus Pictodentalium; species Pictodentalium vernedei. Next base: position 554,718,728 of record CM062295.1, on the reverse strand, counting down.
CCCTTTCTTGGAAAGACTCTCGGCGTGGGAGCTCTCTCGGGACTCGCGAGTTCGGCAGTTGAGAAAATAATGGGTGGTAGCGGACTGTTTTTGAAGAAGGGAGGAGCCATGTGTCGCGTCCACGTAGACAACAGCAGTAAAGGATTGTATCTAGAACCCGTTAGAGATGACAACTCTTTGAGTGGAAACGGTCTCTATCTAAAGAGTGGACGGAACGTTGAGCGACTCGGCAAGGGTTTGTTGTTTGGTGAGAATTCACCATTTAAGAATATACCGATTTTGAGTATGTTATTATAATGTAAAAAATATATAATTATATAAAATATAAATCATAGAAAGTATAAAATAATATATAAAATGGATAAAAAGGTGGAAAAACAATTAGCCGATAATGATGAATATCGTGAGATAGAATGCGAAAAAGATGTGGAAAAACGATTAGACGATAATGATGGATATCTTAGGAAAGAACTGATAAAAGATTTAAATAACGATCGGGATAGATGGTTGAAATTTAAAAGAATGAGACATTTTCTACCGTCACCACTACCTTCTGAAGAGAATGGTAATGATGCGAGTGTTACGGAGAGATGCACAACATTTGTTCATAATTATGATTCGGATAAACAAATGTGTTCTTATAAAAAAAACGTAACATATCACAAAAGAAAAAAAGAAAAGAAGAATCGACGCTGAAATTTGAGAAAAAAGGAAATGTTATTATAATATATGGGCGATAGTGAAGAAGGAAAACAAAAAAAAAAAAAAAAAAAAAAAAAAAGTAATGAGATCTAGAGATGATCAACCTCTCTAGATCTCATTACTTTTTTTTCCTTCTTCTTCGCTAAAAAATCAATCTCTCTATTGTTTATATTTCCAAGTCCGTTATTAGCATGTTGACACTCGTGTCTTCTCCTTTTTCGAAAATGTGTTGAATGTTTATCTTTACTTTTTTGAGTTTTTTTACATCGGTGAACGTGCTCTCACCACCCGATTTGTCCACGAGTTCGAGTGAGATATTTGGATATGTAACTTCCATAGGACAACGACAAATCGTCCTTGTCGAATTCTCTATCTTTAGCGATGACGATTTTCTGTAGATCGCTTTGGTACTCGTAAAACAAATCAAGCATGGCTTCGTCCAATTTCAAAGGCATGTTATATTTGTCATAGTAGCGCTCTAAGCCCTTCGTCTCGACCTCGTTCAATTCGATGGAGTCGTGTCATTGTAATCTATAGATTTTAAAACCAAATTTCTTACATGTTTCGACTCATTTCAATTTCAATTCGCATCTTTTAGGTGTTGTTGTCATGATCGATTATTTAGTTTTTTGTTTTATGAATTCTTGCAAATAATATATATTTTAAATTTTGTATTTAAATAATAATTTGTTAAAAAAGTTTGTTTTTTTTTACTCTTTATATATATATAAAAAAAAAGAAGTTTTTTTAATTTTAATTTTCTTTTATGTGAAAAAAAAAATTTTTTTTGTAAAAGCGTTTTTCTCTTTATATAAATAAAAGTTTAAATTTAACGTCCTTTTTTTTCTCGTATTAATTCAATTTTCTTTTTGAAGGAATTAAAACATATATAAAAACAATTTTAAAACTTATAACAAATTATTATTAAATACAAAATTCGAAAAAAAAAAAATATTCTTACAAATGGAGCAAACAAATGAAAAAATGGAAAATTTAAATAATAAAACCATACCTCAGTTAAACGAGATTTGTAAAATATTAAAAATTCCACATTTCAGAAATCATAGAACCAAATCAAAAAAAATTGAAGTCATACAGGAATATTATTTGCGAAACGATGGAAAGGCAAACGAAATGTCGATAGCAACAATGTCAAAAAATGCATCGGTTGTGAAAAATGAGAAAAAGAAAAAGATAGTAAAAGGAATCGAAAATGCCGATGTCGAAAAAACCAAAAATGCATTGATTGTGAAAAATAAGAAGACGACTAAACGAAAAGCCGTTGAAGAACTTCAAGTTTCAAAAGAAAAGAAAAAAATAATCTAAAACGAAAACGAGTGATGTACTTCAGATTCTAGACAAACGAGATATATCGAGCGAAATTCAACGAGCAATCGACGAAGGGAAAGGAGAAGAATATGTAGCACGACCGGTCATGGAACTATTCCAATTGAAGCCTGTAGAACGGGAGAGTGCGATCAAAGGCGTTTTTAAAACTTTCGATCTGGTTCCCTCGTTCAAGAAAATTGATCCGAAATTGTTTATGGAATGGGTGAAGAAAAAAGTATTGGATTTGTTTCACGAACACATGAACGTGGGACTAAAAATTAAGATGATACTCCATTGCATGATGAATAAAATCGACGTGAATTCTGGCGAGAGCATCGTGACAAATGCATTTTTCAGATCTAACGTCGAACCCGTATTTCGAGGTTCAGATTTATCAAACGTTTTCGAAAAGATGAAAGACAAGATGTTGACGTCTCTCGCGAATTATCAACATCGAGGTAGTAATTGGACGTTCGATGAGGTGTTGAAACTCGAAATTCATATAACTAAAAACAATTCGTTGAAAGGGTCTTCCTACGTGGAATTACCATATTTTTTAGCTAAAAAACACTCCATGGTCAACCTGAGAAATAAAGATGATCAGTGTTTTAAATGGGCAGTCACCTCCGCTTTATGCCCTGTCAAAATGCACTCCGATAGAGTTTCTCGTTACGAGGAGACTTCTAAAAATCTCGATTGGACCGGAGTGACTTTTCCAATGCAGTTAAAACACATCGAATGTTTCGAGACTCAAAATCACACCATAGCGGTGAACGTCTTGGGATACGACGATGAAAAATGAATGATCTATTCTCTCAGACAGACTTTGTATCTCGAAAGAGAAAAGACGATTATTTTATTATTGATTTCGAATGGTGACAATCGTCATTATTGTTGGGTTAAACATCCGAGCCGATTACTGTCGAGACAAAATAATAAACATAAAGGAAAGATATGTTTATGTTGCAACTGCATGAACGCGTTTCGCAGCGAAAAATCGTTAGTGAAACATCAGGAATATTGCAATGAAAATCAAGGTGTCGCCATTGAAATGCCCAAACCCAACACCATCGTGAAGTTTGAAAATCGCAATAGAAGGTTAAAAGTACCATTAGTCGTGTACGCCGATTTCGAATGTTTCACCGTGAAAATGAGTTCCTGCCAACCTAACGCTCTTCAAAGTTACGTCAAAAAATATCAAAAACACATACCTTCAGGCTATTGCATTTACGTGAAATGCGCTTTCGACTGGCAACACGACATGGGTCCCTTCATCTATACGAAACAGTGCAAAGACGACGACGTGGCTCAAAGATTTGTGGAAGAGTTAGAATCGAAAATTCAAATGTTATACGATAAATTCAAAACTCCGGCGAAAATGATCATCACGCGAGAGCAGCAGGACGAAAATAACAGAGCCACCGAATGTCACATATGCAGACAATTGTTCGATGAGAATTTGGAGGAAAATAAGAAGGTCAGAGACCACAATCATTACACGGGTCTGTATTGCGGTCCGGCTCACAGCAAGTGTAATTTAAAATATCGAGATGCCGTTTTCTATCCGGTGATATTTCACAATCTCTCGGGTTACGACAGTCATCTGTTTATGAAAAATCTCGGCACCTCCCACGAACAATTAAATTGCATAGCGAACAGCAAAGAAAGGTACATTTCCTTCATGAAATGGAAGGTCATGGACAAGAAAAGAGTAATCGACGGAGAGACGTTGAAAGAAAAAACGAAATCCATTCGCAGAAGAAGCATATGTTTCAACGACAGTTTTAAATTCATGTCAACCGCTCTGGAAAAATTAATTGATAACATGAGCAAGGATAAATTTAAAATCACGAGCGAACATTTTGGAGAACGAGTAGACGTCATGTTGAGGAAAGGAGTCTATCCTTACGATTACATGAATGATCTAAAGAGATTCGCCGACACCGCACTACCTTCGAAAGAAGATTTTTATTCGAAATTATACGAATCCAAGATATTCCGATGAGAATTACAAACATGCCAAAAACGTGTGGAAATCATTCGATATAAAAACCATGAGAGATTATCACGATCTCTATCTAAAGACTGACGTTCTGCTCTTGGCAGACGCGTTCGAAAATTTTCGAGACGTTTGTCGTCGAAATTATGATCTGGATCCCGCTTGGTATTTCACCACACCCGGTCTGGCGTGGGACGCTCTGTTGAAGACCACCGAAGTCCAATTGGAATTATTATCTGACGTGGACATGTTGCTCATGTTCGAAAGAGCTACGAGAGGTGGCGTCTCGATGATCTCCCACAGATATTCTGAAGCTAACAATCCCTACATGAAAGAAGGTTTCGATTCGAAACGGTTAAATAAATACATACAGTATTGGGATGCTAATAATCTGTACGGTTGGGCTATGAGTCATCCATTACCGATTGGAAATTTCAAATGGGTAACGGAACCGGAAGAGATGCAAAAATGGAGAGACTATCCTTGCATTTTAGAAGTCGATTTGAACTATCCGGAAGAATTACATGATCTACACAACGATTACCTGCTGGCTCCCAAATGAATGGAACCGAACGAAGGAGACGAAGAAAAACTCATTCCCAATTTATTTACCAAACGTAACTACGTCGTCTACAGTGAGAATTTGAAACAATACGTCGCTTATGGGATGAAATTGGTCAACATACATCGCATCATTCGATTCAATGAAGAGCCTTGGATGAAAAAATACATCGATCTCAACACGAATCTCAGAATTCGAGCCGAGAACGATTTCCAAAAAGATTTCTTCAAACTCATGAACAACTGCGTGTATGGTAAATCGATGGAAAACATCAGGAAGAGAACCGACGTTCGACTCGTCACATCTGAGAAAACAGCTAAAAAATTAGTGGCAAAACCCAATTACAAACACCGAACCATATTCGACGAAAATCTAGTGGCCGTTCACATGCAAAAGATGCACCTGAAGTTCGACAAACCGTATTATTTCGGACCGATCATCTTAGATATCAGCAAGTGATTGATATACGAGTTTCACTACGATTACGTCAAACGGAAATTTGGTGATAAAGCCAAACTACTGTTCACCGACACAGACAGTTTAGTTTACGAGATAGAGACAAAAGATGTCTACCAAGATATATCTCCGGACGTGGCCGCATGGTTCGACACAAGCAATTATCCAATCGATCACCCGTCCAACATTCAATCGAACGACAACAAGAAGGTGTTAGGTAAATTTAAGGACGAGAGCGGTGGTAAACAAATCATCGAATTCGTGGGCTTGAGACCCAAACTGTATGCTTATCGTCTAGAAGATGAAGAGATCAAGAAGTGCAAAGGGGTTAAAGCGTGCGTGGTGAAGAAAAACATCTCTTTCCAAGAGTATAAAGATTGTCTGTTAGGAAGTGGTCCGGTGTATAAGACTATGAAATCGATTCGAAGCGAAAATCACGACTTGTATACCGAAATAGTCAACAAGATTTCGCTGATGGCTGATGACGATAAGAGATTCGTGTTAGACAATAAAATAAGCACTTTAGCACTCGGACATTGGACTTTGGATCTAATTTTAGATGATAGAATTTCAGATATGATTGTGGATGATAAGATTCCAGATATGATTAAGGATGATAGAATTCCAGAAAATCAAGAGGAATTAAATGGATTCAAGATTATGGAAGTCGAGGAATTAGATGGATTCAAGATTATGGAAGTCGATAGAATTAGTTTAAAAAGAAAAAAAAAAAAAATAACGTCATTTTAGTGAATTATAATAAAATAAATAAAAAGAAAAATATATACGCATTCATGAATAAGAAAATAGAGATATCCGTAGAAGGTGTCGTCTTACCTAACGAATCCCCTATCCAACATCAATCTGTTGAATGTGGCGAAGGATTTGAAAATCAAAGATTTTTTAGGCATGTTTTTCCAGAGATGCCTTGCAGAAGAGAAGACCTCGACAATCGGAATGCGGAATTTTAAATCTAGACGATTTATCGGGTGAAGGCACTCACTGGGTGGCATGGTTCAAGAACGGGAAGAAGAATTATTATTTCGACAGCTACTGAATCTCGCCGCCGAAAGAAATAAAGAACTATTTCAACAAATCGATGGTTCGTTACAACACAGAATGAGTGCAATCACCAGATCAAGTGTTTTGCGGTCACCTCTGTCTTTACGTTCTCAAGAGATGGTCTGAAGGAGATCGGTTTCAAGACATTCTCAATGATTTACATTAGAGATAGATTTTTTTTATAGTAAGGTAAAAAAATTATTAAAAAAATTTTAATCGAATAAAACGAAAAATAAAAATAAGTGAAATAATTCATTATTAATAAACTGCGTTTGAAATATATTTTTAAAACAAAAATCTCAAAACAACATGCCAGTCGATAAATTTAGTAGAAATGACGACGAAAAAGTCAACCTAAAAAAGAAGAGGAAGACGCTCGAAGTCGGTGATGGTTACGATGTTGCCAACTTGGACGAACGTTACGTTCGGAGATACGAACCTCGAGAGGAACCTTTGAACATGAAGGATAAGAAGCTCTACAATCTTCCTGGGCCGATAGATCTTGCAGATGCTGCGACTAAAAAATACGTCAACAGGGGGAACGCGGATTTCGAACCAATCATGCTAGATAACTACGTGGATAAAGCCATGACCGACGATCTCGATCTGAAATCTAAACGTTTGGTGAACATCGCAAATCCCATAGATCCCACTGATGCTGCGACCAAGAAATACGCTGACGACTCTCAGGCGAGATTCAGCGAACACCTGAGAAATAGATACGTTCAGAAAACGATGCACTCGGAATTGAACGCTAATTCTAACAAGATAACGAACTTGGCCACTCCCACGAATTCCAAGGACGTGGCGACCAAACACTACGTAGATCTGGAACAGAGAAAGTCTGACAAACGATGAAATTGGATCTGAATGTGGGATTCAACAAGATATTGAATCTGTCGAAGGTTGACGACACGGATGCGGACTCAACCGCAGTCAACAAGGGCTACGTAGATTCTGCTGTGATACGATCACAAGAATACGTAGAATCACAAGTGGGCAATCTCTACCTGAACAAACAATCTGGCGGAACCATGGAGGGTGGTATCAACATGAACGGTCAGAATTTATTCGGACTCAATCACGATCCCGAATTCGATTCCAGTGCAGTCAGCAGGAAGTATGTAGATGACAACTCGGTCTGGAGAAAGGGCGACATCATGGAAGGTAAACTAGACATGGGTGGACACGGTCTCACAAATCGACCGATCCCGTAAACATGACGGACGTCTGCACCCTGATTTCGGTGGTGGAGAAAGTTAAATATGCTAGACAATTGATCACTGTGTGGGCCGAGGAGAGCGGCACCTTAGAGGATGGAAAAGCTGAGTGGCCTTTCGGAAATTGAGGTAGTGGATTGCAACATGGTCAGGTGGGATATCCCATGCCTTTGGGAGGTGAAATCATTCGAATGAGTCTGGCTTCCTCGGATTTGAATAACAGAGCGGTCGTCAATCTCATGGTGAATGGAGTAGAGAGCGATAAGAGATACAGCGTTGAAAAGACTGAGAATCAACACGCGAATGTTAGCACGTTTGGCACACCTCTCAAAGTGAACACCGAAGACAGGATTAATTTCGTTACAAAAACCAATAATCCCGAAGCCGCCACTTCCGTGGTGAGTCTACTGATCGAACTAGATCCTTTGAACAAACAGTGAATGCGTGGAAATAATTAATTAAAAAAATAATGTGTAATTATTAAAAACAAAAAAAAAGTAATGACATTTAGAAAGATGTTCAATCTCTCTAGATCTCATTACTTTTATTTATTTTGGTTTTTTTTTGTTTTTAATAATTACTCATTACTTTTTTTTATTTTGTTTTTTATTTTTTTTCACACACGTCTCTCATCGAATGATCGACATCTTATTTCCATCCGATTCGAATTGTAATTCTCTGTCCGACAGGACTAGAGTGAAGGCTTCGGTTTTTCTCGGAACGTTCCTATCGAATTGCATCTTGATCTGAATATCTAAGACGCTACTCTTGAGTCATTCACTCTGTTTACTAACGTCAAATACGAACATAGGATACATCGACTTGTATTCGCCGGGAGATATATTAGGGTTGCTCATCAATTCGTCTAGACTGTGATACTTATTTCTAAAATCAACGGCATCGCCGTACAGTCTGCAGAAATCATTCTTGTCGAACGATGTGTTGTAATCGATTGCTGGATATCTCGTGGCGTTCAGAAACACTTGCATGTTTCTCAAATTGCAGTGATCAATGTGCAATGCATTCTTTTCCTGAGACCCGTCCCTATCGGTCTGAAACGCAACCACGATGAAACGCGGTCGCTCAGAAGCGGATTTCACCGTCAATCTCCAATCGAAGTGATTCGTGGAGAGTGGAATGCTAGCCGTGTTGCACTGTCTTATTCTAAAACCCACAGGTAAATTTACTCTTGGATTCTATGATCTTGTAGAGACGCGCTTTTTCCACGATCGAAGGCTCCACGTGCGGAACGAACCACGATATCTTGTGTAGAGTTAACTTACCCGCATCGGTCGCAGGGAGTCTCACTATTGCGCCGTCGTTTCCTTTTCGAATCGACGTCAGATTGTGTTTGAATCCGTACATGATCTTGTTGTAATCGTCCGCGAATCCGAAGATGTGTTTCAAAGGTATCCTGAACGAAAACGTTCCTTTAGGTCTGGATGTCTTGACGACGTAATCGAATATCGCGGCGGCGCCGGCGTTAGCAGGGCCGATGGTGTCTTTCACCCACAACTGATTAAGTCCTCTGGATTTCGAAAAATCATCCGGATACGTCAAGAGTCCGAATATCGTGGTGGCCTGACCAGGATGAAACACAGATTCTATCTCTTGTCCGGATAGCATGTATTTTATATTACTGAATAGATGCATGATGCTATTATTGACTAGAGTAACCGTGTCATCGTCGGCGTAGTCGGTCCCATCTTCCTTGGTGAGACGTCCCTGCACCACTATATAACTCTCGCTAGGATGGATGAACAGATCTTGAGTTTTGATGCTGATTCTTATCTCTCCCGCATTGTTCAAACTTGTTCCGGTTACCGGTTCGTATTCGTGAACCTCATATTCTTGAATACTTTCATCTTTCACTATGCTTTGTGCTATATCTAGTATATTTGCCATTTTTTTAATTTTTTTTGTTTTTTTGTTTATTAATTAGTTTGCTTTTTTTTTAATCTAAAAATAGTTTTAATTATTTTTTATTATTATTTTTCTCTCCTATATATATATGTGTAAACAAGAAATTTTAAAGAGAGTAAATAAAAGAAATTTGTTTTCTTTATCAAAACTTTGTCTTCTGTAATTGTTGTTCGTAAAACTTTCCGATGATCTCTTCTCCATCCAAAGCATCGATTTCGTAAGTCACTGGATCGGTGTGAAATATTTTGATTATCACGAAGATTTCCGAGGTCCATCGAGGAGTATAACCCTTTTCGAAGTGCTTCTTATAAGCGTAGATTCTCACTCGATCACCGACCGCAAATTTCGGCGTTCTAGACTTCTTCCTAATCTTAGATCTCTCAGGATATAGATTCGCGTAGACCCGTTTTTCATTTCGAGGATCGCTAGCTTCCACGGGAGTCATCTTGATCGATCTGTGTCGTAGGTTGTTGTAATCTTTAACCAGACCGTTCAGAGGGTATATGTATTTCTTGGTCGAATTCGCCGTGAAGTATCTATGCATCTTTTCCTTCATCGTTCGATTCCAACGTTCCACCACGCTGGCTTTCTCTTCGTTTTCGATCGAGTAGAGGTCGACCAATCGATGGACGTGCTTGTTGTAGAATTCCTTTCCCTTATCCACCCACAATTTATTTGGTTTTCGAGAAGACGAGTCGAACACGCTCTTCAGAGCCTCGGCGACGCAAGGTCCCGATTTATTCTTCAAAGCTCTGATCCAACCGTATTTGAAAAACACGTCGATGATCGTCAATAGATATTTGATACCCTTGTTCCACCTTGAAAACGATCTCATGTTGACCAAGTCGGCAGACCAAATATCATCTAAACCCTTCACGAACACCCTTCTCTTTCGAAATTTACGCACGATGGGTTTGTGTAACTCCTCGGCCAATTCGCTCGTCAATAATCGTTTCTTCTTCTTTTCAGATGCGCTTTTTTTTTTTGAACGCCCCATCCGAATCGACGTTTCGCGCCGATCAAATTGCCGACCAGCGAACGTTCTATCTTCTCTCTCCTGGTCGGATTCGATATACCTCTCAATTTCGCCAACATGTTTTTATCACAGACATCATTGCGAGTCTTGGTGTCGGGATGTCCGGCATAGCATAGATTGTGATCATACGCGGCCGCGTCCACCCTATTCACAGGTTTGCTCCAAGATTTAGGAGTCAGATCGGCGTTGAGTCTCTTGTTCAATTTCGTTCCAGGTCCCATGAAACTGTGACCAGGCAGATGCATTTCGAAAGGTAGATTATTGATCATTTTATTCACGATGCCTTTACCTTTGCTCGCGTTCTTTTTTTTGTCGAATCGAGTCTTGATAGAACCACACGTCGCAAATTCCGCGAAGCATCTGTCTGTCGTTTTTAGTTCGTGCTTCTTGAGAATTACTCGTCTCGGTAACTCTCTTTCATTTTACGCAGTACATTTTTTGAGAGTTATTTAAATTAATTTCGTTTTTATTTTATATATAAATTTAATATTTCTTTTTTTAAAAACTCTTTTCTTATTATATATATTTTTTTTTTCAGTTGCTGCTCTTGAGTTCTATCATCTTACTGAATTCCTCCCTGGCCTCTTTCCTCCCCTTTTCCACGAGAGAATCCTTCATCTCTTCCTTAATAATCTGACGAGTCTTGATTCTCACAGCTTCTTTCACGGCATCGTATTTCGTTTTCTCACCCAATATCATGAAGTATTCTCTGTCCGATATCCTACCGACTTTTATCGCCATCGAGATCATTTCGGATATCGTGTCGATCTTGGAGTCGGCCAAGACGCGAATCTTGTCGTGTTTCCTCGCCTTCAGATATAATTTCCTACTCAAAAAGTTTCCGAGCGTGCTAAACAATCCAGCGACGAGAGCTACTCCTTCTACGGTTAACACGATCGGAATACCGACCACAGTCGACAACAATCCGATGCCGGCTGCGTGTAAACCCATGGAAATCGTGATGAGTGTTGTGTCAATCGCGTTGATGAATTTCACGAAACGCGAATACTTCTTCTTGAGAGAATGACGAGAATCTCTCTCTTGAGTTTGATATGCTTGGATTCTACTGATTTGATCGATGTGGATTCTACTGCTTTGATCGATGTGATACCTCTCTCCTCTTTCTTTTTCTTCTAGCGACGGTGCCGTCGGCAAAACGCCGTTCGGTTTCTCGTCCTCATCGTCATCTAACGTCGGATACAATTTATTTCTAGTTCTCATTTTTGTGTTTTTTTTTCTTTCTAATATTAGATAAAAAATGTATGTGTGTATTTATTTTTATTTTCTGTTCTCCCTTATTTATATCAACGAGAAAACTTAGACGTATGCTTCATTGAACAATAATTTCATGATGCATCCCTTGTCTTCTAAAGTCAGACTTCTACGCGCCAATTTCAGTTCTTCCGAAACTGTGGGCTTGTGTCGATCCTTACAGAAGAGTAATCTCTTCCAAAACATGATCACTTCGTCGATTTGAACGCGTTCGAACGCCGGTTCGAAATACTTGACGACCATATCTTCCCTTTCCATCGTCAGACACGAATGATTCTCATGATCGAAGTCTAGGTTATCCCGACATCCGACGCATCGTTCTAACAAGAGGCGACCTAGTTGTTCGTTCACGCAGAATGCGTAGGCTCTCATCAGCATTTTTAAAAGAAACCTTGCTCTAATAGTCTGGGAAGCGTTCATGATTTACGCATTTTTTATTATCTATTCGATTTGATATATTTATTTTTAAATAACTATTTATTTTTTTTTTCTCTCCTATATATATATCAATCACTTTTTTTTATTTCCTCGCCTCAAAACCGATTCCAGTTGAGAAAAAAAACATTTACAAAATAAACCTCTCTAAATGAGTTTTGCTCTCGAAAGTGTTAAATCGCAACCGCGCTTATTCTCACCATAAGGAAAACTCGAATAATCAAAATCACAAGTAAACATATCAGTAATGTAACGCTTTCAAAAACGCGTTTAAATCATATCAATTAATCTTTTGAACTGTTTCCGCTTTCATCTATAGAATATTTTTTCAGTTAAACTATTTAACTGACAATTGACACTCATTTGAATGAAAACCCGTAATACATTTCGAGCGTGACAAATGGCGTTCTCAGTAAGTTTATACAGTAGGGATTTTCCAAAAAAACTTAGTTTTTTCTGTTGAGTTTGGAAAAATCCACTATGGGTATTCCCCCACTTACGTCAGAAATGGGAGTGCCCAATAGTAGTCTATTAAGTTTGGAAAAATCCACTATGGGTATTCCCCCCACTTACGTCAGAAATGGGAGCGCCCAATAGTAGTCTGTTAAGTTTTGGAAAAAATCCACTATGGGTATTCCCCCCCCCCCCCCCCCACACTTACGTCAGAAATGGGAGTGGCCATAGTGGGATTTTTTTTCCTGGTCTAGAATCTGCAAACCACCTTTTTGATGCTGGTATAGAAACCGCAAAGCGTTTTTTGCTCGCGTTCGCCAACGATGGATCGATGGTCTAATCCACGATGGGAACGTCAAACAAAAATTTTTAAGAAAATTTACATGTACAATTTCATACATTTTTTCACTTTTTTTGATTGACGTGTTAATCTACGCGTTCGCCAACGGGTGTTTTGAACGTGAAAAGTGCGATCTGTGAGCCTCATAAAACAATAGCGGATTCTGAACCACTATGAAAAAATGACATTTTTGTGAACGTGCACGCGATTTAACACTGAATCCTACGATGGTAAACGCACCATGTACCGTACACGGTGCGGTACATGTACAAGGTGGTACTGAATCCGCCTTTATTACCTACTACCATGTACTGTAGCTAATTGATACAAGTCTCAGACAACTCATATTCAAACCAGCAAATACAGAATCTTCGCAAACACATTTTATTTCACACAACCTTTTGCGTGAATATATCTTGTGATACCAAACTTTTCTCATCAATTATTGCAGTGTGAATATTTCTCCACTGTCTTCTCAGCATATCAAGTGTTTCGCCTTGCAGTGCTTCATACTTAGCTGTATCTCCATGCTGTACTGGACTACTAAGAGCTCTTTGTATTGTTACTCCAGTTGTGTTGAAGGCTGCAACACCTGTTGGTGCCATGGTCATAAAGCTTGAAAAATGAAGGTCACAATTACAAGGGCAGCGAGTGAATTATTCTCGGATGAGATTAAGCAAATGTGACTTGCCTGTTCCACCAGAACCACTTATGAATATTTGGTTAGGTTCTGGTAATGTCGAAGTTGACATTATTCCAATACTAAAAGTATTTATTGAGGAAAAATATTGCTTCACATAAGTAAGAGCACGTTTTTGTTGCGCATTTAAACTTTCAATGCTTTTCAAATAGAGTTGGTCACTCATGCTGCATGCCACAATGTTGCTTATTTCATGACCACTCTTAGCCCAATGCGATTAACTTCGGACATATTAGCAGTCTGATCTTTTGCATCTTTTTCTAAATATTCACCAGGTAAAATATCTGGATGAAAATTGATCTTTTCTGGATCAATAGTGATTTTATGGTTTTCACCTAAGGTATCATTGTCGATAGACTCTATATGTGTCACTTCAACTGGTGCGATGTAATTGTTCATAATGATCTGATATAGCGCCTGGAAGTTTCTAATGGCATGCTCTATTTTCTCAGACATTTTGTAGTTGATTAGATATGGCAAAGTTTGAGCAGAATGCTTGGAAACTTCTTATTATTCAAAAGGTCTTCTTCATTTTTTCCATGGTAAATGCAGCGGTAAGAGTGAGTAATAGTAACCATCCCCATTTTTTCCACCGATTGTTTCATGAGCCTGAGAACCATTGCTTTTTTCGCCTACGAACAAATCCACTTCCATCTGACAACTTTATACAGTTCTTTGATTGCCTGTTAGCTGAAACATACTCATAATTTGATAAGAAATTATAAAGAATCACGGTCTCAAACTCCTGTGTGGTGGGTATCTATGCTGCAATCGCCCCTCTTAGATAGCTGCTTGGGGTAATAGCAAACGACTTCTCGCATGAGAAGGTTTACTGTTGTCAAACATGAATTTTCTTGTGGATGATCGTAGAGGAAGGCAACGTATTTTAAATGCTGCTTCTTGGGCACTGAGCTGTCTGTGCGAAAGAAAATTACATCCTATTGTGACAAGTTTCTTTTGCAAGGAGACAAATTGGATACAGGTTCCCTGATACGCACCATCACTGCATAACTCTCAGGTTTACATATAAGAATTGAGAAAACGGTGCACGAAATTCAGAAAACCCGAATCTCAACCTTCGAACAACACATCTGAACCGCATTTTTAATTCAAGACATAAATAGGGACACGAGATCTTTTACACTCAGTGGTATGAAGATGAGGTTATTTTGTGCCATTTACCTAGTTATTATCTAATTATTATCAAATAGTTGTGGTACACAACAATGTGGGTATGAAAACATAAACACGAAAAAATTCCTTTTGGTAAGATTATACATCAGAATAACCAAAACAGATGTACCAGTTATGTTCTTATTTTTGTACTCCTAATGAGAAATACCGAAATGCTTCAAAGGTTTAAGGCATTAACATAAGTGCGTTTGCGGTGATACATATCACAGAAAAGGCAATGAATGATACAATTCTGAACATTAAATTAATTAGAGCTAGGACAGTTTGGCGCGTAGTTCATTTGATTTCTATGTAACCCATAGCACTACATATAAAATTTAGTAGACATCGAGTAAATATTTAGTCCATTGCAATGGAAATGGGGTGGAGTCTGGCCCAATCACAGTCATAATTTTAAAATAGCACAAAAATCCTCCATTAGTTATGTTAACGTGTAAGGGAGCAGGCGATTGCTTCGGGAATGGAATTTTTTGGCCCCTGAAAAATTTACTGATAAAATCCGATTATTTCTTTATTTAAACTGATCATCTATAAAAATTAACTAGCAAAAAAGGTTTATAAAAGCCCAACAATATATAATTTGGAATGATTTTCCATATTATTAGTATATTGAAGAAGAGAAAATAGTGTTTTCTGGAGTGCCAGTGTTTCATAACAACATGACTACTTACCACAACAAACCGTCGAAACACATGAAGTGAACACTGATGAACGGTAGAAAGATTATTAAAGAAACCAGGAAGCTTGAGGAGAAAGAATCGAAGGAAGGTAACATCCAACAGACAAAACCTGGTATTTATCTGTAGTGATAGCAAAGGCCGATACCTTAAAAATGAACTGCACGAGAATGACCCAATAACACTAAAGTTTATTCATACATCTGGAGCAACAACAAACAACACCAACCGAAAACATATTAATTTATTTGAAACAAACATTCATAAAGTTTGCAGATCCCAAAACCACTTGTTATAATTTGGCTTGGAACCTGTGACCTCACAAAAAAGATGGCAAATTTTTCGAAATCCACAATAACATCGAGGGGAAAATCAACAACATAATTGAAAATCTTATAAAGATCCAACAGAAAATCGAAAAGGCAAACGAAAAAGCAGAGGTACTGTTCCTTGAATGTCCAGATTTCTCAGTTGTTAAATGGAACTGCCCCAAAGGCCACAGACATCCAAATCAATTTAAAGACCAAGACGAAAAACTTGAATCTGCTATCTCACAACTAAACATCAAATTAAACAGCCTCAATAAAGATCCACCCCCGAAGATAAACCAAGACCTAACAGTATCATCAACCAAAAAAAAATACCAGACAATACCATACAAACTTAGGTCTACTACCAGATGGCATACACCCAGGAAAAAGTCTAGCTAGATTATGGTTATTAAGGATTTATAGACTTGTAAGAAGACTTCAATAATATCCACAAATTATTAGTGACCTTGGATAAAGGGATTGCCCTGTCTTCCAATAGTCACCATCAACATAAGAAAATTAAACAGATAAAACAAGACAAGATAATCAAGTGTTTCTGAGAAAATATCAAAATGAGCACAACTAATGCAAAGAAAGGAGCTAGACCCAGTCGTAGTAGAAACACTTCACCCAACCAAGCTGAAAATGATAAGGAAACACATTGCATTGAATGCAAAGATATATTAAACAATACATCAAAATCGCTACAGTGTGATTGGTGCGATAACTGGTACTGCCGCCTAAAGTGCTCCAAAATGACAGCAGCAATTTACGACGCCCTAGTACAAACACCAAGGAACTGCTACCATTGTGCACACGCTATGGCAGGCGTAAAGAAAGTCATAAAAGCATTTTCTGAATTGAAAAACAAACAAGACAAGCTAGAAACAAGACTAACACAGGCTGAATCTGAAATCGCCAAAAAATACTCAAAATATTCCAGAAGATTGCATAAGAAGACTAGGAAAACTTGAAACACATTATCTAAATCAACACAAGGAGATGGAAACAATATACAAACAACGGCACCCCATGAAACAAACGTCGAAACTACAGTGAAAGAAATATCAGATAGAAAAATAAGAGAACCAAACCTACTAAATATGTAATGCAACAGAACCAGAACTTGACGACAGAAATCAAAGAATAGAACATGACACGAATCTGGCACTACACATATTTAATGATATTTGTAACGCAACAATAAAGGACGAGGGAATCCTAAAGATAATAAGACTAGGTAAACAAGATGTCAATCCACGACCAGTGAAAATAGTTTTGAATCACAAAAACTTAAAAAGACAAATATTTGGAAACTTGAACAACCTAACAGAGGCTGACTCGCCATACCAAGATATGCGACTGGCACATGACATGACAAGGGAGAGAGCGACAGGAATCAAAGAAACTGCAGGAACTAGCAAGAGAGAAAACAGAAAAAAGCTCGGGTTTTTGGAAATACAAAGTCAGAGGACCACCTTGGGACAGGAAAATAACAAGGATACCAAACAAACCAACAAAAGAAGATTAGCTAAAGACAAGAAAAACACGACAAATGTAAATAATGTAAATAAGTTGAAAAATTCAGATGGCAGTTTTGAAAAATTGAACTGTATAACAAATGCTGACAGCTTATTAAAAACAAACTGGATGAACTTAAAGATAGATATCTTCATGAAAAACCGCATATCATTGCAATCAACGAGGTAAACCCCCAAAACAATAGATACCCCATCAACAAAGCAGAGTTGACACTAGAAGGATTTACCCTTTATCCTTCGATAGTAGTAAAGGAAGAGGCACTATTACTTATATTAGAAATGATCTTTTAGCTCAAGAAATCGAAGTAAAATCATCTTTTAAAGAACACACATGGCTGAAAATCAAACTAAAAGACCACGACACACTACTTGTAGGAAACATCTACAGTAGCCCATCGTCCAATGGCGAAAACACCGAGGCACTAAGGGATCTCTTACAACAATGAGTAAACAAGAAAAAATGTACAGCCATATGCTTATCATGGGAGATTTTAACATGCCAAAAATTGACTGGACAACGACAAACGAAGAAAATTACCTCTTCCTGGAATGTCTAAGAAGTTGCCACCTTACACAAATGGTTAACCATCCAACAAAATCAAGGGGAACTCAAAATCCATCAGTACTCGATCTCATAATAGTAAATGATGAAAATGCCATACCAGAAATTAATATACATAGCCCACTCGGCTCTAGCAACCACAGTGTCCTGCAATTCAACTACTGCTGCTACTGGCAATATGGGGGAAATAACTGCAAACACTTGAATTACGCAAAAGCTAACATGAAGAATATTAAAAAAGACCTAAACCTGGAATGGAGTACCCTATTGAAGGACCAAGATACGCTTAACATGACTAATATATTTATGGACAAAATGACTAAAAGTATAGAAGAAAATGTACCAGAACTACCAAACAAGAGAAAACAGATCAAATTTCCAATAGACAAAGAAACACAAAAACTTATCAAGAGAAAGCACCGCCTATGGACCAGATACCTTAAAACCTAAGACGAACTAAAATACCTTGAATACTGTAAAACCAGGAACAAAGTAAAGAAATTAATAAAAAGGGCAAGGAAGAAAAACGAACTTAGAATAGCAGAATCTGCAAAAACGAATAACAAAATCTTCTGGAAGTACATAAATTCTAAAAAAAAGAACGACTCAGGGGTATCGGAATTTGAAACATCAGAAGACGGTAAAACTATAGTAGCAAATAGTGACAAAGAGAAAGCAGACTGCCTTGTCAAATTCTTCTCAAGCGTTTATACAATCGAAACAGATGATACTATTCCAACATCAGACAAAGCACAATGCCATAGCTCACCCTTCATGGAAATCACACTTGAAATGGTAAAATCCCATCTTAAGAAGCTTGATCCCTCCAAGTCACCAGACCCATACAGAATTCATCCTAAAATTTTAAAAGAACTGGCCAACACAATACACATTCCTTTGGCAAAAATTTTTAACAGCTCACTAAAATCAGGAGTGGTACCCAAAGAATGGAGAATGGGACAGATCACAGCAATCCTTAAGAAAGGAAGTAAATAACTGGCCTCAAACTACAGACCAGTAAGTCTTAACAAGCATTATCTGCAAGATCATGGAAAAAGAAATCCGCAAACAAATACTAGATCACATGACAGAGAATAATCTACTCAGCAATAAACAATTTGGATTCCTTGGAGGAAGGTCAACAACACTTCAACTAATAAATGTATTAAACAAATGGAAGAAATACTAGATACAGGAGGACACCTAAATGCAATTTACATGGACTTCACGAAAGCTTTTGATAAAGTTCAACACAAAAGATTAATCACTAAAATGAAGAGCTACAATTTAAACGATCATATCTGCACATGGGTCCAAAATTTCCTCTAGAACAGAAAACAACGGGTACAAGTAAACGGAACCTTCTCAGAATGGCACAATGTCACAAGCGGAATACCCCAGGGCACTGTTCTAGAATCGGTTCTGTTCGTTATCTACATAAATGATCTCCCAGATATAGTCAGATCAGATGTCTATATGTTTGCTGACGATACTAAAATATTTGAAGAAATAAACTCCACCCAAGACGACAAGATTATGCAACAAGACCTAAATGACCTGGTAGAATGGAGCAACAAATGTCTAATGCAATTCCATCCAGACAAATGTAAAGTGCTCCAAGTCTATAATAAACAGAAACACCCTGACAGTCCATCATATACAATGACACGAGAAAATGGAACAATTACAACACTAGAAGTAGTAAATAGTGAAAAAGATACAGGGGTTATAATTGACAAAAACATTAACTTTGAAGAACATCTCCAATCACAAGTCAACGAGGCAACCAAACTAACCGGGCTAATTCGACGACCCTTTACTGATTTAAATCAAAAGACCTTCACGCTACTGTACAAAGCTCTTGTAAGACCCCACTTGGAGTATGCTAACTGTATATGGTCACCCTACACAAAAAGACATCTACTGCATAGAAAATGTACAACGTAGAGCAACCAAATTAGTACCATCACTAAGAAACCTAAGCTACCCGGATAGACTGAAGAAATTTAACCTACCAACGTTAAGATTCAGAAGATTACGAGGTGATATGATTGAGACGTTTAAGATCGTGAATGGCATATATGACCCCAAAACAACAAAATATTTATTCACACTACATAAAGGTTACACCCAAACGTGAGGACATAATTGGAAGTTGACAAAACACAGATGCAGATTGGACGTCAGGAAAAACTTTTTCACAAATAGAGTCATCGACATATGGAATAGCCTACCAGAAGCAGTAGTATCAGCAAAAAACCTCCTAGGATTTGAAAAGAGGCTAGATAAACACTGGAATGACCAAACCATAAAATTTGACTATAATGAAAACCTATACTGTCGGACCGGAGGAAAGCGCAACAGTAAACTCGACTGTCAAATGAAGATACAGATCTGAACATAGAGGCCGAAAAAATCTGCGTTCAGTTACAACAAAAGGTAACACAAGGTAAGGATTATCGAGTGGATTGTTCAGTCTCTGGATATCTTATGTGCATGAATATAAAATTTCATTTCAATTAAACCCGTGGGTAGACCGTTGCTAAGGACAGAATTATGTTGTTAAGGAACACACGTGACATTATTGTTGTTGCACTGGTAGATTAAAGTTTGGTCCAGCTATGGTGTCACGCAGCAACCACGTGCTACCATGGAAAAAAATATACAAAATAGACGACGGAAACACTATCATCCTAACAACACACGCTGCGCATGCGCACCAATGCCACGTATCACTATGGTAATTACGTTACGATATAGCCGTTCAGGTGGGTTACCACGGCAACACAATATGGGGAATAATATTTTAAAATCTTTTCAAAATCCAACCCTTAGAATTTATTGCTATTGGATATACAACATCCTAACGGGGACAGATTCAAGTTTGTGCAAAGCAAGTCCCTCAAATAATTTTTGGGCTTCAAACTTTAACTCAGGACAATATGGGGAATACTTTTTAAAAGTCTTCTTCTTCAGATCAACCAGTCAGAACCTTTTCATATTTGGTATATACATCCTTAGGGAGGTCAGATCCAAGTTTTTTGAAATCAGGTCTCTGGATTAATATGTGGGCTCCCTATTGGAGCTCGAATACTAACTTATTCCAGTGTGAGGAATAATCTTTAAAACCCTTCTTCTCTAGGACCACTAGTTAAACTCTTTATATATGGTATACAGAGTCCTTAAAGGGAGACAGATTCAAGTTTGTTAAAAAAATCCATCGGTGAATACTTGGGCTCTCTTTGGAAGCACAAATTTGGTGGTTAATCTTTAAAAATCTTCTTCAGATTCACTGGTCAGAATATTTTTATTATATGTGGCATACAGCATCCTTATGCGGTCAGATTCAAGTTTGTCCAAATCAAGTCCTTTGAATAATTTTTGGGCTCCTTGAGCCCAAAATTTTACTTGCTGCAATATGAGGAATATTCTTAAATATTTTCTTCCCACAAAACCCCAATCCAGAATCTTTAGATATATCGTATACACCTTTCTTCAGTCAGTCAGATTCAAGTTTGGTAGAATCAAGTCCATGGGCTAATATTTGGACCCCCCTATTGGTACCCAAATATTAACTTAGTCCAATATGTGGAATAACCTTCAAAAATCTTCTTTTCCATAACCACTAGACAGAATCTTTTGATATATGGTATACAGCACCCCTTCGGGAGTCAGATTTAAATTCAAATCAAGTCTTTTGATTAATATTTGGGCTCCCTATTGGAACCCGAATTTCTGCCTGGTGCAATATGCGGCATATTTTTTTTTAAATATTCTATTCACGAACCCCTAGTTAGAATCTTTTGACACATGGTATACACCCCCTATATGGAAGTCAGATTTAAGTTTAGTAAAATCAAGTCCCTGGGTAAATATTTTTTAATTAAGTTCAATATGAGGAATAATCTTTAAAAATCTGCTTCTTGAGATACAATCCGAATCTTTTGATATTTGTTATACGGCATCTCTAAAGGCTTCAGTTTCAATTTATTCAAATAAAGTCCATGGGTTAATATTTGTTTTCCGTATTGGCCGTGGTGGGGGGGGGGGGGGGGGGGATTTTAACGTGTGCTAAATTTCTAATATTCTCACAATCTCCTTCCAAACCACCAGTCAGAATCTTTTTATACTGGATATACAACATCCTTGGGGGGGGGGGGGGGGGGGGGTAATTTCGAGAGTTTTTTAAATGAAGAGCCTAGGTTAATGGTTGCCCCCCCCCCCCCCCCTCCCACCCCAAGAGTGTAATCTGACGAATAATTATATTGGTATCTGATACACGGCATTGGGGGGTGTCAGATTCTGTTTTGTTCACGTTAAGTCCCTAGGTTGCTATTTGGACTCCCTAGTTTTGCATTACTGGAAATCTGGGCATTATTTCTCTGGTAGCATCCCAATACTATACTATTCAAAATTCAAAAAAATTAGGGGATATTTGATAAAAGTGGGATATATGAAGAAATATATTTATATTTTCACCAAAAAGGCGGTTTAGGTATTGCACTGTGACATCTGGTGAATGATTTCAGCGATAGTTGGGTGTCTGACAAGCACACGTTCCACGCACTGAGCTGTAGAAGACATGGACGGTCAGTCAGAGAATTTACCTCATCAAGTCCAAGACCTCAATACCTTGTAAATCCTCCTCGGTTCGCGAGACAAGCGCGGATCCGATGTGGCATACTCCTCACCAAACATCCAATATTAGCTTGACTGATGTTATTCCATTCTTCCTGCAGTGCAGCGGCGAGTTCCTGGACATTGGTAGAGGGCTGTTGGCGTTGTCGCAGGCGCCTGCCAAGCATATTCCAGACGTGCTCGATTGGTGAAAGGTCTGGACTTAGTGCTGTCCAAGGCAGTGTAGTGATGTTCTGCTCCTGGAGGAACTCTGTTGCGACACGGGCCCCGTGTGCTCTTGCATTGTCATCATAGAAAATGAATCGACGGTCGTGACGTCGCGCAGAGGGCACCACATGAGCTGCTAACATGTTGTCACGGTAGTACTACCCTGTGACACGCCCTTGGATGACATGTAATACTGTTCTGCTTGTCATGGTTATGCCTCCCCACACCACAACCGATCCACCAAAACGATCGTGCTGCCTAACGGTTATGTCATGGCATCGTTCATTCCGCCGCCGCCATACTCTGTTTCGCCTGTCGTGGAAGTCGAGAGTGAACCTCGATTCATCGGAAAACATGACGTTACTCCACCGATGATTGTCGCAGCGTTGTCTTGCTCCACGCCAATTACGCCTTGCTGCGATGTTACGTTCAGTCAAACATGGAATTATTCAAGGTCGTCGAGTGTACAATTTTCAGCTGTGAAGGCGATATCGGATAGACTGACCACTGACTCGCACATCTGTCGCTCGATGCAGCTGCTGTTCAATTTTTGAGGCACTTTGATGGCGGTTACGTCATGTTGTGGTTAGGATGAAAAGATCCTGGTTAGCAGTTGTCGCCCTTGGACGACATGGCCGACGTCTGTCATCAACATTGCCTGTCTGACGGTAGCGTGACCTCAACCTGCTAATCACCGATTGAGTAACGTTGAGAATTTGAGCCACTGCAGGCTGTCTGTTGCCAGCTTCCAACATGCCAACCACACGTAAACTTTCGTCACGTGTCAGTCTTCGCATACCTCAAAAGTTACGTTTCGACCAGAAACTATTGAGATGAACGAGTTTATACCAAGAACAGAACGATGAGACCTTCGAAAAAGCCTGGCCAGTACAAAGGAAAATTTCAAAACGTACCCCACAGACATTAACGAGGCGCTCGTGCGAATAACCTGCACGAAATTTTCATGAGCCACACTAAACTTGGTAACATATTGATGTGTCCAATCACGCGTATCCAATACCATTTTCCGAAAATATCAACATCATTTTGGATATCCCCAACATTTGGCTTATATTAGTTATAAATAAATATCTTCATTCCTCTGTAGTGTTAACAAACCATAGATGCTAATTAAATCCCTCTTTAAACAACCTTGTTCAGGTGAGGGCCTCAGGCCCCATGGCACCCCTTGTTCACCATACAATAACGATATTTGTAACTCCACTTCTCTGAACTTGTTATCATTCGCAGGCGGCACTACAGTATACCATCTCGTCCCTGCGAGAATGACTTGAAAAACTACATTAAATAATGAATTGCAAAACATAGCCAAATGGTGTTCTGTCAATCGTCTTGCCTTAAACGCTATATATTAATTCTTTGAACCCTGGTTATTTCTTCCATGTCATTTCAATGACAGCAATAGGAAGAGTCCATGTTCATTATTTGGGGTATACCGATTAATATTTTCCTTGGGCTGCACGTTGAAAATATTGATTGTTCACCCCATAGATTCATTTAAGAAGCCATCATACCTAATGAAATTGTGACGTATCACGTTCCTGGGCCGGAAAAAGGTCACTCATGTTCAAAGGGTTAATTAACCCTGGCAACAGAATATAAAATCTACGCAACAGAGTTTTTATATCGACGACAAAAAGTAACTAGCATGGGTGTCGAGGAAATGGAAAGGCTCCTCAAATTACTTGGCATCAATATTGTGGCAAGCTGTTGTTTAAAACTCAAATCACAGATATGGTAAAAAATTGCTCGTGCAAACTTCCCCCTCATTAAAATCAAAGTCATTCTTACACACAATGTAATGACGCCTCTTTACTTTACTTTGTTCACAGTTAGAATAGATTTAATGCCCATACTGATCCGCTGTTCATTAAAGATCCTATTCTATAGGTTAATGATGAATTGTTAAACTCCATGCTTCACAATTCTATCACTGTAAACAGTCTTATCCCCCAGTCTCATTTGTTACCTATGTCAGTAACCAGACCCACAGAAATACCACACAGTCAGCACTTCTGCGAGTAATTAGAACAAGGACTCAATCCCTGTAGAAGTTTCCTGCACTCGTTTCCAAAAATGTGGAACGATTTGGGCAACCTTTTTTAAAGTTTGGCTTTTAAGCTGCCAGCATCATACTCTGACAGCGTTGAATGTAACAGTCCTTACTGTTCAGGTTGTTTTATCTGAAGTTACTTTGACGACATTAAGTGGTCTTGCCATTGTTGGTTAAAGTTACCGGGATGTGAACACGATGATTGCTTAAGCCCTGTCGAACTTTTTTAATCTAAAGTTATGTGCGGTTCTCGCTTTCTTGTCTGGCTATCTCGGCCAAGTGGGATCCCCAGCAAATGTCCGTCGATGTTAATCAGTAGGTGACTTTGTAACAAAATATTTGCACTTTTTGAAGGTGCTTGCGCACTGGATGAGATGCCGCCATTGCTGGTGGTGCGATGAATCTAAAATTGACACTATCTTCCAGTCTGCTTGCAATGTGGATGCAGTGGGGTCGTCTGGGGGTGGGGGGTGAGGGCGGGATCCGCGCGTGGGTGGTCTTCCCACGCATGCGTTAACTATGAATCTCCGACATAAAACAATGGAATCGCGTGCAAATGTTCAATGAATGAAGCACCAGCATGACATGGTACTTCTTTCATTGAATATTTGCTGAAAACAACTGATTATTGATTGTGAAAAGCGCCCGCTGGTAACATTTCCCATGCGTGGATTTTGACCTGACCGCGGTGGCTGTACTATACAGAATAATGTTTGCAGGGTCTTCCCGACTATGGAACAGAACACGGATTCCAATGTGCAGGCTGAAGCTTGAAATCACTGATTGTAATTTTAACACGACGAATCGTTCCGTCGGAATTGTAGGCAGTGGGCGTTTCCTTGTAGTAGCTTTCGCGCTGGATTCGGTGTATTCCGGTTTATCTTCACTAGATTGCCTTCCGCAACCATATACTTCGTATTCTTTTTGATTGCTAACAAAATGAGCAAAACATCTATTTTCTACTGTCACATAGCTCGTGTCGTGTCCTGTGTGCGGTCACATTGAGACCCTATTTTAAATCTGCTCAACTCGTGCTGTATAACAAGCGTAAAGTTCAGTAAAGTTACTTCGTGATGCGCCAATGAATTATTTTTTTCGACGACACCCTAAAACACTTGAAAAACACGGAAACAGAGGCTTTACTCTTAACAAGTAAAAAAATATACTTAAGTCGATATTAATTACCATGATATGAGTGTCGCATTGATATCAGGGCAGATTATCTCACCGACTGTCCTTTTTGGAGATGATAAGGTGCCATACACTTGCAGTCCTGGGTTTCGATTGGGGGTGTTCACGAAAACTCAAAGTCGCAGATATTAACCTACTTCGTTTAGCCTCATTGCTTGCTAGTCTTCATCGGTTTGGAGGATAGGATGAGCCAAGTTTATTGGAATCATGGCACTTTGGGCAGAATTAACCTCATTGTATATACAATTTATAATGTATTTTGGTGATTATTCTCTTTTCACTTTATTAGTTTTGGTCAATTTAAATTGTCTGTAACTGTACTACATTACTTTTCCTACAGACAACTTCGTCCATACCTCTGATAATGCTTTGTTATAATTTATTCAATAGTGCTTACTATTTCATTTTTTCGTTTAGTCACTACAATCCAGTGGACAATGAACCTTCACATAGCGTTTCGCTGTACTGCAAGGGAAAATGCATAAGCGTGAGCATGGACAAACCAGTGTAATTTACACTTTGTATTGCGTAAAAATGTGAGAAACCGTCCTTGGTGTACATTGTGCCCCATACTTGGATCTTTATAAACTATAAATTCGTCAGCCTTTTAAATGCTCTTGTTCGCGTTTACGTTTTAATGTTACTTTTTTCCACTAAAAACGTTCATCTCTCCTAAGTTTTGTGACGTTACCCTCGTAAAGTTACAAACACCTCCGGGAAAATCCTTATATGGAAGGTGACCAATTTCTGTGAGTTGATCCACTTAGAAACGGATCGCTTGCTCCGATACCAGTACAAGGGTATAAAAGCCATGCCTTCCGAAGAAAGCGACCCGTGTGACCCGACGAGCAGAAGACAAACTAGCTCAATAAGTTGAATAACAACAGCATAAATAAAATCTCACTGAAGGCACTGTAATGGTCCAGCCCTCTAAGCTCTCCCCAACTGATCACACACGTTTTGGGCCAACTGTTGACTCGGAGGATGAACCCCGGAAAACGATAACACTGAAATCCCTTATAGCTATAGTTACCCAAAGTTCATATACTTGTTATCACCAGTAATAATATAACAGACTGGTAGAGTGCTTGGTTCAATTACTGATAACCAATGACTTCAGTGTTGGTAGCAATATGCTAGTTCAATATTTAGGTAATTGGGTCACCAATAGTGTTGGGTCACTGTGTCACCTGGTGGTTATTACCGACAACATATAAATTAGCTAGAGTGTAAGGTTCAGTTTCTTCTTTCCATTAAATGCTGTTATTCTTGAGTAGCTGGAGAGTGTGTTTTAGTTTCTTCTTTCTGTTAAATATTGTTATTCTTGATCTCTGTAAATGTGGGCCACCAGTAGTTAATACCCGATTATTTTACCCATTCAATATTTAGGCCATTCCTCATGGGCTACATAAACTGCGAGCAAGAAATGGGCGAACAGGCGCGAGTTTGCAAGAGACAAGAAAGTGTCAACAAAAAGTTAGTCGATGTGAAAATACCCCAATCACAATAAGCCAAGCTCTAGCAGCTCAGTTAGGGTGAATGCACATACATAAAGTTTGTATCGGCACTACAGGAACGGCTGTATGAATTGCACTTTGCACCGTGTAGAACAGCTAACAAGGTATACATATATAACTCTGAAGAGGAAGTACAATGAACACATGTCATTTATTAACAAAAAGGGCGTTGGTGACTTGGTTGGCTTCTTCTCAGTAGAAATAAAGTAATGATGTGAGAGGTGTCGTTCCAAAATTATTTCTGTACTAATTCACTCGAGTGGTTGTTATAATGCATTAGACTTGAAGCTATTATGTTTGTATCTTATTAATAAAATAAATAAATACTGAGTTCGTCTTAAACGACGTCCAACATGAGTGTACACCCTCCAAGTATCCCTCAAACTCGACAGGACTGTGCCTGAACAACGGTACAGGTAAAACTACTTCGAGCATTTTTTGCGTAACCAATCTAAACGAATCGTAGTAAAGGGGTAGTAAAATTCGTAGTAAAAGTGTGAAACCGGAAGTGGGAACTTTTGGCAAAGTGTGAGCCGTATAAATCCCAATAAACTGTTTATAGGGTTCCAACATCTATATATATGGAAAGCTCGTACTGATGTATGTATCTTCACCCCCATAATTCTTTGTATGTACCTTTTAAGTTAAATTATGATGACTTAATTGTCTGTTTAATTTTGGAGCAAATCTGACGTATACTAATTTTCGCCGGTAAGGCTTTGTTGTGCTGTCGGTAAATGACCTGGAGAAGACCTCCGCGAATGAGCATCTCTTATTTCATACGCCTGACCTCCGGTAAGTACCCCCGGCTCCAGTTCAATCAGTGAGCTTCTGGATGTCACTCGGATGTACCTTCACCTTCAGAACGTGTCAATGAAAAAGTGGATAGGTTGGTCGTAGTAAAACTACTTCCAATTTCGAAGGTCGGGGTGTGGGGAAATAACCATGACCAACTAAATTTAGTACGGGTCCCAATGAGCATTTTGTCAAATATTAACACATTATCAACCCTAGGCTCAGCGAACGGTGCATCAAAGGTAAAGCTAGACTTGTTGAAACTTAGGTGCTTAACATTTAATGGACGTCAATATAAATAAAAGGGTGAAATCCTACAGAAGTTTATTGTGCCGACACGATGAAATACCGAAATGGAGAATGGCTTTGGGCAGGGGGGTTCGATGCTCTACTAAATTACCAAATTTAATTATTTCTTAAACTTAATTTTTCACTTAATTAATTACCATTTTATAAATAAATTACGTTCTTAACTTTTAGTTTTACCTGACTTTACTGTCTATTATTTACTTTGATTAATATAAATCAATTGCTAATTACTAAATTTTATAAATTAATATTTGATAAAGTTCTGTGTATTACACTCCTATTTGAATAATTACTATTTTACAAAACCACATTTTATGACTATTTACAACTGATACAAGACGTCACACCACCGGCCACATAAAAAAACTGTTCATCCTCGAACAGGGACTATTATTTTCGAAAATTTTAAAATTACAGATAAAAAATTCCAAATTTAAGCTGTTTGTGGAAATATCATACCAAAAAAATTGAGTACCAACCAGTTACCACTTTCATCACACAGGACAAAAAAGAGAAAATCTTTCTTCTGTTTCTCTTGACCAACTCTGTATCTGTATATTATTCACATTCCCATTAAGGTGTACCACAATATCTTATTCTTTAGCCATCTTACTCTCAGAGACATTTACAGCGCTTGTCTGTGCTTGTCCAACATTTTTGACAACTTCCCCATCCATCTGGGTTCCCACTTCATAGGTTGTCTTCACTCATAGGTCCTTCATCCAAAAATCGTTTAAAACATATGTTGTGCCATTTGGCAGACGCACTGTTTCTTCCTTTTTAACCATAAGGTAGCCATACGTTACAAATCTGCGTTTATATATGTTTAAGTGTTGATGGCATGTTATTCTTGTTGCTGGAATAAGTTGTGCCCTGTGTCCCTCCGTGCTGTAGTGTGACGGGGCCCCTACCATGTAAAACCTGGGGTCACCCGCGAGCTGCTGGTAAGTTTTATATGGGTCTGGTAATTGTACATGTTTGTTCACTTCCCTTAGCTTTGTTTTTTAGAGGTCAGTAGGTTCGTATGTGTCTTCTGATGTATCTTCTTGTGTTGTTGCTTCTGTTGTATGTGGATGTGGATGGCTGTGTTGTGGCAAACATTTCCTGTATGATGGTCTCCAATTCCGTAGTTTGTAACTCTGGTGGTGGTTGTTGTGCTGGGGGTTGTTCTGAAGGTTGTTATGGTGCTGAAAGCTGTTGTTCTGCTGTACGTTGATGTGGCTGTGTCGGTTGTTGTTGTACTGGAAATTCTTAAAGCTGTAATATTGGTGTTGTAGATTGCTTCTCTTGTGACTGTTGGTTGTGTTGTGAAGTTGATGCTGGTGACTAACAGTCCAGATATGCTGGGAAGACAATATCCTTCCACCGTGATACCGGTAAGCTAAGGTCTATATCCAGGTCTTCAAATGTTGAATTGCTGGTTGTCTTATGTGTTTGTTGTTTTCTTTGTTTCTTTATGGAGGTGGTGTTTTGGTAGTGTGTTTACTTGTAACCTTGCTAATTGTTGATTTGACTCGACTTTCTCTGTGTGGCGATGTATTTTTCTCATGACTGTTTCTGCTATTGTCCTGTTTGTGTAACACTGCCTTTCCATAATGACTCTTCTTGCTGCACACCACTGATAAGTACAGAAAGGGCATTCAGTCACTTCCCTGTGTTTTTCTCTCTCGTGTCTCCTAGGTTTTTCTCTATCATAAAAGAAGTCATTGTGGTGTTTGCAATTGTAAACTTTGAAAGTACAGAATGTGGGGTGGAATGCCATAAGTTTCCATGTAACAGTACCTATAGTTCCAAAAATAATACTTTTAGACGATAACCTGTAATACCAGCACTTGCTACCATTACTGATCATACACTACTCCATGCTTTATTATTTTGAGATCTAGTGTTAGGCCGTGAAGCTGGATTAAACCATTTAGTAAATTTGCCTACATACTCTTTCAATCTGTTAACATGTACAACTGTAGGGTCCTCACTAGAAGATTTCTTATTTTGAAAAGCATGCCTGAAATCGCTTCAGTAATAATGTATGGTCCTTCCCAGCGGGATTCAAGTTTTAGGCTTCGACTTTTCTTCCGAATTGTGTTTTGTAGTAAAACAGCATCCCCAACAGTGTACGCATTACCAGTAGCGGGGGAGGAATTCGCTAGAATTGTGCACTTGGTGATACCTTCCTGAAATTTGGCATGATGTAAGGGTAGGCATCAGAGATTTCAAAATCGATCGGCTACAAGTTGGCACCATCCTCTAGCCACCACTAGCAGCGAAATCCAAAATGGCCGCCAAGCGGATCGAAAAAAAGCTATTTTCGCCGATCGCACAACTGAAGCTCCAAACCTAACACCATACATGTGCTGTAATTGATGTGAATGATGGAGTGAAGCCCTTGGAACAAGTTGGGGGGAAGATTAATGGATAATGGGATCAGAATTTCCGTCGATGTGTGCGTCTGTGTGTCTGACTGTCAGTATGATCGTCCGTCCGTAGATAAATTAGTGTTGAATGTTTCTCGGGAATGCAATGGTCAAATGAACATGGTATGAGAGATTCCTGTCAACACATGAACAAGGGTACTCGATAGTATGCAGCAGTGGGGATACTTGGACATTTGATAATCCAATTAAAGTGACAGTCTATTCTCAACTTCCGGCATTTTCGATAGATTTATTTTCTAAGAAAATAAAACTATCAAATTTCTAGAGGAGTTCTGGTTCAATCTCAACACCATAGCGACACGTCTGCCAGCAAGGGCAGTGCTGGAATGAACTCGGGATGCATTAGTTCCCGTTGTTAATTATACAATGTTATCTTGCCAGTATAGAACATTGGCAAAATGGGACTAGAAGGGGTGAGTGTATGTTTGCAGTCATTCGAGGTACAGGAATATTTTTTGACTACAAGTAGTATTCTTCATTTTCGGCCAGTTAAGATGTGGTGTGTTCCAAGTCAGGATTAATGTTGCCGACACTTAATGCCCATCCCTCATGGTATGCTACTTTACCAGGGATATAGAGATATAGCCACCACTGGGAGCCAAAACATGACCTTTGATGTCGATGAGTGGTCGAAATGTTTTAGCGAATAACTTATCGAAATATGATCCGGTATGGCAATTTGATACCTTACGTTAGATTTATTAGATCAACTCAGGTATGGATTCATTGAGACATGAGTGCGCTACAAGATGAAGGATTTCCAAGTTGATTTGCTATGGAGTAGGAACTGACTAGTCACATGTGGCCTATGGCCAGAGAAAGACAAGGATACCATAGATGAACACACGGGTGAACGAAGGTATCAACTGTTGTACAGAGGCAAAATAGTTGGGGATATTGTATCATGCTATGCATGAATTAACACCGTCTTGTGCAGTAAATAACAGACTATTTTCCGAAATCTAAAACTGTATTCCTATACCCCGGACAATGTAGCAAGCCACATGGGATGAACATTTGTTAGCAAAATCAACTCAACTAGAAACATGACATGTGTTAACTGGCCGAAAATGGAAAAAAAAATACCAGAATAGGAGATGACTGGTCCTAACATGACAGTATACTACTCAATATTGTTACAACAGCCACCTTCACACTTACACAAAGGTGTGCACCTTAATCCAGCTTTCAAGCATTTGCAATTGCCCTTGCAGGCCTTGGCACAACTACAGTGGAGCATCAGTGCACATGCAGCACTTGCGTCTCCTAGGTGAGTCCAAAATGGGACCAGAATATTGAGACGTGGATTCCACTCCCATCCGTACTGTGATGGGTCTGGCACACATAAGTGTTTCTGCAGAGCACGATGCCAAATGAAAGATGACACAAGAATTACCCTTTTTACATGTTGATACAGAGCTGCTTTGGTGGGCGGGATGTTTTCCATAGACTTAAGGCCATGTGTGAACATATGCCGTCTCGCATCATTGACACGTGTACTGACACAACTGTTACTGTACATCTGTATGGTGAGTTTTTCGATATGCTGCATATGAGGGGAATCCTCTGAAA
Organism: Pictodentalium vernedei; assembly: GCA_031216915.1. Classification (NCBI taxonomy): domain Eukaryota; kingdom Metazoa; phylum Mollusca; class Scaphopoda; order Dentaliida; family Dentaliidae; genus Pictodentalium; species Pictodentalium vernedei. Next base: position 554,686,216 of record CM062295.1, on the reverse strand, counting down.
AGACTTGCGGATTCTCAGTCAATTCTATCATCATTTCAGTTGATGCGGGAAAATTCATCCATGCATTCCATCCTGTCTTCTTCCCAATGCCGAGCATGCTGGATGTTACATCACAACCTGTGAAGGCGTGGAAGAAAGTCAGGGCCTTACAGTAATCAGGTCCAAGTTGTGAAGCTATCTCATGAATTGGCATATCTTTATATGCCTTTCCAATTCCAAACCCAATCCACAGCTCACTGAGTCCAAGGTCACGGAATGTTGCGAAATGGTGCAAAGACAGAATGACGACATCAGAATCAACCGTGCGAAGAAAAGCTATTTTGTGACCTTGTGAGACTGCATGGTTGAGATGAAGCATCATGCGCGTGTCTGCTTCCTCGTGGTTCGATGGAGATATGTCACATAAGCTAACATCCTTATTGCATAGTACATATTCTCCTGATGTCGTTAACAACTGGTACTCGGATGTTGATGTTAATTTCAGCAGTTCAGCAGACAGGAACTTGAAAAATTCGTCTTTATTCTCACTAACTTTCAAGAATGCCTGCCAATTCTTCCCTTTAGGTAAAGGGACGTTCTCGGACACCCGTATCAACCTAACTGCTGTCTCACTGAGGCGTTTTGCTCGCGTCTGATTCTTCAAACTGCCTTCGGGGTAACAGTCATAGATCGCATCAACCCTTGTGGTGTTCGTGTTAATCAGAGATTCGATGTATGGCAATAATTGCAATCGAGCATATTCTCCAAACAGATCCGCTTTCTGTGGTTTGATTACATGGACTACAGCAGGCATATCCAAGATGACAACTGAAGCTTGTCTAGCTGCTGAATTCTTCCCTTGTGCAGGAATAGCTGGTAAACAATTGAGAATTTGAGATTTTGTCCCACTCCGTAGCTTACCTCTATCGGATAATGCTGGCGGATCACGTGCATTCTCGTGCATGAAAAACTCATCCATGTTTGAATCAGGCCGGGCTTGCAGTGAAACGAACATCTGGGTAACTATTGCGGCAGTTGCTTTACTTGACATGAGTTTGTCTCGGCCTTTGTCCAGGTTGGCTGGGGGTGGGTTAAGGAAGGTATATATATTTGCCTTGGGAATAACATCATTCAGGGGTACGGTGCATTCCACAAGCCTTTCCTTCAAGAAAGTGGAATATAAATGCTTGCCCCTTTCGGGTAATGACCGTAAACTCTTACTAACTTCGGGGTCCATATATTCACCAGTATCTAATGTCACCAGCTGACCACTAGTTTCATCATAAGGGTTGATAATGAGTCCCTGATTCACCAGATCGAGGAGAGATTTCAATTGATTCAGAAATTTTTTCTGCTCTGATACCGAACTTTCCGGGTGTTCCGTGTTATCTGATGATGTTGTGTGGAAACTTGCATATTCATACTCATCTATAACACGCAGAACTTCTGACCTTGAAAGCTCAATAACGACTTTCTCTTCAGCCTGGCCATAGAGACCTTTTGGACCACTGTCTTCTTTGAGTAGTTGGATACTATGTTCTTGGCTCTGATCTAAACCCATCATACTGAACTTCCTCTCACTACGCTGGACCACAAAATGGCCTTCCATGAATTTGTTGTGGATTGAAGGATGCCGCCTGGGTAGCTGAGACATGTCTCTCAGAAATACGGGGACCCACCGACAATAATTTGTATGTCCTAGGGCAAAAAAGTAACTGCACAACTCATCGATAGAACACAGTGTACCAGGCCAGTTACCGATTCGTTGGTTCCGAACGAATTGACAGCTTGTCAAGAGAAAGTTCCGAACGATTTCACCCCAATAGCGCGCAGTTGGAGATTGTGAAAGAATCCTCTGTTCCCACATTTCAAATGACTCATGGGGCCCAGTCTGCTGACAGTAAATCTCATAAGCATTCTTTCTGAGGATCTCAAGCCAAGCTAGAGTGAGAAGATATGCCTGTCGCGTCCTCTTGACATGTTTCCCACCAAGTAGGGATGATGCTACACCGGGTGTGAATATCTTTGCGAGGTGAAACATTCGCTCCCAACCAGAACCACCCATAAGCTTACCACCAGCTTCTTGGGTGCACATTTCAAGATGCAGGAATCCAATCATACACACCATTCGATCCTCACCTATCTCCTCTGGGAACAGCCATTGACATTTTTTCTGCCTGGCATACAACGGACAGTCACCTTCAATGACAGGTATCTGGCCGGGGTTTACGAAAGCAGTAGCTTCCCTGACCACATACATAGCATGCTTCTGCATACTGAGTGAGTCCGCTTTCTGCTCACTGAAAACAGGGAATACCCCAATAACTGCACGAGGTTTGACATTGTCTTGATCTTCATGTTTTGAAAAGAAGCCTGAAAAGGTCACAGGGACTTCATCAAGCTGCCAGCTGCCATCAACCTTCCCTTTATTGCTGATCTGTGACACATGAGACAACCAGTCATTCTCTCCCACGTTCAAATCTGCATATTCATTGGGCCGTACATTACATTCATCTGGAGATTCAAGCCTGATGTCCCCACCAAAGTCTTCAACGAAAGGAACAAATGCATAGTCGTCTGGGAGTTCAATTTGTGTGTCTTCTGGAACATCTAAACTCAGTGGTGGGGGATCAGTACCCACATTGTCCCTGCTCAGTTGACCAATGAGTGTGATGGACGTACCATGCATATCAGATCTACCAGATACATCAATGTTATCAGTGGTTCCTATCGAGAAAACATTACGTTTGCAGTTAGCTGGGACTACAACACCTTCGTTCTTGAACCGCAGTGAAACAGCTCTCGCGAAACTCCTGCGAACATCCATTACGCGATCATAAGAGACAGAGAGTCCCATTTGATGAAAATCTCTGATAAGATTTTTCATACGATCATGGGCATGCAACTTCAAACCCACATAAAGAGGCATTGGAGTTTCTCTGTCACGTCTCTGGTGAACATTTTGTGCATGTTCGGAGCGTTTCGCTGAATTGCTGATCAACATCTGTGAAATAGTACAAGCCACTCGAGTCTTGGCATTAACAGTCTCATCATCGCCTAAGTTCTGTATACTACATGTGCCCTCAAGTAGAACTCTAAGAAGAGTCAGGAGTGAGTTGGGTACAGGCTCGCTCAAGCAATAAGATGAAAATGATCCCGTGAAAGGAGCTTGAGATATGAGTATGTGTTTACGCAGAAGAAGACCCACATCAACTATCTTTTTTGCCTCTTCCTCAGACACTATACGAGTTAAAGATTCGGACAACAAGGAGCCAACTCGAAACCTACTTGAAATAAACACATCTCTACCCTGTGTGAAGGCGTCCCAGCCATCGCCCAATTTCTGCAACAAATGTTCTTTGAATCGAGTGGAATGTATTTCTTCACTAAGCCAATCAGAACCGACTTGCTTCAACCTCCGACTGTACAGATTCTTGAGATCGACAAGCTTCATCGCGGAATCGTTGTGTTCAACAAATGTTATGAGCTCTGCCATAACGAGAGGGTCATAGGGCAGGCCTGACGCGGAATGTTCGGCGTTCTTCGACTTTTTAGATTTAGCCGCTCGTGCTTCATTGGCAAGCTTACAATAACAGGTTTTGTGATAGTAAAGATCACTAGCAGCGGAATCAAATGCTGCATTGACCCGAGAAAAAACAACCCAGTTCTCGGCTTCCTTTGCCATAATTTTGAGTTTATTGTTATCAGACATTGATCTGCAAATAGGCTCACTGCTGTCACCTTCGCGTTTGTGACAATAAACACACTGGGGCAGTTTCCTGTCACAGCCAGATTCAAAACTTGTCCGTGTTCTTTTAGGACTCAGCGTGGAGCAGGATGCCACTGCCTCATTTCGCTCTCGCTTGTGTAGCACGCGCTGTACGATGTGAGTCCGAATACTGTCACGGCATGTCTTATGATATATTGCCTTATTCGTCAACAGTGACATCGACATACACTCATCACTCTCTCTCATCAAACAATCAATGGTCAAATTATATGGAAGCTCAACGCCATTATCTAGGAAGCGCGTTATGTCTTCCTCAATAGCTTTATAGGCGTCATGAAAACGAGATTCTCTATACGGACGCATCAATTTCTTGGAACTGTCTTGCTGGCAAAAGCAACAACGTTCCCAGTCAGTACTAGTCCGTACACGAAGAGGATTCTCACTCATTCTGTGAATGATTTTTGTGAACAATCGCGTTCTCGAATTAATTTCGACAGACAAATCAGAATTGCTTGCGGAATTACGCCAAACAAGAGATTGTATGGCAAAGAGACTGCTTCATAAAGAGCGTTGTTTCTCCGGGATCAGCGTCATTCAGGTTTGCCTGAATGACGCTGATCCCGGAGAAACAACGCTCTTTTCAAGTTCCAAGAAATTGATGCGTCCGTATAGAGAATCTCGTTTTATTCTACAACATCTCCCACGTCTGTTTCCAACACGTGCGTGGATCAGAGTTCACTTTCGCGCCCTTACAATCGGATGTATAGTCGGTAGACCGTCGAAAAGGAGGTTCCCTTCAGCCGCTGGCGGCCATTTTGGATTGTGCCGCTACTGGTCGCCACCGGTCGGTGTCAACTTGTAGCCGATCGTTTTTGAGAACCTCATAGCCTACACTAACAGTGTGCCAAATTTCAAGAAGGTATCACCAAGTGCACAATTCACCTGTATGTGACGAATTCCTCCCCCGCTACAGTGGATTTTAGATCATAATGTTTTCTGCCTTTCACTAGCTTTCACAATGTGGTCACCGTTTCATAAACCCTGGTCTTTTTAGCTTGCGAATTCTCAACATAATCTATAATATTCTTATGTTGAGAGTGAAAATGTTTCCTTGGGATCCCATACAAGAGGTCCACAGACATCATGACTTCTCTGCCAAACATCATCATGCAGGGTGTTTCACCAGTACTATCATGTACCGAAGAGAGGTAAGTAAACATTACATGAGGGGTATACATCCCAGCCCCTCTGGCTTTTTGATATGACCTTGCTTAACATGTCTTCTAGTGTGCGGTTAAAACGTTCTACCAACCCATCGCTAGCAGGGTGGTAGGGCGTGGTTCTAATTTTACTAATGTTTAGTTTCTTACATAACTGTACAAACAGTTCCGATTCAAACTGTCTACTCTGATATGTATGGAGCTGCAATGGCAACCCGTACCAACAGATATATATATACAAGGACATTGACAACTGTACCAGCCCCCTGGTTTATCACTGGATATGCTTCAACCCATCGTGTAAAATAATAACCCGCTCACCAAGTACTGTTTCATTGGAGCTTGTGGTTTCTTCGAAGGATTCTTTCTACACTGACACACCCCACATTTCCTTATGTAGTTTCGTAGTGAAGTTTTCATTCCAACCCAGTAAAAACGCCCCCGGACTCTTGCAGTGGTCCATGAAATACCAAAGTGACCAGCCATCAGGTCACTATGCAATAACTTTGAAACATCCAGCACCCAAATTTTAGGCACGATGTACCACCAGGACTTTTCGTCAGTACCACAGTTTTGCCATTCGCAAAACAAAATACCATTAACCTAAGAAATCCTTTCCCACAAAGCCCAATAAGCCTTAATATCTTTTGGGACATGACTAATTTCCGCCCATTTTGGTCCACTTCCACCACTCTCCTTCCAGTCTAATATAATGGCCAAAATGTTATCATTCAATTGGGCATTTCTAACATGTTCATCAGATTTAGCCTCAGTGCATCTGATGGATTCAGCTGAATCTGAAATGTCGTTATAGTTCAATAGCTCGTTAATCATCATTGTCTGAATTAATGGTGTCTGAATTGTCTTTTCTTGATGCAGTTATGTAATGATCCATAGCATTTACAAAATAGTCATCTGGTTTTATTATATTTTGTGTTTCAGTCACTTTGACTTCTTTCCTATTACAGTATTCACAACCTTCTGTGCACGGCCTTCTAGACAAACCATCTGCATTATCATGCCCTAGAGCTGGGTGTCGGTGGTGAATTTTCAAGTGGGTGTCAGTATTTTTAAGAAGTGAAACTACGGTTACGGGGCGTTTATCGGTTGTGAAACAAGTTCATTCATCGAATTTAAGTTGATTTTGCTAACTTGCTTACCCAGTGCAGTGTGTGAACAACGTCGAAACGTTGTCAGTCCTTGACAAAGATAAATTAATAGAACTGAAAAGAATGTTTGGCTAATTCATGTATACTGTAAAGTTCAAATTACGCGCCTATTTATAGAGTTCAGGTTCGGTTTTAACTTCCCGTTCGGCGAAAATGCAGACTTTCCTTTGAGTATATTTCCGTTCCGGGAAAATGGAAGAAGTTATAAAACACTGGCAAACTTAATATTATTCAAAGTGAATTTGGAAAGTGTCAGTTATAGGAAAAAGTATTCTGCTGTGAATGAATTTCCTCAACAATCTGGGTTTTTTCTGGTCAGTAAATATAATTTTAAATTTAGACTGAAAATACCTATTAATAATATGGAGCGGGAGAAGGTAAAAAAGTTCCCAATAATCTTTTGCTGACGTTTGGGCCTCTCTTTAAATTATCTTTATACAGTATCTTTGTTTCACTGGTAACATTTATTGCTCGCAAAGGTCTATTTGTACCATTAGGATCAATTATGCACTTTGATACTAACACGCCCTTTTCCAGTAGAGCTTAACTGTCCTTTTCTATGAGTGCAGTTTTATAATAAGGCACCTCCCCAGTCACGGTGCAGGGTATCACCATTTCACGAGATGGTTGTATAGTCATGTTTTCTGATATAGTAATCCTGTGTTCTTACTGTCGTTGGATCTCCAAGTAACATTTATTTTCAATGTCATCCATAATTAATTTTCCTTCCTTTATATACTGAGTCCAAAAAGAAAGTATAATAGAAACAAATGTGAAAAAATAGTATAAAAGGTGAAATATAATACTTCCAATGTTGCATGTTTCTGGACAAGAAGTTGTGCAAAGAGTTTAATGACTTGTTGTTATCCACTCAACCGTATACAATTTTGCTATGGATTTCAAAATAGCATGTGCTGTCCGAGAATGACAAATTGAATGTGTGACCGACGATTTTCTTTGTGTTATGTTGTGCTACAGAGCCTGGGTTATTGAGAAAACTTGCTCGTTTTTGTCTTCCGACATTTTAGAAAATGCCAAGGTTAACCGAAAATCAGAGGTTGTGTGCCATTGGTTTGCATTAGGCTGGGATACCTCCAGATGAGCTCGCTGCTGAGTTCGGAGTCACTGTGGCCACTATTTACTGTGTCATTGGAAGGTATAGAACCACTGGATCTACAGCCGACTGACCGCGTTCAGGTTGACCAAGAGTTACAACCCCTGCACAAGACCGACACATCAGGACATCTGACTTGTGGGATCACTTCCTTCTGGCGACGAGGACAGCAGCAAATACTCCTGGTAGAACTAACAATAGAATCAGTGCACAAACTGTCCGCAACAGACTCGCTGAACACGGCGTCCAAAGTAGGAAGTAGGCGTCCATACCATGGACAAGTCCTTACCCAACTTCATCCTACCATCACAATGGAATGGGTACCTCAGCGTGTTCGCTGGACTCAGCAGCGTTGAAGCACAGTTCTTTTTAGTGATGAATCACCATTTTGTCTACGGCATGCTGATGGTAGGGCAAGAGTGTATCACCAACGAGGAGAACGGTTTTCTGATGCTTGCGTGCGGGAATGCGACCATTTCAGTGGGGTAGAATAATGGGTTTGGCAGGAATTTCCTTGCTCCATCGAATGCAGTTCATCTTCATCGATGGTAATCTGAATGGACAGCGAAAAAGGGAAGAAATTCTTAACACTGTTGTTGTCCCACTTTTCAACGCTAACATCAGATTGCAGTTATTCCAGCAAGACAATGCCGATTCCACGTGGCGAGTATCTGTCGTGACTTTCTTGAGCGGAGCATTGAACTTCTTCCCTGGCTCCCACTTTCGCCTGATTTGTCGCCAATCGAGCATCTTTGGGATCAACTGGACCGTCGAGTACGACTTCATGATCTTCAGATATTAGGCAATTTACGTAATGTTCTAAGGCAGGAGTGGAACGCAATACCACAGGGTAACATCCAGAGACTTATCAGGTCCATGCATCATCGATGTCTTGCCATTCAAGAGGCAAACGGTGGACATACACGCTATTGACTGCACGTGTGAACTTTTCATTTCACCCCATGTCTGAATTGCGCCGTCCTGACTTGACGCTGGCAACAGTAAGAACATGAAATTATGCAAATTCATACAGCTAGGCTCGAAATATGAATTTACAATAATTTGTTTGGGATTAAAGTCGATAATACTAAACAAATTGCTCCTGAAAGTGTATTATACGTTCTTTTTTGACTCAGTATATGTATATAGTGCAATTATTTTTCTGGAGAAAATCAATACCCCAAAATTGCTGGAGCATCAATATCTGCTACAACCATATAACAATGCCTCATGTTGTTGTGAATATTAAGGGGAAAGGTAGCTGCACCCTCAAATGTGACTAATTCACCATCAGCCATGCGAAGATGCCCACATGCTTGGTCCAAGTGTGGTTTGTAATTTCTCATAAATCTCCCTGTGTAGCACTGATATGGTTTCCCCTGTGTCTATGAGACAAGCAATTTTTTTCCAAATAAATTTATATTAACAAATAATCCATAATTATTTACAGTTCTTGTGTCATGTATAAGCTCGGGTCAATTTTCAGAAACAGCTGAATCTTGACCCCCAGGCTCAGCATAAATTAATTTTCCGAGTCACCTCTAGTTTGAACACCTCAGTAGTATAGCATGTACCCGATCGTGCCTGATTACTCAGACTTTTGTCGGTGCAAATAGTGTTAAATTCCCATAGGAACCGGACTTTTGCCAGTGCAACTTTTGCCGGTGCAAAAGTACGGCCCCTTTCAGCTAGATCCGGTAAATAGTGTACGTACTGCATATATAGTATGCTATGGCATGTATAGTGATATATGTACGCATGGGGCTGTAGGTATATATTATGGGTAAGTGATGGAAAGATGATGGTGAAGATGGGTTTTCTTTCTTTCCCGCGAAACGGTTGACGTTGCTATTGACGTCGTGACGTCATGATGCGCACGCGACGTCATAGAGATGCTGACCACTGTTATTGTCCAGTATGCAATCTGACATAACGTTATTCGGGTCAGTGGATGTCGGGCTTCTCGTATGGGGTGGCGGCGACATAGTAGCCGACAATAAGAGTCGTATTAAAAAGCCCTCAATGAGTCCTCATTTATTATCCCTCATAGCCGCATTGAATTTTGAGGTTATGAGGACCATTAAAAATCCCTCATTGAGGGATTTTTAATACGACACTTATCCTCATTTCAGAAAAAAGGGATTCCACAAATGGGATTCCTAAAAAGGGATTCCGCAAATGGGATTCCTTCTGGAGAATCCCTTTTTTGTAAAATGAGGATGGATAAGAGTCGTAGTAAATTAGACCTCATTGAGAAATTTTAATACGACTCTTATCCTCGTTTCAGAAAATGGGATTCCTATAAAGGGATTCCACAAATGGGATTCCAAAAAAGGGATTCCACAAATGGGATTCCGTTTCCATCTTGTCGCCAAAGCCCCAAGGCCACTACTGGCTATGGTCTATCTGTCCTACCTTAAGCTTTTATGGCAGGCTTTTTCCGTTGCGGCCTTGTACCAGTACTATTGACTAAACTACCATCCATTAGTATTGACGTGTACCACTACTTCCTAGCTATACCTTCGCCCAGGCCTTCAAAATGTTCCATCAGTGTATACATATAAAACATTCCGTAATTGAGAGTCCTAGCCGAGTCCGTAAAATTTGGATTCCGTGTTTTAACATCAGTCATTACACTTACCCACAGTACCCCTTGGTCTAGCATTACATACTACCTATACAAGTCATAGGATAACATGAAGCATTAGGCGGATTAATAGTACTAAGGACTAACATGGGACCTGCAGGGGGAGAACGCATACACCCTACACTAGGCGACCATGCATTACACCCACCCACCCAAAATGACGTCTGGCCCCACATTACATACTACCTATATTAGTTATGGTGTGACATAAAGCATTAAGTCGATTAGCAGTATCAACGGCTGTCGGGGGCCCACAGAGCTATGTATTGTCCATACTATACTGTTGTTCTATACTGCCAGGCATTACCCCCCACGCCCACAAAATCACTAGATCTACCATAACGTACTACATATACCAGCCATATAATAAAACAAAGCAATCGGTTGGTTAATAGTACCAAGCACTAACAGGGGGCCTATAGGTGTATATACCGCCCATACTATGGTACCGTTCTAAGCTACCAGGCAGTACCCCTACCCACAATACCCCTATGCCTAGCATTGCATACTACCTATACCAGTCATAGGATAACATGAAGCATCAGGTGAATTAATAGTACTAAGTGCTAACATGGGACCTGCAGGGGCCCACAGAGGTTTATATCGTCCATACTATACCGTTGTGGTATTGTGGTGTGGAGGCATTACCCCCACCCCCACACCACAATACCACTTGACCTGTCATAACGTATCCCCTATACCAGTCATTGAATAGTACAAAGCAATCGGCTGGTTAATAATATCGAGGACTGGACCTACAGGGGTATATACCATGCATCCTATGCCACTCGTTCTAAACAACTTAGCATAATACTGCCTGGCCTAATACTAAACTACCAATACCAGCCATAAGATAATACAAAGGATTCGGTAGGTTAATAGTACTAAGGGGGGTAATAGACCAACAGATCATTCATCCTGTACTGCCAATCTAAACTAATGACTATCTCGCAATACCACACTAGCACCCACCCACCCTACTGCTTGACTTAGCTATAGCAGACATAGGATAATATGAAGCATAAGGTGGATTAATAGTACTAAGGGCTAACTTGGAACCCACATGCATATATACCACTACTACTATGTCGCCGCCACCCCATACGAAAAGCCCGACATCCACTGACCCGAATAACGTTATGTCAGATTGTATACTGGACAATAACAGTGGTCAACATCTCTATGACGTCGCGTGCTCATCACGACGTCAATAGCAACGTCAACCGTTTCGCGGGAAAAACTTTCAAGAAAACCCATCTTCACCATCATCTTTCCATCACTTATCCATAATATATACCTATAGCCCCATGCGTACATATATCACTATACATACCATAGCATACTATATATGCAGTACGTTCACTATTTACCGGATCTAGCTGAAAGGGGCCGTACTTTTGCACTGGTAAAAGTTGCACTGGCAAAAGTCCGGTTCCTATGGGAATTTAACTCTAGTTGCACTGGCAAAAGTCCGGGTAATCAGGCACGATCGGGTACATGCTATACTACTCACCTCTCTCTGTTTTTAGGCATTTATATATTGACGCTTGTTTCCCATAAGGTAATATTCCTTATTGGTAGCCACTTTATATTTCCTGCATTCCTTTTTAAGGTGGCCAGGAATTCTACAGCAGAAACATTTCCTGTCATCCCGACCTATTTGTTTTTCATTTTAAATCTTAGCTATCCTTCCATTTGAGGCATTAATTAATTACATCTTCCCTTGACTCACTAGGTAAATCATGTGTTAAGCCTTCCTCTACTTTCTCAGCACGCAGACTATATTTAGCATTGTTTTTCCCATTATGGCTTAACATGAATGCTTCATATTTCAGAGCCAAGTTAAGTGCTTCATCAGCATTTTCAGCATTGCTTTGACAAACTGCCCACCCCATGTCTTTGTCGTGAAGTGCATCGCGAAAGCATTTATAAGCAATACTATTTTTCATGTCATCCGATGCCGTAGGATATGCAAACCTCACTAAGCGTTTCACATCCTGTACTAGCTCACGTAATTGCTCAACTTCTTTCTTATTCCACTATCCAGTTGAGTGTGATATACCTCACACTGGTTTTTAGTCTCGAATCTTGCTGTAAAACTTGATTTAAGTTGTGAATAATCTCTAAGTTGTTCAGGTTTAAGATCATTTAAAATACTTCTGGCATTTCATTTCAAACATGCAGCTAGTTTCATTGCCCGTACATTATTACGCCATACATTTAATTCAGCAACCATTTCAAAGTGACTTATGAAATCTGTACAAGTTGACTTGTCATAATAGTATTCAGGCTTCATATAACCAGTGCTTTGTCGATCCTCATTAGCATCACTGACGGCATGTAACCTCATGTTACATTCATCATTATGTAATGTCTTAAAGTTATTAGTTGCGTTTTGTTGGGCTATTACATTTTGCGTCATTAGCTGATTCATCATATTCAGTCATATTATTAACTGAGTCTCGTAGTCACAGTAATTCAGTCTCCACATTACTGATTCTGTCAGTATGTACTTGCTTATTGTTGCCATCAATGACAACAGTCTCAACATTCTCCTCTGCATTCTGCTCAGACGAATGTTGAACTTCAGTTATCTGAGAAACGTCCAGTGACCGTTTGTTTGTTGAGGGTAATGGAATTCTCTCTCGTCTTTAACCAGGGCTACCCCACCAGTCTGTCGTTCTAGGCATTTTGCCAAACTCTATAATGTAACCAAATTACTAAGGAATAGTTTCTTCTAAATGTGGGTTAATCAATATCATCACCTATGCCACAAAAAATGTAATGGTTCAGCCCTCCCCAACTGATCACACACTTTTGGGCTAACTGGTGACTCGGAGAATGAACCCAGGAAAACAAGAACACTGAAATCCCTTATAGCTATAATTACCCAAAGTTCATATACTTGTGATCACCAGTAATAATATAGCAGATTGGTAGAATGCTTGGTTCAATTACTGATAACCAATGACTTCAGTGTTGGTTGCAATATGCTAGTTCAATATATAGGTAACTGGGTCACCAATGGTGTTGGGTCACCTGGTGGCCATTACCGACAACATGTAAATTAGCTGGAGAGTAAGGTTCACTTTCTTCTTTCCATTAAATACTGTTATTCTTGAGTAGTTGGAGTGTGTGTGTTAGTTTCTTCTTTTTGTCAAATGTTGTTATTCTTGATCTCTGTAAATGTGGGCCACCAATAGTTAATCCCCGATTATAGCACCCCTTCAGTATTTAGTCCATTCCTAGCGATTACATAAAATGTGAGCAAGAGATGTGTGAACAGGCGTGAGTATGCAAGAGACAAGAAAGTGCCAACAAAAAGTTAGATGATGTGAAAATACCCCAATCACAATAAGCCAAGCTCTAGCGGGTCAGTTAGGGCGAATGCACATACATACAGTTTATATCAACACTACAGGAACGTCTATATCAACTACACTTTGCACCGTGTAGAACAGCTAACAAGGTATATATGCATAACACTGAGGAGGAAGTACAAAGCACACGGGTCATGTATTAACAAAAAGGGTGTTTATAACTTGGCTGGCTTCTTCTCAGTAGAAATAAAATAATGATGTGAGAGGTGTTGTTATTTCTGTACTAATTCACTCGAGTGGTTGTTAAAATGCATTAGACTAGAAGCTATTATGTTTCTATCTTATTAATAAAATAATTAAATACTGAGTTCGTCTTAAACGACGTCCAACATGAGTGTACACCCTCCAAGTATCCCTTAAACTCGACAGGAATGTGCCTGAACAACGGTACAGGTAAAACTTCTAGAAGCATTTATTACATAACCAATGTGAACGAATCGTAGTAAAATTCGTCGTAAAAGTATGAAACCGAATGTAGAACTTTTGGCTAAGAGTGAGCCGTATAAATCCCAGTAGACTGTTTATAGAGTTCCAACATCTATATATATGGAAAGCTCGTATTGATGTATGTATTTTCACTCCATAATTCTTTTGTATGTTCTTTTTAAGTTAAATTATGATGACTTTAATTGTCTGTTTAATTTTGGAGCAAATCTGTCGTATGTTAATTTACGCTGTTAAGGCTTTGTTGTGCTGTTGGTAAATGACGTGGAGAAGACCTCCGTGAATGAGCGTCTCTCCTTTTATACACCTGACCTCCGGAATGTACCTCCGGCTCCAGTTCAGCCAATGGGCTTCTGGATTTCGCTCGGATGCACGTTCACCTTCCGAATGGACCAATACAAAAATGGATGGGTTGGACGTAGTAAAACTATTTCCAATTTCGGAGATCGGAGTGTGGGAAAATAATGTGACGTGGAGTAGTGTGATGTTGAAGTCCTGTAAAAGAGGATTCCTCTCTAAATAAAGTCATTAAAACGGACAATTGCCAATCTACGGTTATCGTGTACTCATTACCCCCCACAGATAACATAATGTGTAGTCTCAAATCTTACCGTGTCCGGATTGGTATATTCAATACTGTAGTTTATGTCTGTCGTCTTAAAAGTAGATTAAACAAATGCCAGTCTCTTTGTGCTCCCACGTGTCTGTTTATGCGGTGTACTGGAATAGACGTTCAGGCATGCCTTACTGTGATGTCAGCCATGTTCCATCTTCTTTCCAATCAGTTCATTTCACACTGTCAATCAAAACTTGACATGCATTCGGAATCCGGGAAAAACAATCTAGGACGTGAACGGATTGGGATCCAGCTGATATCAAACTTCCCGTCCGTAAAACCAGCCGTATCCGCTATCTGGTATCTTATATCATTCTTAACATTAGTCTTGTCCAGGGTCGTGTTATTGTCGGGTGATATAGAACCAAACCCTGGACCTGGCTCTGTAAACACTGACATTTTCTGATATGCATTAAAAAATTCTCCACTTAAACATACAAAGCCTTAAGCCCAAACTGGACATTATTGAGTACGAATCTTCATCCATCTTCATCCATGATATCTTAGCTTTCACCGAGACCTGGTTACAAAACTCAGATCTAACAACTGATATTATGATCCGTGGCTTCCAAGAACCTTTGTGCCTTAACCACCTATCAAGGGTTGGGGGCGTTGCCATCTATATAAAGAATGGTTTGTTTTTTCGATACAGAACTCATCTTGTGGTGAATAATATTGAGTGCCTTTGGGCAGAAGTGTTCACGAATTATGGTAAGTCGTTACTATTAGGGGTATTCTACCGCCCACCGAATAGCTCCTTGGATGTTTGGGACAATATTATGGCCTCTGACGACGAAGCTGAGGACACCTTAATCACGGATCTAATTATGACTGGTTATTTTAATGACAATCAAGGTTCCCCAGTGGTCACTTCCATGAATTATGCAACTATTTTAATCTCTGACAGCTTGTGAGTGAACCAACATGCTTCACCTAATCATCGTCTACACTGATTGACCGCTTTGCTGTCAGTAATACTGTTCACATGGTGGGATATGAGGTTTTAGAGCCACTTATACCTGGTATCATTTGCTATCAATGTCCGATCTCTATTGATGTAGAATTTAAAAATATATTAACTAAAAATGTTAGGAGACGCATTTGGTATATGCTGAAGGGAATTACGAAGGATTAAACAATGCATACAGACACACAAATTGGGAAAGTTTTTTCGCTCATGCATGTCTTGACACCATAGTTTCTAATTTCACCGATCTACTACTCGACCTAGCATCTAAATTTATTCCCAACAAAGTTGTAACCTATCGGACTAATGAGCCTAAATGGATGCATAATGAGATACGGTTACTAATCAGGCAGAGGAAACGACTATATAGGGCAGCAAAGCATTCTGACCTACCTCATGACTGGGTGAAATATAAAAGAAAACGTAATGAAGTCGTATCAACAGTTCGGAAAGCCAAAGCTGCATACCTGTCCAAAGTCCAATCAACATTAAGCTGCCCCGAGACACCACCGTCAGGATGGTGGAAAACCTTAAAATCATTCATCAATAAAAATATATTGGGGATCCCGACCGTAAATCACTTGAACAAACTCTATTCAACCAATCTCAAAAAGGCAGAAGTGTTCAATGAATACTTCAATGAATTCTGTTCTATTTCAACGTTGGATGACTCTAATGCATCCTTGCCTGATTCACCTCAACCTGCCCCACAATCATTGGGCAGTACCACACTACAAATTAGTGAAATCCACGAAGCAATCAAGAGTCTCATTAAAGCGTCCGGTCCTGACCTTATCAGTCCACGGCTCTTAAGGGAATGCAGAGCCTCATTAAGTGAACCACTCACGGCCCTTTCCAATAAATTAATGAACAACCACTACTTTCCACAATCATGGAAAAAAGCTGACGTGATCCTAGTATTGAATCCCGGCGGGAACCCCGGGAAGTAAGCAGCACTTGTTTACTGTGGTAAACCAGTTCTGCTTTACTAGTAAAATAGGACCCAGTCACCAATGCTTGGGGTGAAAGTCCTCTAAAATGGGCAACATGTAGATCAATGATTGACTAAACTTGACTTCATCTCCATGTTGTGTCACGATTAGTCATGGTGCATAAATATGTGACGTTAACAACCAACAAACAAACAAACAAACATCCTAGTATTGAAAAAGAATACCTCTAATGTAGTCGCCAATTATCGCCCAATATCTTTGATTAGTTGAGCTGGTAAATTGTTTGAAAAATGTGTCTTCAAACGATTATGGCATTTTTATCTGATAATAATATACTAAGTCAGTTCCAGTGTGGCTTTACTCCAGGTGACTCAGCGGTTTTACAACTGACGGACCTTTATGATGAATTTTGTCATTCTATTGATGAAGGGAAAGAAATTAGAGTTGTGTTTTGCGACATCAGCAAGGCATTTGATAAGGTCTTGCCTGTTGGTCTTATTCACAAGCTTAAAAGGATCGGAATGCTTGGTGACCTGCTTCTGTTCATTGAATCTTATCTTTCAGACCGGTGTCAGCGGGTTTAGTGGCACCGGAGGCATCCCCTTGGAAACCAATAACTTCTAGTGTACCACAAGGATCAATTCTTGGCCCTCAGTTATTCTTATTATGCATCAATGATATAACTGAAAACCTACTCAGTAGTATACGCCTATTCGCAGATGATACATCTCTGTATTTAATAGTGGAAAATCCTGATCAAGATGCATGTGGAGTTCAATCCCCAAAAAACAGAAACTATGCTAATATCGCGTAAATCTAAAATTCCAGTACACCCACCTTTATATCTAAGTGGAACTCAGATGGCCGATGTTAACAACCACAAGCACCTAGGTGAAATATTAAAAAAAAGGTTGTACAAAGAATGATCTCATTGTTCACATGTGCTCTAAAACCTGGTCACGTGTTGACATGCTTAGGGTTCACAAATTTACACTTGATCGTAAAGTCCTTGAAAAAATCTACTTCGCGTGTACTAGGCCTCTCTTAGAATACTTGGGCAGTGTCTGGGATAATTGCTCAGCAACACAAGTAGCTGAACTAGAGAAGATTCAAATAGCTGCTGCAAGAATAGACTCTGGTGCCGCTGTGAGTGCAGGCAAACGTCTTCTCTATTCCGAAACACAATGGGAACCACTGCAGGAAAGACGCCGTAAGCACAAGCTTATCCAGTTTTCAAGATGTACCATAAACTAACACCCCCCCCCCCCCCATATATTTCCATTAAGGTGCCCCCAATTACCTTTTCTGTCAACCAACGGCACATCCTCCGATCGGGAATCAACCTCCGTGTTCCGTTCTGTCACACTAATTTATATCAGTCATCTTTCATCCCGGATGTTACGAACGAGGGAATAGATTACCCCCGTCAGCAAGAGAAAACTCTTCCCTCATAAATTCTAAGAGGTTTCTAAGCAGTACGAACCAACGCCCACCATTATTTTACTTTGGGGCCAAATTTCGCACAGCTCAAATTTATCACTGTAGGTTACGTTTAAATTGCAGTGGTATCAGAAGTCACCTATATGAAAACCACCTCTCGGCATCTCCGCTTTGTCAATGTGGTGAGCTGGAAAGAACTGAGCATTTTCTCCTGCACTGTCAAATCTATACCGACGTACGCACTTCTACAATCAACGCACTGCAGTTTACTCTTGACCCTTTAACGCTACCGTATGGATCAGAACGATTGGACAATACTGAAAATTTTCTTGTCTTCAGTGTGGTGCGGGTATTCATCATACTGAGTGGAAGCTTTCAGTGAGTTCACTGTGTCAGTAGTTTTATCACACAAATCCGTCACTTACTTAGTATTCCAATATTTCACCAACGTTGATCCCCTACAGTTATCATCAGTCGCTGTTAGTCCCGATAGGTTTTTTCAGTACAAGACCCCGAGTCGACAACAAGCATTAAAATTCATTTAATACTAACATAATTGGTATTTCCGGCTCCGATATAAGAGCGTGACAGATTACAAAGCGGTCATCTTATTACAGATACTAACACCATTTGTTTCTAGCAGTTAGTAAGGAATTTCGATTTCAGGTTGGTTTCTATCCTTTCAATTCCTCATATTCAACTTTCCTCTACTCTATCGTCTCGCTATTTTCCTTGACCCTCACTCTTGTCCTTCTATGACGTTATGTTTAAACAATGTTTTATGTCGTTCTTGCAACAAGCCTGGAACGTTCATTGATGTATCACATCTCTTGGGAGACGGCACATATAAGCTTTCGGCTTACTGTCGAATCCTGTCCATCTATTCTGTTCTTTTTTTATCCTGTGCGCCAAAACAGTTTTTGCAATTATTATGTGATAATCGATTATGTCGTATTCATTCATGAATAAATACTGTTTAAACTAAATAAATATGTGACCTAAAACCCGGTTTCCCAGAGCTTTTGTCACGGCACGAAGTGCGGATACTAGAAATTCTCGTGAATAAATTAATAACAAGAGCGGCCTAATTCACCCCTCATATATCACACAGGAGATACAACATTTTAGGCCTGATTCAATGTTTCGTAGGCTAAAAACTTGATTAACCCCACTCGTCCCATACAGAATTCACAGGACTGGAGAATAGATGCTGGCATGTGGATCTGTATTATTTCTCAACATGAGTATTATTTCTTGGACCGGTCAACATATACTGGCAGAGTCTTCAATAATCTTTAACTTAACTGAGACAATTTATCTTTGTATTTATACAGACGTCTATAATGATTTGCCTGTCAGCGTTTTATCTGACCATTCAACGCTCTCTGTTTTACTATAGTCGTATGACTGACCAATGTATATAAATGTAAGTGATATTCTTTCTTTGCACAATTTCGTATGTCTTCTACTTCAGGAAACGGATTATTCCGGAACACTTTGGGGACAATAAATATTTATTCACTCTTCACTCAGATCAGTCTACTGGCATGATACTGAATAAATAAATACAGTCTCGATCAATTTCCGTGTTACTAGCATTAAGAGAGAATGGTTATTCTTTGAGGCACGACAAGATTTAAATACAGTTAAATCTTTAATAAATAATTGAATCAAATATTTTGACACAAATATGCAACGAATGAAGTCCCCTAATCTGCCTATTTCTGCGGAATGACCGTGTGTCTCGCTAATAATTTGGTCCTGCATTGTGCGTTCGAGAATGTGGAAAGTACGGCTTTAATATCTATAATTGAAGAAATATCCGAGTTAACCCTGTCGTCTACATAGCTGAAAATATTAAAGTCAAGTGAAAATATAAGTGTTCAGATATGCTTAACTTTTGCGTTACACAATTAAATATTCGTATACACAGTATGAATCAAATACACCCAAACCGGCCTCCAAACAAACCGGCCTCCAACATTTTACCCCAAAACGGCCTCTACATTTTACCCAAACCGGCCTCTACATTTTACCCAATCCGGTCTCCAAAATTTTACCCCGAACGTCCGCCACAGTTTTACCCAAATCGGCCTCCAAGAATTTTACGGGCGGGAAAAAGAAATACACAGACCTTTTTAAATTCTGTACATACATTTATTAACACAATAATTCAATGATCAATCTAATTTTTTGTTAATTAAAACTGCGACAGCTGACAGTGTTTGTCTTGGGAGTTTTTACATCATGGTATCGTAAATAGCCACAAGAACAAAAACAGACATAAAATATTTTGATCTATTGTTTGTGGCAGACGATATGATTCAGTGTTTTTCTGCAAAGCACCCTCAGGTTAATCACAGAGAACACTTCAAAAACCGCTAAATCTTGTAAAAACAAATGTTTATTCCATTTTTCATTTGATTTGTGCATGACATGTTTTGTTAATCAGCGGAGCCAGACTATATCAAGATTTTGGGAACGCGTTTTTGAAAAAAAAGAGTAACCAATCAGCATTCAGTCTGAATACCAGTTTGTTTTGGGAAAGATTTTTTGAAATAAGCTTAACCAGTCATCACACAGTTTTGATAGTAGCATCTTGTCACTGTGTCAGTAACCTTTTCGGTAATTTTAGGGATTTGGAAACGACACGTTGTGTTTATTCCTTTATTCCGTGTTGGGTATTTTCAAATGGATAATTGGATTTTCTGTACTTGTATGTGGATAAATTTTTCGGAAAACTAGGTAGGCAAACATTTTTTTTCATATTTCTTATATCTAAATTTTGGTACAACATCATGAAAAGGTACTAATAGGTAAGTGTGGTTAAAATGCGCGGAGGCCAGTTTGGGTAAAATTGTGGAGGCTGGTATGGGCGAAATTTCGGAGGCCGGTTGGGTGTAATTCGTATGAATGCGTATTGTGTTCCAATCTGCTTGTTTTTTACCTGCTGGATTTAACACTTAGCCCGAAATCTCGGTTGTCACTAAAAAGTGTACTCTGACCCCGACTTTGAAATCACCGACTCCAAAAATACTTCTTTTTATAACTCTTTTATTAATAGATCAATTACACTGAAATTCAACATAAATGGACAGAAGGATGTGTAGTATACATATAATCATACAAATGTTACAAAAAAAATATGATTTTCATTAAATTGACTTCTATTTAGTTTTGACTCACTAAAAAGTGTACTCTGCGATTTCAACGAAATTTCATTCTTTCATTCATATAATACGTTCTTCCAGCGAATTTGTTGCAGTAATATGAATAATTTCGTATTTTACGATGTCTAAAGCAAGTTTTATAATCAATTTTGAAATTAATCGTGCTTAAAATGGAAATTTACTCGAAGATGAGAATCGCCGACTGCGGCTTCATTTAAGGTTGCATGTAAAATTCAAACTTGCAATTGGCAGATCAATAATCAGAGGTTTTCCCGGATTGTGGTAAGTGACGCGGATTAGGAAATTGTTTTACGGCAATCAAGTTTAACACCTGTCAGTAGCAGGGAAGGGCGTAATTTTGAAGTTGACCCAGGGGTGGAGCCAGGGATTTCTCGACAGGGGGGGGGGGGGGGGGCTGACCTCTCCAACAAGGGGGGGGGGGGGCTGTAATATTTGACCTCCCAAACGAAGGGAAATGAGTGAAAAACTGACGATAACCGATGATTAGGTATGGAAGTAATGGATCGCCAATTGGATAACAACTGTCATAATGCCTTACAAAGAAGAACCATATACCTCGTTCTTGATCGACACAAGACGAGATATCTACATTCGATTGTCGGAAATTTCTTGTGAAGTCGGGTTTACGAGACTCCGACGGACTGACTAAAAATCTCCGACGGGGGTGGGGGCTGGACCTCTCCGACGGGGGTGCTGTAGCCCCCCCCCCCCCCCCGATCCCCCTTGGCGCCACCAATGGTTGGACCCTAAGGTTGTAATATAATTTCCAGTGCTATATATCTCTGAAGGCATATAGCATCGGGAATTATATTATAATGATAGAGTCTATAGCACCTGTCAGTAGTAGTAATTTTTTCGATAAGAAGTTTGACTCTAAGGCATATAGCATCGGAAATTATATTATGGTGAAAGAGTCTAGCTTCTGTCAGTAGCACGGAAGATCATCTGGTCATAATTTTTTTCAGTAAGAATTTGGATCTCCCACTTTCTAAACACATGACCAGATGTTCTCGCAATTTTTCATTGTCAAAAAATATTTCTTTACCTCCCGTATATTTGTTTGTGTAAAACTCTACGACATTTGCTATTGCAAACAGTCCACAGTCTACAGAATTTGTTTGTTGTTGTACTCTAGGTATACTAATACTGCATGTATGGTATAGCTGTCCAAGTTAGAATTGCATTGAAGCATTAAGTGGGTCTTTAATATTTAGAAAGCTGTCCAAAACAAACAGTTTCCCACTTGTAAATAAAGATGACAACCAATGTCCTTTTCTATTGTGGTAGAGCTTCATTAAATCTTAAATTGTATTCCCATTTATCTATAGAGTTTAAATTAGGCACAGAATATGTGTGCTGAAAACCATTCACATTTTGAAACTGATTGCTTAGAAGATTCAATGAGTAATTAATAATATCACCACACAATTCATTATTGTTCTGAATTACGTCTTTGTGTGACTTTTTCAAAACATGCTCGTCATTGTTTATCCAGCAATCATCACATTCGTCGTACTCAGTTGATCGAAGAGTAGACTCTTCTTCAATTATTGATAAAACAATTGGCTAAGAAGGATCTACAAGCCTGTACCTGTGGTTATTTTTTAGTTTAAACTGTCCTACGTCACAAAATCCTCTCAAAAGTTCATATGTGTAATATTTTTGAAAGTGAGAGAATGATATCACATTTTTCCAATTCAGCAAACTCTTGAATTGCGAATTCAGTCCCTACGACATATTGTTTGTTATACCCGAGTACGAATCGTAAAGATCGAATGATTCTAGTTTAGTTTAAACAATATCTGTTTCCAATATACATAGATACTACATACAACAAAAAAATATGTGTGGATTCGACAGGAAGCTGCAAGCTTATCAAGGTCGTTTCCACCAAAGTACAAATACTATGACAATCGATTCTAGTTTGAATCTACAAGCGTGATTCAAAAGTTCGCTTTTCAGATTATTGTCAAAGAACATAACAAATGCCGAACTCCATTTTGCACTTAGTCTTGAGAGCTCAGTATGAAAAATATCAGCACTTTCTGATCTTAGGAGTTGTTCAATATCTGTACGAAAAACAGCTACATCGTCACTTTTTCAACCATGATTTTTTACCCAGAATTTAACGACTCTTTTAATGTGATTCCAGCAATAAAGAATCTCAGCATTGTTGATATTTTTAGAAATGGCATTAGAAAATGCTGCCTCTCTATCTGTCACTATTGCAAAATTTCTCGCATTCAGATTGGGAACTTTAGAAACAATTTCTCTCCAAAACGTATCATGTGTATTTTGTTTTTTTCTATCATGAATAATAAATGAAACTGGCAAACAACAGTTATTTTTTAAAAAAGGATGTTTCATTACCAAACACGAAACTAAAAAATCATCCAAGTTAAATGTGGTGTCATACGATAAAAAACCTCTTTCTTCATTTGACAAAACACGAGTTCATTCAAGATATCACTGTCACCAAGCACTAGTTTTAGTTCCGAAAACATTGAAAACTGAAGGACAAAATTTTTAAGTTCATATGCTAGTTGAAGAGTATTGTATGCAGAGTCATGTGAAATCCTTTTTGCTTTGTTGAACAGATATCTTTGGTTTTCTGCTTGTTTTCGATTTTTTATGTTGCTTATCCCTTGGTCCGCGGCACTTAGTCCACTTTCAGTTGCACTTTCACGATACACTGAAGCCGGTTCTTTCTGAGTACATTGTTCTTTGATATTCTGAACGGTTGACTTTAAAGTTCTTTTGTAGACTTTGTCACTTTGTGTAGCGTTCCCGTGAGGCCAGTGAACATTTACCGACTCCTAACCAACGTCGTGAACTAACACCAGATTGTTCAGTTTTGAGAAATAGCAGTTTTGAGAAATAGCACACTCGTCTAAAGTCGTTATGTCCTATTGAATCACCAACATAACGTTTCAGTTCTTTTCCACCCTTATTGCACGACATATATTGGTCACAAGCTGCATCTTGTAAAAACACTCTACTGCTGATCAAATACACTTCTCCACCCTTCGTTTTAATTGGAGGTCTAGTTGAAATTTTGTCCTCCGCTGGCGCTTGTAGAATATCTATAACCCTCTTAAGGTCCATGAGTGACGACTCATCGAAGTAAATAGTGGATGACATCTTGTTATACTTCGTAACTAACTAACAGAATATAACTGACGGTTGAAAGAATGAATGAAAGGTTTTAGCGCGCCGAAGGCGCGCAGGGACGATGTGGGATTTACAAATCCCTTGCGACCCGGTTAGCCTTATTTTATTTCACTTGGATCTTGGATCACACAGGCCTTGCTTTCCTATTGCCTCAAATGGGGTTTGAAGGGGTATGCACGTGATTAGAATTCCCGGCAGTTTGCATTGGAGTGATAGATTGTCAAAGACCAAACCCTCAACGCCATTAAGACTATTAGAGAGTGGGCTCTATTCGGTTCCAGCTTGGCGATGGTAGAGGTTTGAGTCCCACCATGGTGGCGAGCCAGCATATAATGTTGTGCGATGGCAATTTTAAGGGAAAAAGAAAAAAGAAAACCAAACAGCAACGCCCCGGTATATGACCATAGCGGTTACAAAAAAGGAATGGAGAAAGCTCCAACAGTTTAGTTTGAAAAAACCGGGAGTCGTCCATCTATAAGCCTTCTGGGAGATAGGATGCCGTATGTGATTTTGAGGTATCTGGTTATCCTTCGGGAATTCCAAATGACCTCCAACACCCCCCCCCCCTCCCCCCACCCACAAAAATCCCTTAAAAGGGCTGTTTGCTGGCACGATTGTTTCAATCCTTGCCTTGGTCTTGTTAGGTTTTCTGCACATCTTTGCTTGAGGATTGTTTCAATCCCTCACAGTTTGTCATTCAGTTTGGTCGTGTGTCTGATGAGATAGAGGAGGTAGAAAAGATAGAGAGTTGGAAATTAGAGCAATTCGGTTTTTCATTTACAACTTTTCCGTCCTTTTGGATGGGGAAGCCAGCATTTTTTCCCCGAGATTTATATCTCAGGGAGGGGAGACCCGGCAGCAGGTGGAGATTTTCCTCGCTGTTTGCAACTCCCACTGGTAACAGAGGCAAGCTTTCGTGCGTATCGTGTCACCCGCAGCCAGTTCTAAATTTAGGTCACAGAATGCCTGGCTCACCCCATCACAATGATATAATCTTTAACCCTTTCGATAGACATGCCCCAGATTATTTAGTTTTCCTATTGATGACGCGATGCGCATTGAGTTCTATTATTAATTCGCTGTCTTGAAGTCTATTTAGAGTTTTGCTTTGAAGATCTTTTAAGCGCATTGCTATAGTGTCTATTTTTGCTATCTCGTGAAGTTGTTTTGTCGATGTTCACGTGGGCTTGCGCAGAGCCACGCGCAAGGCATGATTTTGGACCCGTTGTAGTTTTTCAATGTTGGTTTTATTCAGGTCACTTGTTATTATGGCCCCATACTCTAGTACTGGGCGTATATATGATTTGTAAAGATTGAGGAGACTTTCTTTATTTGCTCCCCAATTTTTACCTCTAATCATTTTCAGGAAATTGATGCGTTTAGTGGCTTTGACGGTGACTGAGTTTATGTGATTGTTTAGATTGAGACTGCTATCCAGGTTGAATCCCAGAAACTTTGCCTCATTACTAGCTTCAAGTTTATGATCGTAAAGCTTAAGCTCAATATTAGGGACAGGCTTTTTCCTTTGTTTTTTATAGAATGTGATTCTTTGTGTTTTCGTGGCATTTAGCTTGATGCGCCACAGAGCGCACCAGTCTTGCAGGTCGCGGATGGTATCCTGCAGGCGGTTTTGTATAATGTTTCCAGACTTACTGGCCGTCCACATTCCTTTGTCGTCTGAGAATTGAGATAGTTCAACATGGTTCTTCCCTAGTTTGTCAATGTCATTCACATATATTATAAATAGAAGCGGGCTGAGGACCGAACCCTGTGGATTGCCCGCTTCGAGTTTTACCTCGGCTGACACTTCGCGGTTGACCCTCACTTTGATTTTTCGATCACATAAAAATGATGATATGATCCTTAGAATTTTGGTAGGTAGACCCATTTTAGCTAGTTTGTATCTCATGCCATTGGGCCAGACAGAGTCAAACGCTTTTTCTACGTCGAGTAATAGCGCGGTTCCTGTTTCATTTTGACTGAACGCCGTTTTCATATAATCTACCAGTCTATAAACATGCTCGATTCCCTCTCTTTGGCTCCTGTATGCCCTTTGCCACTTATTGAAAAAGCTGATTGATTCGAGATGGCTGCGGAGTCTAGTCGTGAGAATCCGTTCGAAAATTTTTCCAATACAGCTGAGTAGGCTGATTGGGCGGTAATTAGCTGGGTTGCTCAAATCCTTGTCGGGTTTGGGTATCATGACTCCTGTAGCTACTTTCCAACATTTTGGGAAGTATCCACTAGAGAGACAGCAGTTTAGGAGGTTAGTGAGTCTACCGAAAAAAGTGTTGGGACATTGTTTCAGGATTTTGTATGAGACCTCGTCCCCTACTGGGGAAGAAGAAGACTTACATTTTTTAATTGTGTTAGCCACTTCTTCTTTGCTTATCGGTTCCGTGAGTTCATGGCCATCTCCGTCCTCGGGCGTTTGGCTGAAGTTGGCATCGTTAAACGTTGTCTTGTTGTCTTGAACAAATTTGTTTACTTTTTCTTTGAACTCGTCATCAAACCTATCGCCCTCATGTGGACGATGATATTTCTTAAGGAGCTCAGCAAAGGCGCTTTGTCATCCAGGGCCATAGTTCCATCGTTGATCTTTAGTGCCTTACCTTTGGCGTCTTTATGTTTTTGTCCAGTAAGGGTTTTAAAAGTATCCCAAAACTTTTTAGTCTCCCTGAGTCCATTTAGATTTTCCGTTGCTTTTTCCCATCTCACGCGATTGTCATTTGCTATTGCTTTTTTAACTTCGCCGTGAACTGACGGTTGAATGAATGAAAGGTTTTAGCGCGCCGAAGGCGCGCAGGGACGATGTGGGATTTACAAATCCCTTGCGACCCGGTTAGCCTTATTTTATTTCACTTGGATCTTGGATCACACAGGCCTAGCTTTCCTATTGCCTCAAATGGGGTCTGAAGGGGTATGCACGCGGTTAGAATTCCCGGCAGTTTGCATTGGAGTGATAGATTGTCAAAGACCAAACCCTCAACGCCATTAAGACTATTAGAGAGTGGGCTCTATTCGGTTCCAGCTTGGCGATGGTAGAGGTTTGAGTCCCACCATGGTGGCGAGCCAGAATATAATGTTGTGCGATGGCAATTTTAAGGGAAAAAGAAAAAAGAAAACCAAACAGCAACGCCGGTTTGGTAGCGGCCCCGGTATATATATATATATATATATATATCCAACTGACGGTTCCTGAGAATGCTGCCCTTTTAAAGCATTTCTCAAATTTCATGTATTTGAACTGTAAAAACACTCTACTGAGATTTAATCAAGAAACCGCTTTAATCTTAAGGTAGTTATTGAAGATGATTAATAATTCCCAAACTTTCATCATTCGCGTGATTACCTACCACAGTACTCACAAACAAACAAAACAATATCAATGGTTGAAGTGAATAATGCATGAACACTCTATTAATAAAAAAAACCTTATATTTATTGAATAAAATTATCAAAGACGAACAGAATATTGAGCATTAAAATGTTGTTACTACATAAATTTCACTGAGAAAAATAAGGGTCCTACAATCTACCTATGGGAAAATCACTTTCAACGCCTTCTCTTGCATGTTAACTGCGTTACTTACCACAATCCAGGAAAACGTCTTGTAACGGTCTCGCCCTCCCTATGACCTCTAGGACGCCCCGTTACTGCCGAGCCGATTGCATATTAGACCTCAAGCACACAATTCCCCACAACCATCAGTATGATGGGTCACCTTTAGTTGTCGAATGGGGTTTGTTTCATAATGGTAGAGTGCAGAATCTGTTTCTAGGTTGTGTGCAGCTGTATTGTTATGACGATGAGTTGATATTATAGTTTGCTGGTCAATGGAGGTGGGTCATGATGGTCACCTCTTACCAGCTTCTCTATTTGAGTGTCACTGAATTGGTTCTCAGTGATGTAATGTTAAGTCAGTTCTTGGTTTGATTTCTCTGCAGTGGATGTGGTTAACAGTATGGTCAACTGGTGACTGTAAATGGTTTGGTTGCACTTTCTGGTATGCCCACTGTTAATCCTTCTGTTCAGTTCCAGGTTGCATTGTAGTCACGTGGTACTATGGGCTTATGAGGGAAAACATGAAGTGCCAAGATAAAGTTATTCGATGTACACCTCAATACAATTCGCTGCTCTTCGAGCTCACTCAAGATGAATGTACATACTTAAAAGTTATGTTGACACTAGGGCACTGGCAGGTAACATCTATACTAATAACACAGTATAATTGGAGTAAATGAGCTATCCACTGTGAAGAGGAATAAAAGGAATATAACTCAATGAGCAGAACAAGATATACAATTCATAATCATTTTTAATGTGCATGTGAGAGCGCTCTCATAGGTAGGTCTATCCATTTCAATGTAAATAGTAGTGAGTGTACTGAAAGTGGTGGTTATTTCAGGGGTCTAAAAGTAAAAGAAGCCGTGTGTTAGTGGCGTATAACAATCTATGTGTCTGTTCTATGAAAAGTGAAGTATAATCCCCCCCCCCCCTGCAGGCTTCCCTAAGCTCAAAAGACTGCCAGCTCCCCTAGAACGTCCAGTCTAAAATAAATTCTAGTAACTGTACTATCACTACTGCTACTTTAAAGCAGAATACGGGTGCTAGTGCATAAAATGGACTATGATAGCATAGGGCTAAGTTTCGTGGTTTTAACATCATTTGATGAAGTTCCTAGTAAATGTGAAGTTTCGGATACCTGTTATGAGTTGGTTGTGGTCGTGGTTTTATACAACTTCTTTTCTGGTTACCTTGGTGTGTAATTGAAGATCTTTTAATGCAGTTTTTACTTGGTTGTTTGGTTTCTGATGAATGAAAGGTTTTAGCGCGCCGAAGGCGCGCAGGGACGATGTGGGATTTACAAATCCATTGCGACCCGGTTAACCTTATTTTACTTCACTTGGATCACACAGGCCTAGCTTTCCTATTGCCTCAAATGGGGTCTGAGAGGGTATGCACGCGGTTAGAATTCCCGGCAGTTTACGTTGGAGTGATAGATTGTCAATACACAATCCCTCAACGCCATTAAGACTATTAGAGAGTGGGCTCTATTCGGTTCTAGCTTGGCGATGGTAGAGGTTTCAGCCCCACCATGGTGGCGAGCCAGAATATAATGTTGTGCGATGGTAAATTTAAGGGAAGAAGAGAAAAGAAAACCAAACAGCAACGCCGGTTTGGTAGCGGCCCCGGTATATAGCGGTTTCAAAAAAGGAGTGGAGAAAACTCCTCCAACAGTTTAGTTTTGAAAAACCGGGAGTCATCCATCAAGCCTTCTGGGAGATAGGATGCCGTATGTGATTATGAGGCATCTGGTTATCCTTCGGGAATTTCAAATGACCTCCTCCACCCCCCACCCCAACCCCACCCACCCCCCCCCCCCAAAAAAAAAATTTAAAAAAACCTCTCACAAACACATACCCTCAATCCCTTAAAAGGGCTGTTAAATCTTTATTCAAATGTTTGTTTATGTAAAATGTACACTCGTTCCCAGCCAGACAAGCTTCTTTCTATCCTTGCCTGGTGTTTGGTGGTTTCTTGTGTATGTTGCGGAAAGGTTGGTTGCACCAATTCCTCCTACGCTTTGTCTACCATTTCCATGCATCTTCTTGATAAGAGTGTTGGAAGAAAATTTGAGAATGTTCAATTAGAAAAGCTATAGGTAGAGAGAAAGCTAGGTATCCGCTATTGTATATTGTGCCTGTTGTGTGATTGTTGCTATGGATGGGGTAAGGGGTGTGTTTCTTCGGAGCCCACTCTCCACACGCAGAGTTGCGAGGCAATCCTCGCAGACTCAACCCTACAGATCTCAATGAGCAGCGAGGCAATCCTCACTGACGCCACGCAGTTTAAGTCTGTACCGTATCAACTTCCGACATGTATCAACCTAACGGTAATTTACAACAACGCTAATGCAATTAGCCGAGAAGAGTGACTAGCCGGCGTTTATTGTTACTCATTATTATTCTCATGTTACATGACGACTTATACAACAAACAAGTGAAAAGATCAAGACAACATCAGAACAGTCACGTGGCCGCCCAGGAAAAACCATTGATAACCCTCCTTATTGAAGGGCGGCTATGGAAACCTGTTGTCCGAAGCGAGGCCAAGCACAAACAAAACACACGGACATTCGCTCTCTATGATAAATCAATAACCAAATCCTAACTGTAACTAGCACAAAAAATTCAAATGAATCGTGCAATGAATAATGCGGTAGAAAAGTTTAGCTTTACGATGCGAAGGCTAGAATGATTACTAAAAACACCTGTTACGTATGATATTTCTGCTCCAATGATCTCATTTGGCGCAAACAACATTCGATATTGTAAAAACAATACGGCTACCCGAAAACGCCATATCGACATATGAAAACACTAAAGACAATATTTTTCGGCTATACTGCGAAACGCCGAAAAATACATTTCTATTGAGTAAGTTTAATTTACTGTGGCTTATTTTGTTTTTCTGTTAAGGGTTCGGTGTTCGTTCAGCTTCACCATTGATTCACTATCCTGGAGTATGTGGAGGGTTTTGTTATATAGATCTTATTAAACGCATCTCAATCGCGCTTCAGCAGAGTTGCGAGGCAGTCCTCACAGACTCTATCCTAGAGTTCTCAATGAGTAGCAAGACAATCCTCACTGACTCCACGCAATTTAGTTATATTGTATAATTTTTCTTTTTTCCGGAAACTTATTTTGTTTTTCTGTTAAGGGATTGGTGTTCGTTCAGCTCAACCATTAATTCACTATTTTGGAGTCTGTTGAGGGTTTTGATTTGTAGGTCTTTTAATCGCGTATCAATAGTTTCTATTTTTGCTAGTTCGTGAAGTTCCTTTATCGGTGTCCCTTTCGGTTTGCATAGTGCTACACACAGGGCATAATTTTGAACCCTCTGTAGCTACTGAATGTTGGTTTTGCTCAGGTCACTTGTTATTATAGCACCGTATTCTATTACCGGACGTATAAATGTTTTGTAGAGCTTGAGAAGCACATCTTCTTTGTTTGCTCCCCAATTTCTACCTCTGATTTGGTTCTTGCATTCTGGTTGTTTTTACAAATGACAAAAAGAAAGCCTCTGCGAATCAGACGCTCTGCTTTTATACACGTGACCACCAGCAATGACAATCACAGCCAGATCAACCAATGGGGAGCTGGTAGTAGTTGGTTGTAGTGTTTACAACGGCCAAATATGTACAACCAGCCGCGTGGTGGGTGTCACTACCACGTTTGATTGTAGAAATTCCCGGCTCAAAATAGCTGGTTACCCATAAAATGCAGCGTGATAATGGCCGACTTGGGAAAAATTGCAGTAATAAAACAAGCGTGACAATTACATTTTAACAATTAATAACGATTCAACAACCCCCATCGTAACACAGATAAGCTCCGAGGTACAAAGAGAGTTGATGGCTTCTTCACGCATTACTTTTGATACACAAAAATTTCTAGTAACAACAATTAAGATTTGAAGTTAACATAACGAAATTGGGCAAAATTATGAAGGCTGATATTGCATTCACAAATGTGATTGTACAAATAAATGATTATTTTTATGATACGTAATATTACATGACCTGGATATTAATTATAAGATAAGTACTCTAATTAGTTTCACGGAATATTTTAAATGTGTAAGCAGTCTTAATATGAATATGATGATTTCACGATGCATATTGTAACGTGGCGGGGTGCAGCCACCAACAACTATAACGTGACGGGGGCAAATCCGACCTCACCACTTTTATTACGATAAAAATACTTGAGCGATGAATAGGACAGTCAATAGACTCCGTTCACTGATCAATACGGAGTTTGGGTCAATAGTGGTTCAATGTGCCCAAGCAGTTGTCTCCATAATCACCCCAAGGCTTAATTACATGTACATGTAGGATAGTGGGAAAGGAATGTGGACAGGTCAGCTTTCCCCGTTAAAATTGCATTAACGTTAAATGACGTGCTGCACTTTTGTGAAAAGGCATATTTTGCACGTGGAGAGTCTGAAAATTCATGCAGCAGTGTGAATCCTTGGGTATTTAAACACTAAAGTAAGGCCTTCCTATCGTTCACATTCAAACTTACGCTGCTGTTAAAACGACTCCACATTAGCATGCCAAGATTGACAATGAATCAACGTCTCCTTGCCCTGGGTATGATTAGAGCTGGCAGAACACACAGAGAGGTTGCCCAGCATTTGAACTGCCACTGTAACACTGTAGACAGGCTAGTACATCGACCTGCACAACATGATGACGTTCGAGACCGACCCCTCTCCGGGAGACTCCGAGTTACCACCCCTGCACAAGATCGGTATATCCGTGTCGTCCATCTCCGGAACCGGCAACGACGACAGCCAGGAACATCCCTAACCTGAGACGGATACATCCTCAAACAGTAATCAACCGGCTGAGAGAATACGGCTTACGTCCTCGAAGACCTGCAATTCGTCCGATTTTGACGTTACGTCATCGTCGTGCTCGACTGCAGTGGTGTAGACAACATCTCAGGCATCCCTTACACTGGTGGCGACGTGTTTTATTCACAGATGAATGTCGTTTCCATCTTTCATCATCAGATGGCCGTCAGAGAGTGTACAGACGTCGAAACGAACGCTACGCAGATCCATGTGTCGTGGAGCGAAACCGTTATGGGGGAGGGTCTCTCATGGTGTGGGGTGGCATCACTGCCCGTAACAGAACTGAGCTGGTCATTATTGATGGCAATCTCAATGCAGCCAGATATCGTGATGAAGTGCTTACACCTGTTGTTGTCCCATTTCTGCAACGTCACGGCCCCGGCGTCATTCTACAGCAGGACAACGCCCGGCCCACGCAGCTCGTGTTGTTCAACAGTATCGGCAGCAACAACAAGTGGATGTTCTTCCCTGGCCCGCAAATTCGCCCGATATCTCACCCATTGAGCACGTATGGGACGAAATGAAACGTCAGCTACGCCGGCTTCCCCATGCACCGTCAACGCTTGTGGAACTCCAAAGACAGCTTATCAGAATATGGAACAACATCCCACAACACTTCCATGCTAACTTGTTCGCTTCCATGAGGCGTAGATGCACAGCAGTAGTCGTTGCAGACGGAGGTCATACCAGATAATGAGTGTGTGACTTTTGTGTTGGACTTTTAGTGTCTTTAACTCTCCATGGCACCAAGAGTATTCGTCGTAGCGTAATGAAATTTCTCGTGTTGATCACAAATTGATTCATCTGTGATTGAATAAAATTTCCATGAATGAAAATGATATATATCTTTTTTTAGTGTTATTTTTTAGCATGCGCACTTTCTTTTTTGGGAGAGTATATAATTTCTATATCAGCTTCAAATTCAAGTAGGAATTCGAATTATAACAGGTATAAGTCCCATTAACATACATTTATACACATACAGTACAGTCGCCGTGGGCAGTCACTTTTCCACATGTTCACAGTGGGCGCCCACTGATTTTCCTCAGAACTCCATTTGATACCAGTTTCTGTGGACTCTGTGGGCATGTAGTTCTGTGGGCAAAAGCCTGTGGACTTCTGTGGAAAAGATTACTGAACGATGATAATGCCGGACGGCATTAATCCGAAACACGTCTGCCCACAGAAATGTAACTGGAAGTAATTTTTAACACGTCTTGAGAGAATATAACTGATTAAAAATATTTATTTATTTCTTCATCATTTCAATTTGCAAGCACAGGTATATGGTCATTTGTGTATTTACAAAAAGGAACAAAATTGACAACTTGTTAAAATTACGTCACATTTTCTCAATCTGAAAAGTGAATAGCACAACCCACACTGTGAAAACAAGACATACAGTGGCAAATCCATGTCGATTGCGAACGAGTGCTTTGAAAAAAATGTGTACAAAACGCAAAAATAGTTGAAAATAAAAGAGTGCACCTGCGAATATCGCTGATATGAAATTATGTATTGATATGATCTTTCTGATTTTCGATCGACTATTGAACAATTCGTTCGCTTTCGTTGACAACTCTAAGCTCGGGCGGGAAGGGGAACATTCGGCTTCTAGAATTTTCGGCCTGGAAATATTTTGACAAAGGAACATCAGCTCGTTGAAATTAGCGCCGAGTTCTCAGGCCCATTTATTTATTTATTTATTTATTTATTTATTTATTTATTTATACAAAAAGAGGCTAATCATGACAGCAACCCCTGGTCTTGAACATTTTTTAATTTTGATTGTTCAGCGTACAATACAAATGCATCGTCAAATTAATTTCGTTTTTTATACCCGCGTCAGACCGTCTGTCCGTCAGTCCTTCCGTCGCGAAATTGTTTAATGGAGGGTACCGTCATGCTGTAATTTTAACTTAGATTTTTTTTAAATCTTCTGTTTTCATTTGAGATATATTATCTGATAGTTCAACATACAATGAAAATGCATTGCCAAATTAATTTCATTTTTTTAACCTAACCTATCGATAAATTACTTCGGAATTATTCACTAAAAAGTGCAATATGAAAGTCGCCCTTTTTAGTGGATAATTTCGGACTAATTCTGATTGTTCAGCGTACGGTAAAAATGCATCGTCAAGTTAATTTCGTTTTTTTTTTTAACTTGGCCCTATCGATAAATTACTTTGGAATTATTCACTAAAAAGTGCAATATGAAATTCGCACTTTTTAGTGGATAATTTCGGAGTAATTCTGATTGTTCAGCGTGCGATAAAAATGCATCGTCAAATTAATTTTTTTTTTTTTAACCTGGCGCTATCGATAAATTACTTTGGAATTATTCACTAAAAAGTGCAATATGAAATTCGCACTTTTTAGTGGATAATTTCGGAGTAATTTTGATAGTTCAGCGTACAATAAAAATGTATCGTCAAATTAATTTCGTTTTTTTTTTTAACCTGGCCCATTGGATAAATTACTTTGGAATTATTCACTAAAAAGTGCAATATGAATGTCGCACTTTTTAGCGGATAATTTCGGAGTAATTCTGATTGTTCAGCGTGCGATAAAAATGCATCGTCAAATTAATTTCGTTTTTTTTAACCTGGCGCTATCGATAAATTACTTTGGAATTATTCACTAAAAAGTGCAATATGAAATTCGCACTTTTTAGTGGATAATTTCGGAGTAATTTTCATAGTTCAGCGTACAATAAAAATGCATCGTCAAATTAATTTCGTTTTTTTTTAACCTGGCCCATTGGATAAATTACTTTGGAATTATTCACTAAAACGTGCAATATGAATGTCGCACTTTTTAGTGGATAATTTCGGAGTAATTCTGATTGTTCAGCGTACGATAAAATGCATCGTCGAATTAATTTCGTTTTTTTTAACCTGGCTCTATCGATAAATTACTTTGGAATTATTCACTAAAAAGTGCAATATGAAATTCGCTCTTTTTAGTGGATAATTTTGACAGTTCAGCGTACAATAAAAATGTATCGTCAAATTAATTTCGTTTTTTTTAACCTGCCCATTGGATAAATTACTTTGGAATTATTCACTAAAAAGTGCAATATGAATGTCGCACTTTTTAGTGGATAATTTCGGAGTAATTCTGATTGTTCAGCGTACAATAAAAATGCATCGTCAAATTAATTTCGTTTTTTTTTTAACCTGGCCCTATCGATAAATTACGTTGGAATTATTCACTAAAAAGTGCAATATGAAATTCGCGCTTTTTAGTGTATAATTTCGGAGTAATTCTGATAGTTCAGCGTACAATAAAAATGCATCGTCAAATTAATTTCGTTTTTTTAACCTGGCCCTATCGATAAATCACAATGCACATGTATATTTTTAATTGTTAAAGAGAAAGAATGAAAAAATATAAACCAAACATTTTTATTCTCTTGGTTGTTATCATTTTTCTGCAAGATTGTTTGTTATTCATCAATGATTAAATTAATTAACTTGATTGACTTATATTAATCGGCAATTAATGGTGCTCTTGTGTTTATGATTTATGACCTGCTATAATCCTTCTGAAGTAGTTTTACAGAAGTTAGTGGCATGTGTATACTATTTTCAGCAGCGTTTGAAAGGATTAAAAACTTCAAACGACTTGTGTTCACGAGACTAATGGACCTATCGTGTCTGACGCAGACCACTGGGGCTAACTTTGATTAATATCGACGGGGTAGGGTTAAAAACCAACATCAGGTATTGGTAAGCGAATACTCGAGAGGTGCTTATCCCACTTGTACTAGTAATGGACCGATCCCCGTGGGGATCCCGGGAAGTGAAGCAGTGCTTGTTCATTGTGGTAAACAAGCCCTGCTTTACTGGTGGATTATGACCCAGTAACCAATGCTTGGGATAGAAGTTGTTTTTCTGAAATTATACTCTCAACTCTTGATTCGAATTTCGAAGACAGCCGGTAGCTGTCGCGAAAACGAACCGGAACTTTGCGGAAGCGGAAGATAAAAATGACGCCGTGAGGGGGGAACTGGAGAGGCCTTATTTGGTGACGATAACTTCATAATTGGTGGAAATATCCCTCCTTTTTTATTTAACCCTTTACCTAACGTAACGGCCAAAACCGGCCAGCGCTATACACGAAAATCGCCATTCAATCTATTTTCTATTTTGACTTTTTTGTTCCCAAAACATAGGTTATGACCCCTCATTCGAACGAGCGCGTCATGCTCGTTCCAATGAGGGGTCATAATCTATGTTTTGGGAGCAAAAAATGAAAATTTTTAGTTACAGTAAACAATTTTTCACGAGTGTCGTCTACTCCTAGCGTTAGGTAAAGGGTTAACAAATGGCAAACAGATGAGTAGATAAATATCACATCATAATATTCACATCATTCGCACCTCTGACTTCAGAGTGTGAGCGCCTGATTAGTCAATCATGGATACACTGGAATTACCAGAAAGACTCGTCAGAACCATCTCAGCTCTGGGCATCTCTTGCCCTGTCACCTGGACTGCCCAGGAGACAGGTAAGAGAGTCCACCTGAGACTGGAATTTGAAATAGAGACAACCAAGTCACCACCCCCTTCGGGGAGAGGTAGTACCCTTGGCGAGAGGATTCCCTCTCCCACTGGTCCTCACCCGAAGGAGCACGGAGACACTGAAGAGAGAAAGAGAAAGAACAGGAAGAAGAGTCCATCGACCAAGCGCAGGGACGCCCGGCTCTTGGAGGCCCCCCGGAAGGGGAAGAAAGAGGTGAGCGAGAGGATGGAGGTTCTGGAGGCAGTCGCGAGTTCCCCTCCTAGTCCCACTAGTACACCCAACCAACTGCCAGCTCCTGAGCCGGTACTGTTGGACGAGGAACGTCTGGTGGAGACTGAGGAGGAACTGGAGGTTGCGTTTTCACCACCTCCCACCCCTCACTCCCCACTTCCTTCTCTACCGGATAGCCCGGGTGTGTCGATCACAGCAAAACAACCACCTCAGTCTGCAGCCACCACCGAAGACATGAAGAGAGCAATAGAACGAGCAATTGAGATAGGACAACAAGCCATCTCCGAAACCCGCGAGTTTAGGGAAAAATCCCTGGCAAACTCCAAAAAGGCATTAGACGCAATCCAATCACTAAACTCAACATCATCGACTTCCACATTATCATCTCAACCACCTCCAAAGAAAAAGAGCAGGAAGAAGCCCATGTGGGGGTAAGCCTCCCCCTCCTTCCTTTTCCTCCTCTACCACGCCTTGACATTCAACAGAAAACGAACAGTCAACGAGGGTCGAAAGGGGCTTGCCCCAAACCGTCCCTGCGCGACTTCGGCGCGCGAAACCATTCCGTCCGAGCTTTTTATTTTCTGCATTTTCGTCAGTTGGATTATCCTGGGAATTTGTCGTGACAGGGGAGAACAGAAACTAGTCTGATATTTTGACCTCCTTCCGATGTTAACAGATTTTTTTTCTTAGCTATCGTGTAGAAAAATTACATAACATAAATATTGTAGTAGTGTAATAAAAAGTCAGATCATGTGGACTCCACGGGAATTGCCGTGTTAGTTATTAATTCTGTGGGTAGCATGCCCACGGTCTAGAAAAATCTCTGTCCACAGAAAGTTATATGGGCAGTTGAAAGGTAATTTGCCCACGGTTTTCCACAATCACTGTGGACATGTGGAAAAGTGACTGCCCACGGCGACTGTACTGTATATACCACTATATGAATAGTGACCAAGGCCTTGGATACTGTTCAGGCCATAAATTATATCATCATCAGTGTTAGATCTGTCCGCACCAAGTAGCGTATCTGTAGTTCCGTTATTCCTGGGTAGAGTCTGTAGAGAGAGACAGGGTTGTGAGGTTATAAAGGAACACCCCGGGGCCCAATTGGTTTACCACCCCGGGCCTACCATATAAGTATCCCGCCAGGTAAATAAACCTGCTTACGAAGAACGCAAATTCATTCTGAGGCACAAATACAACCCATTTTATTTACGAGACAATACACTGTGCGTCGAAAATAAATGATAAATAAACAGGTATATATTCCCTGTTTCCACAATAAAACACAGTCACCCACTGCCTATGCACAGAAATGACTATGTGCTCTTTATAACTTTTTACCCTGATAAGTGATTGTTTTCAGCTATAAATTTAGGAGGCTACAACGAACTGAATGTGGAAAATACACTGCCCAAACAGGTAAGCACTGTTGAGAAGAAGTAAATATTTAGAACTTGGTGAATAAATATTACACCCAATAACTCATTCTCAGTAAATATACACAGCATAACTCCAATTGGCTTGGTGGATGACTATATTCCAATTTACGGTTCAATTATCTTTGACTAATTAGTAGATTTGATGACTATAAATCTTTAATTGATGAGAATTGTTCAATCGAGACAAGGTTTTACCAGAACGGCCAATAATAAACCAGAAAATCCCACCCCAAGGGACGCGACGCGATTTATACTACCTAGCCACATGGTCGGAAATATGGTCAGAACCCAACCATAAAACTGACAATGTTTTGTGGGCGGTCCCAACGTGGAATGACATGTGATGCCACAAATAGTGGTGTACATGACGTTCCACACAACGGAAGCCGAAAAAGAATAACTTCAGTTGTAAATTCGTGCAACAAAGCTGCATTTTAACAATAAATTCGGTGTTTGTCACCAGCGACACATATTTGTCACTTAATGGTGGATACGAATGACAGATAGATGTAATGAGGACAAACAACTAAACACCGAAATACGCCAAATCAAAACAGAAGAGCCCCAGTCCAAAACGACGAATTACCATGCGGTACAAAATAGGTTAAAAGACTTTGACAAAACGATTTCTTGCCCTGAGATGTAAAATAACAAACAACAATTATTGTATCAAACAGAACCTATCAAAATATTGTCACACTGTCAAGCCTACTGCCAAATATTCAGTCCTTGTCACACATATTTTTGAACACTTAATTATTTGATTTAATTTTCAACCACCCACTGTCAAATAATTATAAATAAAACAATCTGTCCTTGCCAATTCCAGTGAAATTTCGTTTTATAAATTATTAAATATCTTGAATTTGTAACATTATGCTTGATGAAAGTGAAATTTAAATGGTCTGCTCAACTTTCAGTTGAACTAAGTGAACTTGAAATTCTTACAGCTTATTTAAAATAAAATATAGGGAAACACTAACTTCAAAATTTAATTCATCTTACATCCTCTACACTCTGATTATTGATCCGCCAATTGCAAGTTTGAATTTTACATGCAACTATAAATGAAGCCGCAGTCGGCAATTCTCATCTTCGAGTA
The DNA here is from genome assembly GCA_031216915.1 of Pictodentalium vernedei. Taxonomy (NCBI): domain Eukaryota; kingdom Metazoa; phylum Mollusca; class Scaphopoda; order Dentaliida; family Dentaliidae; genus Pictodentalium; species Pictodentalium vernedei. The sequence continues at coordinate 554,646,466 of CM062295.1, read as the reverse complement.
ATTTTTTTAAGCACGATTAATTTCAAAATTGATTATAAAACTTGCTTTAGACATCGTAAAATACGAATATATTTTTAATACTGCAACAAATTCGCTGGAAGAATGTATTATATGAATGAAAGAATGAAATTTCGTTGAAATCGCCGAGTACACTTTTTAGTGAGTCAAAACTCAATAAAAGTCAATTTAATGAAAATCATTATATGATTATCCGGAACTCGACCCGAGCAGATTTTTCGGGACAACTCGGTCCCGTCTTGTGCCGAGTTGTCCCCACTTATTGCAGCATTTTAAAGATTTTTTGTTTAATTTAAGAATTTTAAAATTAATTTAGTTGTATTATTAATATGTTTGTGATATATTTTAGACACATTTTAAAATATTTATTATAAATTGTAACAAAATATATAAGTACTTACATGTTTGTTTGAATATAAATTCCACAGTGAAAAATATCCTTTATAATCCTCCGCAATATTTGAAAATTATTCAGAATTACATCCACATAAGCAAGAATACGTCCATCCAGCACTACGAACTGATAAAATGACTGGAAAATATGTGTTCAGTTCCAGGATTGTTTTTTAGCTTCTTGCTTATCAAAACATGTTTTTATGTACTTGCTTGTTTTGTAATTGCATTGAAATGATCATTGCTAACAATTATTTGAGTGTTGTTTATGTTTGGTTAACATTGATATGACTTCACTAATTGTTTGTGTTTTTAACTGAAATGATTACTGTTAATAATTAATCATATGCTGTTATTAAATATGTTCTTTTGAACTGTTTGAAACTTTTTTATCTGAAATATAAAAATACATTGTAGTATTTTATGTTTATCTTTCAAATGCTATAATTTCTTTGATCAAAGTATATATTATAATGTTTAGAAGTTACATGTAAAATAATATAATATATGCTATTTATTTTAGATTTTCATGTGTTGTAATTCTGGATCTTGATGTGTTGTAAATAATATAAATGTATTGTAAACAATATAACAAAAATGGTTTAGACGTTAATAAAATTGAACATTGCTGAACACTTTCATTGTTTGATTCTCGTTAATAACTAACATCTCTCAATTTTCCTAATCAATTTTCCATATAAACTTGAAAGGGGACTTGTTCAGGGCAGAGTTGTCCCAAGGCCGAGTTGTCCCGAGGCCGGGTTGTCCAGTTCCCACCTGGTCATTACCTGCCAATCACTTCGCATTTAGTGGGAGGTCCCAATACCAAATTACGTCATCCTCAACATTTACATCAGCGTGTTGAACAACGGAAATTCGAATGCACAAGCTTCATGATACTATTTAAAATAAACTATGGATTTTACTGCCAAAATATTCATTTGTAATCAACTACAAGTATACATTATATGTATGGGGATACATATACTCGACTTCTGCGATTAATACAAATGGTTAAGTACCAAAACGTTACCTAAACACAATCGTAACCTATGGTTACATTTCCAAATTTCTCCAATATAAGTGATAACACACAGCATGATACACTTATGACTACTGTATTGGGCGTTAATTAAATTGACACAGATACACCAATTACGATCCTCAAATTTTCTGAAATAGTTGATTATATTTAATATTGAATAAAAAACGATGGCAGTGTTTTTAATTAAGTGGCACAATGTTTTATTCCCTAAAACAAATTACAATTTAAAATTTATTTATTTGGTTCCACAAAAAGAACAGAACATACTACTAAAATCTTTGACTGCTAGAAATAATAAATTAGTTTAAACAATATTTATTCAATAAGTATGCAATATGTTACAATATTAAACACCAATAAAAGTGACATTATATATATAGAGAACACGAAGAATATAACATATACTAACAAAAAAACATATTATTATGTAATGGGGGATCTGACAGAAAGCTAGGAGCTTATGCTAGTCAGCTCCCGGACTCATTCAGAAATTTACACAAAAGGTGGTATAATGTAGTAGATGGACTCATATATCGCCGCCTGGAACCCATGGACCGTGGTCGGTCGCAACCATGATCATCAGCCACGTGCCAAGCCAGGGCACAGCATCCATGCACACAGCGAGAGCTGCCTGTAGGCCCTAAGAATGTAGACTTAGGAGCAAATACCCGAGGTCATTCAGATTTGATTTGTCAGCATCGTTGTCGACACTAGCATGCAACCTCGAGTGCGAGAACACGACACCCCGGCCCTGAACAAAACCGGTGAGAAAGTTGGTGGTAATTCTAGTCGAAGAAAAGTAAGCACATGGAATCAAACTACCAGGCGGCGACACATGATATTGTTTAAACCTTGCTTGTGAATGAAGGAAAAGGTGAAAAGAAGGTATAAAGAAAAGGAGCAATAGAAAACAGGGGAAGCCAGCTTGAAAGCACAATGCATTGCCTTCGCATTCAAGACACTCGCAATTAAGCAGCGGAAGCACTGCTAGTGAGAAGTGAGACGGAAGCCTTGATGGTGATCTATGCGAAGAAAACGGAAAGGAAAGCAAGATTATAGGATTGGTGATACATTCGTTATATAGTAGTAGTCGTTCCTGGTGGTTTAATTCTTAGCAGTCTAGAAACGTCCATTTGACAAAATGAAGTCATGCACCACTTTAAAAACAAGATGTTTTTCCCGACTATTCAAAAATTCAGATCCAAAAAGAAGTGTCGGTATGTTTACAGTAAACGGCAGAAGGTTGATAGTACTATTACGGACATCTGAGTACATTGGACAGTGTAAGAATAAATGCTCTGGTGTCTCGCACATCCCGCACTGACAGAATGGGGTAGGTGAGGGATGATTGTCATATAAATGAGAGTTAAGGTTACTACAATGCAATCGTAACCTGCAGTGATATATTTGGGCTGCTCATGATTTCGCGCCACTGTAAAACGCAGGTGGTCGCTGATTTCCAGCATTTAGGAAAGTCTTGAAATTGATCAGTGATGAGTTCTCGCGGACAGATAAAGGCAGTTTGTTCCATTGATCAGTGACACTCGGAATAAAAGACGACTGATACAACTGAGTCCAACAAAAAGGAACTCTGTGGTTATGACATGACCGGAGATTAAGCGATAGATTTGCTGATGAGACAATTGGGGGAACTTTATTGGCAATATATAAAGGCGACATGCGGTGATACATTTTGAAATACTGCAACAGCTTATGTTTGCGGCGTCTGTCTTGTAGAGAGTCCCAACGTGTTTCGGAATAAAGCAGAGACTTGCTACAACTGACAGTTGCCACGGCAACGATCCGAGCGGCTGCGATCTGTATTTTCTCCAGCTCGGCACCTTGAGCTGCTGAACAATTATCCCAGACAGCATCAGCGTATTCTAGTATAGGCCTAACAAAGGCAAAGTATATGTTTTCAAGAACGCTGCGATCGCGATTAAATTTCTGCTTCCTCAGTTGGTCTAAGCGGGACCAGGCTTTAGAGCAGATATGATCAATGTGATCGTTCCATGAACATGTGCTATTTAATATAACTCCTAAATGTTTATGATTATTGACTTCGGATATCCGCGAATCACCTAGGAACAGAGGTGGGTGGACAGTAGGGTTGCATTTACGTGATATGAGCATACTCTCAGTTTTACTGGGATTAAATTCAACCAACCAGGTCAAATAAATTACATGGGCAATTAATAATAGAGATCCAAACTGACTCTAAAACCGTTACAATATCCCCTCGATTGAAGAGAGTTCACCTCGAACTTTAAACATTCACGGTATGCTTTTACTATTATAAATCCAAATTTCGTTAACTATAACATATTTTAATTTTGTTTGGTTGTCATTTAGATATTCAATAACATTTTAAAATTATTTAATCATAACAATAGTAATAGTTTAATTCGCAATGTCACTCTTCATGGCACTTCATTGATAGGTCCAATGGTACACGATCTCTGTTAGGCTGTCTCAAACTGTTTAACTTAGTAATAGGGGTGGCCCTGTACTCCACCTCTGTTTGTGTGCTACTATCTTTGGTGCTAATGGTTTCCGGGTCTTTGGTCCAATATTCAACTAGGGAATAGGCTTTCGGCTCATACTTTACAGTTTCCACCCTTTTTATACCCAAGTAACCATACGGAACAAATTTTCTGGCGTAGTTTTGATAATGCCTTTTAGCGCTGATGCACCAGTTGTGCAGTAGGACCCTGCATATATTTGCTGGTGGCTCCCATAATGAAAAACCTGGGATCTGCTGCATATTGTTCATATGATGTGAAAGGAGCTGGCAGGGTAAATTCTGCGTTTGGTTGTGTAACCTGTGTTGTATTTGCCTCATTGTGTTGAGGGATATATTCCTTGACACTAATTTCTGGGTCTGCAGTAGTACATGTATTATTACACTGTATGGGCAGAGTCAGACTACAGTTAGTATTTTGGTTGGTAGTAACCACTGGCGAGGTGGTTGTAACAGTTGCAATTGGTGGTGGCACAGTGTACTGTAGATCCACCTCTTTCATGGCCTCTCACAAATAGTTGAGTCCCACTTAACACCGAGGGATACCGAGGTATACCGAGGTGAAGGAAAATAAGTTAGTAATAGTTGTTTAAAAGGTTTAAATACATGTTCAGACTTATGATTTAGTCCTTTGAAGCAATACATGTGATATAACCGTTGATTTATTCGAGTAAATGCAGGATATATAGACCAAGCCGTCGCCGAAAACTGCCCTCGGTATTTAGTACTTAGCTTGGTGATTAAGAGCCTACCTTGGTATCTGAATGAAGCGTGTAAGTGTCATTTGGGTATCACAACACAGATCACTATAATATTTTTTTATAAAAATAAAACTCCCATCAACTTTTATGCCAGCTTTGGATCGGCAGAATTTTTTCAGTTCTGACAGCCTTGAATGTTTTTTTGTTTTTTATTTTTATTCTTTTTTTTTTGTGTTTATTGCTTTGCCATTGTCGGCTTTATGTTGTTATATTAGGCTTTTGTGGCGCCCCGTGACAAGTACTGCTCGGCTGTGCTCGGTGCAACCAAAGCTACAGCTTGTATCTGGAATATTTTTAGCCAGTGTCAACGGCTTTAATTTAGCCTTGCTTTTTTTGTTGACACTTTTTGTTTTCGAGGTTTTCACCCTCTTTACCTGAACATTTTTTGGCAATTGCCTACGTTTTAGGTATAGTCAAACGCCCGTCAGTCGAAGTTTGCTTTTTAGAATTGTCGGAACCGTAAGTAAGTAACTGTTTGTTAATTTGTCAGCCCCGTTGGTCAGCCGTGAGTGCTGACCACGACTCTTGTCTTACGGCATCGTTGGCAAGTGAAAGATTGTCACTTCCGAAAATATTACTCTTGATGTCACGATATCGGTCCATAACAATGTCTTCAAGTCCGTGAGTTAAATCAGGCAATTTCAAAATTCCCCATTCATTTTTTTAATTTTATATTATTCCTACTCTCACAGTTGTTATGTTTCCATAATTTTGGGATGTCAGAATGCGTCTGTGTTGATTCGAATACTTTGGATTTTAGTTTAGGTAAAAGTGTTGATGCCAAATATTTGCTTTCTCTGTAAATCGTTGAAATTTTTTCGTATGTAACAGGATCCTCAATCATGAGAAGCCCTGTATCTGAATTGAAGGTAATGTAGATCATGTTATTTACGGTTTCTTTAAAAGGTTTAAATATATGTTTAGACTTATGTGAAAGGCACTGGCAGCGTAAATCTGCATATGCCAGTAACTTCGACCCACTGTAATTTCGACCCAAAGTAACTTCGACCCAAATCAGTAATTTCGACCCAAATCGGTAATTTCGACCCAATTTCGGTAACTTCGACCCACTATTTTCCCTGACGCCAAATAGGTTACAATGCAGGCCTGCCCCCGAACCAGGGAAGTTCGAGTCTTTCTCTGGGTGTTCCCGAAAGCTTTTTTCCACGATCCAACGAAATGCTCAACCAAAATCCAAGAAAATGAACCAACTCCAGTTACCAGACTATACTTGCCAATGATGGCCCACCACCACATCACAACTACTCCAAAAGTGGCAGACTTACTTGCCAGAAAATACCACCACATCACCCTTGGGGAGGTATTTTTTAATGTTTGATTGATAAAAAGATACATTAAAAGATCCCATTAAAATGCATCGCACCTTTTTTAATTGAAATCTCTTTCTCTGACATTGGGCCGTGTTAGCAGTTGGTGGAATATCAACTCACAAAGAACATGCAACACCTTTCTCTCTATCTTTTATCACTGTAACAATTCTTTGTGTTTACTAAATGCAGTGCAAACTTTCAGACACCTATCTTTATGAAAACTCACTTGTGACACTAATGGCGTATTTTACCTGCGTCGCTAGCTGCAGAGCAGGTCTAGTAACCGCTCAACATCGTCCGTCAGTCCGTCCGTCAGTCTGTCCGAAACACTTCTTCCGTCAAAGTTTTCTTGGCTTCTATGAAAGGGAATGATTTTATATTTGGTCTGCTGCTTCATAATGATGAGTTGTATCGTGTATCTAATTTTCAGATCTGCCGTGCAGCCACTTCCTGTTTGCCGATACTTTGAATTTTGACTGTACTCACTGAACATTGAAATTTTTCATCACACTTTTCTCGGCTTCTATGCGACGGATTCATTCAATATTTCACCTGGAGCTTGATAATGTTGAGTTGTATCGTGTATGCAATAATCAATTGCATGCAGCGACGCAGGTCCAGACCCGGTATTGGTCTTTGCTTGTTAAAAAATAATATTGCCCACAAAGTTCAGAAAAAGCATGCTAAAAAAGAGATTTTTGGTGGCGTAAGAGAACAAGAAGTGGCAAAATACATATACACATTAATAAAATCAGAAATCCTTCTTGTTCAAGCCGAATGGGATGAGTGTTTTAAGCGTGAATATCTATTATATTTCACGGTGGCGCCGTTGTTCAGTGGAGTTGGGTCAGTCTGGATTGGTATATAGTACCTGGATGATACGGTATGAGAGGCCCGTGATTAAGTGATTGGTTTGATTGAAGTGCATTGCGATTGGAGTGTCGCGTTTATGTCTGATGTCACTCAAATGTTCCTTAAGACGTATATTGAAGTGACGTTTAGTTCCTCCAACATATTGTTTGTTGCAACTTTTGCAGTGAAGCAAGTAGATGCAGTTTCTGGTCATGTAATTGACATGCCGTGGTCCTCGGTAGCGTTTTTTGGTGATCGTACTGTTGAACCAAGTGCCCCTGTTTAATGTAGAACAGGTGTCGCAGTTGGTTGAGTTGCAAAGTCTGCATGGATTCATGATCACGTGTCCACTCACTTGTCTGAGTTGAGGAATTTTGGTCCTGGTTTGTAGGTCTTTGAGGGAGGAGTACCGACGGTATGCCAAGAGGGGAGGGTGACTGAATAATTTTCGGCCAAGTTCTGTACTGGAGAGTATTGGCCAAAGATTCATGACATATCGATAAATGGAGGTATTGTCTGGGTGATAATTTAGTACAAATGGAATACTTGTACTGGGTTCTGGCGATGATTTGGTGGTGTCTTGGATCAATTTGTTTCTATCATGTTTACAGACTCTTTCCATGGCTTTTGAGAGTATGGGTTAAGGATATCCTCGATTCCGGAAGTGCTGTAGCATGTTATTAGTGTGTTCTCTGAAATTGGTCTCTGAACTGCAGATGCGTTCGACTCTTAAAAGTTGGCTGTAGGGAATGCCCTGGATTTGCTTCTGAGCATGGCACGACTCTGCTCGGGGATATGCATGCGTGTCGGTGGGTTTAGTGTAGAGGTCTGTAGTAATGGTATACCCCAGTTTGGTAATTTTGACGTCTAAAAAATTGATAGTTTTGTCAGAAATGTCAGCTGTGAATTTGAGTGGCTGGATGGATGTGCCGAGTTCCATCGGTGTATGAATTCACGAAGCGACTGTTTGCCATGTGTGCAAATTAGGAAAATATCATCAATGAACCTTAGATATAGTTCTGGTTTTAGTTTGGATTCCTTTAGGAGTTTGTTTTCCAATTCACCCATGAAGATATTGGCTAAGCTCGGAGCAACCTTAGTGTCCATAGCTGTTCCACCAATTTACAGATAATTTTCACCGTTAGTTTGGAAATTGTTGCAGTGTAGAATGTGTTTGAGAAGATTGAGTAAACCATTAGGGGATATTTGCCAGTGGGGTTTGTTATTACGAATGCTCTTGGCTACTGCTCTTAGGCCTTCCTGGTTAGAAATATTGGTGTATAGTGATATTACGTCCATGGTGCATAATAGGAAATGATCCAGGAGTGCCTGGAGTTTGAATAATAGATAGTTGGTATCTCTGAGGTAACTGGGATATGTCGGCATAAATACTTTGATGTGTTCATCGACAAAACTGCTGATAAGTTCAGTCGGTCCCATGGTCTGCCGACAATCGGTCTGCCTGCTACCTGTCCCCGAATTTTATTTTTATGTATCTTGGGTAGTAGATAGAGTTCGGAAGTGTGTGGGGTGGTGTGAATAAGACCGGTTCTCATTTTCTCAGTAATCTCACCCTTCGTGATGCGTTGATCTAGTGTATGCTGAATAAGCTCATTATGGTGCTGGGTGAGGTTCGTTTGAGTTTTGATGTAAAAGGGGTTGTCATTAAGTTGACGTAAACTTTCATTGATATAATCTTGGCCGTCCATGATGGCTACGCCAGACCTTTTGTCAAATCTTTTGATAATTATCTCATGGTTCTGTTTAATGTTTTTGAGGGCTTGACGTTCTCCCAGTGTGAGGTTGTCGTGTGGGAAATATTTCTCCCGGTTTGTTAGGATGCAAAAATTTGCGTTACGATATAGTGCCTCGACACATGGGTCTTGTCGCGGATTTGGTGTCCAGTGGCTGGATGGTTTAAATTTCCTGTCTAATTTGTTTTGGAAGGGGTTAGAAGAAGGGTCAAAATCAAGATCAGCAAAAAGTAGTTTCAGGCGGATTCGTCTGAAAAATGATTCGGTATCTTTAGATAGGCTGGCTCGGTCGCCTTGGGTGGGTGTTGAACAGACATTCAGGCCTTTACACATAAAGAGATTTCGTCCAGGGTGAGTGCATGGTCTGATAAATTAATAACTGAGTCAGGATAGTTGTCAGCATTATTATTGGTATCAACTGGGCAGTGGGTGTTACATGGGTTTTTGAGTGTAACTACAAAATCAGAGAGTCCTTGGGTATTGTTGCTGGTCACATTGGGTTGCGGTCTGCGTTGATTGCCACGATTGGGAAAATTTCTGTATTGGCGTTGCCCTCTCCTAGTATTTCGAGGCTCGTATTGGCGTCTTCCTCTTCTGTTGTTGTAGGCTTGATTTTCTCGGTACCTTTATTGGTTACAGAATGGTGGGGGATCTCTTCTATTCCAATATGGAGCACTGGTGTTTGGGGTAGCAGTATTGTCATTGTCCTGAAACATATAAAATCGTGTGTTCTGTTTTTTATTTTGCAGAAATATGATCTGTTTTTCATAGGAGTGGTTAAGCTGCCATCTTTGTCTTTGGAGAATGGTATCAATCGATGCTTCCATGGTTTGGATTTGATCTGCGTTGGTATTTTCACGAAATTTTCGTGTTTCTCTGGAACATATTTCTTTGGTCTTCTCTAGGTCTAATTTGACCTGGTCTAAAGTGATCTGTAAAATTTCACCACTAGCTTGGATCAATGATCAGTTCTGGTGCTGCGTGGCTTTTCAACCTTGGCGCGTAAAGCAGTAGGTGCTAGATTACACTCGAGGCATTTCTCTAGGGAGAGAGTTTGCAATTCGGGTTTAAGCTCTCTTGTTTTCAGATTACGGACTTTTCTATAGGCGGGCTTATTTTCCTGGTTGACAAGTGTGATGGTAGTATTGTAATCCAACTTTTGGCGTTTTGCCCGTCTGTTAATTTCCAATTCGGTGTCTGTGGCTGTGATGACGCTGTTGCTTGACCTAAGAGTCAGGTTGCTCATTGAATTATTCCTGGCCAAAGACATATTTGCCATAATTAAAGTCTCAGGTCGCAAATGAAATAAACTTTAAAAACGACTCTATGAGTATGAGAGGGCCTGATACTTCAGAGATCCCATATAAAACTCTGGTGTTGCCTAATCGGTTTCGTTCTAAATTTGAATTTCGTCAGAGGCAAACAAACTGCTGTTTGGCTCTCCTTTTATAGGTTTTTTTCGAAAACGTGTTGGCGGCCATAGAGGTTGGCGACCACAATAGGTGTTTGATTTGTGGCGGCCACACTTTAGCAGTGTTCTTTGGCGACCGCAAACGATATTTGATTTTTGGCGGCACACAAGTAAATCAGTTTCTGTTAAAAAGAAAAAAAACAAATACTGTATCAAAAAGGTGTTTTTCTACCATTACTTGGATTACTTGCTTCAGTGGCTGGACTTGCAACAAATCTTGGAAATAAATTAGTCAGTAAAATATGAAGAAAATGGCTATGGTACCTCATCAACTATTAGAAGATATGCAACGGTTTAGAAATGAAAAAGCTTAACGTCCTAGATTACCACCTAGCCCACAAGTTACAAATACTGCACAACTTCAAAATAATTTATCATCCGTGTTGGATTAACCCAAAACCTTTTTCGTTTAATATTTGTTTTTTCTTTTTAACACAAACTGATTTACTAGCATGTGTTCTTAGTTCTTTATGCTTCAGATACAATTTCTGTTTCTGACTAGGTGATAGATGTACATTGCCTATTAAAAGATTATTACAAAATTCTGACAAACAGTTAATTAATTCTTTAGCTGGATTTCTTATTTTTTTTTTTTTTTTTGAAAGCTGGAGGAGTTTGGCCCAATAGCATAATAACATACCACCATATTTTTCACTAAAGGAATTTTTTGTTTCTCACTTTGTCTTACCATCCTTCTCTATCAGTATCTACAGATGAAATGAAATGAATAAAATGTATTGGAATTTGTATATGTGCAAAGAGTAAACTTTATTTATTAAAACATTTTCACTTAAAGTAAAATCTTATCACATGAGTAGGTTTAGGAGAATTAAAAGTTGTAAAATGTGTCATTGTGGGAATATGTTCTTTTACTGGTGCATACTCTGTATTTTGTAGAGAATACATTGCTTCATGATTTACATTTTTTACACCATATTTTGTTATTGACACTACACGTGTTAACTTAAGTGGTGATATTTTCCTTTGTTTTTGAAGATTTGCCACATGTAATGCCTTTGTTTTGGTAGTTGGGAGAATTATGAGGTGCAATTTCAAAATTTGTGTACATGTATTTAGGTCCTATCTTTCGTTGATTTTTCATCTCCCTATAACTTGTTGAATAATTTAATGTTTTTAGGAGACTTTTTTTTTCTTATATGTTTTCTTCTTCTGGAATGCTGATTGAAAGTTTCTAGTTGTTTTATAACAATCCCATCGAATTAAATTACGAATAATAACTCCACCAAAAAACCCTCCACCATCTAGTTTTAATATAATGTTTCCTTTTGTTGCAAGATCTACTCTTGGATTTGCAATTTGTTCAAAATCTCCTTTATGTTTATCCATATAGGTTAAAGTTTGTTTTGGCAATTTAATTTTATTATTAAGTATGATTCTACTTGCTAATGTAAACCATTTTAAAATTTTCTTAAATCCTTTCTTAAGGAATTTTTCTCTTTCAAATGGATTAGTCTGATGACTAAGTTTTTCCAAAGAATGTTTGAAAGATACCATGATGATGTGTACTGCTTATCAGATTTGAAACAAATATCATAACACTATCCTTTTTATAGTTTTGTATGAATGATAGGACCAGGTTGATCTTGTATTTCCCATGGATGAAAAATATCAGTTCTTAATCTCAATGAATCAGGAGTTCTAGGATGAAAGTCAATTAATAAATAGCCATGCTCGCTGCTTGTTGCATCTTGATAAGCAGCAATTAAATGTGGTAATTGAACTTGATTTGACAGCACTTTAATTTGTCCTTTATCTCTTGTATTTTGAAATAAAATCATATAATATGCATTTAAACTTATTGCATGATTAGCCTTTGATTGTGAATACATGTTCTGAGTTATGTAAATAACACTTGCATTTCGGTGATGTCCTTCACGAGTAAACCATAATTTTAATTTGTCTTCATCTTTATCTCCTAACATATCTTCAAAGACTGCAAGATGTGGTATCATGACATCACTAACAATGTCATATTCATCATCAGGAATACCTTTGATAAATGTTAGGTCTTCACGCTCTTCAAGTAAAGTAGGTCCTGAGATGAAAATATTACAAGGATGTTGAAACAATGACCATTCCCTTCATGCTATAATTGTTTTTTTTGTTTTGTTTTTTTTTGTTTTTTTTTTGGGGGGGGGGGGGGTTCTATCTCTAACTTATATACTACTTTCTTCCACAGTTTCCTCAGGCCGCTTGGGAGAGTTTTTTTTTTTGTATAGGTGCTTTAACTCAAATATGGTTTCTGAAGAAGCTATTCATTGATTAATTTGTGGTACACATTGTTTATGTAAATAATCTAGGATTTGTTCATCGTAAATAATAAAATCCCACATAACTCTTGTCCAAATATTTTGTAAATTGTTTTTGTAAAAAGCATTCATCACATAAAATGCATTACAAAATTCAATATACATTTCTGTTTTTTTTAATTGTTTTTGAATAACATCTTTTTTTATTATTTGGTGACTAGGAGTAATACGTTGAAAAGCATACAGTAAGGCCTTTTGTGAGATCTTGTTTTCTAAAAGGCATCTTGCCTGCTCCATGTTTAAAATCTTCCATTGACATCATAGATGTGGGGTATTTATACCTTAAACCCGTATGGTCATGTATAATATTTATTTTCTACACAACGTTCTGTGTATACAGATCAAAATGTTTTGCTTTGTGTTTCACTTATGACTTGTCTATTCTTGCTACGTTTAATTCAATGTTTTATCCCTCTATCTTGTACTCATTCAACCATTTTTACCTGCATAATTAAATGATTTTGTGTGTGTGTGTGTGTGTGTGTGTGTGTGTGTGTGTGTGTGTGTGTGTGTGTGTGTGTGTGTGTGTGTGTGTGTGACTTCTAAAGATAATTTCCCTTCATGGATAGTAAAGTTATCATTGGATTGTACAACTTCTTCAATTTCATCTAACACTGTATTATCAGTGATAGAAGATGCTTTGTTAAATTGAATAAATATACCTATATCCAGCCCAGGGTGGTTCACGGATAATCTCATGTGGTCATTTTTTTCTATCATACATTCATCTTTAATCTCTGCTAACATGCTGTCAAATACTTTGGATAGGTTTTCAAATGAATTCTTCTCATCAAATTATTTAAATGTTATTTATACATGGGACTTTGAATGGAATTTTCGTGATGTTCTTAGCATCTGGGGATGGATTGTATACAATTCCCTTTCGTTCTCTAATCAATCTTACTCTCCTACTCTCTCTATCTACTGGCATCCTCCATTTCACTCTCTGTCTCACTTTAATTTTCAAAGCTTCTCTTCATCTCCTGTATTCTCTTGTTGACTAGAAGGCAGTGAAAAAATCAGTCCTGTCTTCTTGACGTTCAGAAAAGCAAGTGTAAGAAATGCATACAATGCACTATTCTATTCCCATTTTTTCTTCATCTTGAAAAGATGTACTTTGTATATCTGGGTAATCATTTTCTGTACCATCTATGAACATTTTGTCTAACTTTTGAATTTATTGGTAAGTGCAGCTTTTTCTTGCAATCACGTCACTAAATAATATATTTTCATTATCTAATAACATGAGTGAAAGTAGAAACTTAGAATCTTGAATATCGTCTAAACACTTGTCATATTTTTTCATAGTTGAAAACATTTGTCTTAAACTGTATCCCTAATCTATCACTGTTGTTTGCATACATGATGGTGGTTTGTAAAATTGGCAGTTTCTTATCAATTGAATGTAAGAACAATCTGGTGACCACTTACCATTTTGTTGTAATGGAATATCTTTCGGTTCCCAATTCATTAAACCTTGTCCACAAACAAAACATTTTACTTTACCACCCCCCACATAGAAAAACCCAGCTTTAGCTAATTCTTCTTTCTTGCATTGTAAAATAGGATTTGTGGTCATGCTAAAACTCGAAAATCTTGTAAGCTTTGATAAGTATATAGGATATGCAGGATTAAGTGGTGGGGACATGTTGACTGTTCAGTGTTTTACTTTGATATTTCTGTAAAAACAAAAAGTTGTCTTTTTATACCCATAAGATTCATATGTGGGATGATATTATTTGCAATTGATTACATTTTATGTCCAGTGTGATGTGACAAATGCATAAGGTTTATTTCAATATTTACATAAAATATTTCTTAATAGGAGACTGTATAAAAGACCATCGATTCTCATCTTTCTTCACACTTGTTTTTAGACTATCAAGAGGTTAAGACTGAATTTCATACTGCTCTGAAGATTTATAAAGTGAGCGATCCAAGATTAGAAAAAGCAACCAATTCAAACAGTAGTTACTACAAACCATTCATTACAGTCAAAGTAAGACTTGTGGGCGAACTTTATGAGATAATACCTAATACACTTCATGAAGCAAGAACTGTTATCAATGCACTTTATGAGTTCACGAAAAAACCTTAAGATATAAAGTGTTTTATTTGTAAAGACAATGAACATATGGTTAATACATGTCCCAGTAGAGGACCATGCTTTTACTGTCTTGAAAGGGGACATTGGATTAATGAATGTGAATTGAAAAAACTATCTAATCAATCAATGTGGGGGACCCAAGCTATTCCAATATCTACTACAGGTTTTGGCATTGATCCAGAGCAGATAGAATGAAAGATTCCACCACTGGATATCACAATACCTAATAACCCACCAAAACAGTCTGACGATAAAGTGTTACCAGACTTTGATGAGAATATTTTAAAGTGTGAGAAACCAAGTGAAACAAAGACAGATGATAAATTATTTCCAGAGAAAGAGGCACCAGCAATGAAAGTTTCGAGAAAACGTAAACATAAGGACAGTAAAACAAAAGTGTCGAAACTGCCCAAGAAACCATTAAAGGACATTTGAAAAGTGATGTAACAGTCCTGCCCTCAGTAACTATAATTTACTGAATGGGGCCTCACACCCGTAATCTACACCATGAGGACGAACCGTTGAATCAGAGCGGTCCACAAGATTTCTATGCGATCACACATACCCAGACTTGGGTGGGGGCTATATCTTTCCATTCTGACATGGGTAAATCTAGGTCTATGCCAAAATCATTCCCCTTTGGGTCTAACTCTAGTGATGGTTCCTGAGATGATGCCTGTAACTGTGTGGGGTTTGGTGGTGCCTTTGGTTGTCAGGGGTTACTCTGGCCTTCTTTGTTTCTGAACAGATGGCAGTATGGGTCTCTGCTGGCTTATCTCTCTTCCTACTATTTTATGGTGGACCACATGAACCTTAGATTTGATGGTTGGAGGTTGCTTAAGGCAGTGATAGTGTCTTCTATATACATGCCTCTCCATGGCATTCTTCCTGACCACACAACACTTGTAGGTACAATACGGACATTTAATCGTCTCACCATGCAGCTCCCTCAGGTTTCGTCTGAACTTGTCTCTGTCATCAAATTCTTTCTGACAGACCTTGCATCCATCTAAGTGGCACAACTTTTGAGCTCTCCATATTCTGAAATATACGAAGAAGAACAGCCATAAGCTTCCTATCTATAGCTACCTGAAGCATATATGCACCCATGAAAAATCATCATTAGAAATTGGTACCAGTTAACATTCCTAAAATTTACTTGCTTTGTGATCGAGTCACTGCTCCAGGTTGTGGAACAACCCCTCTTGGACTTCTTCCAGTAAGATGTTTCAACCGGTTAGAGTGAACAATTTGTTTTGGTTCAGTATTGTGAGACCTTTTAATTTTATAAAGTAAATCAGATACAACCTCTATCACAGTATAAGTCTGCTCCAATGTATGGGTTCTCAGACTGTACTTTTGCTTGTTCTTCCCATTACGACTCAACATAAAAGCCTCATACTTGAGTGCTAAATTCAGTGCTTCGTCCACATTTTTCAGTACTACTCTGGCAGACTGCCCATTCCATGTCCTTATCATGTAAAGCATCGCTAAAACATTTATAGGCTATGCTATTTCTCGCTTCGCCAGATGCTGTTTGGGTATGCAAACCTAACAAGCCTTTTAACATCTTGCACTAGCTCAGGTAAGGGTTCACCTCTCGTACGCACTCTGCTGTCCAGTTGTGTATGATAAACTTCACATTGTTTTTTGGGTTCAAACATGGTCGTCAAACAGGTCTTCAGCTGGAAGTAACTCCTCAGCTGGTCAGGCTTAAGGTCAGTAAGAATACTTCTTGCATTCTCCCTGAGACAGGTCGCTAGTTTCATAGCCTTTACATTATTGGGCCAGTTATTCAGTTCTGCCACCATTTCAAAATGGGTAATGTAGTCAGTCCAGCTTGACTTTCCATCATAATAGTCAGGTTTTGGGTATCCATATTGGTGGTTCTCCCTTGCATGCGACATATCTCCTATACCTGATTCAGTCATAGCTTCGGGGGCAGTTTGTCCCATTGTATTGCTCTGTCACAGTTGTTACTCAAATTAGGTGCAGTTGACTCACCTTGTGTCAGTATTATGTGCATTAGTTGAGTCATTGTGTTAATGGAGTCCTTCATAGGTAGCAGTTCAGTTTCCATGTTACCCATCCTGTCTATGTTAACATTTGTTAAATTATCAGTACTAAGCCTGTCAACTCTGTCACTCAAATGACCATCTGGTACTTTATGAGAAACATCCCCTCAACAGTCAGTCATTGGATGTTCATGTATCTTCCTACTCCTGTCGAGAGAGGTTGCCCTGTGTACAAGTTTCAGTAACGCCGTGGGGATCTGCGAAACACTCAAATTATTTTCTGTCAAATTTTTGTCATGAAATTCGTCTTCGTCATGCGCCAGGATCACCCTCGCATGCTTCACAGACCTTGGCATAGTTGGGGTGAGTTTGTCTACCTGATAGTAACCCTTTTACAACAATCAATCGGGTAGTAATTACGTCTGATAATGGTATGAGCCTTAATCTTGCTATGGTTATGCAGGCTTATATGGATTCCACCTGGTTTATTATGATCTTGTTCAGTTTATTTGGTTCTCGTCTGGTGTATTTTCATCCCACCTCTGCCACCAAAGCTGTAACGGTCCCACCCTCGGTAACTATAATTTACTGAATGGGACCTTACATCTTTAATCTACACAGTTAGGACGAACCGTTGAATCCGAGCGGTCAACAAGACCCCTATGCGATCACACCCACCTAGACACTCAAGGGTACAGACTTTGGTGACATGGATGTTTTTTCTTGAAATGGTAGAGTGATACTATAGTGTGCACAATTGGTTACTCAATGGTAATTTAAGTGTAAGGTTAATGCAGAGTCACCAGTGCTTGGGTCAGAGACCACGTACACTGTTCCTTCCAGTGATAGCTGTAGAAGTTTGACAGGGTTCACAGCCAGTTACTCTGTATCCAGAATGGTTCCAGGTAGGTTACATCAATACTCCAGTGGTCATGATAGGTAGGCTGCTATCTGGGTTTGGATTCCGCTACTTCCCAGACTTAGGCTGGGCCAGTACATTCTATAGAAATACTGGGTGGACAGGCTCAAGACAACATGGAATAAACCACGCCAAGATAAAGTTAGTCGATGTACAGATACTCTGCTAAATGGTGGCTAGCACTTGGAGCTCACAAAGTAAATGTGCATGCATCAATTTCATGTTGACACTGGCATAAGCCTCCTACACTAGCAGCACAATATAGATGTAGTCCTGGGTAGGATCAACAATTGTTGAGGGTTAAAAGGGATTGGTTATAATTCAAAGAGGTAATACAAGGAATACAGTTATAAACATGTTTTATTATGTACAAAATGGTGGACTGTAGGAACTGTGTAAATCTGCTTGATGTACTGTTACTTGCAGTGAGTTATTTGAACCAGTGGGTATGGTGCACTGGTCAGTATTTACGAAAAAAATTATTTATTCTAAAATAAACTGCATTCATTTAATATACCCATAAGATCAAATTATAAACCCTAACGTTATTCCGTTGCCTCGATTTTGATAAGCCTGACCACAGTCAGCAGTAGTATCCTAAAATGCCCTGGGTTAATTACAGCCAAACAATATGGTTGCAGAACTGCCATATAATTACACGTGTTAGGCGGTAACTGATCACAGCGTAAAAGTCTTGTAAATGCTGTGAAATGTCCATGAATGGTATTTGTATAATACGCTTTTTAGTGGGTAAGTTCCATGAAATTCCGAGTTTGGTAGTACATTTAATTGTGGTTTTAGATGTTTGAATGTAGAAACTCGATACTGTCCTTGGGCTGTATTGTTGGTATTATTGCCAGTGGATGACGAAGCAATGACCACCGTCAATGAGAGAGGATGCTTTTATACCACCTGACCACCCACAACCAAAACACTTTCTCGAGAACCAATGAAAATCGGTGGAAGGCCGGTCGTAGAAAGACTACAACCGATGGGGCCAATGGGAAGCCGGTAGTGGGTTGATCGTAGATATTGACAATGACCAAAAATAGCACAGCCATGTGTGGTAACCAGGAAATACTTCTTGGTGGTTGTACAACTGAAGTAGTAGCTTTCCCAGCATACCTTGGGACAAAGATGGAAGACTTTGCAAACGGTTTAAATTTACAATGTGGTTTGCAAAGTGCATTTTAACAAATAGTAAAGAAACAACTACTCAAACTCTATCAAGGTTCACTACGATGATAAAATGAGAGATGAAGTAAAACTTATGAAATGTTAAAATGAGATACCAAGTACTAAAACGTTAAAAATAGTGCAAACATGAAGTGGCGAAATGGGGTGAAATATTACTATGGAGAAATAACACTGTGAGAATACAATGTCATGGTGTTCCTAAACACCAAATAAAATAACACACAATTTTCCCAAAAGTAAAATAGCTTAAACGTTGTTAGAAACTTGTATAAAAAATATATGATTTATAATTAACGTATTTACAATTTCAAAACTGAAAGTATTTGTATGATTCGATGACACTGACACAACAGTATTGGTTACTGTCATTACTTAATAACATTTACATTAATAATATATTACCTTGTACTTCTAGCTCGGTAGAGTGGCATTCAAAAAGTGACATTCAGCAAATGAAACATAACTGAATTGTGTTCCAAAATATTCATGAAATAAAATTCAGAAAAGGTAATGATGCTCATTTTTATCTCTTGAGTGAAATAAAGGTTTTTCAAAAGAAAATAAGTTTAATGTACTGCACATGTGTGTCACAAAATGTACTGCACATGTGTGTCACAAATTTATGTGTGTCACAAAAAGGTTTTTGCAATACAACAAACTCATCTTCGTCTGAAAAAACCATTCGTACAAGTAAAACATTTCATGTTAGAAAAAATAATTTGATGTACAGCAAAGATCCTTTCTGTGTTAAACATAAGTTGTTTTTTTTTTTTGTTTTCAGAATTTGTGCATTGCGCAAACTCTGAAAACAAAAAACCTTACTCGTAACACAGAAATGTTTTTGCAATACATCAAATTGATTTTCTCCTGAAAAAATTATTCATAAAAGTAAAAAATTCAAGTTAGAAAAAATAAAATTTGATGTACTGCAAAAACTGTTTTGTGTTACACATAAGTTTTTTGTTTTCAGAATTTGTGCAACAAATTCTGAAAACAAAAAAAATATGTGTGATACAAAACAGTTTTTGCTGTACATCAAACTTATTTTTCTTCAGAAAAAATATTCAGACAAGTAAAAAATCTACTTAGAAAAAAGCAAATTTGGTGTACTGCAAAAACTGTTTTGTGTTACACATAAGTTTTCAGAATTTGTGCAACACACAAATTCTAAAAACAAACAAAACGTATGTGCGACACAAAACAGATTTTGCTGTACATCAAACTTAAAAAATAAAATTGATGTACTACAAAAACTTTTCTGTGTTACACATAAGTTTTTTTGTTTTCAGAAATTCTGAAAACAAAAAAACTTATGTGCGACACAGAATTTTTTTACTGTGCATCAGACTTATTTTTCTTCTGAAAAAAAACGTATTTGTGTTGCTCTTAAGTTTTTGTTTTTTCCAGAATTCAAATTCTGAAATAAACAAAATCTATGTGGAACACAAATACGTTTTCTTGCAGTACATCATTTGTAAAATGCAATAACTGCTGGTTTAAATCACAAAGTGTATAAATCACCCCATACTAATGTGATTACAAGGGAATGCATCTACGCTTTTTACCGCAATGGAAAAAAAAACTTTAAATTGTCAAAATGTATGGGGACTATGAGGTTTACACCTCTTGAATTGAATAAAAGTCTTGACGCCAAGACTCAAGTACAAAACTGCAAAGCGTGTGTATCAAGAGTTTTCTCTTTTACAATATGTGATGGGCCTCAAAGTGTCTTTTCTCGTTTCTCTTTATTTGCTAACCCAGAATAATTATTCCATTCTTCAATCCACTGTTAACATCATCTCTACTGACAGTGGCTTGTTCACCTCCTCCTCTTAATCTTGTGTATCGGGTAGTATCCTTGATGACATTCCACAGAAAATGTTGTAAACTTATTAAATTTCGTCAAATACTAATGGTGAAATTATCTTGACTCCAGCTCTTTCTGCAAGTGGAAATTATAAATATCTAAGACGGATGTTTCAGAAAAATTACTCAACTTGAAGGACGATAGCTGAAGTGCCTGTGTTGAATATGGATTTGTGTTTCTTCTGACAGATGATAACATTTCATAACGTTTTCAGTTTCAAATCGATTGTATTGATTAAGATATCACCATAAACTACAGCTCACAAGCTTTACGATGATGTATAATATATCCAAATAGAATAATTATGAATATGAGCAAAGATATTCCAATAAATCGGTGGAAGTACGGATATGGTGGGAGTGCTTGGCCCGTTGTTCTAAAAATAATAAATTGTTCTGCTGTTAAATTCATGGTATAAGTTGTGAGGAACTCATGTATTTCAAAAATCTAGTTGATCGATCAAATTTCATTGGTGGAAAATAACAAAAATTGGCAGTACTATGCCACCAAAGCTGTCGATATAACACTCAATGTTAAGTCAGTATTGATGTTTTTGATGTTTTGCTCTTGCAAAGCAGAGGTTATTTTCAGTGAAGACACTATATTTAAACCAGTTCCCAGAAAATGACGTTGTGTTTCTTGACGTTCATTTTCCAGGAAATCAACACGTTGGATCAGTTCAGTTCATTTCAATATGCATTTCTGAAATTCTGTTTATCGGTAGAATGATTGTTCAGATAACTTTTGGATAATTAATTCATCCCTTATATTGGATATTGTTACAATGCTACAAACAAATTTGTAATCATATTTAAAAGTGTTAAGTTTCAGTGGCAGTCAGTCCCTTAATTATTCAGGTGGACCCAAATCTGTGAAAGCAAAGCAAAAGAATTAATAACCTAAATCACATATCAGCAACATGCCAGTATGCTAAGACAAAATACCAGCTAAGTGGCCCACTTCAACGATGATTTTAGCACGTTTCCCATACAGTGACCAGTATTTCTCATAAAATTATTGCAGTGCAGAATGAATTCTCGTTGTATTCACGAAATTAGGGAACTCGACATTATAAACAATTATGCCTGTTATTGTTCATGATATCATACACTAGCAAGTGCATTCTAGGAATGGCACTAATGTCTTTCACCAACCTATCTGGTATTCAATACGTATTAAGACGTATTCTAATTAAACGAGTGCATTTTGTAAACCTCAATTTTGATCTGTATTCTCGTTGTGTGAGTTTGTGGTAATTTTGTGCCCACTTCGATCGGCTCGATCATATTATGGCTTTATTGCAGTCAAAAGTTATTATTCCCGGGTTGAATAAATACATAGTTTGCATGCATGATCACCTAATCTGGTCTTCTTGCATTTGAATTGTATTTATTTAATTCGAGAAATGGGACATCCATCTTCGTAACATTCATTTTTTGCACTGGTCTGCACAAACTCCGAAGCGAGAATGCTGTTCACAAATTGGGGGAAATAAACGATTCTGATTGGTCGGAGCCAGCCTGAGGGGGTATAAAAGGCCTCTGCTCAGAGCTTCATCTCCATCCATATCACCATCTCAACCACCTCCTAAGAAAAAGAGCTGAAAGAAACACAGACGGGGATAAGCAACCTCCTTCCTACACTTTCCTCCTTTGACACGCCTAGACATGCGAAACCCAATCATTTACAGTCACTGAGGGTCGAAAGGGGCTTGTTCCCCATACCGTCCCTGCACGCCTTCGGCACGCAAAATCATTTCGTTTGGCTTCATGGCTTTTTTGTCACTTGACAGCAGCCAATCCTAACGAAATTAGGAAAGTTTCGCAACAATTCTGTTGGCGAAACTTTAAGATTATATTTGCCGGTGAAATTGAAATAGTCAACATGCAGTCAGAAGTTGGAATAGTTAGTTTTGCCAGCAATATCAAAATTGTAAACCGAAAGTAATGGTAGAATAAGCTCGGTGGTGAGATGGACGTCGGTTGATCGTCTGCCGGTGAAATTTCACCAGCAATAAAATATTCTTCACCAACGCCAGTCTAAAATACCCAGACCTATTTAAATACATGGAAAAGTGGTAATTTAACACATTCCCATTTCCTCCCTCTGAAATTTTTAGTTCAGATAATCATTTTGTTCAGTTTCATCAGGATTTGGGCAAAACTGAATTCCACCAATATATTGGCGTAGCCTCCGCCGGCATCCTGGTGGACTCCACCAACGTGACGGCGCTCGCTCCACCAGCATTTTGGTGAATATTTTGGTTGCATATAATGCAACCTTGGTGTCAGAAATAAATACTATAAAAACCTATTCCCCCCCCCCCTTCTATAATGTTTCTCCTCTGCATTTCCCTTTATAGTTTTCAATAAATCTTTGTAAATCATGACTCATCAAGCTTCCACCGGGATCACCGGCATTTGGGTGAAAGTCTCTAAAACCTTGGGAGAATTCACCCATTGTATTTGTAGAATAACAAGTCTAGTCCCATAATTCCCACCTACTGGAGTGATCAATCACTACTTAATATGTATGTTTATTGGAACTAAATAAACAAGAATTTATCATCTCTTGATGAGATATTTTAATGACATTATGTTAATAAAGTTCATCAACTTTCAAAAAGGTGTTTTCATTTAGCCTTATCCATTGTTTGCATTATCACCTCTCTATTTCACAGTTATTACCAGGGGACCCACAAACATGTTGCACTCTTAATATATTTGCCCACACCTTCATGAGATCCAGTTCTTCTATGTAAAATAAACTTATGGGGAAGTTTATCCCCTAACCTTGAGAATTAGACTTGCTCATACAAGTGCATGAGGTTGGTTTCTTTGGGCACTCTCAAACCCTTGTACTTGCAAGTCACCTTTTGACATTCAGCATCCTGACAGTAGCTGAAATAGTATCTCTTGGAGGAAGCCAATACTAAGGTACCGGCACGCAACATTTCATGTCAGAAGTTCGGATGCATCAAATTTGTTAAGACATAAAATTTTAATTTATTTGGTGAGGTTTAATTAACCTCTTGATAGTGAATTAAAGAGTAAAAATGGATGAATCAGATGAAATTACATTCAATAATAATGCAAACAATGAGTCTGTTGAATCAGAAGATACAGTTATCTATGACTTCTCATCTAATGGTGAGGGGTATAATAAAAAGTCACTCCATTTAGATGGCCAGATGGAAAAGTTTGACAAATGGCTTGATGCCGATATGACGAAATTTGATCAAAAGATGAATGAGAAATTCAAGTTTTGGGCAGACAAACTTCATGTCCAGATGGAAACTATACTAACAAAGCAAAGGTCCATGATGGACAGGTTTGTCTGTCAGGAACCTAGTAGTAAGAGTGGTAACTCTAATGAATCTGGAAAATTTGATCTTACTCAAAATGAAACAAATGAAACATTAAAGACTGATCAAGCTAAAGGTCAACAAGAAATGTATAGTGGAGATGATGATTCGAGTGGCAGTGAGAGAGTGAGCAGGGCCCTAAGGTGGGAGCCCCCTGTAATCCAGCCTGAAATGTGTCCAATCGGGGCTGACAGGAGTAGTTTCACAAGTAATGCTCAAGGGTTGGATTGCAGCAGCAGTGGGGTAACTGGAGCTGGGAATTACACACTCCCCCAAATCTAAATTCAGGGACTTGAATGGTGGCCAGTTCAAAATGTTTGTTCCAAAGAGTGATTCTATACCCTGTAGACAAAATACTGGAAGCCCTTATGGTTATGTAAACGGGGCTGATCCAAATGGGTCAAAGTGGTCTTTTGGTCCTGGTGTCAATAATAGTAATGTCACAATTCGACCTCAACCATATGATGGGTCGGAGGACCTGGAAGAATACCTTGCACAATTTGAAATTTTAGCAGAAATAAACAAATGGGGTTACACAACAAAGTCTCTTTATCTGGCTGGGAGTCTAAAGGGAGATGCTAGGGCTCTATTGAGTGAATTAACGAGTGGTCAGAAACATGATTTTAATTGCTTAGTCCATGCACTGAATAGCCGCTTTGGATCGATCAATCGAGCTGAAATATACTGAGCACAATTGCAAACAAGGGTGAGGAGAAAGAATGAAACCTTACCTGAGTTTGCCCAATCTATAAAGAAGCTAACTAGACAGTCTTATCCAGAGGCTTCCACTTCAATGATTGATGTTCTTGCATTAGACTATTTTATAGATGCTATATATGATAGTGATATGAGGCTTAGATTGAGAGAATCAAGGCCAAAGAACATCAGTGAGGCAGAAACCTTAGCAGTAAGGCTAGAATCTCACCGACTGGCTGATAGACAACGGAGTAGGACTATATGGCATGTAGAGTCCAGTCATCAATCTAGCCAAGCCCAGAACGACTGTATGAATCCTGAGTCTCTTGCTAGTAAGAATAACTTTGATATTCAAAAACAAATGGAAAGTTTCAGGAAGGATATTGATAGTCTTACTAAGGAGATAAAGATGTTAAACAAGAATCCATTTTCCCCCAATTATGACAAGAATTCTAACTGAGAAAGTTTCAGGAAGGATATTGATAGTCTTACTAAGGAGATAAAGATGTTAAACAAGAATCCATTTTCTCCCAATTATGACAAGAATTCTAACTGAGAAAAGGGGTAGCAAAAATGTTCAAAATGGGTATAAACAGAATTATCAATCTGGGGAGACAACTCTAGAATGAATCAGTATTTCCATGTAAATGGAAATGGTCCAAACAAATGGAATCAAAGTTTCCCTAACAAACAGAATAATTCCAGAACTTGGAATAGAAATTTTTCTGATAAGGGTAACAGACAAAGGTCAGACTCGGGGGCCACAGTTCAACAAGCTCTGACTGGCCAAAAGTAGTTAATCTTGGCAGTTTTGGGGCTAGTGGAGAGGAATATTTTGTATCATCAAGTATACAGCATAGCCCAGTTGCCCTGTTGGTAGACACAGGAGCAAATGTGACTATACTGAGTAGTAAATTTATTGACTCATTGGCACCCTCCCACTGTCCCAATATAACACCTGTGAAAGTTAATCTTGTAACAGCAACAGGTGATGTCACATCATGTATAGGTGAAGCAAAAGTGAAAATTAAACTGTCAGATTTTGAATTTGAACATGATGTTCTTATTGCAAACATTAAGAATGAAGGAATTTTGGGGATGGATTTCCTCCAGAAAAATAAATGTGATATCATGCTCAGTAAAAATTATTTGTCAATAAATGGTTCAAAAATACCTTGTTACAGGGACACAAATGAAATCAAACTACAATGTTGTGGGATAGTTGTAAATGATGAGATAGCTGTGCCCCCTGAGAGTGAAATAATTGTTCCTGGGAGGTCACTGGACACATATCATCACAATGTGGTTGGGATATTAGAGCCGACCACTAATTTTGTGGAAAAGAACAAAATGTTTGTTGCAAAAATCTTAGTATGTCTCGGGGAAGGAAATGTTCCTTTAAGATTTCTGAATATAAGTAAAGATACCTTAACAGTTCACAAAAACACAGTTGGTGCTGTGTTTGAATCCATTGATAAGATAGTGGACACTAATATGAATAATGACAGTGAGAGTGTTAATATCAACACAACAAATCTTGTGAATTTAAATGGTGAGTTGCCTGAGCATTTGAAAAATCTGTTTGACAGGAGTTCACAGAACTTGAATGCACTGCAGACAACTCAACTTAAAAGCCTATTAATTGATAATCAAAATGTTTTTTCAAAGAATTCTGGGGACATTGGGCATACTAGTTGAGCACAAAATTGATGTGGGGAATGCTAGGCCAATCAAACAACACCCAAGACACATAACCCTAACAAAAATAGAGGATGCAGAGAATGAGATAAAAGATATGGCTGAGAAGGGTGTAATAGAAGCATCTTACAGTCCCTGGTGTTCACCAGTTGTTCTAGTCACTAAAAAGGATGGCAGTGTCCGATTTTGTGTCGACTATCAAAAGTTAAACAATGTAACCATCAAGGATTCTCATCCCTTATCGAGAATCGGTGATACATTGGATGCACTCTCAGGTTCAAAGTGGTTCTCAACCATGGACCTCAAGAGTGGGTTTTGGCAGCTAAACGTCAATAAATTTGATCAACCTAAAACTGCATTCTCAATACCTGGAAGTGGCTTGTGGCAGTTTGCAGTCATGCCATATGGTCTTTGTAATGTGCCGGTCTCGTTCGAGCATTTAATGGAAAAAGTACTGGCAGGCTTGTCATGGAAAAAGTGTTTAGTTTATATTGACGATATAGTCAGTTTTTCAAAGACATTTGAAAACCAAGTAGAAAATTTAAGAGAGGTTTTAAAAAGACTTAAACAAGCTACTCTTAAACTTAGTCCCAAGAAATGCACATTCTTTCAGAAAGAAGTGACGTTTTTGGGGCATATTATCAGTGAAAAAGGGGTATCAACAGATCCTGAGAAGATATCAGCTGTTACAAGCTGGCCTCCACCCAGGAATGTTAAAGAGGTGAGAAGCTTCTTAGGTCTGTGCTCCTATTATAGAAAATTTGTACACCACTTTGCAGAAATTGCAAGACCCTTGCACTGATTGAAAGAGCTTGGGTGTAAATTTCTGTGGACAGATGAATGTCAGTCAGCCTTTGACAGGCTGAAGCAGGCCTTAACAGAGTCACCAGTTTTGCCATACCCCTCAAGGGAGGGAACATTTATTTTAGATACTGACTGCCGTGGTTTTGCACTAGGATGTGTTCTTTCCCAAGTACAAGATGGGAAAGAGAGAGTCATCAGCTACTACAGTAAAGCACTTAGTAAACAAGAGAGAAGATACTGTGTGACGAGACGGGAGCTCTTAGCTATTGTAGCCTCAGTTCGTCATCTACACCATTATCTGTATGGCCGACATTTTAAAATTAGGACTGATGATGGTGCTTTGCACTGGCTCCTTAATTTTAAAAGTCCTGAAGGCCAGACAGCTAGATGGCTAGAGTTACTGTCCACCTATGACTTCACAACAGAGCATAGGGCAGGTAGAATCCATTCCAATGCAGATGCATTGTCCCGTAGGCCATGCTATGGAAATAATTGCTCACATTGTGCACATGCAGAGGAAAAAGAAAAGAGTTTTACAATGGAGGAAGGTGACTTCAGATTAGGGAACACAGAAACGCCAAATGGCAGCACTGATCTCACTGTTCACACAATGGGGACAGGGAATCGAGATACTTCTCTTGAAGTATATTCCTGTCAGTGTGACTTCCATTGTGTTGAAAACGCTGTCAGGTTGGAGGTTTGGGGCAGTACTGGAATTACTGGTCACACAACTGGGAAAGGAAAGCGAGTCACTTCAGACGAAGTATATTCCTGTCAGTGTGAAAAACCAGTGTGTTGAATCTTCAGTCGCAGTTGTTGATAGCATGAAGAAGAGATGCTCCAACACTTCTACCAAAGACCTCCACTGTTCCAGTAACCTTAGCAAAACTCATGAACTGAATAGCAGAGATGCAGGGGTGCTTGAAACTCCAGCATATTTCAGTCAACATTCCAATCCTCTCGTAAACACAGTGAGTACCAGGGCAAACACAAAGAAATGTTTAGATTTGCCATCAGGGGGCATAGATATTCAGGTTGAGAATGGTCCACTGGCTGTAGAAAAACTCAGTGAGCTACAGAAAAATGACCCCAAAATTGGACAAGTAATAAAGTGGAAGCTCGAGAAAGAGCGACCACAGTGGTCAGATTTTTCTTCTTGTAATGTATCTGTAAAATACTATTGGTCTCGATGGGATTCATTATTCCTGCACAATGATGTTCTGTACAGGAAATTTGAATCCGAAAGGGGAGATTTAACTCACTGGCATATTGTGCTTCCTGAGAGTCTAAAAAACTTTGTCCTGAAACAACTGCATGATAACCAAACAGCAGGACACTTAACAATTAGGAAAACCCTTTTTAAGGTCAGAAACAGGTTTTTCTGGCTCGGCTTGAGATCTGATGTAGAGCATTGGTGTAAAAGTTGTGATGTATGTTCATCAAGGAAGCAACCCTGAAAAATACCCAAAGCTAAACTAAAGCAATACAATGTGGGTGCTCCAATGGAGAGAGTGGCAGTAGACATTATAGGTCCTTTGCCACGAAGTAAAAATGGAAATAAGTATTTAATGGTCGTCGGTGATTATTTCACCAAGTGGCTTGATGCGATACCACTAAGAGACCAGGAGGCGTCTACTGTAGCTTCAAAATTAGTGGATAAATTCATATCTATTCATGGTGTGCCGTGACAAATTCACTCTGATCAAGGTAGCAACTTTGAATCAGCAGTATTCAAATCAATGTGTGACATACTTGGTATAGATAAGAACAGAACAACTCCGACGAGACCCCAATCAGATGGAATGCTTGAAAGGGCAAATCAAACCATTGAAAACATGATGTCGGCTCTTATTAATAAAAATCAAAATGAATGGGATAAGCACATAAGTATGTTAATGATGGCATACAGGTCATCTGTTCATGACGCAACAGGTGTTTCACCTTCTCAAATGGTATTTGGAAGAGAGATCAATCTACCTATTGACTTGATGTTTGGAAAACCTGATACTGATGAGGAGATATATGACTGTGATTATGCTTATACTCTGTCTAAACGTTTGGAGGCAATTCATGAGATTGCCTGAAACCATTTGAGTATTAATAGTGACAGAATGAAAAAAAACAGTATGATCATAGAGCAATAAATCACACTTGTTACAAGAGAGGCAACTCTGTTTGGATTCTTGACGTTCTTTGAGAACGTTGTGAAGTATACGGTTGAAAGGCACATTGTGGAACAACATTCAGGATACGGTTTCCAATGTACTGGGTGCTGCAAAGTTTTTATGCGCCCAAACCAAAAACACTCAAAATGCAGCAAAGGGGTTACTGGAACACCAATGGAACTTTTTAATAGAATCATGGGAGAGACTGGCATCGAAGCAAGAGATGGCCTGCGGGCATTCAAAAAAACCCTTGACAAAAAGGTGGCTGAGGTTAAAGTTCAGCCACCAAAGGAAAAGGTTGTAACTTTGAAAACTCAAAACAGGAAGCACTCCATGCTGGAGAAAAGAGATGGGCCAGAAGAATATAAGAAAAAGAAGGTGGATCAACAGCCCTCTGCTAAAACTATCACTGTTTGGAGAAGTTTAGGGAGGAAAGATGACTCACCAGTGATGGATGAGTCTGTGTTGTCTCCTCTGAATAGTGACTCGGCAGAGAGTTCTACTGAGATTCTGAAAGCGAAAGAATTGAATGGAAATTTTGTTATTCATGACACCCTTAGCCTGATGGCAGGGGATGATTTTGAGAGGGCGAGTGCCACGGGTGACCGATGTGCCTCTGGTCAATGGTAATTACACCAATGAAAAAGAGGGCAAACACCTTGTTGCCTACCTCGATTCTCTGAGGGAGATTCAGGATGAGCGTATTATCCTGAACATTGGCGGTCAGAGGTTTGAGACCTCCAGGGCTACCCTGAGGGCTGATCCAAGCTGCCTGTTGGCTGCCATGGTGTGCCGGGGTACTGGCATCGACCCCTACAAAGAACATGGGGTCGATACCTATTTTGTGGATAGAGACCCAGTGCATTTCCGACATATTCTAAACTATCTGCGGAATGCCAGGTCTACACTCCTTTCCACTCTCCCAAGGGAAAGGAGATTCCTTGAGGAAGTCAGCACGGAGGCAGAATTTTTCCACCTCTCAGGTCTCAAGGACAGTATTGAGAAGAAGATGGCACAGATCGTTGAAGAGTAGAAATTCGGGAAATCAAAAAAAAAAAAAAAAATTGTTACTCATGAATAATATGTATGCCATCTCTCTGTCTCTGATATCGGTCTCTGCTGCTGCCTTTATTGTGCGGACAAGACACCTTGTCATGTTCGCATAGTGGAGGCTGCCACAGAACTAATATCAGAACATGTAAATTTGGGAAATAAATAAAGCTATGGAAATTTTTAGAAACAGGAAATACCGGTAGGAATATCTCTCTCGTGTAAATATGTTTTTTTATAACCAAAGTTTTAGATGCTTATGAGCGATGAGCTTATGTGTGATTTTTTTTTAAATTCCTATGGAATAGAAAATTCTCTTAAATTGTTCCCAAGGGAACAACAAAATTTTTCTTTTGGAAAAGAAATATTCTAATTTAAATAAATTCCTGCGGAAATGTTAGGGGATGGCGGTATCTTTCTGCCAAATTTTGTAACCTATCCAGAATAGGATGCCTCTACTGCAATTCATCAACTTCTTAATCATGGATTTTATGCATTTCAAATGGCTTCTAAGCAGATGAAATGGAGAGTTGTACCTCTGTTGGGGTGTGTGGTCTTTTGACCCTTGTCATCTCCTTATCTCAACTCATTATCTGAGCTGTTAAAATAAAAAAAATATTTGTCGAAAATATATCTTATAATGACTGCACCTGATTTTAAAGCTTGTATTGCTGCCAACATGTGTGAATATGCATATGTGCAATTGTAATATGGACAATTGTATCATGTACGGGATATCGAATCTGTGTGGCCTTCACAATACATTTTGTGTAATGTGAATGCCATGGAAAGGGTATATAATGTACAAATGTAAAATACCCACAACTTTGTGTGACTTAACTCAAATTATGCATTTATGTCAAAACGTTTTTTTTAGATCCAAATTTGGATTGGGGATACGACCACAGTCTGGCAATATGCTGAGACCCTTGCCGCAATCGAAATTTGGAGACCAAATTCATAAAGATGGGGGCAGTGCTACAATGCTACAAACAAATTTGTAATCATATTTAAAAGTGTTAAGTTTCAGTGGCAGTCAGTCCCTTAATTATTTAGGTGGACCCAAATCTGTGAAAGCAAAGCAAAAGAATTAATAACCTAAATCACATATCAGCAACATGCCAGTGTACTAAGACAAAATACCAGCTAAGTGGCCCACTTCAACGATGATTTTAGCACGTTTCCCATACAGTGACCAGTATTTCACATAAAATTATTGCAGTGCAGAATGAATTCTCGTTGTATTCACGAAATTAGGGAACTCGACATTATAAACAATTATGCCCGTTATTGTTCATGATATCATACCCTAGCAAGTGTATTCTAGGAATGGCACTAATGTCTTTCACCAACCTATCTGGTATTCAATACGTATTAAGACGTATTCTAATTAAACGAGTGCATTTTGTAAACCCCAATTTCGATCTGTATTCTCGTTGTGTGAGTTTGTGGTATTTTTGTGCCCACTTCGATCGGCTCGATCGTCACATTATGGCTTTATTGTAGTCAAACGTTATTATACCCGGGTTGAATAAATACATAGTTTGCATGCATGATTACCTAATCTGGTCTTCTTGCATTTGAATTGTATTTATTTAATTCGAGAAACGGGACATCCATCTTCATAACATTCATTTTTCGCACTGGTCTGCACAAACTTCGAAGCGAGAATGCTGTTGACAAATTGGGGGAAATAAACGATTCTGATCGGTCGAAGCCAGCCCGAGGGGGTATAAAAGGCCTCCGCTCAGCGCTTCATCGCCATCCATATCACCATCTCAACCACCTCCTAAGAAAAAGAGCCGAAAGAAACACAGACGGGGATAACCTTCCTCCTTCCTGCACTTTCCTCCTTTGATACGCCTAGACATGCGAAAACCAATCATTTACAGTCACTGAGGGTCGAAAGGGGCTTGTTCCCCATACTTTGCCTGCGCGCCTTCGGCGCGCGAAATCATTTCGTTCGGCTTCATGGCTTTTTCGTCGCTTGACAGCAGCCAATCCTAACGAAATTAGGAAAGTTTCGCAACAATTCTGTTGGCGAAAATTTAAGATTATATTTGCCGGTGAAACTGAAATATTCAACATGCAGTCAGAAGTCGGAATGGTTAGTTTCGCCAGCAATATCAAAATTGTAAACCGAAAGTAATGGTAGGATAAGCTCGGTGGTGAGACGGACGTCGGTTCATCGTCTGCCGGTGAAATTCCACCAGCAATAAAATATTCTTCGCCAACGCCAGTCTAAAATACCCAGACCTATTTGGTAATTCAACACTTTCCCATTTCCTCCCTCTGAAGTTCTTAGTTCAGATAATCATTTTGTTCGGGGGCGCGGTGGCTCAGTTGGTAGAGGTGCAGGCTGCAAGCCGAGAGGTCCTCGGTTCGAATCCCACCTGCGGCAACCGCGTTGTGTCCTTGGGCAAGACACTTCACCCCGATTGCCTACATGGGGGCACGATGACGCTGTGTACTGAGGCGTACTGCACGTCGATGGTGCGCATGTCTTCAACCAATCTAACCCTGCCTGTGCTGCGGTGCAGAGTTCAGAGTTACGATGTTGGAGAGCTGACAGCTGCTCGTCGTTGCTCGGTGGTTCTCTCCGGGTACTCCGGCTTCCTCCACCCGTAAAACTGTCACGGTCATGATTAGCCATTGTGCATAAGTATGTGACCTTAAACACCAATAAATAAATAAATAAAATCATTTTGTTCAGTTTCACCAGGATTTGGGCGAAACTGAATTCCGCCAATATATTGGCGTAGCCTCCGCCGGCATCCTGGTAGACTCCACCAACGTGACGGCGCTCGCTCCACCAGCATTTTGGTGAATATTTTGGTTGCATATAATGCAACCTTGGTGTCAGAAATAAATATTATAAAAACTTATCCCCCCCCCCCCCCCCTTCTATATTGTTTCTCCTCTGCATTTCCCTTTTTAGTTTTCAATAAATCTTTGGCAATCATGACTCGTCAAGCGTACACCAGGATGCTGGTGAATTTCCACCGGCATTTGGGTGAAAGTCTCTAAAACCTTGGGAGAATTCCCCCATTGTATTTGTAGAATAACAAGTCTAGTCCCATAATTCCCACCTACTGGAGTGATCAATCACTACTTAATATGTATGTTTATTGGAACTAAATAAACAAGAATTTATCATCTCTTGAAGAGATATTTTAATGACATTATGTTAATAAAGTTCATCAACTTTCAAACAGGTGTTTTCATTTAGCCTTACCCATTGTTTCATTGTTTGCATTATCACCTCTCTATTTCACAGTTATCACCAGGGGACCCACAAACATGTTGCACTCTTAATATATTTGCCCACACCTTCATGAGATCCAGTTCTTCTGTGTAAAATAAACTTATAGGGAAGTTTATCCCCTAACCTTGAGAATTAGACTTGCTCATGCAAGTGCATGAGGTTGGTTTCTTTGGGCACTCTCAAACCCTTGTACTTGCAAGTCACCTTTTGACATTCAACATCCTGACAGTAGCTGAAATAGTATCTCTTGGAGGAAGCCGATACTAAGGTACTGGCACGCAACAATATTTTACTTAAATCATTTTGTAGGTATTTTCTTCCATGCACTTGTAATTGGACTGGCACTGGCAGTATATATTACAGCTCGTGTAACGGATAGAGACTATTATTACCACTCAATCTATAAGTTACTAGTCGATTAACATAAGTTTTGAGGCCCGTTAAAGCTCCATAATTTCAGTGACGTCATTCGACGGAGTCGGGCCGCGGTCGATAATGGTATAAATAGCCATTAGCGGCCCGCGGCCCGGCTATTTTTAGATTCCATGGTCTGATGATTTACTCCCATTCGGATGACGTCCCTTTGTATTTCTGAACTGAAGTCGAAAGCACGATCGAAACAGAAATATCGAACCGACTTTAATGATTATTTCTGTGCTAAAATGAAGCACTATCAGATGAAAACAAGTTTCATTGCACTGTGAACCGGTCGCACTGTAAGTATACTGATAAAATCATCGTTCGTTCGTTACAACTGCCTGGTAATAATAGTAATAACATGATTGTTGTCAGGCATCATGATTTATTAGCGGCCCTGCAGCAATGATGAACAGCCATTGGGCTTATTAACGTCCCTCAACTTCGTCTCGGGCCTTTAATAAACCCTCAGGCTATTCATCATTGCTGCAGGGCCGCTAATGAACCATAATGCCCCCCCCCCCCCGCCCCCCCACACACACACACACAATCATGCTATTGTTATATTAGCGTTCTTGTACTTGCAAATTCGTATTCGAACAAATAAATGATATGTGTGAATATGAATGTACAACCACGGACTGTCTCTTATTATACCCCACGCAACGAAGTTGCAGGGGTATAATGTTTTTGACTGGTCCGTCCGTCAGTCCGTCAGTCCGTCCTACTTGTTTTCCGGACTTTTTTTCTACACGCTTCCAGATATTGAGCTGATTTTTGGTATGTGAGTCTAACATGGTGGCCTACAGATCAAGTTTGCATTTTTTTCCGCTCCACTGATTTTTACCGAAATTACGGCCCTTGGACTCTGAAAAATTCATCAAAATCACAGTTTTCCGGACTTTTTTCTACACGCTTCCAGATATTGAGCTGATTTTTGGTATGTTAGTCTAACATGGTGGCCTACAGATCAAGTTTGCATTTTGTTCCGCTCCACTGATTTTTACCGAAATTACAGCCCTTGAACTTTGAAAAGTTCATCAAAATTACAGTTTTCCGAGCTTTTTTTCTACACGCTTCCAGATATTGAGCTGTTTTGGGGTATGTTAGTCTAACATGGTGGCCTACAGATCAAGTTTGCATTTTGTTCCGCTCCACTGATTTTTACCGAAATTGCGGCCCTTAAACTTTGAAAAGTTCATCAAAATTACAGTTTTGCAGACTTTTTTCCTACACGCTTCCAGATATTGAGCTGATTTTTGGTATGTTAGTCTAACATGGTGGCCTACAGAACAAGTTTGCGCTTTGTTCCGCTCCACTGATTTTTACCGAAATTACGACCCTTGGACTCTGAAAAATGCATTAAAAGTACAGTTTTCCGGACTTTTTTTTCTACACGCTTCCAGATATTGAGCTGATGTTTGGTATGTTAGTCTGACATGGTGGCCTACAGATCAAGTTTGCATTTTGTTCCGCTCCACTGATTTTTACCGAAATTACGGCCCTTGAATTTTGAAAAGTTCATCGAAATTACAGTTTTCCGGACTCTTTTCCTACACGCTTCCAGAGACTGAGCTGATTTTTGATATGTTAATCTAACATGGTTGCCTACAGAACAAGTTTGGGTTTTGTTCCGCTCCACTGATTTTTACCAAAATTACGGCCCCATAGACTTTGAAAAGTTCATCAAAATTACAGTTTTCCGGGCTTTTTCTCTGCTTGAATTCTTTCAATACGGTTGAAACTACAGAACACTGTTTTCTGCAGTATTCCTAGAATCTATGTTTATTTTTAAAAAATGATTAGAGCTTGAAATATCGGGGCGCGTGGAGTATGTGAGCGTGCTCACTAAGGTTCTATATTTTCGTATTGAAAAACATTCAGATAACTCAGTGTAGTGGCGCAATTGTACCATTTTTTTTTTAAATCGGAGAGACATCCATTGGACAAACAATTGTAACTTGACTGGATATTTACAATAACTTTACAGGACGAGAATAGAAAAATGGAAATTTACATCTTCCCTAAAACAGAATTGAACAGCCTTTTTCAATGCGACAAATATTGGAAAGAGATATTTTCTTTCTAAACAAATAAAAGTCTCAAAAAGAGAGACACAGTTTCCAGGGGCGGCGGAACGATTTTCAAAGGAAGGGGGGGGGGGGCGCTGGATCGGGCGATGCATGGTCATCGGTATGACGGGATGAACATGGTTCGTGTCGTCGTAAGAAAATTTTAAATTCCAGGGTCTCAAAACCCCCATTTCCACGCATCTGAGCGGATGTTTTGAGATTTTCAGGAGATGTATTTGAAAGATTTCACACTTTGAGAGCTGTTAAAAAAACGTCGGTAAAGGCTACTAAAGCATACAGGTGAGGTCTATTTATCAGCTTTGGTAGTAACGGCTACAGCTGATAAATAAACCTCACTTGTATGCTTCATCACACTAGACGTTAACAGCAATTATACTGTCTGTGGATTATCTTGTCTGGGGTGGATTTGGTACTTGTATGTCTGTAAGATTACGATCTATTTCAGTTAACCGATTTTTTAACAGACTGTATACATTTTAGTGTTTGCTGTCACTTATTGCAAAGAATTATCCGAAACGATCTATTTCAGTTAACCGATTTTTTAACAGACTGTATACATTTTAGTGTTTGCTGTTACTTATTGCAAAGAATTATCCGAAATCCATGGAAACTGAACCAGTACGAGAGAAACATAGCTGGCGAAAATATGGGAGAGGCTCTGGATCCGCCCCTTGTTTCACCAGTCATTGGTTGTGTTAAAATGTAGGCATACAAAAAAAACATGGCCCGGCCAAAAAAGTGTGTGGGGGGCTGAATCACCCCCCCCCCCCCCCCCCCCCAGCCACCCGGCTCCACT
The DNA here is from genome assembly GCA_031216915.1 of Pictodentalium vernedei. Classification (NCBI taxonomy): domain Eukaryota; kingdom Metazoa; phylum Mollusca; class Scaphopoda; order Dentaliida; family Dentaliidae; genus Pictodentalium; species Pictodentalium vernedei. The sequence continues at coordinate 554,609,537 of CM062295.1, read as the reverse complement.
GCCCCTGGTTCCATCGGCCGAGAGAACATCATCCAATAAATTGGATTCCAGCCATTCGTTTTGACGATGTGCAATGGTGCCGTCGTTTGCGTGCAGGACTCCATATTGCCAGGCGGGGGTTGACGAAAATTCCCATTGGTCGATGGCACTCTGGCGAAAAAATGTCAATGGGAATTTTCAGTGTTAAATCAGTTCGCTCAATGTGACACAGACCTGGACTTTCTCTGGCGAACATTGTCTATGGGAAATTCAGTGTTAAATTAGTTCACCCAAGTGCCCCCCCCCCCCCTTTATTACCTTTGATGGAACCGTAGAACCTACCTACCTCCTACCTACCTGCCTGCCTGGGGTGTTAAATATTACCCCCCCCCCCCCCCGCTCCATACTGGCATTGATTGTAGTGTTTACAGATTAATTATAGGCCATAGAAGTGATTTGTAAGCATCCTGTTTCATTGAGGACATTCTAAAACCTCGCAGGAAACAAATGGCACAATCCCTGTTGTCACATTTTTTCCTGTCTTGAACGACCCATCCACCCCACATCAGTGACTCCTGTTTTTTACCTCAAAAAGAGAGCTTAACAGTCAACCCCCTACTGGAACAATTTCGAATATTTTTTTCCAAAGTGGGGTCATAAGCTATCTATCTTTTGGTAGTGAAAAGTGAGAAAAATAAAGTTTGAATGGCGATCCTTGTGAAAAGCGCTGGTTGGATTTGGCTTTTACGGTTTTGCTGGCGGGATAAAACTCACTTAGTAATCATAAAATGTCCATAGAAATAATGTTTCCGCGTATTTCAGATCTGTATATATACAGTTTTGAAGTAATATGTTTGTGCTTCACTCTTATTGACATTTTGGAAATAACCATCTTGTTTACAAGTAAAAGTATAGCCAAAGCCACAGCGTAGGCATAATTAATAACATTAAGCCTAAAAGACTGGGAAGCCTCATCGTAGCTTCTTCCTGTTTTGGGGCATTTTTTTCGATCACAAATCCTTTCCTTGCCATGGCAATTTTCGTCATCAGGCAAGTCATAATGAGCTTGACATGTGGTTCATGTTTTCTCAATTTAAGACAACTCATTTGGAATGCACTACCTTCATCGCTGAACTCTGTGATGTACGTTTGAAATGAAAAAATGTTTTATTTTTTAAACCTGTAGCCTTCCCAGTGGCAGTGGGGAAATTTGAGAGTCATATCTCTCGTTTGGAAATTGCTTTTTGGGAACCAGCAATGAACATTGATTTACAACACTGAGCTAAATGCCTGTGCCAGTAAAGTAGGTGTCCCAAAGCAAGCGGTGTGTTACACAGTAGGTCTACGCCTGGAGGGCGTAAATGATGATTTAAACGTCAACGACGTTACGTCACAAACAAAGCCTTGGTTGTTATATCAGACTTCTGCGTTCAGACATTGTGGAGGTTTTAAGAGGGATTCTGTCTGCATTTAGTTAATAATATTATTAACCTGTGTTTTTCAACTGGAAGAATGAACAAGATGGAGGTGAGTACGACATTGGCAAGTTCTATCCTGTATTCCCGAATCAATAGTTTTGGAATGGGGTGATAGCATGCGGAGTAAACTGGAGCCAAGAAATCTTCCAACAAAAGGCTCCAATGCTGATAAGGGCTTTAGCAGAGAGATATCCTTGACAGTGTAAAAATTAGTTATGGGATATATGCAGTTGAAGAAACATTGATCTCAGGTTAAACCTTTGCGAAAATTATGAGTTTTTAACTCTAGTGTCATCTACTGTGAAGTGGGTTTGAAGAAATCCATATTTTTATGGGGTAATGGGGTAAATGCAAACATGCGAAATCAAACAAAAATACACCGATCCTTATAGTGAAGTCGCCAGTGGCGACGTCACGGGGGCCTCGCGGGGGGGGGGGGGGGGATTTTTCCCTCGGACTCCAAAAATCAAACTTCAAATTATTATCTAACCGTGGTTTTCCCACCCAATATCACACCCTTTAAGCGGCACACAACAATACACATCATGCCAGAAATCACTCCCAGGGCGTCCACATATGAATCTTTTCCCTTGGAGATCCCGTAGACCCCCCCCCCCCCCCCCACGGAAGGCGGCACCCACCTCTTTAGTTCAGCGATCTGAGCGTAGTGGCTACCCGCTTACAGGGGGTAGCCACTACGTTCAGATCGCTGAACTACCTCCTCCCCTATCCTCCTCTAGCTCAGGCCTGAAGCGTTCGGGAGATGCCGAAGGCCTTGGACCCCCCCCCCCCCCAAAAAAAAAAAAAAAAATAATAAAAAATAAAAATCTTACATAACCTCCCCCCCCCCCCCAAAGTGAAATCCAGGCGCCGCCACTGGAAGTAGCATTGCACACTATGATATTATCCCAAAATACTCCGGAACACCAGACTATTAGTCTATTGTACCAGGTTAAATTCGGATAATTCCCTGTCATGGTGTAAAATGGTACTACTTTATAAGGAAGGTAGCCTACACCCGTAGATAAAGGGTGTTTGGATTTAAAAAAGTCTGAAGAGTTTCTCAATAATCAAACCAACAAAGACCACACTGAAAGCCTGAGTACATGGGAATGGGGACCGGTAAACGGAATCGTTAGGGGTGGGAGATTTTGAGAGGGATAACGATCAGTCCTCAGGGTCTTTCAATGTGGTTGGGTGTATTTGAAAGATACTGCGAGATATTTGTTGATTTATGGATAATTAAAATCTTTACGTAACAGTAAATAATATGGGGGGGGGGGGGGGGACTTATTAGCGACGCCACTGGTGATCATTTCGATCCACTCATCCTTCGCTTAGGATATTTATTTATTTATTTATTTATTTATTTATTTATTTATTTATTGGGGTGTAACGACACTTTCGACAGCCATGGCCACCTCGTGTCGGATAGTTTTACGGGCGGAGGAAGTCGGAGTACTTAGAGAGAACCACAGAGCAACGGCGAACAACTGTCAGACTCTCCAACGTACTAACACCACACAAGCAGGGTTAACATTGGCCGAAGACAAGTGCACCATTGCCGTGCAGTACACCTTAGTAAACAAAACCACCGTGCCCCCACGTGGGCAATGGGGTGAAGTGTCCTGTAACTTGGGATAGAAAAACGCTGTGTGATAAAGAAAAAAATACGACCACGCAATGCTTCCACAATGCCGAGAGTCAGTGTTTGAAATGAATGGAATGTTTAAAATTTTAAGGTTGTAATCAACTGGTAAATGACTCAATGTGCGAATATTAACAATAATAATTATTTGTTCTTCCGCTGCTTTGTCTCTACATCAACCCGGTCCCCCGCCGGGTTACCCTCTCCCCACTCTCCCTCCTAATATCCCAGCATCCAGTCAAAAACCGTTTTATAATTCCCCCATTGACCATTTCCGTCATGTCATTCTTCATCCACTATTTTCAACCCATTTTCACATTAGCTTCCAAAGGAGTCCTGTCTTACTTGGCAAATGTTTGGGGCATTCTAAAATGAAATGTTCCAAGGTCTCCGTTTCTCATAAGTTACACTTTAGTTGCGTTTGGCACGTTTTTCCCACTATTTCCGGTTCTCCCCCTCAACTCCAGTATAATGGCGTTGACACAGGGTCGGTGGGTCTTAGGAGGCACCGTAAACTCAAAACAGTGCAAACCCCCCCCCCCCCCCCCAAAAAAAAAGAAAGGTAATTCTAGTCATCACCTCACTGAAAGCCCGATGCAACCCGGAATTTCACGTGGCATCATTCCCACGATTACGGTACCGCGTATTTTTCACGCATGTGCTGTAAAGGTCTCAATCTAATTTTCGTGGTCGGACCGAGTTGTGTTTTTTTTTCAATCCTAATTGCATGGTAGTGAATCGATCTGTTGAACGAAAATAGTTCACCCGGTACAATTATTTACTGTATCGCTGGGCACTGGCGGGGATGAGTCATAAGGCGAAAGTGAAAAAAAAACGAAACAAAACAAAACAAAGAACAAAACAGATGAAATTTTGCTTGAGAAAATGTTCACTCAAATCTGACCGAAACGGTAAATTTCTGTCTGTTCCGGTACATGGGAGGTATTTAAAATTTTCAGGCCCATTTGGAATCCAGCCACGTATAGGTCATACTTTCCTCGCTGGTGTAGCGCGATACTCAGGAAAAACTAGTCGCTTGACATAAAAAATTCTATTTCCTTTTGTGATAAATTGGCTCAATTTGAGTGCACATAAGCCCTCATATTGAAGATCGGTTTAAAAAATAAAAGAAATTCTCGGGATAGACTCCCGGGCCCCACCGATCAGAGGTGTTACCCTCACAAGCACTCCCCAACTGCCCTTGGGGCATGCCTATAGCATGTCATTCTATTAACCCCTAGTGGGATGTGTGCCCCTAGCTTGAAAATTATGACTACGTCCCAGCTTCAATGACTTGGATCTAACTTTGAACATCAAAACAATGCCCCCCAAACGATTCATCTAGGTACTCATCCATGTACTTCCCAGAAGCTGGTGAATCTTTTTAAATCTTTTCTAAACAGCTTTTGGTACCAATTCCAGCTCACCAGTTCTATTGCCATCCTCGCGCACCCTTCCCCCGATAAAGCTTCTCCCCTGTTTCAGAACCCCTTTCTGGGTTTTTTTTTTTTTGTTTCGATAGAGTAATTCTTCATTAGTACCCTCGACTGCCTTAGCCATCCTATCTAGATGTTAGAGTTGTACACATGATTAAACGTCGTTTTACACCATCTGCTGTTTGGGAGATGTACCATGAGATTCAGATAACAAAAGTTTTCTTATATCTGTTTTATCTTTTCCTCCCGAGTTCTCCTCTGACCACTTTCAGTATTACATGATCCGGTTATCCACAAACCGCGCCATTTTGCAGAATCTCTAAGTTCCTCACTACTGTTTGGTTCAGAGGGATCACATCCGTACAATGTGGCTTCCAACTGTGCTCGGGAAACAACAAAAAAGGCAGGATGGACAGTTATTCTGAGGCGATGAAGAATTATTTGGCAGCCGGTCGTGTTCAAGGGAACATATTTCTGGAAAAGATCACTAGATTACTATCGAAAAGTGCAATTTGAGGCCAGAGAAAACAGTCACATCTGTTCACTAACAAAATGAAAGGCACGACTGGAATTTTTTCTTGAACCTGTGTGTACCAGATTTGTTAGAGCATGGAGCATTGCTGCTCAAAATAAGATCAGCTAAAATGACGCTTGCGAAAGAAAGTGTCAAAATTGTTACCCGAAATTGAATCATCCAGATTTAGATTAATCAAAGATAAATGTAGGAATTTGAACCATCTGGAGTTAAACTGAAATGCATAAGTAAGAAAAGCATAAAAGATGTGAGATTGTGAACCAACGTGCTTAACCAATCTGGCATTGATGACCTACCACCGCCAGAAAATCTCGATAATGTGTCTAATTTGCCACCGTATAACTGTAAAATTCTAATTGAAATTAGCTGAGCGTTCTAGAAACTTGAGCGGTCGAAAACCTCCTTTTACAGAATCATTTGGTTGGACTTCCAGTTAGTTCAGTAGATCACAAAATTATTTAGGCTTACAATGGAATCCCTCAGAAAGTGGTCGGCACGAACATATTCTCCGTAAAAAATGATTTAACAATTGGTGAACGGAGAGTTCTCACGACAAAATAAGAAATTAGTTATCAAACCAGCCGACAAAGGTGGGTCGCTTGTCGTTCTATCTCAAGATAATTATTATATAAACGAAGCCATGAGACAACTCGGCAATACCAACCATTATAAGAAAATGGATTCACTTATTTGGTCCAGAAATATGGAAGAACTCAATAAGACCTTTAAATTGCCACTCGACGAATAACATATAACCAAATTGAAACAATTCGAATATTTAACAACTCAGCTCAGTGCTAAAACAAGACAAATTTACATCCTACCAAAGACCCACAAGGACCGTTCTTCGTTCACAGATGACTAAACTCCACCGGGAGAATTGTCTCTGATTTTAACCCGGAATCTCATGAAAGCTTGGAACTCATTGATTATCATCTGAAACCTCCAGCTGATAGACATTCGAACAACCTCAAAAATACAAAGGATTTTCTGTCCAAAATTTCAAAATTGAAAAAAAAAATTCCAAATATTTATTTATTTATTTTTATTGGGATTTAACGACACTTTCGACAGCCATGGTCACCTCGTGTCGGACAGTTTTACGGGTAGAGGAAACAAGAGAACTCGGAGCGAACCACCGATAAGCGGCGAGTAACTATCAGGTTCTCCAGCGTACTAACTCAATAGAAGCAGGGTTAACATTGGTTGAAGACATGTGCACCATCGGCGTGCTGTTCGCCTTAGTACACAGCATCACCGAGCCCCCACGTTGTCTATTGGGATTATGTGCCTTGACCAGGGACACAACACAGTTACCCATTGCGGGGATCGAACAGTGGACCTTTCGGTTTGAAGTCCAGTGCCGTAACCACTGAGCCACCGTGGTCCCACCAACATCGATACTGATGAAGGAGTTAAATCGGTAAAACTGCATTCGAAAAATATTCTGATACGAAACGCCGGGATGCGCAATTGTTTGATCTTTTGATGCTGGGCTTAAAAAGTACTGAGTTTCATTCAATTCAATGGAACAAATTATTTACAAGTAATGGGTTGTCCTATGGACAAAACATTCAGTCTTAATTTTGAAAGCATTTATCTAGCGGAATGGGGTAGGAGGGATGCCCCAAGCAAATGTGCAAAGCATCCTGTCGCATATACCTCATATATTTAGATGATATTGTTATCATTTGGGAACATTCACAATAAGATTGTGATGACTTTTTAGAAAATTTTAAAAACCATGATCCAAACATCAAATTGAAAGCTACCATCAGTCATGATTCTGTCGATTTTCTCGGTGTGACCGTGCATAGAGGTAACTAATTCCAGGCATCCGATCATTTAGCCTATAAAGTATATTTTACACCACCTGATTCACATCAATTGTTGCACACAAAATCATTTCATCCACCATACTATCATCGACTCACAGCTAATTCGTTTCCACCGCAATTCGGGTGATAAGGTAAATTTTAACGACGTTTGTTCTATCCTATTTAGCACCCATAGATAGAGGAAGTATTCTATGCGTAAACGGAAATCTCAGACTGAAAAAAATTGAAAGTCCTGCAGAAGTTAAGGTTTCGACACAAGAAAAACTGAACACAATAGATCGTTGCAGAACTTTGGTGGCGCGGTATTGAATTACAAAAAGCCTCGCTATAGATTGCATAATTTTATGCCTGAGAAGAAAGAGGAATTTTTCTGTGAACAAGCGAAAAATCTTTATCAGATCCGTATTTCTCTCCATTGTGTTTCATCCAATGTCATTTACCCTATCACTTGTATGTGGGTCAAACTTACACCATATTCTAAATGCGTACTACACGACACAAACTGGATATAAAACATAAGCCTGACACCCCAGTAGCACAACATATTAACCTTCCTGGCCATTCTTTGGGTGATTGTGAAATACATCCAACTAAACAATTAAGCCTTTACCTAACACGAAAGGAAGACGACATTTTCAAACAAAGTTCTTTAATAACTACTTTTTCATTTTTTTTGGCGTCAAAAACATGGCTTATGACCCTTCGTTGGAGCGAGCTCGTCATAAGCTATATGTTTGAGACCATTTTTTTTTTAAATAATGAAAATTGAATGGTGATTGTTGTGAATAACACTGGCCGTTTTTTGGTCGTTACATCTGGTAAAGGGTTAAAGATACATTAGAAGAAACAGATTAATTTTGAAAAAAATGAGAATCTTTTTGGGTTAATACACTTCAAACTCTTGCGAATTTCTTCTGAATGTATAAGCTGGACAATGCGAAAGGAGGTCTATTATTCCTCTCACCTGAATGTCGAATTAGCAAAAATAGAAAAAGATGAATTCAACTCTAAATTAAAAGAACCTTTAAATCTTCGACCTGCCAGAAAAACAAAAGCACAAACGGTGCAATAGGAAAGTCAGATGGAGCACCCCCCCCCCCCCCAAACCAAGACCGTCTTGCCACGTCGCTGAACCCGACGAATGTGTAATCATGCGTTGATGATTTGTTTGATAGTATTTTAGTCAGGAATAATATTGATAATGTTATTCAAATGATAGTGCTGACTGAAATTAATTTAATTATAAACTAATCGGTAATAAAGAGTGTTAAATTAATTGATATTACAGTACTGACTGCTTGGAGAAGTTATCTGTTTATTTAACATGACCCGAAAATACCAATGTTTTTCCTAAGTGGCTGATTTTCAGACAAAATGCCAAATAACGGTAAAGACATTTCACACATGAGTGACATCTTCTTTATGTGAAAATAACAAATAGCATTTGGAAGAAAATACTGAAATTTAGCTTTATTAGAGCTAGCAACGCATGAATTTCGGGAAACTGAGAGTAAGACAGTTTTAAAAATTGACCATTTTGTCTCTACCGTTATGTACAGAATGGTAAAGGCGTAATGGCAAAGAAGCATGTAACGGTAAATACACAACGGTAAAGATACAAATAACAGTAAAGACATAATGGTAAAGAATGAACGAAATAAAAGTGAAGCTTTAATGAACAGCCACATGCATGATCGCATTGCTTATCAAATCAAATATTTGATACATATATGCAATACACTCACACATGTAGAGCTCTGTGCGTTAAATCTTTCAAGCTGAAATCCCAATCTAAATTTGCTGCTGTTGAAGGGTCTGGACAATTGTCATTCAATTGGTCCATTTTGGCTGATGCTTATTGCCAGTATAATAGTTTAACACAATTTAGAGGGTTCATTGTTTATTAGCAACCCAACAGAAATTAATAACAGTCCAAGCTCATATAGGCAAGCCTGCAAATAAGCAGCCTGCCATGGTGACTGACAGACTCAACTTGCATGTTTGACAGGCACCAATTCACTTGTGCCTGTCATAATGACCAGTACAATTTCTTAGAATTGAATATAAGTATGTAAATTGAAAACATGTTCGATATCTGTAGGGTTTAGCCTTTACCCTAAAAAGAATTCTTGTTATAACTAAAAAGTTTTCACTTTTTGTCTCAAAAACATAGCTTATGACCCCTCATTGGAACTTTCAATGAGCTCGTTGCAATGACGGGTCATAAGCAATGTTTTCGAGACAAAAAATGAAAGCATAATAAAATTTGAATGGCATTTTTTGGAAAAGCTCTAACCATTTTTTGTCGTTAAATTGGGTAAAGGGTTAGAACCAAATTCTTGACTGTACGAAGTTTTAAAACAATTATAATGCAGCTTGTAAGGTGCGTCAAATGAATTTTAACTCTTTATACAACGTAACGGCCAAACCGGCCAGCGCTATTCTCAAAAATCGTCAATTAATTTTCATTATTTTTTCATTTTTTTTGACTAAAAAACGTAGGTTATGAACCCTCGTTGGAACGAGCTCGTTCCAACAAGGGGTCATAACCAATGTTTTTGAGAAAAAAAAAATTAAAAGAATTAGTTATTCACATTTTTGTTTTGCAAGTGTCCTTTACTTTTCATGTCAGGTAAAGCGTTAAAAACACCAACATATATTTACACATTTTAAACTCGTTTAAACAAGTTCACGCAAAGGGTGGCAAACAACAACAATGCATGTAGTTCTTCAGTATGATCATGTCAAGTTGGCTAGAATTTTGTGAAATGTCATCATGCATGTAATTTGGGGGGAAAACTACGATATCTGATATCTCAAACTTCTGAATTCCTTGACTAAACATTCTAACTCACTCTGTTGGCTTGAACCCAGGGAAAATATAGTTTATACCCATAATAGCTTGGTGTACCAAATGTTCATCACTAGTGGTGAACATTTGGAATACAAAGCTACTTTGGCTATATTTTATTTATACCATGATCGTCAGATTTTGAAGAGTCGCTATTATATTTTCACGATTTTTCTGAGCAGCAGTTGTAAATACGTGTGAATGTCTTTTTGTTTACATGAGGATCGGTGGGCAGTACTTCCGCAGTCAGTTTTATCAATGAACCGAAATTGTAAAAGAAAGAGGACCTTTTTCATTTCAACAGCATAATAACATACTATTTTGAGTTATGGAGTATTTATTAACACGAGACAATACATATTTGTTAATTTTAGATGTTTTATGGGGTAAACTCATTTAAAAACGTAATAAATAATTGCCACTTTCATTTCACTCTTCGCGAGGCGACGTGAGATAAATTTAGACAAGTCGCATTCAGGTCGACGTCACCAAAGGTCAACTTGGATGTAGTTCCACTGTAGGGGTAAATTTTTAACTACTGAAATCCCATTGCTGGCGTGTTCACCACGCTTGGTGTGTAAAGCTAAAATTTATGTCATAGGCTTTTCATGTATAGTAGAATAGGTAATCATGGTATAAAGGGTGGTGGACCACGGAAAGTGACCTTAAGTATGAAGCACTGGTTGACTGAACATACATCTGCCCTTCTGGGACAATCATGTGTTCCTTTCAACAGGTTTCTTTCAAGAAACCTGATCTCACTGAGTATTTCACCACCCTCTTCTGTCTGGGCCATGCATCTGCCAACATAAAAGGTTGGCTTGTTTTTAACTGTATAATAGACCCCGTAAAAGCTGCCAACGTTTATCTCGTTGTGTACAGTGTCTACACACATGTCCCCACTACCCGTAAGCCCAGTAGAATCGTGATCTATTGCGTCATCATTAGTGCTTTTCTGAAATTCCATCACTTCATCTTGAAGTGTAGTGAACTTGTTTAAATTATTCGACTGCAGCTTTAATGTCCGCCATGTCACCCACAACAAATATTCAGTTTGTTGCTCTTTTGACAAGTTCGACAAGTCATCGATGGTTACATTATAGCCAATGAAGAGATACTTTGCAAATTTCTCTTTCTGGTCATCATTCAATAGCTGTTCAATGCTCTCGGCAGCAGATGATGAAGCAGAGTCCATTTCAACTGAAGTTTCTTCACTTATTTTTGCTTCTTTAGGCGAATGATAGTCACACATTAGAGATTTACCAAAATTGGTTTTGCAAAAACAGGATAGCTCCCTCACTTTTACAATATCAGGCTTGACAGCCCAGAGTTGATGAAGACGCGTTGTTCCTTTCACGGTATTCAAATCACTGCAGAGATCTCTTATGGCACAGATGTCATTTATTTCATTTTCAGTCATTCGAAACATCTTAACATTCACATCCTTTTCTATTTCGCAGAATATGACACTCAGATCTGTCACATCTTTGCCATTTGCAACGAGTCGGTCCAAAAATTTCTTTATGGCGGCCCCAATTCCATCGGCTGGGCCTTTGCCATCACTGGCTTCCAGAAAATTCCACGTTGTAAATTTTATTCCCCACTTCTTTGGCAATAAGGTCATTAGATAGAAGTTAGTTTTGTTTTTATACTGGCTAGTAGGTCCATTCGAGAGTAGATGTTTATTATTTATTCCAAGATATTTCAAATTTTGTATTACTGGATGGAGATGCGCCCATACAGCTTCTGATATGTGCCTTGTATCATCAGAAATAGTGCAGAAACATTTTGTGGTAATTGCTCCATCCTGATCCTTGAGAATTGCATGGCAAGTATGCAATGTTATTTGTTTTCGGCCTCCACCAAAATGAACAGACTGTATCTCAGTAGCATATCTCATGGAATAGTTTTCACTAAAGGCGACCTGCAAAACACATGTGTCTGATTCCATAGATTTTTTTCAGCTCTTTTATTTTTTTATACTGACTGAAGATCCTTACCTGGTGACACATTAACTTCTTCATTTCACTTCTGAAGTTCTGAATACAGGAATCAGGTCTTTTGTAGCTTTACTCTCCTGAATTTTGACAGTGATTCTTGACACTTTTTCAACTCCACTCTTGTTGGAAAACACTTCCTTTGTTTGCTACTCATAGTAGTTTATTTTCTCTGTGGATTCAGATTTCTCTGTGTTGAATATTTGACTGAGATTTTGCTGACGCTCTTCACACTTTGAGTTCATGCAGCTCAAGTTGTTTACAGAACAGACCGTATTTTCAGTTTAGTTTGAAAGGATCAGCTGTGTTTAACCCTTTACCTAACCTGAAAAGCAGACGACACTTGCAAAAATAATTCTTGAATAACTAATTTGTTTCATTTTTTGTCTCAAAAACATAGGTTATGACCCCTCGTTGGAAGGAGCTCGACGAGCTCGTTCCAACGAGGGGTCATAACCTATGTTTTTGAGACAAAAAATGAAAAAAATAATGAAAATTAATTGGCGATTTTTGAGAATAGCGCTGGCCGGTTTTGGCCGTTACGTTAGGTAAAGGGTTAAAACACCAACGGCATGTAATGACCGAGCCTTCAGCTCACAATTTTCATGCACTTTGCATTTGACGGTGCCTCTATCTTTAACATCCTGTGGAACCACATAGATCGATCTGAGTCTGGTGAATGAAGTGTAAGATATGTTCACAGTTGAATTCTCCGACATAAAGTTTTGATGAAGGTTCAGTATTGTATCCAGAAGGTACCTCTTTTGCATCTCAACTTTATTTGATGTTTTTGTTTGTTTCTTACCAGATGTGCTTTCACTATTTACATCTTCAATATAGAATTTCTTTACAGCCTCAGTCACCCGAAACAAACATTTTATAATCTCATTATTTGTATTGTAGCTCCTCTTCTTTGATGAATGTAATACTGATTTCACTTTCCGAACTAATCTATACTTCTTCAGATTTTTTGAAACAACGTACTGTGGTATCTTGCTTTTCTGTAAATGGTTGGCCAACAAATCTGTTTGAAGTCTAACCTTCTCAGTAAGGGCAGATGCAAAAATTAGTCGCTTTCTTTCACCCGCTTTCCTCTTCTTTGGAGAAGACAGTTTGTTTTTATTTTCAGTTGTTTTGTGTCGCTTTAGTTGTCTTTTCAGTGATCTTATTTTTCATGTCAAGAATTTATCTGTTTTGATTTGTTATAGTCCAGTACGCTTTTCTGTTCTTTCTTTTTATCAGTTTTCGACCAACTCTCTTCTGTCTTGAATGGGACTGGGAGGAGCCAGCTATTTGTGGTGGGTAAAGAAAATTATCTCTTGAAACTGGAGTTTCTGGAGGAGTATCTATTCCAGTATGTGTGTTAACTTCTTTCTGTTGCTTCCTATGTTCACGTTTTTGTTTCGTCCATCTGCGCCTTAATGCCCTTTGGTCTCTGACATCTAAATCTGACAGTTTTTATTTTCCCATCTCTTTTCTTTCTTTGGAATCTCTCTCTTTCTTTTCTTTTACATTCCTCATACTTTGCCAGATCTTGTCTCATCTTATCCCTATATTTTTTCATTGTTGCAGCATTTGACTTTTTTATCGGTGGCATCTTTAGTTCTGGCCTAGTAAAAAGACTCATCATATCGACTTTAAAAATTCTTTACTTTACTAGTATCTTTTTGTAACTTGTTTTGTCATGATTTGCACTGGATCACCCTGTGTGTGAAATAATGTAAGCGATACTTAAATCTTGTTGAATAAAGCGAAAAATGACGGTTAAATCTGAGTGACTGTGATAAAAGAAGTTCTCTTAACCCTTTACCCAGCGTAACAGTCAAAACCGGCCAGCGCTATTCTCAAAAATCCCCAATTAATTTTCATCATTTTTTCATTTTTGTCTCAAAATCATAGGTTATGACCCCTCGTTGGAACGAGCTCGGCGACTAACTTATGTTTTTGAGACCAAAAGTGAAAAAAAATAGTTATTAAAGAATTGTTTTTGCAAATGTCGTCTGCTTTTCATGTTAGGTAAAGGGTTAAATTAATTTGATTTGAACTTGCGGAATATCCATCACTGTTTTAGATTTGTTGGCGTTTTAATATTTTATCCTTTCAAAAGAGTTGCTTTCCGTTGTCTGAAATCGAGTTTGGAAATTCATTTGATCTTGTCTCCTGAGATGGCATTTTGAGGGTGCAATATCACTGACCGTTCCAAGTTTGGGGATTTGAATGATCTGAATTATCTCCTTTCTAATCTATATTACATTCTCTATCGAAAATGATTCCGGATTTCTAATTTGCAAATGCAGAAATAAAAAATTATCCTTACTCCCTTATTTTGAAATTACTCTAATATCTCTTACTGTTTTGTAGCTGTGGATACTTGTCCATTATCTTTGATTCCATTTTTTCATTTACCCACCCATCCATTCCACCATTTTATTTGTCATCCATACATTTATTCATTCGTTCACCCTTTCATTCCAGGTCATTGAAAAAGAAAGGAATGGAGAAGTTGACACCGTCAGCTGCGGGATATTAGTGTCTGAAAAAGAAGGAGTGTGGGTTGAAATTGATTTGGAAAAAAATGACAACCCCACAATAAAACCAAGATCTTCCTTGAAAGAAAAGGTTCAAGAGTTCATGAAGAAAGTCGTTGATTTATTAAAAAATATCTTCACAATAAGTCATTAAATCAACTGTGATTGAACTGAATTTTCTATTTCAAGTTCTCAATATTAACAGCCTTGCCAGCCTTGCCAACAACAGCCCCATTTATTTTTCTTTATACACAGATGATAATAGACGACAGCGCCAAACTGACCAGAGAATTCAAGAAACTGCATCTTCTTTTTGACATCGACTGTATATTACTGGACTTTTTAAAAAATATAATTTATGAATTTTTGGTAGTTAGTCAGTTAAAATAGTGAGCACCTGGATATAATTTTATTTAAGTAATTTTATTCAATGTAATTTTATTTCAGAATCACCGAAAAAAACAAGTTGTATTTGTGAAAAAAACACGTCATACAGCCATGCGTAATGGGGTAGATTAATTTTAGTATGGGAGAGAGATTCTGCTTCCAGAACATCCAATGACTGCCCTCGATATATAGAGGATATAGAGTGTTTTTGAGTAGATATCGACAATTATCTCATGAGCGATTGAGACAAATGTTTATTTTTCGCGAGCGAAAATAACCTTTTGTCTCGGTCACGAGTGAGTTAATTTTCGGTATCCACTCAAAAACACTAGATTTTCTTTTTATTATACCCCTTTTATAAGAATCTGATCAATCCTATCGATAATTCCACTCCTTTCAACCTTGAATTGATGCCTGAAAGTAAACAGTTGATGCGCATTGACAAGCAGAATTGATTTGATCGATACTCGGAACAGGTAGCGTCTTGCGATCTGATTCAGCTGGCGGGTCTCCTGCATCAATTCAAGGTGAATACGTATTGAATTATTGCTGGAAATGATCGGTATCCACTCAAAACACTAGATTTTCTTTTCATTATACGTTTTTAGAACAAATTGAATAACTAAAGGTTTTCCAGTTCTTTTTCCTAAAATCATAGCTTATGATCTCTTGTTGGACCAAGTTCATTGAACTCTTTCCAATGAGTGGCCATGAGCTATTTGTATGGCAAAATTGTTTTTAAAAATAATACAGTTTGAATAGCGAGTTTCGTAAATAGCGCCAGCTTTAATGTTAGGTTAATCTAAAGTGTGATGCTCTTAATCAGTTATTGGAAATATGAATTTTTCATCAAATCTCGTCATGGCTGCTTCACATGATAAAAAATATCGGAAACACATTTTATCGTTTAAATTTTATGTATACATTTATATACTTTCTCAACATTCATTTGATAGCTTGAGGAGTCGACTGATAATGAGGTGTGGTTTCCTTTGTGTTTGATAAGTGAAGAATTTTTTTTATTCTTTGAAGGGTTAACTGATATTTTAAGTATGGTTTCTTAATTCCTTTAATTGCATATAAAACATCAATTTCGTTGATACTGCAAAACGTCGTTCTGTAACCCAATAGCTGACATAAAATTTGAAAGACGACACTTGCAAAATTGTTCCTCAAATTGCCTCCAAACATAGCACATGACCTCTTATTGGAACGAGCTCGTTTCAACGAGGGACCCCAAGCGATGGCGTGGAGGTAAAAATTAAATGAAAAAAGTCAGAAAACTTGAATGGCCTTTTTAATAGCGCGTTGGCCAGATTTTTACCTTACTTTGGGTGAATGGTTAAGTTATGCTACTTTTCACCCAAGTCGTTCTTTAAAGTTCCGAGTATTATTTGCTTCGTTATGTAATTCGGTATTTTCTTTAGTACAAATACGAGCCGTATCTTGCAGCCACTCATTTGAAAGCGAAAGTCGTTGACTGGTAGCAAAATATAGTTCCATATTGGTGTTCAACGCCTAATTTTTGCCTTAAAGAAATGTCTCAATAAATTTATTATTTATTTATTATTTGAGTTATTGCTTGAAATCATAAATACAACTGTTTTGTTGAACCATATCTTGCTACCACTCACTTGAAAGCGCAAGTCGTTGACTGATAGCAAGGTATGGTTCCACCTGAGTTAATTTTTTGAATTATTGCATGGAATCATAAATCTTTTTTCTTTTTTTGTTGAACCATATCTTGATATCACTCATTTCAAAGCGAATGTCGTTGACTGTTAGCAAGGTATGGTTCCAAGTTGACCTTATTTTCTTTTTTTTTGCATTTTTAAAAAAGTTTTTAAATGTATTTTGGTATCTGTTAGTTACAAGTTGTTCCCTTTTTCTATCGAACCATTTATTGCGTACCTTCGTTTGAAAGCACAAGTTGGAAACTGAAAGAAATGGATAGTTGCACCAATGTTTGTCATATTTTCCGTTCTTCAGACGTCAGTCATAATTTATTGTGTGGTCTGTTTTTAGGATATTTTCACATTTTTTTCTTTCGAACCATATATTGCTACAGCTGATTTGAATTTGAAAGCTCTGACCGATAAAAAAAAATATGGTTCACTCTTTGTTTATCTTTTTTTTTATTTTTTAACCTTTTTAACGCAAATACAAAAACTGGCTAGCGTTATTCACAAACATCGTCACTCATATTGTATTATTTTTTTCAATTCTTACATCAAAAATGTTGCTTATGACCCCCTCAGTGCAATGAGCTCGTCTGTGGGGGGGTCATGCTCTGTGTTTGCGAAGCATTAAAATGAAATTATTCAATAATTTGTTTTCAAGTGTCGTCTGTTATTTGTGTTCGGTAAGGGGTTACAGGTCATTCGATATTTATGTGGGCTGTTAATAGAAAACGTGTTCTTCCATTTTTTTCTCTCGAACCACATATTGTCACCGCTTATGTTGAAAGCGCATGTCATTGATTGACAGCATTGTAAAATTTCTCCGAGAGAATCCCTAGAAATGAAACAGTGATTGTTTACTGTGGTACGCAAGCTCAGTTTACTGTTAAATTAGAACCTAGTGACCAATGCTTGGGGTGGAAGTCCTCTAAAATGGGCAACATGAGTATTAACGATTGAGTAAACCTGTCTATATCTCCATGTTGCGGTCATGATTAGCAATTGTGCAGAAATTTGTAACCTTAAACACCAATAAAAAATAAATTGTATGGTTCCATCGGTATTTGTCTTCTCAGTTAAATTTCTGTCCTTTTGAAAATTTCTCTTGAACTCATTATGTGAACTTTCATTTGACAAAAATGATTTTTCTTTTTCAAACCATATTCTGCCATCATTCATTTGGAAGCGACGATACTGACTGATAGGTCTGAGTACTGCGTGTCGAATTTTTTCTACTTTGGTTGTAATCATTAAACTAACGAATCACCGCATCCGTCCACGTAATTTATAAAATGAGTAGTTGAAACAGAAGTATTTTCAGAAAATTTCAACAAAACCATATCATGTGACGCCTTAATTGAAATGAGTTCTTCGAGCACGTTTCAATGAGAGAACACATGTTATGGTTTTGTTTTGTTCTTGAACAGAGCGATTACCCATGCTTATCTTGGTGCCCCCCCCCCCCCCCCTATTCTACGCCCTTTTTTCTGAGAAATCACTATGTTTCCAGTAATTACAATGGAATTTCTTCGTGCGGGATAAGAAGGAAGACGTTGTATTGTGAGGGATTCAAGAAGGCAGTTTCCACATTCTCATCTAAGTATTTTGCTCTTCAATCCTCCTCCGCATTGGAGTCCTCTACATCAACAACACCGAAAATCTCTTGTATGGGGATAAGATGGAATCCATTTTTGAGGTTTCGTATTGGCTTGTGGGGGACTTAGGCAGATAGGTTCATATTCCCATTACGACAGTGCAGTTTAAACTTTATCCCCATTTATGGGTTTACTGCGTCTCTGACACCCGAATTGAGTTATATGAAGAGACGGAAGATATTTTAGGATTCTAACTGTTTCATAAGTATCCTCTCTATTTTGTGAAGAACTCAACATGTGTCCTTCCATCTTCATCTCGGTATTTGGCTCCCCTTCTTTCTCTGCTGGGAGTGCACCAATACCCCCCCCCCCCCCCTCAGTTTTGTTCTATTATATAGGCTGTTTTAACATAATCATCTCTGTATTTGAATCCCTCATTTCCCACGCGTTAGAGATCACCACGTCCCTAGCATCGGAATTTTCTCCTATGAGTATAAAAGGAAAGTGATCTCCGAGTACCCTCACCGTTTTATAAGTGCCATCACAAAACAAAGTGAGCTCTCTCAAACATCTCGAAAAACATTCATAAAACAGTGAGGGTTCTCACAAATGACTTCCCTTGTACGCAGTAGTGATTGGCTAAAAAATAAAGCAAGGGAACGGCTCATCGTCGCGCAGTGATGACCGACACCGGAGGCGTCCCAGGGGGAGTTCACGGGGGGGGGGGGGGGGGGAGGGGTGTATCCCTTTCGTCTATGAGGGATCTACCCAGGGAAACTTTTATAAGTTTTAGGGTCCAAAAGTGGCCTTCTTGATTTCTCGGTCATAAAAACACCTTTAGCATCTCCAGGAGCGAATTTTGTCCATCTAGAGAATTTTGTTCGTCGTCCAGTCTGATATTTAAGATGGTCCTGTCTAATTTGGATTTCTTCGTCGAATTGCGGGGATCCTGTTCTTGCTGAAAGATAGTTTAAGAGGAAATATCGATAAATGTGTTTGTCAAGACATGTTGCTTTGAATTTTGACCGGAGAACGTTTTGTTCTTGTGTACCTCAATATAGTGATATTTGAACTATTTGGGGCTTTTCGCACTAGAAAATACTTGCCTTCAAGATAAGGGAGAACTCCAAAACAATTGCCAAACGGCCTCTTTGAATTCGGTGCATTAAGCGTAGAGTTTTTCTGCCTGAACACATAGTGACCGGTTTCTCTCGCTTACACAACGATCAATTATGTTTGAAGGCTGTTAAAAAAATGACGGCAGCCATAAAAAATGACGGGGCGGCGTTCTCCTGAGCTGAAAGTGATGTAACCGTGTTCCTCCAGCAAATCATCACTGCTCATACGAGGATCTCCCAATTTTGGATATGTGGTTTATGTCTAGGACGGGAGAATGTAGAGTCAAATACCGAGGTAAGGGTGTGAATTATTCTATTGTAAGTTCTTTACAAACATTTAGGACCCACACTAAGCAGTTAGAACCCTTGGACGAAATTCCTTAACACTTTACCTGATTTGAGAAAATTCTGGAGACACGTTGAATTCTCAGGCAGATGAAGTAACAGCTCGAAACTCTGGAGTGAGCAAGTGAAAACTGCCCGTTTCAGTATCTCATAAAATAGTACAGAGCCTCACGAATAAATGAAGGTCTCTAAAATTGCTTACAGGCAAAAATTAAAGGGTAAGTGATTAGGAAGACACCAATATTGCCTTTTACTATTCCCAAACTCCAATGAGTAGAGCCAATGAAACTGTACATAATCAGCTACACTCTCTCAGGAAGGAAATATCATGGGGGAATAAGAGGCAGATGGTTAGTCAGTGAGGGAAAGGAGGGATTTAGTACGCTGATCAGTGAAATTAGGAAGAAAGAAAACGGGATAGCATAAAACAGTTTGTTTATGTGTGTTGAGAGGCGAGAATAGAGCGGAGGAGAGAGCTGCATTTGGAAACTCATGGGTAATCAATGCCATCTCATATGAGATCTGTGACAAATCAGCGTCTGACCAAATATTTGTTATTACACCTACTGAGTACAAAAGGGCGCCATCTGCAATGCGTTAGCATTGCAGATGTCGTCTCGTTGCACTCAAGGGACGATTAGTAGAGACATGCTTCGCCGCTGAAAGCTATAACTAATGTAGAAATAAAAAAATATAATTGTATTTATATTATATAATATATATATAAAGATATAGTTGTAGAACTCTCCAAATGTTGGTATTCTTGTTGAGAATTTATCTGATTCCAATCATTACTTCAAGTCATGATCTCACTGTGATTATCACATATTTTGTTGTTACATTATAGTTTTGTTTAATTGTACGTAATAAAAAAAAATTGGGTCTTAACACATCATTTGAAAAATGAAATAGTATTAGTATTGTTGTCTCTCTCCGATTGACAGTGCCCTCTTCATACAGTACATCAGTTTGCAAGAAACATTCTATTCAGCACAGTCTCCCTCTGGCAGTTCGCCCATTAACTTCCTTAACTACGCGGTGTGCAAAATTGATTATGTAGAAATATCTTACAGAAATATTTTATTCAGTAAAGCATCCCTCAAGCCTTTTGTGCATTACCAGCTTTTCTCTGTGAGAACCCCAGGAAGTGGGACAGTGCTTCTTTACTGGGGTAAACAATTTCTGCTCTACTGGTAAAATATGACCTGGAACCAACGACTGGGGTGGAAGTCCTCTATAGTCAGCAGCATTGATAAAACTTGATTTCAAACTTATGTTACGGTAACGAGGTAGCCAAAGATGCTGACAGTGACCTCAAACACCAATAAGTAAATAAATTACCCGCTTTGGGTACACCACGTTCTAAATTCTAGGCCTCGACCGAAGGTGATTTCCAACAGGGTGTTGATGGCGAGGACTCTCTTTCTCTCTCTCTCTCTCTCTCTCTCTCTCTCTCTCTCTCTAGACAGTAACAATGATCAATCCCGGGACACAACATGAATGTCACAATGTCACAGGTTGAATCGATTGTTATTAACAGAAGAGCTTAGAAGATCCTAATATAGTAAACACTAACGCAAGGACGGATGGCTGGTACAGGACTTTCGATACGCTGGGGAAATCTCTTTCTTGAACTCACCATTTCGGTAACCACTGACTGGCTCCTGCAGATGACAACTGATTATTCAATCGGTTTTATGTAGGGGGCGCTGGCGCTGTTTACTAAGGCGTGTAGCACGTCGATGGTGCACTTGTTTTCAACCAATGCTAACCCTGCTTGAGCGGATTTAGTACGTTGGGGAGTCGGACAGTTGCTCGCCGCTAATCGGTGGTTCTCTTCGGCTTCCTCCACCTGTAAAAACTGTCCGACACAAGGTGACCTTGGCTGTCGAAAGTGACGTGAAACCCCAATAGAAAAATAGGTTCATACAACCAATGTTTATCGACGGGAAGGAGCTAATAAACGCCTGGCTATGAGAGAAAGAATCTAAATATTTACTGGGCTGTTGAGTCATTCAGGTCTCATTCATTGGAGATGATATAAAAAAGACTGAATTTATTTATTTATTGGCGGGGTAACGACTCTCTCGACAGCCAGATTTACCTCGTGTTGGAAAAACGACTGAATAACGTTTCAACATTTAAATGTACTAATAGTTACTATTTACATATTCCATATAAAGTTTTTCTATAAATTATCTGAGTTAAGACAATGCAACTTAAATCCCGTGATCGATCACTTTTCCCAATAATAATGCCCGTAAATATAAACTTTATTAAGTCAGCCAACGAACTTAGAATGAATTATAGCGATCGTTAGCCTTTCTCTCCCCCCCCCCCCCGCCCCCGCCCCCCACCTCACCTCCTCATTTTGTGCGGAACCGCACAGCTTAAACTACAACTAATACCCCATACTATTTTACTATTTTACATAATCCTAAAGGAATACTTGAAGTGATGTCCCGTCACATTTGAATCACCGTGTTGGTCATCATTCAACGCTGCGACGAAATTCCTACTGACAACAAAGAAACGCCAAAATTTAAATTCATGTCACGAAGTTGAAATTCCAGGCTACAATAGTACTCGTGGTTCCAAATGCTAAGTGCAAAAAAATTTTTCAAAATCCGAGGTCACAAACTGGAGATATGATTTAAACAATGTGGGGTATACCCTCCCATTTTTGAGCACCCCAGTCCTAAAACTACAACACATACCACCTTAATATTATGCACACTCCCAGGAATGGTTGATGTGATGTCTCGTGGTATTTGAATTCACATTGTCGGTCCACATTTATCTCTACTACGAAATTCCGAACGACGGCCGGAAAACGTCAAAATTAAATTTCACGGCACGAACTTGAAATTCTGCGAAATTATATTACTCGTGCTCCCAAATATTAAATTGAAAACCGCATGAAATTCCTACGTCAGAAACTGGAGATTTGACGAAAATAACGTCGGTTGTACACCACATCCATTTCCTCACTGCGTGGCCCCAAACTGCAAAACATAGCACTTGTAACCGCATGGAGGTGCTACTGGGGTAACCCTCTAAACCGAAACTATAATGGGGTATCTGACCTGGGTTTACAGGGGTAGCAGCAAGAGATTCAATTTTATCGTACAGGATGATTAAATCTGAAAGGAATTGGAATGACACTGTTTGAAGCAGAAAATCAATTTTTATTTCTATCTGCAAATGCACAGAACGACACATGCTTGTGAATGGGGTAATCCATATGGCATGAGTGCTAGCGCGGAAGGTTAAAACGAGAGGCCGCCGGCCTCGAGTTTTATCCTTCCCCGATGGCACAAGTGCCATATCGATTATCTCATTCACACGCGAGTGTCGTTCGTTGTCTATTATACGCCTTCCCCTCTATAAAAAGCAATTACTAGAAGGACACTCAGCAATTCATTTGACAACAGTTACTATCAGCAAAAAATATATATTTTAGCGCCAACCACATTTGAGAGGGGAACCCGTTTTACTATTTCGTTCCCATGAGTTCAAATGTGTTCTAAGTGCCTACTGGCACATAGAACACATTGGAACTCAGGAGACGATTTTTAGCTATTGCCACCGATTCAAATAGTGATGTCGGTGCACGATTTGTAGAAAATTCAGTGAAACTTCGCTTCTTTATGAACATAGTCCATCAACGATTTCTGTTTTCATTTTCCGCATGGCTTAGTGTTGCTGTAGATGGGGATTTCATAGAACAGGAGTTTAATAAATTCTTTTCCCTTTCATGTATGTACAGTAACTTCAAGTTTGATTTAATCTTAATAAGTTGTTGACAACAATATACAAATACCTCGAATGGTCTAACCAGTTTCAATTATTTTTCCAATTAGGTTGCCAGAGTCACCAGCTTAATTATTGGATTTAAATATATTATACTATGCTTCACTGGAATCACCAGCTCAGTTATTATTTACATGTACAGGAATTACCAATAACATCAGGAAATGTCTTATTGACTGAATTTTACAGAACCAGTTCTATATACATGGACTGACCAGTTTACAACTTCATAATTTTAGCCAGACTGAACAGCTAAGTATAATAATTTTTCTTGCACTGGAATCTCAATTAACTGTAAAGGTTGACCAACTCTGATTGTCAATAATCACTATGCTTAGTAAACTAATAATTTATGATTCAGACTATTTTACCAAACCGGATTAACCGTTTTTGTATTTGGTTTGAGAAGGGTAAATTTCCAACAAAAGAAGTTATTTAATTTAGACCTATAGTATAAATTACTGTTTAGATACTACTGGTATTCTTTGCCAAACTATATTTTAAACAGAACTAAAACAAACTATACTATACCAGAAAGGAGCTAAATGCCACAGTTAATTGAGATTCAAAATTTATGACAGTTTTACTTGACAACAGTTCTTGTCATCATCTATCTGCAATCTTAAAATTGATTGCGGAGTACAATAACCTCAATCGAACTCATACTGGAATGACCAGCTTATAATGGAGTTAAAACACATTGGGATTGTGCGGTTAACATCCAAATTTAACTGTCTTGAACAGAAGAGCCGGTACCAAGCAACCACAACATTTTTCAGTCACTTAGCAAAGCTTAATTGCGGCTACTGCTTACAGTTTATGCTCTGTTAAACGACTCTGTGAAACATTGTTCCTTTCACTTTCAGATTGCAAAGAGCCAAATGAGATGTGATTTATAATCAATTACTGGGAATACCCCATTCTGTCAAGGCATTATAAGCGCCTTTCAATTGCCTTGTGTACTACTGTATAGAATTGATAATCGTTTGTTTGTAAGCTACTTTCGCTAGAAATGACCTGGACGTCGAACATCGTCTGCGTGGGTTTTTGTACCTTGGATTTGTCAACAATTATTGTTGGAAGATTTGTTAGATTACGTCACGTAATCTCCAACTCGACTTTTCGATGGAACACAGAGTTCCCAAAATACAAAGCGCTTAGCAATGCATTAAAGTATGCATTTACACACAAATGCATTTTAAAGATGATTGTGATAACTATTTGGACAGAATATACCACACTTTTTGTATTTTTAAGGACAAGAAGATTAAATAGTGAAACAGAAAGTTTTTTGTATTCAAAAATTTTGGTAATGTCTGATTTTATCTCTACGGTGTGATCCTATCATGTTAAAAATTAAGACTTTTTTGAAGAAATAGAAAACAAAATGTTTTTGTTTTCTCTTTTTTCAAAGAAGAAAAAAAATGGAACTAAAATTTCAGATTAATATAAAATTGTTATGCTCATTGCACAGGAAACATTTGTCTTTTTCTGAGCATAAACAGTAGTGTGTTCCATGTACCTGTATATCTCCTATGTCGTGGGAACACTCTCTTCATTCTCTTGCAAAGTTTTAAAAAAAAGTAACACATAAAGGGAATTTAATTATGCTCAACCTTGTTTTCTGAAGGGTTAAGTAGCACCATGCTACACAATCATAAAATGTGTTTGGAGTGCTAAGTCTTATATGTGAATATCACTGTATGCAAGTTGGTGACAAGTTTAATAAGATGTTATTAACACCCAATTGGGTCTGCTAGAGTTAGGGCACTTCGTTACTCAACACAACCTAAATGGGAATAATATTAATAAAAATATCGACATATCATAAGGCCAACACTCAACAGGAACGGTTGTTGACAAAATGACTTTTGTTTCATTTCTGTTCACTCCACACAGAGCTTAACAATAACTGAATTCTAATTCAGATGAACAAGACAATTCATTCTCAATAATATGTAGTCTTTTCAGAAACTCAGCCCCAATATTAAATTGTGGACTTTAATTTATGAAAAGACAATCTGCTTTTTATTGAGTTTAATTTTAAGAAAATTAAACATTCTATTATTGTTAATTAAATTAATTTAAGCTATGCATTTATATTTACTGATAAAATAAGGCAACTCACCCCGTAAGAAAATAAATAATTACTTATTTATATAAATATTATTAGAAGCCTGCTGAGCACTATGAATATTAAAATCAGGTGAACACAGCCAAAAGTCACAGAACTGGGCCATGTCACATCACTCCCCTCCTTTTTTCACTGTTTGACCCGAACTGATGAGTAGTGAGTAAGTTAACTAGCAGACCCAACTGGGTGTTAATAACATCTTATTAAACTTGTCACGACTTGCATACAGTCATAAAATGTTGAGCATAATTAAATTTCCCTTATGTGTTACTTTTTTTAAAAACTTTGCAAGAGAGTGTTCCCACAACATAGAAGATATACAGGTACTTGGAACACAACACTGTTTATGCTCAGTAAAAGACAAATGTTTCCTGTGCAATGAGCATAAAAATTTTATATTAATTTAAAATTTTAGTTCCATTTTCCTTTTTCTTCTTTTGTCTTTGAAAAAAGAGAAAACAAAAGCATTTTGTTTTCCATTTTTTTCAAAAAAGGCCTAATTTTTAACATGATAGGGTCACACCGCAGAGATAAAATCAGACATTACCAAAATTTTAGAATACAAAATAGTTTCTGTTTCACTCTTTAATTTTCTTGTCCTTGATGCTCAAGTCCAATGGCTCTGTCTGCAGGAAATCACTAGTATCGGTGAATTGGTCACAAAAAGTGTTAGTATTTGTTGGAACAAATGGTAAGTCAGTAACTGTTGCAACTTCTGTGGTCCTGATGATCTCTGGGTTAGGAACCTAAACGCCTGTTAAAGTGTAGGAAGTATTATCTGGTAGGGTTATAGTCTCTACTTTCTTTATGGCAAGGTAACCATAGGGAACAAAACGTCTTTTGTAATTGTGGTAGTCCTATCATGTCTGTTTTCTTGTAGCTGACGTGAGTTGTGCAGTGTGTCCCTCCATATACACACTTGGAGCTCCCAAAAAGAAAAATGTTGGGTCTGCAGAAGGTTGCTTGAATGAAGAAAATGGCTCAGGCAAGGAAATATCTGGATGTGGAAAAACCACAGATGGTGCAGATCCACAGCTTACTGGCACATAGGGTTCAACATTTGTCTCTGACTCAGCTGTTTGAACGGGTGAGATCTGAATTGCCATCTCCAGTCTGGGTTCTGTCTCTACACAAGAGTCACCAACATCTCCAGTAACAGGATCCATATTGGTCTTTGTCTCTGGTATGTAATGAGACATCACTTTTTTCAGATGGTTGAACTGCACTTTGCTGTGATGTTGATACTGTAGGGCCATCTGCTGACCCTACATACTCTTCTCAATCCACATCATTTCCTATATAACCTGTGTGGCAAAGTTATTCTCTGCTGTCACAGGAGTGGTCAGCCTCCCTTCGCTGTCCACAAGGTAAATGGGTGATAAATCGCCTCACTCTGTTGCTGGCTGGTCAAGGTCTGGTGATGTTGCTGAACTTGCAGCTTCCACGGTCGTGTCCTGCATGACTGTCAGTCTGTCTTGTACAACTCTTTCTGGCTGTTTAACACTGCCAATGGTTTTGCTGGTCAGATGGTGCCGTTTTGTGTTCATGGTCTCTCCTATCTTTCTCTTGGTGTTTACGTTACTTCTTGGCTGGGTATAACCCCTGATATGCTGTTTCAATGTGCTCCTTGAGCCGGTATTTCCTTGACTGCTTGGTGGCCCACTTGCATTTCACACCCCCAACATTCTCGTATGGGCAGAGTATCATTCTCCCATGTGCTTCTCTGACATGATGCAGCAACTTCGCTCTTACAAAATATCTCTTTCCACATCTCTTACATTGCTGTTGTGGGTCTTCCATGTAATGATGCATCTGTAATGACAAAAATAAGAAAAACATGTTATAGCTTATTGTTAACAGTACCTATTGGGAAGTGTTACATCTCCAGCACAGTGATTAGCTCAACAACATTTTGCTGGAAAGGTATGTAAAAAAAGGTTATGCTGATTCAGCTTTACATGGCACTGTATGGTTAGCTTCCTTAGATGCTGATCTTGTCATTATCTTATTTTCACAACACCAATTCTGCTGTTTTCCTCCAATGAATGGCTTTAGCCTATTGAAATGTACCACATGAGTTCTAGAATGATGGCTGAATGTTATCTTATACAGTAGATCTGATATTTGATAAATAACAACAAAGGGACCTTCCAATTGCATTTGCAATTTGAAGGATCGACCCTTCTTTCTATGTCGAAGGTTTAACCAGACCATACTTCCAATTCCATACGAGGACAAGGTAGACCTTGTATCATATTGTCACTTTTGCCTGTTACTGGTCTCAATCATTTTCTCACATGCTGCCTCATGAACTTTTCTCATAATTTCTTTCAGACACTCAATGTATTCTAAAGGTTCTGTAGCCTGTAATTGTGGGATTTACCATATAAGAGATCGATCAGAAGTTCTACATCCCCCCCCCCCCAACATCATTTTTGAAGGAGTTTCTTCTATAATTTCTTGAACAGAAGACCTATATGCATACATTACTATGGGCAATTACTGATCCCAGTCCCTCTGTGATTTTGTAATACATTTACTTAACATATCTGCAATAGTGCTATTCGGCCTCTCAATGCAATCATCGCTCTGAGGGTGGTAGGGCATGGTTCGTGTTTTGTCTATTCTCAAGAGCTTGCACAGTCTTTGGAAAATCTTTGAATCAAATTGACCACTTTGATCAATATGAATTTGTTTAGGGCTGCCAAGTCGGCATATGAAATTCTTTAAGAATGTGTCAGCCACCATCTCTGCCACTTGATTCGGCATTGGGTAGGCTTCACCCACCGAGTGAAACAGTCAGTCACTACCAATATATATTTGTTGCCTCTGTCAGTTTGAGTGAGGAGTCCCATAATAACAAGTGCCACCCTTTCAAGTGGAGACCAACTACATATTGTTTCATTGTTCCACGTAGTACAGGTTTACTTGGTTTTCTTCCTCAGCATGACTCACATTTTGCAATAAACCATCCGACATCCTAGTGAAAACCCAACCAGTAGAATTTAGACCTGATTCGAGACAGCATGAGTGCCTCCCAAATGTCCTGCTGCTGGGTCACTGTGCAGCATCTTTAAAACCTCAGATCTCCATTGCCTGGATAAAATAGTCTGTCACCTTATATCAGTGGTCTTATCATCATACTATTTTCTGGATAACATGCCATCAATTAATTTAATTGACTGTGACCAGTATGTTTTAGTCTGAGCTGGCAGACATGATTTACTAGTCCAGTTAGGTCGTCATGCATTTTTCATCCATTCAACAACTGGTGATATTATTGTATCCTCCCCTTGTGCCTTACAGATCTCCTTGTTGAATTTCCTTTGTATCCATGTTTCAGAAAGGTCATTTTCCTCAACTTGCTCTGATGCTGCCTTGCATTTGTTATGGTTCTTTTTAAGATCACCTTTAAGAATTGCGCCAATGAGTTGGCCATGCTTTCCTTCATTCTGTTGTTTTCTGCAACAGTAATTACATGATTGACATGGTATTCGTGAAAGTCCATCTGCATTCCCAGCTTTATGTTCTACTTTGAAGTTATAGGCGTCAAGAACCGAAATTCACCTTGCTAGCTGTCCCTTGAGCAAGAGCAAGCAAGTCTGCCACTGGAGTACCATTAAAACGAGTTCCAAAAGTCTCTCAAATGTCGCGCCAGTGTTCTTTAACCCGAAGGGCATGGTTTTTAACTCATAGAGCCCACTGGCTGGCGTGAAGGCGATTTTGTATTTGTCTAAATTATGCACTGGTATCTGCCAGTATCCACAAAACAAGTGTAATGTTGAAAATATAGTTGATCCTCAGAGTGTATCCAGTGAGTCATCAATCCTTGGCAAGGGGTATGAGTCAGTAATGGTAACACCATTGAGCTGCTTGTAGTCGACACAAAAACGTAATGGTCCATTCTTTTTTCGTACTAGAAACACTGGAGATGCCCATGGTGATTGGTTGGGTTCAGTCACTCCTGCATTCAACATTCCCTTAACTTCATCCCCCAGCCTCTTGTCGTTGGGTCAGTGGTATTCTCCTCGGTGGTTGCTTCACAGGTCTGGCATCACCTGTCTCAGTGCGATGCTTGATTAAATCTGTCATACCCAAATGATCTTTTGATTTTGCAAAAACAGCAAGGTTTTTCATCAGAAGTGCTTTCACTTCGGCCAACTGTTCAGGATGTAATTTCTCTTGGCATGAGCTAAATAGACCATGATGGTGATCAGTAACCCTGCTGATTCTTCCTGGCTTACATTAATCTTGTATTACTGATTATTCATTACGTCATTCTCATAAAAGTTTGCTTCAGAGTTAGGTTTGATATCTTGGGGGAAACTGAACTGCACTCTGCTGCATACCTCTCCTTGTAAATGGTCTGTGGTTTGTCCATCACATTGATGATACAAATGGGTATCGATTCCTGGTTAACCTGAAATAAGCACTTGGCAACCAATATCCCACATTTGGCTAATTTTTCATTTGGCAAATCTACTATAGCATTGAACTCTTGTCGCATATCACCACAGACTTTACCTGGTATGATCATCTCACTCATTAGAGGGATAACCTCATTTTCAGCTACGGTAACTCTGACTCTCCACTTTACAGACTACAGGTTCTTAGACTGTTTATTTCACATATCATAGCCCAATATAGCTTGTGCTTCAATATCTGCAATGACCCATGTGTGTTGAAAAAAAATGACCTTCAATTCAAGTTGCCAGATCAATAGCTCCCACTAAATGCATGGCATTTCCACTTGCCAAGCACCACTTTCCACATGCGTCTAGTAGTTTAGGCCTTCTGTCCACTGGAATAGCCCAATATTGCAGAGTGTGAAGAACCAAGACAGTAGAGACAGTATCCACCAAACAATTTAGGTTTTTTCCAAACAAATCTGCTTTAACAACTATTCCATCATTTACTGAATTTTTTATATCCGATATTCGATTGGGTCTTTTAGTATCTTTTGCCCAGTCTCAACCCTTAGGCTTGGTATCTAACAGTTTTCCATCTCTGTTTAGGTTTCAACATTATGGTCAGTTTGACGAGTTTCAGTTTTATTCTGCTTGCCCCATCTGTCATTGTGATGTGTGAGATCCCATCTTCTCTTCCTGCACTCTTTTATTAAATGTCCCAATCTTTTACAATAATGACATATGATGGGCTCCTGAATGGCAGGTTTATTCCCTCTATTCGATAATGTTCTGCACACTGGTTGACCTAAATTCCCTTGGGTCACAGCTGAATTCTTTTTTTTTGTGACAATGTCTCCTCAGTGTATGGTACTTCAACTTGAGCTCTAACACTGAACTTGTTTTGGTTTTTGCAGTTTCTGCTAACTTGAAAAGCTTCATATTTCAAGGCTAAATTTAAAGCTTGATCAATGTTCTCAGAACTTCCTTGCCATATCACCCATTCCATGTTGGCATCATTCAGTGAGTCGCAAAAACTTTTGTAAGCCAAACTGTCCCTGGGGTCACTAGAGGCTGATGGATAGGCCATCCTAGCTAATTTCTTTATATCTTGAGCTAACTCTGGTTTTGTTCTCACCATCCATTGGTTGTCAGGCATATCACCTTGTACAAATGGGTTGTTTTCATCTGAAGGTCTTTTATCACTCCAGTACATCTCCATCTGATTTACACCCATGGGATTGCCACAGTAATTTTGTTCAATTAACCTAGTATTTTGTTGTGCATTTTTTTCTATGACATTACTCAGCTGATCAATTTGGTTGCGTAAATCCCCAACATCAGATTTCAATTCATTTATTTTATATTTTCATTATTCTTTATTGAAACCTGTGAATTACTGTTGTCCACCTTTCCAACCAAGGTACCCATTGCCCTTGAGTTTGGTGATGGAGTGTTCAGGTTGTCTGAATAATCTGACAGCTGACCATTCTCCAAGTCCTCTACTGCAGCTCCTACTGGGTTATTAATTTCCAAGCATTGACCATTGACCTCTTCTATTTTAGGCATTTTTATTTTTATTTAGTAATTGTATTAATTTTGGTTATTCACTGAAAGTATTTATTTATTTATTTGTTGTTTTCCACAGACTATCCAGATTAATATAACCTTAAAATCTTCAGGACAAATATCTAATTTGTTTTCATTATGAGACTGTTAATTTTATACTCTTCTATTTTATTATATTTTTGCTCTACTCGTTTCTCCATTTGATCCCATGTGATTGCCACCAAAAACATATATGTAGCTTGGCCGAGCTATTTGCCTGTACTGTATGAAAATGAAACAGAATCCCAGAAATATAATTAAAAACAATTGGTAGATTGGAGTTTGGGGAAAAGGAATTTACCTTGTATAGCACATAGGGTGATCATCGGTTGTATGTTGTGCAACAGAAGATTAACACCCTTTGAAACAGTCCATCTCTCTGTATGGGTTAACACCTGCTATTTCTCTGTATGGGTTACCACATGGCTGGTGACAGCACTTCTAGAGTCATCTGGTAATAGCACTGCACTTCTCTTAGTTCTCTGCTGTGTCACCTTCAATAGGAATGGGTCATTCGGGAAAGGGTTAATAGAAAAAGCATAAGAAAATTACACCCATTTCAACAATAAATTTGTTTTGTTATCCCTTTTTGAACAGTAATATTATAAAGGAATTCTGACATGAAAATTAGTAAATATCAACTCTTTTTATGATATGAAATATCTATGCAGTAAATTACTATTAATTTGACAGAACTGACGGAAGTATTAATTGAATGAATTTGCTCAACTTGAAGTAAGGCTTAATAAAGGGGGGGGGGTAGCCCTGTATATGGACGGACATATGAACACACGTCAACACCATCTGCCGCTGAGCTCGAGTGAAACATTCAACCAAATATTACTCAGAGAAATATGTTCACAATTCAACTTTCCTAATACCTTTCCCTGAGAGTCGGGCATTAGTCATGTCAAATCTTGAACAGATTTATCAATAAATTATATATTATAACACTGCATAAATACAGGCACTTTTTTGCCACCTTATCGGTGTCATCCAATCGTTCAATACTAATCGTCTAAGGTTAAAGGAGATGTTGGACAGAATCCACATATGATATGAATGTCATAATCAGACATAAGTAATTAGCTACGCTGTGCTTTGTTTTTATTATAATTATAGTACAAACTGAAATTGATCCCTTATCGGCTGAAGCACCGTTTGTAATTAAATGCACCTTCTATTTCCCGGACTTATTCTTTCAGTCTCAGTTTGACCCATGAATACACTTAAGTTATCAAAGGTTATCACATTTTAATTTGTATAATATTTGTCTTCATGCTTTCGTTTGTTGTGATGGGTCACGGTAGATCTTGCAATGTTCAGTTCCTCCCCTTTTATACATGATGAGATGTATCCAAGCACGCAACCACGTATCTAGATGGGTCGATCCAATCATTGTGGGAAATTCTATATAAGGTATTGGTCACGTTTCCGTACGTTTTCGTCGACTGAAAAGGGCAAGGTTGCTGAAAATATGCGGAAAGGTTGCAAGCTTAAATGGAAATACTTTCGCACTGAAAATGTATTAATAATGACATTTTACTGAATTAACATTAAAAACAATTTATAAATTTATGATAATAAATGCACGTAGATTGCAGAGAATCCAATACAGACAGGGTGTTATATGATTTTTTGAGTTAAGCAAAGATGTAAATATGTGAACTCTCAGCATCTCAATGCCCAGTCCAGCGAGTGTCATTACAAAATACCGCATAGGTTCTCTTTCTGAAATATATACAAATAATTATTAAAATATGTTTAGTGGTGCTTGAGTTAGGGCACTTCGTTACTCAACACGACCTAAATGGGCATAATATTAAAACACTCAACAGATACAGTTGTTGACAAAATGGCTTGTTTGATCTCTGTTCACTCCACACAGGGTTTAACAAAAACTGAACTTTAATTCAGATGAACAAGACAATTCATTCTAAATAAAATGTAGTCTTTTCAGAAACTCAGCTCCAATATTAAATTGTGGACTTTAATTTATGAAAAGACAATCTCCTTTTTACTGAGTCTAATTTTAAGAAAATAAAACATTATATTATTGTTATTTAAATTAATTTAAGCTCTGCATTTATATTTACTGATAAAGTAAGGCAACTCATCCCATAGGATAATAAATAATTACTTGTTATTTATATAAATATTATTAAAATCCTGCTGAGCACTCTGAATATTTTTAAAACCAGGTGAACACAGCCAAAAGTCACAGAACTGGGCCATGTCACAGATGTACCCAGGAAATTCATCCTACACATGGTTAGTAGAATAGTTTATTGATATTTCTATAACAAACTGAGAGTTACATTCTGAGTGGATTTGTTTTCAGATGTAGAATTAGTTGACTTGACTCACGAGAATATTTGTATTTTTTACAAACGAGAGTGTTATAAAAATTATCGAAATACAAGTTCAGTGACATTTTAAATACATTTTAGTCCCAAAATGGTTAATAGAGTCATTCATTTTCCACTTCTTTGGGCCCTTCATATGGAAAATCTGTAACACTTGAGTTGTAAACTGGGCTCATGAGTGGTGATACTGTCATCTTCCTGACTGTACGACTAATTAAAAAAAACAGACTTCCTAACTGTACGACCAACTGATATGCACCGTCCGACAAATAGCTGATTGTTTTGTAGTGTGAATCAGGAACAGGTGTACAGCAAAACCTACACTTCAACCCCTAAGGAATTTGGTAGAGTGAATGTGGTAACACCGACAGGGTTAACACTCAAAGCCTAATAGGGCAGGTCACTCTAATGGTGGTATGGTTAAAGACTAAATATGATCTGTCAATTTGCCTCAGGCTTGGTTATAAAATTAAATATTGGTATGTGTCTTTAGCCTCTATTATTAAAAAAAATACAGCTGGTAACGATGTATTAGGGTTTAACAATACCGTTGTTAGTGCTGGGTTAAATTAATAACAATTCAGCTGGTTATGCTGACTTTAAATATGGTAATATACAGCTGGTCATAGTGGGTTAAATTAACAACAACTCAGCTGGTCATGTTGGTTTAAATATGGTAAAATACAGCTGGTCACGCTGGGTTAACACCAGTTCATCTGTAAGGTAATGTCAGCAACAGCAATGTAGGGGTCAATTTGCCAATTGGGATTGGGGCAACAACAACACAGATCTGTCCTTTGAATAAAATAAACCCGAATTGCCCCAGACTAAACTGAAAGGGGGTTAGGATTAGGGAGTAAACGCACTAAAGAGAAGGGTTAAAGAGGAAAAGCAACATTTTTTATTAACAATAATGATATAGATAAATGCAATTGCTCAACACCAAATATCTGATTTTGTGTTATTAATTTAAAAAAACTAGCTAGTGTAAGATGTTGTGTTCATTATAATCGCTATGTTTTTGTCCATCCCTTCCCATAAGATATCCGTGTATTAGCCCTCGAGTGTTGTACCCCCAAATACCAAATTAACCAAAAATAATTTTCGCTGCTAGAGTTGTAAGCAAACGTAGTATTCTTCTATAAAGAAAACTGATGATGCGATGTTCATTTTATACAAGGTGATCTTTCTAAGGTCACGGACATACTGAGTCTGAGTGTTTGGGGAATCCCAGTTTGCTTCTGGGTCAGATCAATAATAAATAAACCTTGTAAATATGGTAGGGCAGATATGTCCAATTGGTTTTTAATGGGTCTCTGGGTTAATTCGGGTGATCTGTTTGCTCTGACTTGTGTCTGGCGGTTGTTGACGAGCGGAAGACCAAGTGCGCCGACCAACAGGCCTTATATATACCCCCAGAGAACAAAGCCACACCGAAAACCAAAAGAAACGAACAAATTTAGTTTTTCTGGTCTTTCATACTCTACCATATAAAGAAAGTGGGACGACTTTTAAAGACACGTGGCTTACAACACTAATACAATGACCGTGGTATAACACAACAACGGTTAGGTTTTTATGTTTTTATGTGAACAATTTTGAATGATTACGGCCAAAACTTGATGAATACTTAATAAAAATGATTATTTCCAAGCATATTTCCACACAACTATATAGACAAGCTCGGGTTGAACTACTGACAATAGGTATTTAAAAAGACATATTTGTGGTTGAGGCATCTTCAACAAGTTACGAAAATTATCCAAATACATCAGAGAAACTTAAATTAAACATTGAAAACTGACGAACAAATCAATAAAATGTGCTAGCAATGATTTGCCATGGATTATTTTGGTACAGTGATTAGCAAATGAACCATTGATGACGAGATATAATGACTTTTACTCGCAAGAAAGATACCTAAATACTGAAATATATTACAACGATCTATCCCTGTGCCTACCGATGAATGATGGACGTATTTACAATGATACCAAAGTCGGCCTTGCTAACACTTAGTCACAGTCCACTAAAATAATTTAATACTTAAAATATTATAACCAGACTATTTATAACTTTAATTGCCTATTTATAATTTGTTTAAATAAATAGATAACATTTATTTCAGCTGCCACTATTGTCAGAAAACACCTAAGCAATATTGTTTGAATTGATTACTACGAATCTAAATTACTTAGCTATCAATTTTTTTTTAAATTTCGTGAGTAGTGTAGCAGTTGCGGTATAAAGGCCATTTACCAACCAGCCTGGTTGATCCGGATCTCATAGTCTCGTGGCAAATCGGTCGCTTTGTATGCTAGAGGTCGACGATTCGAACCCCGGCTCCTGTATTCATCTCTCCTTCTGTTACATTTGGGGGCTCGTTCGGGATCCTCAGCAGTTGGTGGCATTGTGAACGCTGTGGTGAAGCATGGTGGATGTTTCGATCGTTCTGAAGTGGAATCTGGAGTGAGATTCACGGTGGATGAATCTCAAAAGAAGGGGAGAGTAGTGTAGCGGTCGAGGTATAAAGGCCATTTACCAACCAGCCTGGTTGGTCAGGATTTTTTAGTCTCGTAGTTAATCAGTAGCTTTGTGTGCTACAGGTTGACGGTTCGAACCCCGGCTCCTGCACTTATCTCTCCTCCTGTTACAGTCTGTAACAGAATTTAAAAGATGTCTTGGAATAACATGGGTGACTTATCATCCCTCGTTTAGATACTTACAATGTAAGTCATTCCAGAAGAGACGTACCCACAACTGGACAACTCCTCCTCTTCTTTTTCGTCTGGACAACTCGTACCCACGTTTGGATAACTAGCACCCACGTTTTGACAACTCAAACCCATTGAAAGAGAAAAGGATACGAGTCATTCAGTTGTGGATACCAGTTGTTCAGCATTCTCATGTCCCTGCGATACAGTCCCAAGAAACGCCCATACAGCCACCCTCCTTTACCCAACTCGTGGTCAAAGGCTAATTCAGAATACGTTCCACACACACTCTCTCCATGCTGAACGCCACCATAGCCCAGGTTACCGGTGCTCAAGGTAATTGTTCCCTGAATATCGGCCCATAAAAAGCCTTGACACTACTGGCTACACCCTACCATCTCGGGCCAATCTGTATAATGCCCACAGATCGAGTTTCGAACTCATTTGTAATATCACTCACTCCAGAGATACTTCCCTCCTCCAACAATTCTAATACAGTTTGAAAATGACGTTATAAGAACAATTACACCAGTTTTACATAATTGAGCAGAACAAGCTCACAGTCGATTGTGATCGGTCTGTTCGAAGGGAAAAGAAAAATGTCGCATTTTTGCCCAGTTGATAAATACAGGAAAAAGATGATCAATACTTTTGGTCACTTGGGATTTATTTTTATGATTTATGTGATTCTTCTGCTTGGCGGTGATGTTGAAGGAAACCCGGATGACGTAAACCAGCTGGAAACTGTACACATCAATGTGAGGAGTCTCCGAAATGAAATGGACTAAATCACTGCTGATGTGGGAGATATCGATGTGGTTACTGTAACAGAGAGTCTTCTTTCTGAGGAAGTCTCATCGGATCATATTAAAATATCTGGTTTTCATTTTCCTCTTATTCGCAAGGATCGTGACAATGGCCTGGGAGATGGGATAGTAGTTCATATCAAATGTAATGTATTTTTTAAACATTAGCTAAACTTAGTACTTAATGGTTCGTAGGTTAGAAGATGTTTTGCTTGAATTAAGATACGGGAATCAAACACTGCTACTGGGTGCCCTGTATCGACTACCATCAGCAAACAATGCTTATTGGGATCTCTAGCAGCCTCTCGAAATAACATGTCTATAAAAACAATCCTATTGATAATTTTAATGTCAGTTGTCACCTGACTACCCACCCTTCAATAGCCTAAAATAGGCCTAAAGTATTTTGAGGCTTCTTATGCAAATTGTTGATTCACCAACAAAGATCTTATATAGACTTCAAGTCCTGATTTAGTGTCCAATGTGACTGATCCCACCTATTTTGATCACCATGCCACTAGTGCATGTAGTCTTGAGGAGTAAGTCCCGGCAGTATGCTCTCTATAGGTTGGTAGTATTTAACAACGATGCCATGCACATCGAAGGTACGCAGTCAGCCCTGTCCAACACAGGTTGGAATTCAAATATTGAGTCTGGTGACTTAAACATTATTTGTGAACGTTTAGTTACTCG
This sequence comes from Pictodentalium vernedei, assembly GCA_031216915.1. Lineage (NCBI taxonomy): Eukaryota > Metazoa > Mollusca > Scaphopoda > Dentaliida > Dentaliidae > Pictodentalium > Pictodentalium vernedei. The sequence continues at coordinate 554,571,583 of CM062295.1, read as the reverse complement.
TGTCACAGAAGTACCGAGCATGTTTATTCCATCTAAGACAGTTCTCTTACGACCAAAAGATAAACCGGGGATGACTACGTTGGTTAGAAGACAAATGTGTTTTAGAAATAAGGCACACAAAACGCAAAATGGACCAACAGCCCTGTGGATTGTGAGAACTTTAAGACAATTCGAAATGAAACTATAACATGTGTCCGTATGGCAGAATTGGAGTACGATATGAAAATCGAGTCGTCAGTGGCCGTAAAAAGTTCTCGTTAAAGCAATGATGGAAAACACTCAAAAGCCTTTCTGCCCAGCAATGAAATAACAACCTGCGGTTCCCTCATCTCCTTGAGAAAGATGAAGTTAAAAGTAACCCCTGTTTAATTGCAACTATATTTAATGATTATTTTGTAAGTCAGTGCAAGTCTGAACAAAATAAAGATATTCCCCACGTCATTGAATTGGATCTATGTATTGATCCAATTTCAACAGAACCAATCGAGATGGAAGTTCTATTTTCCGAACTTGGTATTAAGAAAGCAAGCGGGTTGTACAATGTGCATAGTAGATTACGGAGATGGATCTCCGCTGAACTTTCCACTCCCTTTACTCGATTATTCAATACATCCCTATCCCAACGTGTTTTCCCACAAGTATGGAAAATGCAAATGTGATAGTTCGACAGAGAGAGTGCGACAGTACGATCTGTCAATTAATTGATATCGATTATGATATCACATGTGCCCTCGATCAGAATAATCAAATAAGGCTTATCTTCTGTGACGTAATAAGGCTTTTGACCGTGTACGACACAAAGGCTTGGTTTGCAAGTTAAATGCAATGGGTATCAAGGGTACTCTTTTGACCTGGTTTAAGGACTGTTTTTCGAATCGACATCAGACGGTGGTGATAAATGGTCAAAACTCAGGAGAGTAGGCCAATAACTGCAGGTGTTTTACATGGGCCTGTCTTAGCCCTCCCCCCCCCCCCCTCTGTTTAATATATACATAAACGACATCGTGAATGATATACAATCAAATACACGACTTTGTGCGGATGATACTTATTTGTCCCGAGTTATAGAAAATGAATTCTGGCTGCTAATATACTTAACTTGGATCTCCGCCTTACTAGTTGATGGGCAGGAACTTGGTAAGTTAATTTCAGTCAAGACAAAACGATAACATTTATCATCTCTCGTAAACACATTTCAGATCCTAAACACCCTTTTGTACTTCTGTATCTGTATCTGTACGTCGTAGGTACCACTTCTGGCTTTTATACGACGGGAGAGGAGCTGGTGGATTCTGTGCGCTCTGGAACTTGATTTTAAATGCCTCCAGTGTCGTTGAGGCTACTATGTCCTCTCTCAATGCGTCCCAGTCGATTGTTGTTTTCACAAAGAATGAATGCTGCAACTGAGGGGTTGATGTGTGTGTGATGTTATAGCACCTACTGTTGTTTTGCGTGTATTTTTGTAAGATGTTTGATGTTGTGCAGTTGTCGTATGTTTTGACCTTGATATTACGTTTTGGTTTTGAGGGTGTGATGAAATCTGAAGCCGGTAGCGCAGGTACCAGTCCCTCAACCACCTTGTAAAACAGCACAAGCCGGATGTGTTTCCTTCTGTCGGATAGTTTCTGTAAATCCCGGTCTTGTGCCATTTTTTTGTATGCAGTCTTCCTCTCTGGATCTGTAGTCGCCTTTTATGAACCTGACTGCCCTTTTTTGTATTCTTTCGAGCTTGTCTATGTCCTCCTGGTGGTATGGGTCCCACACTGCTGCACCATACTCCATGACGGAACTTACTAGGGAGATATATGCTGTTTTCTTGCAATGTTGGGGGCAATGCCGGAGGTTTCGTCTCAAGAAGCCGAGTGTTGAGTTTGCTTTCTTTGCCACTGATGAAATATGTTTGCTCCATTTGAGATCTGATGATATTTGTAATCCTAGGTATGGATTGTCTTGAACTTCTTCGAGTATGTGGTTGTTTAAGGTGTAAAATTTGTTACTCCGTTTCTGGATGCTGAGGATGTAACACTTTTTGGCATTAAACCGCATACTCCAGTCTTTGGCCCATTTCTCTAGGTTTTCAAGGTCTTGTTGTAATTGGACATGATCTTCAAATGTTTTTATTATTCTATATAGGAGGCAGTCGTCTGCGAATAGCCGGACTGATGATGTAACTGTATCTGGGAGATCGTTTATGTGGCAAAGGAATAGAAGAAGTCCTAGTACTGTTCCTTGTGGGACTCCCGAGTCAACATGTTTTTCACTTGATTTCTCCCCTTCTACAACTGTTTTCATTGTTCTTGTTGTGAGGAAAGCTGTTAGTCAAGACAGTATATTTCCTCTGACGCCATATTGGTACAATTTGTGCAATAGTTTGTCATGGGGCACTGTGTCAAGGGCCTTGGAAAAATCCAGAATGGCTACATCTGTCTGGTTTCCTTTGTCAAACTGTCCCAAAAAGTCGTGCAGCGTTGTTGGGTTTCACATGAGTAACCTGAGCGAAAGCCGTGGTTTAAAGATGTTAAGATGTTTTTCTCGAGATGTTTTAAGATGTGCCTACACAGAATATGCTCGAGGAGTTTTACTGATGACTGAAGTTAGTGAAACTGGCCTATAGTTTTCGGCTGCATGTTTGTCTCCTTTCTTGAATATGCAGGAAATGTTCGCACCTCTCCAGTCTTTTGGGAGCTCCCCGGAGTCGATTGATAGTTGGAATATTTGCGTGAGGCATGGCGCTAGTTGTTTTGAGCATTCTTTCAAGAATGTATTGGGGATATTATCTGGTCCTGATGCCTTAGATGGGTTTACTTTTGATAGCAGTTTCTGTACTCCGTCGACTGTTATCTTCAATGTTGGTATTTTGTTTTTGGCGGCTTTGGTTGTTTAGGGTAGCTCGCCTGGAAATCATGTTGTGAATACAGACTGGAATTGAGCGATTAGTATTTCTGCTTTCCCCTTGCTGTCGCTTATCATTTGGGTTCCTTTTTTCAGTGGTGCTACTTCGAACGAGTCTTGGTGTTTTGATTTTACGTATCGCAAGAATGGTTTTGAGTTGTTGTTGTTTAATCCGTCTATTATTCTTTCGTTTATGTAGTTCCACTCCGCCCGTCTTAGTTGTTTTTTGCATTCTTTCTGGTGGTGTCTGTAGTTTGACCAGTTCTTTTTGGCTTGTTTGTACAATCTGGCTTTCTTTTTGATAAGTTTCCTCTCTCTCCAGGTTATCCATGGCACACATTGTTTTGTCTTGATCTCTTTTGGGAGGATGTTTTCTATCATGCTTGTATGTAAGCCTTCTTTAAAGGAGTCCCAGAGTTTGTGAACGCTGTTTCCTTTCTGGTAGAGTGATGTGATAGTGGTGTTGGGGTTTTCAAGCGACTTTTGCAGTTTAGGCCAATTTGCTTTTTTGTAGAGAAAGACTTTTCGAGGAGGTGTTTTTTGGTGGTGTGGCTTTGTGTCCATGTCAGTTATTACTGTGTCGTGGTCGGAGATTCCTTTTAGGCTCACTGATGATTTTACAAGTGATGGGTTGGACACAAACACTAGGTTTAGTGGGTTTTCACCTCTAGTGGGTTGGCCGTGGATTTGTATAAGTTGTGCCGCTCCTGTTACATCCATTAGTAGTTGTTGAGTGTCTCTGTCTGGTCCAGCTTGTATATTGGTATTCCAGTCGATGTTGGGGCAGTTGAAGTCTCCTTCTGCAGTTTTTGTGGTTCTTTCCAGTTGCTAATTTTTTAATGATTTTTCCAGTTCTCTGATATGCTTTGGGTCTCTGTGTGGTATGTAGCATGATGCAAACTAGTAGGTCCCTGTTGTTTATTAATTTGATTTTTACCCATTCAATTTCACAGTTTGTTGTTAGGTTGGGTTGTTCTTCTGAAATTAGGTTCTTGTTAACAAGGATGAAAACTCCGCCCCCCGAAAGTGCCTCTATCGTTTCTGTACACGTTGTAGTTTGGTGGGAATATTTCACTTGATTTAATTGCATCTTTGTGGGGGTTTTGGCCTGGTTGCATAATAAGATGATAAAAGAAGTGGAAAGCCACAAACACTTTGAACAATATATACCTCTCAAGTTTCGAAAACATGACCTCCTCCCGCCCCATCCCAGTCCATCCCGTACACAAAACCCTATAGGGCCAATAGGGTAAGAATGTTCTTGGCACAACATTTGTCCACGACCGTGAAAAACAATTTTTAAGCAAAATTAAAATCACACAATGACTCATTCACTACCCCTACGGACTGGGAGTGGGGAGGGGGTGATGCGGCCCAGTAGGCTTATTTTACCAAGTGTACTTTGCACCCACATACAAATCTGACTATATTTGATCACAATCCCATAAATCCAATTGATCAACAAGGATGAAAACTCCGCCCCCGAGAGTGCCTCTATCGTTTCTGTACACGTTGTAGTTTGGTGGGAATATTTCACTTGATTTAATTGCATCTTTGTGGGGGTTTTGGCCTGGTTGAATAATAAGATGATAAAAGAAGTGGAAAGCCACAAACACTTTGAACAACATATACCTCTCAAGTTTTGAAAACATGACCGCCTCCCGCCCCATCCCAGCCCATCCCGTACACAAAACCCCATAGGGCCAATAGGGTAAGAATGTTCTTGGCACAACATTTGTCCACGACCGTGAAAAATAATTTTTAAGCAAAATTAAAATCACACAATGACCCATTCACTACCCCTACGGACTGGGAGTGGGAAAGGGGTGATGCGGCCCAGTGGGCTTATTTTACCAAGTGTACTTTGCACCCACATACAAATCTGACTATATTTGATCACATTCCCATAAATCCAATTGATCAACAGTAAACCTCTCTCTCTCTCTCTCTCTCTCTCTCTCTCTCCACACACCCCTATCTCTCTGCCTCTTTTTTCTCTGCATATTTCCAATATCTTCACCTCTCGTTCTCAATGAACCACTGGGTTTCTTTTACAGATCTACATTTTTATCAAAAAAGAGACGAATCCAAATAGTTAGTTCTCAAATACAAACCAGCTTTTATCAACACTGTGTACGGAAACCAGGGTTTATATTTCGTTCCCCTTAGAGAGAATCCAAATGAGAATTCTGCTTCAGACCACGTGATTAAAATCAAGATTTTCGCCGAAATTTAAGTCCTGTGTTTCCAGGGGATGTTGATATGTTTAGTGAATAATCAAATATTACACGTGCATGTTTCAGTATGATAGAACTAGTTCACATTGGCAAATAAGCACAATCAAATTTTCCAAGAATCCAGTGGGACTGTTGATTAAATATATATTACTAGTGTTTTATGAAGTTAATAACTTAATTTTCTACCAGTGTGACATGAATAACCTGCAAAATAGAGAAACACTGCAACATATACCGGGATTTTTAGTTATATTGGTACAATTAGGAGGTCAAAAAATATTGTGTACATTTCAGTTAGTCGCACAGGTACTTCGTAATTAGTCGTACAGTCAGGGAGACAGCAGTGGACACAGATATGAGCCTGATTTACGATTCATGTGTTACAGATTTTCCGTATGAATGGCCCAATGAAGTGGAAAGTGACTCTTTTAAACATTTTGAGAGTCAAATGTATTTAAAATACTAATGGTCTTGTGTTTCGGTATCTTTTATCACATTCTCGTTCGCAAATAATACAAATATTGTCGTGAGCCAAGTCAACCAATTCTAAGTTTAAAGACAAATCCACACAGAATCTGGTCTCGGTTTGTTCTAGAAATAACAGAAAACTCTTCCACTACTTACTGTGTGTTGGCTGAATTTTCTAGGTACATCAACGAAATGAACAAAACCTCACTAAAATGACAAGTGCCCCGTGCATAATTTTTCAGTTTCTGACGTTTCAGTTATGTGAGTCTCGTTGGACAGCTCACAATTTCCGTTTCAGCCGACTTTCCGCTTATACCCTGTGATAGTGTAGGACACCTTATGCTAAGGTCGGCAAACAAATTGAACAATTTACTGCGATCGTCGAGGAAAGAGAATTCTACGCTGAAACTAACAAACACCCGTACCCCCATCTGATGTTGCAACTGTAACCAAGCTGATATGGAGGACATGGCAGCTGTAGTAGAAGTCCTCAACGCTTTAGTGAATAGAATAATGGAGATTTCAAACTAAATGGTGAATAACATGAATAACTGTAATGCTAACCCACCAAATCAAATTGATCATGATATTAATAATCACATTGTACCTGTACTGACTATATGAACCAAAGGTCCAGAGGCATTTAAATATAAGCTATAGAAAACCAGACAGCTGTAATTGCAGTACCAAATGTACCGACAATTTGATCCATTTTTTGAAATGGTCAGACGATTTAATGAGTGGTAAAGCCGGAGAAGGCGATGAAACTGGCAGCCTTTTTGACAGGTGCTGAAAGTGTTTTATTGACACGAAGCCACACCAGATTAATGGCATAGGGAATCTAAAAATAATAGATTATTTATCAATGCTGACCTTTGGAGAATATCAATCAACTGCCTAGTTGACACAGGGGCATCTGTAACAGCACTGCATAGTAAATTATACCATGATTATCAGATAATTTTTTTTAAAAAACTACTTCAGTATGCACAAGGACAACTGAGAATGGCCGGTGATGAACTTGTTGCACCTCTGGGCAGAATACAACAATAGAAATTAATGGACAGCTGTACCTGACCAAATTGGTGGTTGCAGTTATAGAAGCTCAAATTATTTTGGGCTTTGATTTTCTCAGTAACAATACTTGTTTGGTCAGTGTTGGGAAAATACCATTACCCTAAAAGGAATGACTGTACCCTGTCATTTGGAAAATCAGTCCAAGGCTGTTGTCTGGACAGTGTTACGAAATTTAAAAAAATTTTAATTGCTAAGTAATTTATATTTTTAGTAATCAATTAAAAAAAAATGCTTAGACGCTTTTACGCAATAGTGTCAGCTAATATAAATATTATTTCTTTATTTAAACAAATTATAAATATCATTATTACTATTAGAAATAAATAAGTTATTGTTAGGCAATTAAAGTTGTAAATAGTCTGGTTTAGAATATTAAAATTTAATTATTTCGGTGGACCATAAGGTATAACTGTGTCAAGTCAGCAAGGTCGATTTTGGTGTCAGTGTAAATACGTACATCAACTATCACAAACAGTACGACAGGAGGCACAGGAATAAATCGTTGTAATGTTTCGGTGTTTAGGTATCTTTCTTGCGAGAAAAGGTCACAATGTCGCGTCATCAATGGTCCATTTGTTAATCATTGTATCAAAATAATTCATGGAAAACCAATGTTAGTGCTTTTTATCAATTTGTTCGTCATCTTACAACGTTTAATTAAAGTTTCTGTGTGCTATTTTAATAATTTTCGTAACTTGTGAAGATGCTTCAATCGCAAATATTTCTTTTTAAATACCTATTGTCAGGACTTCAACCCGATCTTGTCTAAATAGTTGGGTGGAAATATGCTTGAAAATAATAATTTTTATTTAGTATTCATCCAGTTTTGGCCGTAATCATACAAAAGTGTTCACAAAAAAAAAACCCAAACAGTGTTAAACGGCGGCCATTGCATCAGTGTTGTAAGCCACGTGACTTTACAAATCGTCCCACTTTCTTTATATGGTCGTATGGAAGACCAGAAAAACCAAATTAGTTTGTTTCTTTTGGTCTTCATTTGGTTTTGGTCCCTGGGGTATATATAAGGCCCGTTGGTCGGCGCACTTGGTCATCCGTTCGTCAACAACCGCTAAAGACACAAGTCAGAACAAACAGATCAGTCGAATTAACCAAGAGAAATAAATTAAAAATCATTGTAGGTACACAACCAATTATCTGCCCTACCATAATTATGAAGTTTATTTATGATTGATCTGACCCAGAAACAAACTGGGATTTCCCGAACGCTCTGACTCAGTATGTCCGTGATCTCAGAAAGATGACCTTGTATTAAATGAACATTGCATCATCACAGTTTTCTTTATAGAAGAATACTACGTTGGCTTACAACTCTAGCAGCGCAAATTATTAATTTGGTATTGGGGATACAACACTCGGGGGCTAATACACGAGAATCGTATGGGAAGGGCTGGATGAAAACATAGCATCTATAATTAACACGACATCTCACACTAGCCAATTCTCTTTTTAATTTAACCCAGTGTGAACAGCTGGGCATTACCATATTCTATCCAGCATGAAAAACTGTATTGTTCTTAATTTAACCCAGCGCTACCATCCATGTTGTTAAACCTTCATACATCATTACCATCCATAAATCGTGAAATCCTCGAGGCTAAAGACACACACCAATATTGGATTTTATGACCCAGTCTGAGGCAAATTGACAGATCATATTTAATTTTCAACCATACCATCACTAGAGTGACCTGACCTATTATGCTTTGAGTGTTAACCCTGTCGGTTTGACCATATTCACTCTACCAAATTCCTTAGGGGTTGCTTTGTTTTTAAGGATTGACACATAGGTTTTGCTGTAGCCCTGTCCCTGATTCACCCTACAGATTTTGGTGGCAGCGAGTAGGATTACATATAAATCAGTTAGGTCAGTTACTTTAATTTAAAACACAGCTGTTAAGAATATTTTATACATAACACACAGATACAATTTAGGTCATTTGGGTCATTATGCTGAGGTCAGGCAAAGTAATTGAAACACCAGCTTAGATTGTTGAAGAAAGGGAATTCCAACCGAAGCTCCATGCAGAAGATGAATTAAGTGAATTTCAAACCGAAATTCTTCTGGGTGCTAGATATGACATTAGTGATACTCATATCATAGCTGATATCGGAAGCAGAAATGACCCTGATAACCCAGCAGGCATGGATGACACCTCAATATATGGACTGAAAGACATTACTATCCAAATGCTGGATAATATAAATAATTGTAATGCTAATGCACAAAACCAAAGGCAAAATCCAAATCACTATGATAATCATAGTCACGATATACCCCCATTGGCAATAAATGAGCCACAACAGGAGCAGAGGCATTTGAATATTGGCTAAACTAAACCAGATAGTTTTAATGGCTGTACCAACTGGACAGATTATTTGACTCATTTTTAGATGGTTAGCCGAATTAATGGATGGAATGAGCTGGTGAAAGCAATGAAACTTGCAGCATGTCTGACCGGTGCTGCCCGGAGTGTTTTGGTTGGCTTGAAACCTCACCAACTTAATGATTATCAACAACTTGTTAATGCTCTGTCAGAAAGATTTGAACCAGCAAATCAGTGCGAGTTATATCGGTCTCAAATGAATGCCAGATTAAGGAGAAAAGATGAATCGCTTCAAGATTTAGCTCAAGATATGAAACGGCTTGTACGGTTAGCCTATCCAACAGCTCCATATGAGGTGAGAGATAGCCTGGCAGTTTGGTCATTTCGTGATGCCTTAAATGACCAGGAAATAGAGTGGGCCCTCTGTCAAGCCACCCCGGTGGACATAGATGAAGCACTGGGTTGGCCTTGAAGTATGAGGCATTCAAAGTGAGCCATAACCGAAAAGCTGGAAAATATAATATCAGAATGCAAAACATGACTGAGACCTCTGAAACAGCGGAAACTAGGTCAGACATAGAATCACTTACCAGCACAGTTAGTGAACTTGCTCATACTGTATATAATATAAAGGAGACCCATGAAGCTGGTCAAAATAAGAAAAATGAATGTTTTTATTGCCAAAAGAAGGGCCATTACCGGCGAGATTGTATGAAATTAAAGAAAGACTACCTACAAAACAGATGCTGGAGTTCAGACTCAACCAAACTAGGGAAACTATTAGGTGCTGAGTCTGTGGGTCAAGACCCAGCAAAATTTCCAACTGCAAGACCCAGTAAAATTTTTGAAATTGGAGAAGCCAAAAATGATGGACTATTTATTAATGCAAACTTGAATGGGATACCAGTCAACTGTCTAGTGGACACAGGAGCATCTGTAACCGTATTACATAGTAAAATATATCATCAATTACCAGATACTTTAAAGACTCAACTTAGAGATGCACAAGGGCAGTTAAGGATGGCTGATGGTGAACTTGTTGCACCATTGGGTAGATTGCAAATACCTATAGGAATAAATGGAAAGTTATATGAGATCAATATGATCATAGCTGATGTAGAGGCTGAAGTTATCTTGGGTTTTGATTTTCTTAGTAACAACAATTGTTTAATTAATGTTGGAAAAAATACAATTACTCTAAATGGGGTAACTGTACCTTGTCACTTAGAAAACTAGTCAAAGATTGTCTACAGGATGGTGTTTGCAGAGAACCCTACCATACCAGCTAGCAGTGAGATGATTGTCCCAGCTAAGTTACAAGAATGTATACCATGTCACGGAAATGGAATAATGGAATTAGGCAGCAAGAAGCTGTTTGAACAGGGAATTTTGGTTGCCAGATGTCTTATAGACACAAATAAAAAAACAATACCAATAAGAGTAATTAATCTGGGGTGTGAACCACAAGTAATATATAAAAGTACATATGCAGGAAGCTGTGAGACCATCCCGAGTACTGACATCATTAAAGATAAAAATTTAGATGGTGAAGATGATGTGAGCTCAAGCTTATTTACTACAACGGTAGACACTAGACAGACTGTTGGCAAATCCAAAAACCAGGAGTTGCCTGAACATTTAGAGGTTGTTATGAATACAATGGAGACTAGCTTGGATCGGAGTCAACAGGAAGCAATTAAAAACCTACTGATTATACACTCTGGTGCATTTGCTCAGTCAAAGAATGATTTGGGCAAGACCGATTTAGTATACCATAAAATAAATATAGGATCGGGACAACCAGTTAAGCAATGCCCTAGGCGAATACCACTTATTCAAAAAGAAGAAGTAAAGAATGAGATTGAATGCAGGCTAGCGACTGGAGTAATCAAACCATCCAAATCACCATGGGCCTCGCCCATGGTATTAATAAGAAAGAAGGATAACTCTTTAAGAATATGCATCGACTATCGGAAACTGAATGAGATGACCATATGTGATTCATATCTTTTGCCAAGAATTGACGAGTCACTAGATGCATTACAGGGTGCTAAATGGTTCTCAACTTTCAATTTGCAAAGTGGTTACTGACAAGTAGAAGTGCACCCTGACGATAGGGAAAATGGCTTTTGTTACAACCAGTGGACTATATGAGTTCATATGCATGCCGTTTGATTTACGAAATGCATGTGCAACCATTGAGAGATTACTTGAGTGTGTCCATCATGGATTGCGATGGTCTACCTGTCTGTTATATATTGATGACATTATTATTTTCTCTGAAACATTTGATGTACATGTAGAAAGACTAGATGAAGTACTCACTAGAATTAAAAAGGCAGGGCTAAAGATGGCACCAAAGAAATATAACCTGTGTAAAAATGAGGTAGAATTCTTGGGACGTGTGGTGTCCGAGAATGGTATTGGGCCAAATCACTCCAAAGTTGAAGCCACCAATACATGGATGACCCCTAAATGTCAGAAAGATGTGAGAAGCTTTGTGGGCACCTGTTCATATTACTGCCGTTTTAGAAAAGGTTTTGCCTCTATAGCTAAACTCTTACGCAAATTAACCGAGAAAGATAGGTTATTTGTCTGGACAGAGGAATGCCAAACTGCATTTCAGCAACTGAAGAAAGCATTGTCCTCTAGTCTGATTTTAAGGTACCCAGACATGAAGAGAAAATTTATACTTGATTCGAATGCTAGTGGAACTGGAATCGGGGCTGTGTTATCCCAAGTCTATGAAGATGGTGAACATGTTGTGGCCTATTTCAGCTAAACATTGTCCAAAATTGAAAGGAACTATTGTATTACCAGAAAGGAGTAATTAGCAGCAGTTGCAGCAGTAAAACAGTTCCATCACTACCTGTATGGGGCCGAGTTTTCACTAAGGACTGATCGTGGGGCTCTCCAGTGGTTACGCCAATTTAAGGAGCCAGAAGGGCAAGATGGCTGGAGGTCCTTGATACATATAACTTTAAAATACAACATAGATCTTGGAGGATACACAATAATGCAGATGGTTCATCTAGGAGGCCATGTTCTTCCTGTGATCATTGCAACAGGAAGGAAATGAAAATATCAACTGACTGTACATTACAAGAAGATAATAACCAGATATGTGCACACATCTTGTCTGTGCTGCACGCAAATCTCCAAGACATTCACGAAGATAATGGGGCAGAAGAAAATACAGAACCAGCTAACTGGATTTAAGAAAAATTAACTGCAGAGATAAGAGGAGCTCAGCTCAATGATAAAGGACTAGGAGAAATCCTTAGAAAGAAGGAGACAAGGGAATCCCGTCCTTCTTGGGAAATAATTGCTCGCCTGGATAGTGAGGTTAAGGCCTACTGGGCCACCTGGAAAGAATTGCATGTAGACAAAGGAGTGCTCTACAAGTGTCGGCATGATGTAAATGCCGGGGTAATTTGATGGCGGATAGTTCTGCCAAGGTGTTGGCAGAAGCACCTAATGGAGATGTTACACAGTGGTCGAACAGTTGGACATTTAGGGATCACAAGGACTGTCGCCCGGGTGCAGGATCGCTTTTATTGGTGTAATATTTCAGAAACAGTTTCTCACTTTATAGCGCAGTGTAAGGAATGCCTGGCCAGGAAGAGGCCATTGAAAAATAATAGGGCCCCTATGAAACAATACACTGTTGGTGTACCTATGGAACGTATAGCTTTAGATGTTATGGGACCGTTACCAGAATCAAAGAGTGGAAACAGATATATATTAGTCATAAGTGACAATTTCACGAGGTGGGCTGAAGCCTATCCAATGAAAAACTTGGAGGCAAAGACCATTGCAGAGATATTAGTTGACGAGTTCATTTGTCGTTATGGCGTGCCCAAAAGTATACACACAGACCAATCCCATCAATTTGAGTCAGAGCTGTGCAAGACATTGTGTGACCTACTAAAAATTGATAAAACCCGAACCACAGCATACCATCCCATGAGTGATGGTTTAGTTGAACGTTTAAATAGGACCATTGCTGATATGTTAAGTAAAGTGGTGTCTAAAAACCAAAAGGATTGGGATCAGTTCTTACCATTGGTGATGCTAGCATATTGATCATCACTGCGTGAAAGCACAGGTTTTTCCCCATCTCAGATGATGATGGGGAGGGAGGTGGCATTACCAATTGGCCTACTGTATGGAAGACCCCATTAGATAAAAATGGTGAACCAGTGGATGTCTGTGAATATGTTAAGGGGCTTGAAAATAAAATGAAAAAAGAACATCAGTCTGCAAGAGACCGTATGATGTGTGCAAGTAAAAGACAAAAATTTTATTGCGATATTAAAGCAGATAAGTTTTCATGTAAGACTGTGGAAGCTGTATGGGTTCATTTTCCATTTAATAAGAAAGGGCACTGTAGACAATATGCAAGTAATTGGGATGGACAATATACAGTAACAGACAGAATATCAGACCGTATTTATAAAGTCCAGAAATGTTCAGGTAGTAAACCAATTGTCTTACATAGAAATAGAATGAAGATTTACCATGGGAGAGTGAAAAGGTGGTTTAACTCACAACCCCCACTACAGACTCGACAAACTGTAAAGTTCAACTAGAGTCTGAGCTGCTAACTGTATGAGTAACCATTGTACTAAGGAGTGGTCCTCGTTTTTATTTCCAGAATGATGTCTGCTAAAACTGATAAACCAAGGTCAACCGTCATAATACCATTAGAAGATCCCCATCAGTGCAGGAGGTGTGGAAGAAGATTCCATGAGTTCAATGTGCTTCAGAGGCATATTAGAGATGGCCATAGCCCCAGATTCCATTGCAAGTATCCTGGGTGTGAAAAAACATTTGCGACCAACAGACGATACCAGGTGAAAGACCACATGAAAAGGCATGAGTCGGGGATGCGAACCACCAGATGGTACCAGGACGAAAGTAAGAAACATAGAAATATAGATAAAAAACAATGCAGACCATACCACTACTAAGCATTCCAAGAGAAGTAGAGGGGAAGAGCAGAGCAAGTTGCACACCAGTAAAAAGTCTAGATCACCATCATGTGCACACCAAACCATCAAGCAGCATAGACATGGGAGTCAGCAGAATGACCACTCGACTGACCAGAGAAAGGTGTTGCTAACTGACCATACTAGCCATAGTCAGGAGTTACAACCACCACGAATGACAATGACCAGTATATGAGCTTAATTTCAGACAATTTAACAGATTATTTAGGGTTGGATAAGCCAGCAGACCAATGGGGAAATGTTGAAGAGCGATTTCCATCATCATTCTTCGAGGCTTTGTCTGGGATACCAGAACTGTTGACATCACCAGAGACCTCAGCCTCACCGCAGATATCCAATGAACCAGACCTTCCTGGGCCGTCTGGCACAACATTACAAGATACCAGTGTACATCAACCACCAAACATACAAGAACCAGTTGTACTACCATTTGAAGAAATAGTGCCTGAATATACTCAGTGCTGTGATGTACCAACATTACCATCACCCCAAGAGGAAGCAGAGAACGGGGAACCGCCATACAGCCCAGTTGACTTGTCTGCTACTGGAGAACAGGACCTGACCTACTTCACCTACCTGAGCCATTCTCTAACTATGAGCAACTTTCATCTGATTCTAGGTTCTATCTGATAGGTGCAACCAGTCATAACATGGAGGGGCAGACAGCTCAGATACTTAAGGCAGCCAGAACCTCTGCGAAGAAACAAACAATTTCAAAAGACGGTTTGTGACTCAAAGTTATCTAGCCATTCGTAAAGAGGAAACAATCACACTCCCTGGAAAGACCTATCAACTTGTAGACTACTGGGTTAAGGACCCCTTTACTAAGAACACCGTGGACCAGGGTACCCAAACTGAGACAGAGTCACCTCAGCAATATCAAGAGTCATCACAGCCAACGCAATCATCACCATTCGACTTTAGTTTGTTGAAGAAGTAGAGATGGTAATGGTAACCAAACAGAAATGGTAGCGTTCCCAGAGCAAAAGAAAAAAAAAATTTCTTTTAATTTTTTTTTTTATTTGCTAACTTGCCAAAATCTAATTAACTTATAGTTTTATGCAGCTATAATTTAAGTATAAATATTTGCCTCTTTGTTTTTAGCGAATGTTAAAAATGTCAAGTAGTTCGGGTCGAACTATTCAAAGAGGTGGGAAAATGTCACGAAATTAAAAAAAAAATTTAATTGCCAAGTAATTTATATTTTTAGTAATCAATTCAAAAAAATGCTCAGACGCTTTTTCGCAATAGTGGCAGCTAATATGAATATTATTTATTTATTTAAACAAATTATAAATAACATTATTACTATTAGAAGTAAATAAGTTATTGTTAGGCAATTAAAGTTGTAAATAGTCTGTTTAGAATATTAAAATTTAATTATTTCAGTGGACCATAAGGCATAACTGTGTCAAGTCAGCAAGGTCGATTTTGGTGTCAGTGTAAATACGTGCATCACCTATCACTAACAGTACGACAGGAGGCACAGGGATAAATCGTTGTAATGTTTCTTGCGAGAAAAAGTCACAATGTCGCGTCATCAGTGGTCCATTTGTTAGCTCCGCTGACAAAGTCAGCAGAGCTTTTCTTATACTGATTCGTCCGTCGTCCGTCGTCTGTCGTCCGTCGTCTGTCGTCCGTCGTCCGTCTGTCCGTCCGTCCGTCCGTCCGTCGTCAACATTTTATTTGTCCGAGCCATAATTTCTAAACCGCCAAACTTCATAACAATATGTATTATCAATAGACGGTGGGTCATCAATTATTCTGCGGTCTGTAAATCCACAGGGTCAAGGTCACAGGATCAAGAAAATCTTAAGATATTTTTTATATTTGTTTGTCCAAGCCATAATTTCTGAACCGCTGAATATTTTTCGGCTAAAGTTTGTAACAATATTAGTATTAGAAAACATGCCCATGCGATCAGTGGCCCTCAGCGGATCTCTCTAGTTAATCATTGTGTCAAAATAATTCATGGAAAACCACTGTTAGTGCATTTTATCAATTTGTTCGTTATCTTACAACGTTTAATTAAAGTTTCTGTGAGCTATTTTAATAATTTTCGTAACTTGTAAAGATGCTTCAACCGCAAATATTTCTTTTTAAATACCTATTGTCAGGTCTTCAACCCGATCTTGTCTAAATAGTTGGATGGAAATATGCTTGAAAATAATAATTTTTATTTAGTATTCATCCAGTTTTGGCCGTAATCATACAAAATGTTCACAAAAGAACCCCAAACGTTGTTGGGTTAAACGGCGGCCATTGCATCAGTGTTGAAAGCCACGTGACTTTAAAAATCTTCCCACTTTCTTTATATGGTCGTATGGAAGACCACAAAAACCAAATTAGTTTGTTTCTTTTGGTCTTCATTTGGTTTTGGTCCCTGGAGTATATATAAGGCCCGTTGGTCGGCGCACTTGGTCTTCCGTTCGTCAACAACCGCCAAAGACACAAGTCAGAGCAAACAGATCACCGAATTAACCAAGAGAAATAAACTAAAAACCATTGAAGGCACACAACCAATTGGAAATATCTGTCCTACCATAATTATGAAGTTTATTTATGATTGATCTGACCCAGAAACAAACTGGGATTTCCCGAACGCTCTGACTTAGTATGTCCGTGACCTCAGAAAGATGACCTTGTATTAAATGAACATTGCATCATCACAGTTTTCTTTATAGAAGAATACTACGTTGGCTTACAACTCTAGCAGCGCAAATTATTAATTTGGTATTGGGGATACAACACTCGGGGGCTAATACACGAGAATCGTATGGGAAGGGCTGGATGAAAACATAGCGTCTATAATTAACACGACATCTCACACTAGCTAGTTCTCTGTTTATTACTCTAACAACACAAGATCAGATATTTGGTGTTGAGCAATTGCTTTTATCTACATCATTATTGTCAATAAAAATGTTGTTTTTCCTCTTTAACCCTTCACTTTAGTGCGTTTACTCTCTAATCCTAACCTCCTTTCAGTTTAGTCTGGGGCAATTCGGGTTTATTTTTTTAAAGCACAGGCCTGTGTTGTTGTTGCCCCAATCCCAATTGCCAAATTGACCCATAACCTGCTGTTGCCAACATTACAGATGAACTGCTGTGACCAGCTGTGTATATTACCATACTTAGCCCAGCATGACCAGCTGAGTTGTTAATCTAACCAAGCGAGACCAGCTGTATATTAACATACTTAACCCAGCATGACCCGCTGAGTTGTTATGTTGATTTAACCAAGCATGACCAGCTGTATAGTACCATATTTAACCCGGCCTGACCAGCTGAGTTGTTAATTTAACCCAGTGTGAACAGCTGGGCATTACTATATTCTATCCAGCACGAAAAACTGTATTGTTCTTAATTTAACCCAGCGCTACCAGCTGTGTTGTTAAACCTTCATGCATCGTTACCATCCATAAATCGTGAAATCCTAGAGGCTAAAGGCACACACCAATATTTGATTTTATGATCCAGTCTGAGGCAAATTGACAGATCATATTTAATTTTCAACCATACCATCACTAGAGTGACCTGACCTATTATGCTTTGAGTGTTAACCCTGTCGGTTTGACCATATTCACTCTACCAAATTCCTGAGGGGTTCTTTTGTTTTTAGGGGTTGACACATAGGTTTTGCTGTAGCCCTGTCCCTGATTCACGCTACAACAGTATTTGCAGAAAACACTACCATATCAGCTAGTAGTAAAATGATTGTTCCAGGTCCAGTTTCTAGAAGATGTACCATGTCATCGAAGTGCATTATTGGATTTAAGCAGCACGAAACTGCTTAAAAAGGAACGTTGGGTTGCCAGGTGCCCAATAGATACAAACAAAAGTACTATATCAATAAGGGTGATCAATTCCATGGCTGAACCACAGTTTTAATATACAAAAGTGAGTATACAGTAGGCTGTGAAGCCATCCAGAACTCTAACATCAGGAAAAGTAATAAATTAGGTGCTGGAACTGGAGTAAGTTCATGCTTTTTCACTACAACTATGGATACCAAGGAGTGTTTTGATAAACACAGAAATATAGAATTACCTGAACATTTGAAGGCTGTGATGGAGGCAGTGGAGGCGAGTCTGAATACAAGTCAACATGAAGCAATTAAATGCCTCCTTCATAATTTCTCCAGTTTATTTGCCGAATCAAAAATGGTTTCGGGAGAATTGATTCAGTTTACAACAAGATAAGTACAGGATCGGGACAACCTGTTAAGCAGAACACTAGGCAAACACCGTTTATTCAACATGAAGAAGCAAAACGTGAGATTGAACGCGTGTTAAAAGCAGCAGTTATACAACCCTCCAAATCCCCCTGAGCGTCGCCCATTGTTTTGATGAGAAAGAATGACAAATCCTTAAGGGTGTGCAGACATTATGAAAGCTGGATGAGATGACCATAAGTGTTCATATCCATTTCCTCAGAGTGATGATTAGTTTCATGTGCTTGAAGGTGTCAACTTTGATTTGCAAAGTGGTTACGAAGGAGAGTGGTGGCCGAGTCGGTAAGTGGCCTGGTCTCTCATGCCAGAGGTCCCTGGATCGATCCTCGGCCGGGGAAAGTTCTAGGGGTGTCCTAGCACTCTCTGTGAGCGTTAATTGTGGAGTTGATGCTGTCTGTGACACCGTACCGTCCTATCAGGTGGAGACGTAAAATGGCTGTCTGTGCAGAGAGAGACACACTCTGTGCGCGCTAAAGATCTGTCTGCAGTATTCGTTAAGAGCGAGGCCACGACGTTGCCGCTACGAAGGGCATCCAACACACCTTCGCCATTGGGCCAATGAGAGGAGTTAATTTTCATAACCGGTTAACCGCTTCCGATAACCGAATCGCGGTTAACCTATTAACCACGGTTATGAAAAATTCCATTGGCATATCACCGCGTATGTCTTCGGTAGTTCAACAGGGGGCGAGATCAAACTGAAAAATCACTCACCATCATGTTTGTATTTTAAATTAATATATTATTAAACAATTGTACTATGCGTAGCATTTTTATTTATCTTAATTCTAGCATGCTGCCTAAATCGGACATGCGGCACCCTAAGTTGAAGTAAGTTCAAAGACTCGGACCACCTGGTAAGTTGGCGGTAACTAAGGATAAATGGCTCTCTCGCCATATCACACTCACAATGATATCCGATATAACTCAGTCCACCTCGACAACATGCCCCGTGACTTCTGATCCAGATAGCATTTTTAATTTTTTATATAGCGGTCACATACCTCATACATCAACACTCCTTCCGTGAAATACTGCTATGTCCGTATGACAAATGGCAATTAGTCATTAAACGCAAACTAATTATCGTAAATAATTAATAGCAGTGACAATTCAACAGTACAAGTGAAGTCAGTTCAAGTCAGTGAAGTGTGTGGGAGGCGTTGGGTCGTCAGTCGTCATTTCTCCCCAATTCCCGTCAGCAATGCGTCACTTCGACCAAATTCTAAACCTTGACATGGTTCCCACCGATTGCATAGAATGAAAATCAAGCACTATGTAAGCACTAAGTAGCACTTTTCAAGGACTCTCACCACAAATTTCAAGGACTATTATATTTCATATGAACTCACGTTGCAACTCCATGAAGTTGCATGAATACCGAACAGCTGAAAGACTTTCAGCCATGGGGCCTTATTTCTGGAAAACTCTAGCCTGATACATATTATCCCTGGGTGCAATAAGCCGTCATTCGTAATACCCTGGCATTGCAGATGGCGCATTGTTCCACTGAAGAGGCGATAAAGAGTGAAAAGAGGTGTGGTTCCCTACCCATCGTTTGAGCTATCGCATGTGTAACATTTGTGTGCGAGTTGGATTTACTGGATTAATTATCTAAGAGATTATACTGTTATAGATTAACTGTATTCAAGTACGTTTCAAGGGGAGTTGTGAACTTGTGAAAAGCAAGTACCCGGTATTTTTCGATGATAGAATCAACTTCCAGGACTGTTCAAGAAAGGGTCCAAAATTCAAGCACTTTTCATTTGAGTGGGTACCCTCCCCTGCTAGAGTTAAATCAAAACTTTCCTCATTTTAGGCAAGCTTACTGACCACCGTTGGCCTATCTTGACCCTCTGCCCATGTAGACCTGAGGTGGTAAGTAGTCTTACAGAAACTAGGGTCTGGAACCTCCGTAGGTAATAAGTATGAAGAGGATTACTATTCCTACCTATGGCTATGACGGGTAGAGGGGCTTCATATATTTATTTATTTATTGGTGTTTAAGGTCACATTTCTGCACAATGGCTAATCATGACCACGACAGTTTGACGGGTGGAGGAAGCCGGAGTACCCGGAGAGAACCACCGAGCAACGGCGAGCAACTGTCAGCTCCCCAACATACGAACTCCACACAAGCAGGGTTAGCATTGGTTGAAGACAGGTGCACCATCGACGTGCAGTACGCTTTAGTGCACAGCGTCACCGTGCCCCCACATGGGCAATGGGATGAAGTGTCTTGCCCAAGGACACAACGCGGTTGCCGCAGGTGGGATTCGAACCGAGGACCTCTCGGCTTGCAGCCTGCACCTCTACCCACAGAGCCACCGCGCCCCCTAGAGGGGCTTCATCATTCATACCAAGATGATTCCACACTCAGGGTATAGTGAGATGTGAAGACTGGAAGCTCAAACTGGAAGGCTTGCAAATGGGCTAAATGGGTTGATAAAAGGTCTACAAGAGAAGGAGCAGCCACATATAAGAAGTACTTAGATGAGACACTGGGACATTTTTACTGGTTATTGGGTAAGCATCGGGAGTGATGCTTATTAAGTTACTATATATTTCCACTGGATGACGGACATTGACGGTTTAGGTCAACGTGCAGTCATTCCAGGTCAAAATTTCAATGAAGACTATGAAATTATGACCTGGGTGGTTTTGCCTCATGTTTGGGTCACTACAACGCGGGTCATAACTTTATAGTCGTAGTAGTCGTACATGAATTGCGGCTACCTGAGCCGTGACCCTCAGATGTAGCATGGTATAACAGTGGGTATATGGGCTAAGAAACAAATCCGGTCTGGGGTTACCCAAATGTAGGACTGAGTGAACTCACTAAACTGGAAGATTTATTTTTTTAGTAAACAGTTAGGGCCGTGTTTCAGCAATTTTCCGGACATGAAGTTTCAGGAAACAATTGAAATTCACTAATTCAGTTTTATTCACCAGGGAAAGAATACAATATTGGCGTGTTGCACCTTGCAACGCAACTTACGCAAGTCTAGCAAACGGTCAGTGACAAAAGTCACAACATTAACATCAACAAAAATTTGGCAACTGGTCTTGTTAATCCAACATAATCGATATCTTGATTCCTGAAAGTATGTCCTTGTCCTGAATGCAAGCTTAATTACATTCAGAATCAGTAGGGTTTAAATTTAATGTGGGTAAGGGGGAGTTCCGCGTGGGTCCGGTGTTGGTGGTGCTTCAGATGCACATGATGGAGACGATGTCTCGCTACTCTCGCAGAATGATGGTATTATTGGTATTTTAATGAGTTTGCTCAACGGCTGAGACTGAGAGTCATATTTGGAATTGGATGCATTGTCACTGTCAGGTCTAATGTTTTCAGGGATGAATATTAACCCTTTGAGACTTTAATTATCCTGACGTTCAAACGTCACTGGGAATTTAGTTTCTTCGACGTTTTCCAAAAGGCGACGTCAAACGTCAGAGAGTATATAAATAACATTAGAGAATTATATATTTTTGGTGGTCTGAATTTGTTATTCAAAACTTGTTTTATTACAAATTATTGGAGAGTGCCTACAGGCACTCCAATAATTTGTAATAAAACAAATTTATATAAACAAAATATTATTTGTGTTTGACTGAATATGAAATATAAGCAAGGAAAGTGTTGGCTTTTGCTCTGGTATCCTCATTTTTTAAAGCCCGGATAGTGGCTTCTAGCACTCAACCAGATGAGAAGTCTTGACTGCAGGATTATACTAATAGTTTTAGCTGCAGTAACATTTGGCTCAACAGTTGTCACTGAGCACTCTTCGGGGGAAAATAGGAATCGAGGTTAAAACTTTAAAAAATCGAAAAATAATAACAAAACAAATGATCACAAAGTATCAACGCGCTCTTTGATTTTGTACGTCATAAGACGTACAAAAGTATCAACGCGCTCTTTGATTTCGTTCGTCATCAAACGTACAAACGTATCAACGCCCTGTTTGATTTCGTACGTCATAAGACGTACACAAGTATCAAAGGGTTAACTCGTTCACTGCATCCGGATCCAATGAAGATCTCTTCTTTGTGATAAAGTTACTGGCGGTTGACAAAATTCGCTCAGAGGGTACAGAGGTATACCGAAATAACGGTGGGCAAGTGTGGCAATCAGAGGAAAGCGTTCGCTATTTTGACGCCACCATTCCGTGGATGAAATGTCCAATCTTACCTTTGCATCACCAAAAGCTTTTACTTCATTCCTGATGTCATCATCGTCTGTTTGCCTTATATCACTTTGATAATCATAAAAGTCCCCGATTAGGTACTTCATTGCACAGTTTGATGCCTCGAGCTTACTTCGCTGTGGTTTAGGGACGAAATCTGATTCTGAAGAGCTCTCCTGTTCTTCTGAAGTCACGGAACTTGTAGCAGCTGTGGAACTAACTGCTGTTTTTTTCAGTTCTAGCTACATGCACATCGCCTGGATTGTCACTAGGAATGTTGGATGTTTCGACGCTCTGCTTAGTTTGAAAATGTTTTCAGCGTGTGTCAACCTGAGCAGTGTTTCAGCCACTTTGTTACAGTCTTGGTTGCTGAGAAATGGGAGGCTTTTGTACCTAGTGTCGAGTGCAGCAGCTATAATGACTGGGTCCTGAAAGTCGGTATCTGATTTGGGTTCTGGATATCGCTTACGCAGCCCTCCTGATACAACACACTTGAAGTCCCTCAGAGTCTTACTGTCCCCATCCGTGGGTGCTAGGTGGATTTTCAGTAATCCTGGCACTACAGTATAGATCATGCCAATCGTCGCAAACTCCTCGCTACAAAGTACGGTTGTCGCTATTTGCAGGAGCTTCAGAACAGGTACTATGTCTTCCACGGTCCGACAAAGGTCGTCACATAGTTCTAGAATTCGTACGTCAGATGCTTTGGTGATTTCGGAGTCTGGAATAACTGCCAAGATTGCTAATCGCCGCTCAATCAATCTCTCAAGCAAGCATGAAGTGCGTCGAGTTACATCTTGTCGACACGTATTGAATAAGTTTGTGTTCGAGCATTTTCAACAGTTTCTGTCGTTTACTGAGCTCCGTCATTGTGAGCGTTGATATTCTAAAGTAACCCACTAATTTTCTTGCTCCACCGGCAGCTTTTGAAATTGCAGCGATCTCCAATCTTGCATTAGCGCACAGCTGAAGGGTGTGTCTGAAACATGTAATATGTGGCCATTTCTCTTCCGTACTACAGCAACAATATCAAGACAACCTTTTTTCTGGGATTTTGAATTCAGAGAGAATAATTATTGATTGCATTTCCTGGCTAAATTTTGGACAGTGTTTTTTTTCCATTACGGCGGATGTACACAGAACTCTAATGCGGAATTCAATTCAATTCAATCTTTATTTGACAGCATACAAATACAAATGAGAGAGAGAGTAACGTTACAAAATTATTGAATGATGTATAAATGTATACTGTGGGGAATGACATAGCCTTGTGATTGTCTTCCTGTCATCCCCTAGACTATGAAAATAAAAAAATAAGATAGAATGGCAAATGGCAGGTGTTAAATTCAAGTTAAATGTAGTCAATCCAGACAGCAGGTAGTTGTTGTGTTATATTAATTCCTTTACATTAAAACGGAGTATTGTTTCCACATCATGGATCAAATTCCCAAGGTTTCTGTCTCGGATTGTTTTAAACCGTCAATCAACTGTGTTTCCGAATCCTAATCGAATCAACAGTGTTTCCGAATAATAATAAAAAAAATTATACGCATTCCTTAGTAGGCCAGTACAATTATCGTAAGCTAATGTGGTGATGTAAAAACCTGAAAACCGCGGGACAACCTTTTCATCTGCTTGTGGGAAGAGAAGCGATGAAGGTAATAACGACCCCGAGAGTTCCAACTAGGCGAAGCAGTCAGGACATCTGGGGTTGAAACACCTAGCATTGACTTCGTATGCGTTTAAAATTGATTGAATAAAGGTTTGTGAAATGCCTTTCGGGTGAGGGTTTTTATCGTTGTGTCTAAGTCATTCCACAGTTTGGGAAAATAAAAACATGGAAGAGCGGCTGAGAACTGAGTGCGGGGTTTGTGTGTGATTAGGTTTCCACATTGCCTAGTATTCATATCAGATGGGTTAGAGTACACTTGGAATGTATTATCAAAACTGACAGGGAGGTTGTTTATAGACCAGTCGTACATGAATAGAAGTGAATGTAACTTGTATAGATCATTAAATTTCAGGATTTTCAAACGTTTGAAAAGAGGATCGGTGTGTGAGTTGAACTTTTTGTTCGCTATGATACGCATAGCCTTTTTTGAAGATTCAGAATTTGTTTAGTGGCTGGTGTATTGCCCCAAATTTGTATCCCGTAAATTAAATGGCTTTGAAATACAGTGAAATAGAGTATACGTAGTGTCTCGAGCAGCAAAAAATTCTTGACTCTATTCAGGATATAAATTGCCCTGGATAGTATCATACAGACTACGGATACATGATGATTAAATCTAAGGTTCTCGTCCATGTCAATTCCTAGGAATTTTATGAATTTGTGTTGGCGATTATTACCTGCTATTGTTAAGCTTGAGTTATTTAGTGAAATTTGGGTTTGTACGTTGTTGAAATTGTAATTGTCATTTTGGGGATGAAGAAGTAGGACCTTAGTTTTATTAGCATTTAATGATAACTTATTAGCTAGACACCAGTCATTGATTTTTGACAATTAATTGTTTGCCCTCTCCGCTAGGAGGTTAAGGTCATTACCGGAGGTTGAGGTCATTGCGTAAGATGTTGTGTCATCCGCAAAGGTTAAAATACTCATGTCGGTCGACTCACAAATCTCGTTGATAAAGAGCACAAACAAAAGAGGAACGAGGACAGACGCCTAGGGTACACGCGTAGTAATATTGAGTTGATTCGAGGATTCACTCGCGAATTGCACAAATTGGGATCTCTCAGAGAGATAGTTCTGAAACCAAGAATTAGCTATACCTCTAATTCCGTAATGTTCAAGTTTCCTGTCGAGGATTTCATGGTCAATTACAATTAATGAAGGAAGAGCACAGTCAGTGCCATATACCCCTCTGTTGCACAACTTGTCCAACAGTCCGAAGTGAGTGATAAGAATTCGCAATGTTCCTTTAAGATCGCCACATCATCTTTTTTCATTTCATTGCATTAAACGTCAGTATAATGTTTGACTGAGGTGTGCGAAGGAACTTGGAATGATGGTTCCAGTACATTAATGAATGTTTTGAATCCTTCGCCGTTTACTATACTGATTGGTCGCATATCTCTGGCGCACCATTCGACTATGCCCCTGGTTAGTTCATTCCATCTAGATTTAGGAATAGGTTTAGGTTTTTAAAATTGCCGTAAGGTTGTTTGCACCTTCTCCCTTCTGGGATTTAGTAATCCGCCTGTTTGACTGCTTGAACATGAAGGGCCACTACCACGATCACACTGAATCAGATGAACTTTCTGTATGTAATGGGTTAAATTTGAAGTTGATCCACTGTATGCGAGTCTTCCTTTGCAAATTAAACATTCTGTAAAATTCTTCCATGGTCTTCCACTATGTTGAAATACCACCATATCTCAGGGCGGCGTCTATCGGCCATTTCTTTAAATCTTTACTTTCAATTTGAATTATAAGTTACAACACTGAAAAACATAGACTGACTAACATTTGTGTCAACTAGTAGGTATAAATAGTGTCAGACTGTCAGTGACGAATACGTGGGCAGACGGACCAACGGTAACATTACGATGAGCATACTACACGTGCTCTACACGTGCTCCCAATCAAAGACAAGCAAACACAAGAGTGACAAGACCAGACCAATCAACCATTAATGAAACAGATGATTACTTCATGTCCGTTGACAGTCATAC
Source organism: Pictodentalium vernedei (assembly GCA_031216915.1). NCBI lineage: Eukaryota > Metazoa > Mollusca > Scaphopoda > Dentaliida > Dentaliidae > Pictodentalium > Pictodentalium vernedei. The sequence goes on along the minus strand of CM062295.1, from coordinate 554,545,456 downwards.
ACCCAGAAATGCGAGACAGTCTACGCATCCACACGTAAGTAGAACTAGATCTCGATCATTAGAGATGTTTCCATTGTACTCGTACCCAAAATTGTGGAACGAATTAGATACAGAACTCCGTCAGTTCGATAATAGAATATGTTCAAAAAAGTTTGGCTTTCAAGCTGTTAGCTTTATATTCTGACTTCGTTGAATGTAGCAATCCTTACTGTCCAGACTGTTGTCTGTAAATTACAAATCAATGGGCGAGTTCTTTGACAAACCCGATCAATGAAACCGCTTGTGGGACTTAGTCAAAAAATATTTGTTGCCTATGTAATGTCCGCCGTACCTGAACCTTAAGTTCTGTGTCATTTTTGCCTTTGGCTGGAATCTCGCCTGACTTGGCTTCCCTGCCCATATTTATTTTCGTAAATTCGTAGGCGATTAGACCACAAACCATTTCTGTTTGTAAGGAGCTCCTTTTATACTAAACTCTCTATAAAGGCGTTGAAAATTAGTGCTAATGACATGTGACCCAATGTTCTGATTTCTCAAATGTGAAAGTCTTTCCTATTTGAGAAGTCGGGACAACAACAGTGGCCTCCGTCTTGAGTTGCCCCTCATAAACTGGGGTTGGTGCCCATGATTGTCAGGATCCGTCAGCCTATGGTACATAGCGCCGTTCAAATATTTGTTGTAGTCAAAATTAATCACTTCTTTACTGAGCACTTATTTGCAGATATCAGTCAGATTGACCTATTATTATTGTTAAATTCTCGTTTAGTTGGTAAGGTAAGCCAGGATTTTGAAAATACTTCTCTTACCAGTTCACAGTCGCTTTCTTTATTTTCTGTACTTTAGTTTTAAGTTATGAGGGTTTTAATGTAAAATAGTTCTATGATGATGGTAGGTAGACAGCCAATCTGGCTATGACATCTGCCAGCAGCATGTATTCAATGTTTTTGTTTATATCAAACGTATTACTCTGTATTTTGCAAAAGCTGCTGAATAAAGTATATCTATCTATCTACCTACCGAGGCATCATTTACATAGCAATGTTTGAAATTAACATCAGACTTTTGTTGTGCCTTTGTGTTGCAAAATGCTGAAGGAAATTGACGCGAATATTGCTACATGGAAGTTGATGGAATTAGGATGTTCCATGAGATCAAAGACGCCAATCGATCTCTGTTTGAAAATGATTTAAATGAATTAATGATTTATCGGCCTGGAAAGTTCTGTAACTTCTGTTGTATTGGTGTACTCACGTCCCGACAGCACTACTATATGCCTTAGGATCGCCCCCACCCCCCCCCCCCCCCACACACACCACACTCAGAAGGCTGGATTCCCAATTAATAGTTCGGATATGGATAACGCCCCCACCCCCATCCACCCATGATCGTAGAAAACAATGTATCTGTGCATCACACTCAAAAGTAGTTTCACTCAAGTTCTGATTTGACCGCAGTATCGGTATTACCACTAAACTGAACTGACCAGGCAGAAGGCGTCCATGCGCCGCCGATGTGACCAAAGTCACCAAACAGGTGCCGAACTGACCAGGAGCCGGAATTAACAGGTGATGATTGACTTAGTACCGAGACCGACTTAACCAGAAGAAGCATTGACAAGGTAACATTCTCATCTGATAACTCGGAATACATCTCTCAAGTTGTCCTCGATTGAAGAGATTATAATTTACGCCCCCTCCCCCCACCTCCACCCGTGACTAATTATCTCTACTGTTTTGAAGCTGTGAACATCGACAAAGCCGCCAAGGCATCGCCGAGACGAAGAAATAGAATGCGTACATCGGTTCAAACAGCAATAGCGTATTCTGCATCAGCGTTGGCGATTTTCGATTTGTTTTTTCACAATCTTTTTAACTCTTTACCCAACGTAACGGTCAAAACAGGACAGCCTTATTCACACAAAATACTATCCAATTTTCATTACTTTTTTCATTTTCCTCACAAAAACATAGCTTATGACATCTCATTGGAACGAGCTCGCTGAGCCCGTTCCAATGAGGGGTCATAAGCTACGTTTTTGTGATAAAAAATGAAAAAAAATAGTTATTCAAATTAGTTTATTTTATTTGCAAGTGTCGTCTGCTTTTCTTGTTAGGTAAAAGATTAACTCCACTTGAGTTGGCAACTTGGTATATGTTACATGTGGTAACAGTTAACCGGTTATGGGAATCATAACCGGTCACGTAAGTGACCGATTATTGACCGGTTATCCGCTTCAGCACTAGCGTTACTATAAGTTGCATAACCTGTTCGCCAATCCTTGTAAAAACGAATAAGTTAAAGCAAGGCGGTTACGAACAGGTAGAAGTACATTCCGATGATAGTGAAAAACAGCTTTCGCTTCAGCCAGTGAATTGCGAGTTTGTATGCCCTATGCCTTATGGGGACGTATGTGCCATATTTCAAATATTAATGGAATATATTCTACATCGGCTCCAGTGGTCAACCTACCTGTTATATATTCACAGTATTATCATCTTCCAGAAACGTTTGATGTCCATCTAAAAAGGCTGGATGAAGTACTCACAAAAATCAAGTAAGCGGGATTTAAAATGGCACCCCAGAAGTGTAACCTGTTTGGGAAGAAGGTAGAATTTTTAGTACATGCAGTGTCTGAGAGTGAAATAGAACCAAACCATTCCCAAAGTAGAAGCTATAAATACTTGGGCCACACACAAATGTCAAAAGGATGCTCTAAGCCGAAGTCAAGGCACTGGCCTCCTTACGTAACAATCAAAAGATTGCCATCAAGCCAGCTGATAAATCTTCGGCCACTGTAATTGAGGACCGAGAAAATTATGTCTATGAAGTAACGCGACAGCTCTGTAATACCGAGCACAATAGGAAAATAGATGTACCCCTCTGGTGGGATAATATTTTAAAATTTGGAGAAATGTTAAATGATCCCTTGGAAAAAAGATTACATCTCTCAGAAATAGCTCGAATATTTGGCACCTTCGAGCTATGAGGTGAAATCCAGAACTTTTTATATTTTGCGAGATACGGACAAACCGACAGACACCTGGACTATTCCGCGCATACCGAAAGGCAGGCCGATTATTTCAGACTGTGGATCGGAATTGTACCACATTGCACAATATATAGATCATTTTGAAATTTGAAACCCGGAGGTGACCGCTGTATAAGCTATTTAAAAAACGCGGAGGATCTTTTGGCGAAGATTTCAGAGCTCAAAATTTCAAAAAATGCATTTTTTTGGCAACGCTAAACGTCGACACCATGTACACGAATATAGACATTAATTCGGGCCTTAATTAAGTCCAAAGGGCCTTTGAGATTCCCAGATCCAAAGCAGCCTGATAAACATATATTCGAACTGTTGGAAATCAGACTAAACGGGAATGATTTTGTATTTGACGGCCAATACTATCAACAAATCAAAGGTACGCACCCCCCACCCCCCACCACCCCATGGGAAAAAACATACAGTGCGTCATTTGCCTCCATTTCTACGTCAGATTGGGAAGAGACGGGCGTTGAGGAAAGATTTTCAGGTTTTGTGGGTTTTCTTAATAGTCGCGACACAAATAGAAACTTCGTGACGATATGGACTGTGATGCGAAAAATGTTATTTACCTGATAGCTTTTATACTTTGTGTAAATCCCAGTATGTAGGAGAAACCAGTTGGCCTTTAATTAAGAGAGCCGCTCAGCACGTGTCCGACATTGTCAACGAGAACGAGACACCTGTCTCCGAACACTTTAATACTTCAGGCCATAACACCAGGCAATACTTCAGACTAGTTCCAGTGGAGAAAATTCAACTTCAACAGACGAGGAATTGCGTAAGATTCGCGAAGGTTTTTGGATCCTAGAAGTTCAAACTTTGACATCTCTTGTTATGAACGTGCGCGCAGGTCACCCTTCAGTTAAGAAGCAATTTCTTCTCTTTGTTTTTCAGAACAACGGCCAGGCCGCCCACATCGGTCATAGGTTTAAGGAGGAATTTCAAATCCTCAATTCCAAGTTGAAACAGTCCATCAAGATGCGACCCTTGATGGCCTATTCTAAAAATCGCAGTTTACGCAGTTCAAAAGTTAGGCCATTGGGCGAAAGGTGAATAAGTAATGTGAACATGACTTAATGGGAACTGAGGGGGGGGGGGAGAGATGCACATCTCACAAAGCACCTCGTTCCAGGCAGATGAGACTGCGCTTAAGTTCTTTTCAATTTACACGCCGCGACCCCACGAAGAAGGTTTCGTAAACAGGTTTATTCGAGAAAGTTATTCCGTTCACTCTGTGCTAGAGCGTATCCATCTATCAAAACATCCAACCATCCATCCATTCATTCATCCATAATCCTGTTTCATTGCAGACATTCTAAAGATTGGCACACAGCCTTGTTGCCTCAACCTTTTCATGCCTTGAATGCTCCATCCACCACCACATCGGCGACTCCTCTTAGTGATCGTAATATGTCTGTAGAGAAAATGTTTCCAGGTATTTCAGAGCTGTGTATATACAATTTTCAGGTAATATGCCGGTGCTTCACTCTTATTGACAGTTTGGAGATAACCAAAATGTTTACAATTAGAGTGATATCTCTCGTTTAGAAAAATAATTTTAGGGAACCAACAATGAACATTAATTTACAATAATGAGCTAAATGCGTGTGTCAGTAAAGGAGGTGTCTGAAAGCAAGCTGTGTGTTACACAGTAGGCCAACGCCCGTCTGGCGTAAATGCTGATTTTAAACGTCAACAACGTTTCATCACAGACAACGCCTTGGATGTCATATCAGACTGCTGCGTCCCGATATTGTGATTGTTTGAAGAGGGATTCTGTCTGCGTTAATAATATTGTTAATCTTTGTTTTTGGACTGGAAGAATGAAAAAGATGGAGGCGAGTACGAGATCGGCACGTTCTGTCTTGTATTCCCGAATCGATAGTTTTGAACGGGAAGACAACATGCGGAGTAAACTGAGTCAGGAAATGTTTCAACAAAAGATTCCAAATGATGATAGGTCTTCAGCAGAGAGATATCCAACACCGTTTAAACGAAGTTATGGGATATACGAGTTAGCAGTGGGAGTGACGTGGATCACAGGATAAATCTTTGCGAAAATTATGAGTTTTTATACCTAGTGTCATCTACAATCAAGTAGGTTTGTAGAAAACCATATTTTTGTGGGGTTAATGCAAAAAATGAGAAATCAAACAAAAATACACCGATCCTTATAATGAAGTGACACACTATGATGTTATCCCAAAATACTCCGGAACACCAGACTTTTTGTCTGCGGTACCAGGTTAAATTGGGGCAGTTGGTGTAAAATGGTACTATTTTAAAAGAGAAGGTTACCTATATCCGAAGGTAAAGGACCTTTCGGTGTGAAAAAGAGTGTCTTGATAATCAAACAAACAAAGACCACACTAAAATCCTGAATACATGAGAATGGGGAACGGTGAATGGACCCTTTAGGGGTTGGGGATTTTGAGAGATGTATCCATAAGTCCACCGAGTATTTCAGTGTGAGTGCTTGTGCGGTGGGGGGGGGGGGGGGGGGCGATTTGGGAGATATTACGAAATATAAATAAATTATGGAACAAATGTTGTTATCCGATTCGTTGCGAAAATGAGCGATTGGGCGGTTGTACCTGATTTGTCACAACTACTAAAGCTCAATACTGACAGATAAACTATTCCAGCTACAACATTAATGCATGCATACGTTGAAGGCATGCCTTGAAGATGTAGCTGGAATATCAGTTATTCGGGATTATAGTTAAAAAACCCAAGACTATTTGGAAATTGATTTATGGATAAATAAAATATATACGTAGGAGCAGTGACGCAACTTATTTAATGTCCACGTACCATAAGGGTACTCCGAATTAGTCGTCCTGCGCCCCTAGCAGCCCAAATCGGGTACTATAGGCCGTCATTTGAATCAACTAATGTGTGTGTAACACAAGTCCAAGTTTCAAATCTAGTCTTGTACGACAGTATATGGTTACCAGCAACATGGATTTGATATCTGAGACTCCAATTCGGGGGAAACTGTCCCAACTTGAAAAAATATGGGGATGGGGTTTACCTTCTGATCATTGTGATCCACACTTTAGTAGTGAAGGCTGTCACTATAGGGACAAGCATTTAACACTGAATTCCCCATGCCCCAAGACTGACACTATGTTAATTTTTTCGCCATAGTGTCAGTCTTGGGGTATGGGGAATTCAGTGTTAAATGCTTGTCCCTATAGTGACAGTCATGGGGTAAAAATCCCTTCCAATCACTAAGTCCCTCGACTGTCAGTATTTGCATATGGGGAATTCAGTGTTAAATGCTTGTACCCAAAGAGCCAGCTATGGGTAAAATGGCAGTTGAGGGACAATACACCCTATGGAGAATCCTATGTTAATTTTTTGGTCTATAGTGTCAACCTTGGGGTATGGGGAATTCCGTGTTAAATGCTTGCCCCTATAGTGTCAACATTGGGGTCTGGGGAACTCAGTGTTAAATGCTTGTCCCTATAGTGACAGTCATGGGGTAAAAGTCCCCCGCCCATTCACTAAGTCCATCGAGTGTTAGTAATGGGGTATGGGGAAATCAGTGTTAAATGTTTTTTGCCGTAGTGTCAGTCATGGGGTAGGTTGCTCCAAACACTTTTATACTGACAAATATATGTTTATCAACCAAACCCTCTATACTTTAACCCATATAACACTTTACTGTGTGGAGGGATTGGTTGGCAAACCTATAATATTAAAGGCAATCAACGCAAACAGTGAAAAATGAGAAGTGACTCTTGACTCATTTTTTACTGTTAGGGAGGGATAGTGGTCACTTCTACATTTTGAACAGACAATAAAGATTTATTTCAGGTACCAATGTTTAATATATGAAGTGAGAAGCATATATACACCGAGATCTGAGTTTGCCTATCTATAGAAAACCTTTTACATCGAGATTACTGATACCACTTTATTTCAAGATTTTTTCTGATAAAAATTTGAGATTTTTAAAATAAAGTGGCATCACTTGAGCATTTTTTTAAAAAAAGAAACACTAAAAAAATCCTAGCTCTGATACATAATAAACTTATACAGTAGAAAAATATCAAATATAATAAAACATTTCCCCACTGTGGGTTGTTCTGGCACCTGATGTTTGATTACATAAAATTAAATCAAAGAGGCATTGGCCTCATTGATTTTATTTTATGCCGTTGGGGATGCACATATGTCTACTGTCAGCGGTTCTTATGTCCACTGCCAAGAGAAGCGTCTCGTTTGCACTTGAAAGCGACTGAGACAAACGCATTTAACTGAAGTAAAATACACACAAAAGTACTGTTATTACTTACAAAAAGATTAGTTGTGTAAACCTGGGTAATTATTTATGAAACAGAATAGATTATAAGGTCTCTTTTCATTAATTTACTGTAACATAAACTGAACGAATCGAGACCATCTCGCCCCGTTGACTGCGTACATAAATATTGATTAAAGGGAAATCACTTCAGTCTGTTATGATACAAGTTAACACCTTACCAAAACAATGCCTGCTTTCTCATATTCGCTGTTCAGCAACAAATTTTTAGCGAAGAACGGATACGTTATTCTGTTTATTCACAGGGAATGCAAGACCATGTCAACAAACAGAATAACTTATAATATTAAAGGCAATAAATGCAAACAGTGAAAAATGAGAAGTGACTCTTGACTCATTTTTTACTATTGCGGAGGGATAGTGGACACTGCTACATTTTAAACAGATATTTAATATATGAAGTGAGAAGCATATATACACCGAGATCTGCGTTTGCCTATCTGTACAAAGCCTTTTATATCGAGATTTTTTTTGGGTGATACCACTTTATTTCAAGATTATTTTCTGAGATAAAGTGGCATCACTTGAGCATTTTAAAAAAAAAGAAACACTAAAAAAATCCTAGCTCTGATACATAATAAATTTATACAATAGAAAAATATCAATTATAATAAAACATTTCCTCACTGTGGGTTGTTTTGACACCTGCTGTTTTGATTACATAAAATAATGTCTATAGGTTTACTCACAACATCTGCGAATCTCTCTGTCATTCTTTTCTCTTGGAAATTTCTTGGATCGAATTTGATAGTAAGAATTGTCTGTAAATCATATCCTCTTGCAAGTTGATCTAAAGCAAATATACAGTACATTCCACACACCACAGTACGAGCACTTTGTAGTCTCATTGTGTTAATAGTCTATGAATCTGTGTTTTTCACTATGAATTTGTAAATGTCTTTATTTATTGGTGGTAAGCCATAGGAATCAAAGTAGATGGCTGAATGATTGTCTTTGAAATATATCATCACTCCATGTTTCCCTGGTTCTCTTGATGAATCTGTGTTCACAATATAAGCTTTTCTATGTTTAAGCTTTTGTTTTGGTAATAAGTCTCTTAAACACACGTTTTCCATTCAATTATCAAGAATATATTGTAGCTGAGTGCTTTCCATCTCATCTTAGCCCTGATGTTATGAAGTTGTACTTTTAATCAGCGTCTTCCCTAACAAGTAGAGTATAGTACCCCCATTCTTTATCTACTAATTCTGTCCACTTTTGAAGGTCTTCATTGGTATTAATTTCATAGTCCACATTTATATATGCAAAACATCATTCAATATCCAGACTCTATGCTTTTGTGTGCAGCTTGTATAGTACAGTTGATGGACACACTTGTTCCATACATTCTTCCATATACATTTTAATCCATACTCTTGCATCTTTTTTATACAAAAGTCATGTTTTTGTCCAGTTGCTCCTAGACATGCTTCACACAGTGCTTTCATTTTTTTCTTTTATCAACGGTGTCACTTCACTCACAACAATTTCTTTAAATAATGTAACAAACAGTCTTTCATTAATCAGCTTCTGCTTCTTCATTATTCCTATTCTTTTTCTCATCTCCCTATACAACTTACAATGTTCACATTTACTCATCTTGTTTATTAGTCAAATATCACCTCTCTGATTTTTTTTGATTTCCATCTCAATATCAAATTCTGCATAGACAACAATGTTGATCACCTCTGGAAGAGCTTGAGCAAACTGGAGATCTATTCGAAGGTCGGCAGACTTTATAGGATGAGCTAATGCTACAGCACATGACTGTAGGGGTGTCAAATCAATTCTGCAAAGGATATATCCTTTTGCAATATCCTGAAAACATACATTGGATGTTTGATTGTGTCCCTATAGTGGCAGTATTTGGGTATGAGGAAGTTCAGTGTTAATTGCTTGTACATATAGTGTCGGTCATGGGGTAAAAATCCCCATCCAATCACTAAATGTTTGCTTTTATACTAATAAAATGTTCACCTTTCAAAAAAAAGCTACCTATTATACATCGCCCCGACTGGGAAAGTTTTTCTATTTATTACTGGAACAGTTTTATCACCACCACACGACATAAAATAACACTGTCAGATTTAGTTTGAATCAGTGTTTTTTACATTTTTAGGGAAGGAAGTGATCGCTCCAATATCATTCCTCGGAATACAACTTCTAAAAATTTTTTCAAATGCGTGAATGTCTTATAATGCGAGATGACTCAGATGAAAGTGTATCTGACACTCGATTTGTAAGACAAATAACACTTCCTCACTATGACAAAAAACATTTCTCTCATGTTTTTTCCACAATTCGGCTGTATATATTTTACAAATAGCTAATCAGAACTCAGACAAACGTGTTCCATTCAGATACATTTTTTCAAACACGTGTTCTACATGTTGTAAATTTTCAATAACTCACTGCATGCAACTTTGGAGAAACATTCGCATTCTCTTACATTTAATAATATCGTATTTGAATCGTATTTGTAAACTGTTTAGTGTTATTACAGTGAGATTAACACCCGGAGAACAATTTCGTTGATTTGAACAGATATGGCGAAACGTTAGAATATATTTCATTCACTATATAAATGAGATATGTTTTTTAGTGTTCAACAAGGCAGGAAATGTCAAAGTTAAATTTCGCTATTATAGGTACTTATCACTAATGATGAGGAAGAGAAGATTGCTTTTTTTCTCCCCAGATGTTTTTTACGACACTATGTCAGTCTATCCCTCCAAATTGTTTTGGGAGGGAAAGACTGATTTTCTGTATCATCTAAGTGTGGAAAGGTGGCGAAAAATACTCATTGCGTATCCTATGAGTATTTCATTAGCCAACATCTGACCAGTGGGGGAAAAGGTGCATGAAATACTCATTGTATTATTTTCTATCGCCTTTTGCATTTCTCTAAATGACTGTAAAATACACATTGGTGGGGCCAAAAACAATGATCACACTGTTATCCCAAGAAAAAAATCTGTACCAATTAGCAAGACAGTCCGAGGTAGAGATGTCTTTGAGTTATTTCTCAAAAGCTTGATAGTTGATAGTTGCGGTTATGCCGTTTCCAGATCAGGTGAATTACAAAATACCCCTTTTCAGACTCACCATGATCTTAAAAAGGACTTTCGTTATACAATGCACATCACCATATTATATATACTTTTATTTTAAAAAGTGGCTTGTCTCATATTTTTAGTTATTTCTTTGTTTTTAATCTAAAATCAAGGACAAATAATTGGATTTTTCCCAGTTATTTGTATGTCGTGTTTTGGTGGTTCACGACCAGTGGTTGTATAATCCACTGACGTCCCCCCAAGGAAAGTGAATAAAAATATTTGATTTTTTTTAGGGGAAATTTAGCGATACATCCTGTTACCTAAAATGACGCTCCAAGTAAAAAATCTAAGGCGTCTGTCAATTTTTTTGAGTGGAGTGACAGTTATGGGTAAAAGTTTCCCCTGTTGAACCCATACCACCACTGACTGACACGGTAGAGGGGGGAATATCACCGAAGAAGTCTTTCACACTCTTTTTCCCCATTGGTTAGATTCAGGTGGGTGAAAAATTGAAATGAAAAAAGTTAAACAATTTGGTTTGAAAACATTTTCTGAATTTTTTTCTGAATAAGAAAATGATTTCAGCAAGTGTATAAATAGGCACGCATGCCTTGGAGTTAACAAGACTGAAACACGTGCTTTTGATCTCCTCTGACGATTAAAAAAGATGAAGCGGTCATTAGTGGACTACACTGATTCAGATGATAGCGATACAGAAGATGTTGTAAGCAGCAAGAAACAGAGGTTGACTGAATATACTGAGAATACAAATTCTGTATATTCCATACAGAGATTATATTCTATTCACCCACAGTTATTGCGGCAGTCCAGAAAATTTCACTCAGAAACCCATGTATGTCAAGTGACTTTGAATCAATTTGATACCAACAATCCATTTGAGTTTTAACTAAAATGTTTGATTCAATGGTGGAAGATATAAAAGAAAAATGTCATATACAAGACAACGACCTCATGCGGATATCCATCCACCATCCATGGCTTGAGGTAGATATTTTTATTCCTTTTTACAAAGGCTATGGGGGGAGGGTTGGTGTGAATGGTAAAACAGCATTAGATGAAACTGAAAAAGTTATTCAATCAAATGAGAATTTTACTATCCATGATGGTAAATTATCTTTTTGAAATAACACACACTTCATTACCACAAGGGTCGGGGCGAAATGCACCCATTTCATTTGCATCTGTTAGTAAAATGGTTGGAAATAAGAAAAGTATTGTTGAAATTAAAAATGTCAATGATTCTATGTGCTTTGCACGTGCCATTGTAGTAGGGAGGTGCCACGTTGATAAAGATATTTCAGAACTTTGGGAGAAGAAATGGGACAAAATAAAAAGATCTAAAAGATCGACACAAGAAATTCAGACAAAGGCATTAATGGACAAAGCCGATCTTGGTTATAATAAACCTTGTGGATATGAAGATTATTGTAAAATTCAAGAGGTACTCTCCCCAGAGTACGTAATTAAAATCCACCCACAATTTGCCAAAGAAAAGTTCTTATTTGAACCATCACAAACTACAAAAGAGAGTAAAGTTATTCATATCTATCACCATGACCGTCATTTCGACACCATCACTAAAATTACAGGGTTTTTATGGTGTGGTTACTATTGTGAATATTGCAATGTAGGGTATAATAACAGAGAACGCCATAGATCCCCCAAAGGCTGTGTTTGCTAGTCTCCACTACCGTGTACACCTGAATACTCTGTTCATTGTTACACCTGTAATAGAGATTTTGTAACTTCATCTTGTTATCAAAACCACACAACTCTATTGCAGAACCAAGAAAAAACAATCTGTCAGTTAGTCTGGAAATGTCTATCATGTAAAATCAAATATATTCAGGGAACAGAGAACACATTTATGTTTTTTCATGATTTTGGAACAACTCATCACTCAGAAGTCCATACCACCGAATTACTGTGTTTCACACTGTGCTTGTAATGAGTGCATTTGTAAATCTATTGATGAAACGTGTTCACGATGTGACAAAATTGGAAAAAAAGGAATATATTTCTAAAAGAGAATCTACTTTGAGTGATTTTTGCAATTGGGTTTTTTTTAGTAAGGGACATTTAGATACAACAGCAGTCACTCATATTTCAAGAGGGACTGATGCATAGTTTATCTTAAGACACCACATTGAAACTGCTACATCAAAACCCGATGTCATCATGAATGGAAACAAATTTTTTTTCTCTGAAAGCTTGTGGTGTGAGACTCATCGATTCGTTGAGTTTCTTTTCTATGAGATTAATGCAGTTCCCTTAAAAACATTTGCCTTGAGTGAACTAGCAAAAGGTTATTTTCCTCCTCTGGCAAACACAAAATCATATGAAAAGTACATAGGGTCTTATTTAGATGCAACGTTGTACATGCCCGACTCTATGATGTCTCCCACAGTCAGAGAAGATTTTATTAAATGCAACAATCATAAATGTACTAGTAATGCTACTTTCATTCTTGCCAAAGAAATAGACATGTACTGTAAGTCTGATGTGGATTTATTATGTAGAGGGTGTGGGAATTCAGAAAACAATTTATCGAATGTGATGGGATAGATCCTTTTAGGAAAGTAGTGACTTTCGTTGATGAAAAAATTATTTGTAAAAAATAATTTCATTTTTTTGGAACAAATAATTTGATATACAGTGGAAACTTATGAGTATCACAAAAGCTAATTGTATTATACTATTTGAAAATGTATTACTTGGTGGTTTTAAAAATCACAACAGAGTGAAATATTTCCATACTTTGTGATTACAGGGGATACATCCAAGATTTTTTCACTATGAAAAAACTCAGCTTGGAACCCCAAACCAAAGTTGTAGCTATGCCCCTCCAGCTACAATTAACTTCTGTATCCACAAAGTATTTTTATTTTGCCAAAACATGAGGGAAATATGAGGATTCACACCTCTTTGAAATGAATCAACTCTTAATACAAAAGATTTGAGTGTGAATGTGCAAAACTTGTTGAGTTGTCACGTCTTGATGGCAAGACTTTTTTTTATTTCAAAAAATGATCTTTCAATAAAATGTCAAAATCTTCCCAGAAAAAGATTTAACATTCGACAGTCTCGAAATCCCTCAAAAATGTGTTGTTAACTGTGCCAAAAAACGGTTGCTCTTTTTAGTACAGTGGCGAAAAGAGCCGTTTTGTAAAATTCTCTTTGTAAAGGTAGACTGTCATCACTGTATATTAATCACTGTTAACTTCTCTTGGGTGTTTTTCTGTATCCCCCACTATTTTTCCTGATTTGTCTTGTATTCACTGTTGAATTCCACCCTCGCCAATATCTTCTTATCCACTTCATCTGTTCAAAGAACGGTCTTCTCTCCTCGGTGTTTCAGTATCAAGTGAACTGTTTCCCCACCAAATGAGATTTTATTTTTCCCAACACAGATGTCTCGGTAAAACAATCACTCAATCTTAACGATAACAGCTGGAATGTCTATGCTGAATATGATTTTTCTTTTGACAGATAATACTCCATAACTTTTTTTAAGTTTCGGAACAGGGGGTGTGTCGCTTGAGATATCATCTTTTCAAATACACTTCTCAACCTTTATGATGATATATAATATGGTCAGTTAGAGTAAAAAATGTTAAAGATGAATTCAATTTAACCAATACTAAATTAAATGAACCTTTGAATTTTCGTCCTGTCATCACCTATAAGAAAAACAAAAGCTTGCGTAACATCCCTGTAAGGACTAAATTAGAGCCCTTCAATGAATAACACCAATTATTGCCAGTCAGTTCAACCATCTCCTAAGCTAATCACTTAGTTTAAATCAATGTTATGTCGAAACAAAAAACAATTTTCCTGTGGAAGAGAAAAAAAACGTATCAGTAGGAAATGTCTGTATCAGTGCGATTTTTTAACCTCAAACACACGCACGCATGCACGCACACATGCTAGCATGCATGCAATGCACCGCACGCACGCACGCACGCACGCACGCACGCACGCACGCACACAAATAAAAAAGAATGATTTCTGTTTCGACAGAAAAAAAAAACTTTACTTTTTTTCTTTTTGGAAAATTAAAAAATGTTTTTTGTCGAAACAAAAAACATTTTTTTATTTTAAAAAAAAAGTAACTAAAGTTTGTTTTTTGTTTTTTTCCTGCCAAAACAAAAAATGTTTTTGTTTCGACAAAAAAAAAAATTTGGAATGAAAAGACAGACACTGTGCTGTAAGAAAAATCTGGGGAAGTAGTCAAAGATTCTGGCTAGCAACAATATTAACTGCTTGTACCTATAGAGTATTCCCCCAAAAGACAGCGTATTTGCAGATTGTTTAGTGATTCATCCCAATTGGCTTCCAGTTGATAGAACAGCCTTTGCAAATCCCGGTACAAGTACCACAAAAAGCAAAACCTGGCCGTAAGCCAAAGAAAAGGTTAGTCACCTCAGATCCAGACACACAGCCTAGAATATCAGTAAGAAGGATGGAAGATGGATACGGTAGATATGCAAAACATATACCAGACAGCTAATCTCGTTGGATGAATAAAGCCATCAATAAAACGGCCCTTTTCAGAGCCACCTATATTGACAAAAGAGATTCTTGATCACACATGCACAACGCAACAACCAAAACACCATCCTTCCCTCAAACCCCTACCACTATTCATTGTAAAAAAAAAACACAGCTCTAATAATGGCCCAATCCTGAAAAAACCCATCTCATCCCTATTAATAGTGAATGTTGAAATGTTTTTTTTTTCACTTAAAAAATGTGTCTTTTCTCTTGCGTATTGATTCAGCAAGCGAAAATGCAGGGGATAATTATTCCTTCTCTTATGCTCCATGTATCATCATGTTTTATTCAAATATATCAACTGGAATAAAAAGTCTGAAATGTGAAATTCCTTTCGAGGTATGGAGACGTACACCTGGAAATGCGATCTTCCACTGATATATTGTGAATTCAGTGCTAAAAAAAACTCCCAACCATACACTGACTATACTCTATACTATACTATACTCTATACGGGGATATGCTGTTGGTGGTTCATCCCTTGGAAACGTACTTTGTAATCAGTGTTAATCTGCTCCTGCTGCTATACCAACCAATGCATGTATGTCGCAAGCAGATTGAAAGAAGGCAGTTGTGGATGGGAAACTGGCGGTTTTCGGACGGCGCCGAAATGAATGAGCTAACATTTTTCATTTATTGAGAAAAACAGCCTTTTTTAAGCTATCATATTATTAGAAAGAGTTTCTTTGTGACAAACATTTCACTATCCACTCTTAATATTGATAAACTAACCTCGTGAATGGAAATATTTCGAGAATACTACTCAACGTTTTTACTTAGTGGAAATCTTTTGACAAAAAAACACAAACTAATATTTCAATGTAATTTATGCTCTCTGCGATATACGCATAATATCAGGATAAATGTTTTTATTCTGCACATGTTCACTGAGAAAGACAAGTTGTTGGTAATTGTTTCAATTGGGTTAAGATTTGTTAGCTTTCAGAACGATATCTCAAATTTTGCACCTTCCTCTGAATTCGTAACAGATGTTTTTAAAGAAAATATAATTTTCTTTAAAAACATCTGTTACGAATTCAGTACAGGCATAAAAGTTTTCACTTAATTTCTTCTTACCTCGGTGGGGCGAGTTTCACACAAGCCACAGTTTTTTTCAGTTTGGGAAGAGGAAAGCGATTTTTTAGATCGCTTGTTCTATTTTTGCGCAAAATCACATGAAATGTTTAATAATCACATGGCAAAAAACATTTAACACCGAATTCCCCATACCCAATTACTACCACTATGAGTACAAAATGAACATAGGATTCTCCGTAAGGTTTTTACCCATGGCTGGCACTATAGGGACAAGCATTTAACACTGATTCCCCATACCCCATTACTAACACTGTTAGTGATTGGAAGGAATTTTTACCCCATGACTGTCACTATAGGGACAAGCATTTAACACTGAATTCCCCATACCCCAATGTTGACACTATAGACCAAAAAATTAACATAGGATTCTCCATAGGGCGGATTGTCCCTCAACTGCCATTTTACCCATGGTTGGCTCTATGGGTACAAGCATTTAACACTGATTTCCCCATACCCAAATACTCACAGTCGAGGGACTTAGTGATTGGAAGGGCTTTTACCCCATGACCGTCACTATAGGCACAAGAATTTAACACTGAATTCCCCATACCCAAATATGGCACTATAGACCAAAAATATAACATAGGATTCTCCATAGGGTTTTGTACCTATAGTGTCATTTTTGTACCTATAGTGTCAACATTGGAGGCAGGAAAAAGATTTTAAAATTCTTGTCCCTATAGTGACAGCCTTCGCTACTCACTTTCTTAGCCTATAAGTGACAGAAAGACGCTGAATGATTTGTCGCGGTCCACGAGCGAGGAGGCCTACATCAACCCAGTCACCGCCAGGTTATTCCTCCCCATCCCAATCTCTCAGCATCCAGTCAAAAACCGTTTCATAATTCCTCCATTGGTGCATTCTCGATTTCCCTAACTATAAAATTGACCCTTTCCCTCCTGTCATTCCTCATCCACTTATCCTACATGTTTTCAACCCATTTTTCCATTAGTTTAAAGGTGTCTTAATCTACTGGGCAAATATTTGGGGCATTCTAAAATAAATAAAATGTTCCAGGGTCTCTGTTTCTTATTTGGTGCGTTTGTCACACTCTTTACTCACATCTCCCGATCCCCCTTCCTTAAGTCCAGTGCACTGGCGTTGCCACTTGGGGAGCACTATGCCCTCCCTCCCCCAAATTGTCTAGTCATGATTTCGCCAAAGCCCTATTCAACGCGGAATTTCACGTTCCATATTTCTCACGAGTACCGCGTATTTTTCATGCCAAGTTCTGTCCACGAATCAATCTAATTTTCATGGCCAGACGGACTTATGTGTTATTTTCAATATTGAGGGTATGATAGTGAATCGATCTGTTAAAGAAAAAGTAGCTCACCCCACCCTAGTACAGTTCTTTACCATATCGGTGGGCACAGGCGTGTATGAGTCCTCACGCGAAAGTGACAAAAAAACGAAACAAAACATAGAACAAAACAAACAACATTTTCCTTCAGGAATGGTTCACCCAAATATGACCCAAACGGTAAATTTCTGTCTGATTCCATTTCAAAAACATCGGTTCTTCAACCCTATTTCCAACTAACGGTCAAAACCGGTCATCGCTATTCACAAAAATCGCCATTCAAGTTTCATTATTTTTTCGTTTTTTTGCCGACAAAACATAGCTTATGACCCCTCATTGGAACGAGCTCGTTACGATCCTTTCAATGAATGGTCATAACCTATGTTTTTGGTGCAAAAAATGAAAAAAGGTTATTCAAAAAAGCTCAATTTGAGTGCACATGAGGCCTCAAATTGAAGCTCGGGGGTTTAATTGAAACAGCATTCCCGGGCTCCACCCTTCAGAGGGCGGGGGTTGGGTTTCTCGCAAGCTCTCCTCTACGGCCCTCGGGACATGACTATAGCATGTCATTGTATGAAACCTAGTGGAAAATCCTGGCTCTGCCCCTACTCCAGTGACTTGGAGCTCACTTTGAACAACAATGGTGAATCTTTTATATATTAAACCTACCTAAACAGCTTTTGGTCCTAATTCCAACTCACCAGGTCTATTGCAATACGCACCTACCCTTCTCCTGATAAAGCTGCACCTTTGTTTCAGAACCACCTTCTAGATCTTCAGTTTCAATGGAGTAATTCTCCATTAGCTCCCTCGACTATCTTAGACATCCTATATGAATGCTGGAGTTCTATATATGGTTAAACGTCGTTTTACACCATCTGCTGTTTGGGAGATTTACCATGTAATTCAGATATAATTTCCCCATATCATGGCATGAGTGCTAGAATGTCATATGTCCCCTATGGAACACTAGCACTCAGTCGACGATATCGTATCATTCGTCAGAGTTCCCCTCTGACCGCTTCGAGCTCGTCTGCGTTACTGGATCCGATTATCCACAAACCCATGTCATTTTGTAGAATCCCGAAGTTACTCACTACCGTTTGATTTAGGAGGATCACATCCGTACAATGTGACTTCTAACTGTGTTCGTGACAACACAAAAGGCAGGACAAACCGTTATTCTGAGTCGATGAAGAAGTATTCGACAGGTGGTCGTATTCAAGAAAACTCATTTCTTGAAAAGAACACAACAATACTGGTCGAAAAGAAAAATGCAATTTGAGGCAGAGAAAAATGTCGCAGATGTTCACTAACGAAACGAAAGACACGCCTAGACCTTTTCTTGGACATGTGTGTACCGGTTTTTTAGGGCGTGGGGGCATTGCTGTTCAAAATAAGATCACCAAAACTGACGCTTCCGAAAGAGGGTGTCCAAATTTTTACCCGAAATTGAATCATCTAGATTTAAATTAATCAAAGGCAATAGCGGGAATTTGAACAATCTGAATTTAAACTAAAAAGTACTGAGAAACGCATAAAAGGTGAGGTATTGCGAACCAACGTTGATAACCAATCCTGCACCGATGACCTACCACCGCCAAAAAATCTATAATGTGGCTAATTTGCATTATAAATGTAAACTTCTAAGGTAAAGGAACTTATCACTGCGCTCTAGAAACTTGAGAGGTTGGAAACATCCTTTTACAGAATTATCTGGTTGGTCACCTCTAGTTAGTTAAGTAGATCACAAAAGTATTTAGGCTAACAATATGATCCTCCAGAAAGTGTTCAGCATGAACGTATTGTCTATGAAAAAAATCCAATTTAACAGCAGAACAGAGAGCCCTCACAAAACTTCGACAAAATAAGAAATTAGTCATCAAACCAAGCGACAAAAGTGGATCGGTTGTCGTTCTATCTCGAGATAATTATATAACAATAATAAAGCTTCGACCTTCCGCTGATTTGTCGCGTTCCTTTGTATTCTCAGTGGTCTGACGGGTTATTCCTCACCATTCTTCCTCCTAATCTCCAAGCCTTCAGTCAGAAAACGTTTCATAATTCCCCCATTGGCGCCTTCTCAATCTCCCTAACTATAAAATCGGCCTTTTCATTCCTCATCCAATTATCCTTCTATTTTTACCATCCCATTTTTTGTTAGTTGCCCAAGGAGTCTTGTTCTACTCAGCAAATATTTTGGGCATTCTAAAATGACATGTTCCATTGTCTCCGTTACACCTAAGTTACACCCGTTAATCCTAAGTTGCACATTTGGCGCACTCTTTCCTCGCCATTCCCGATTCTCCCCCTCAACTCTAGTGACTTGGATATCACTTTGAGCAACAATGACCTCCGCCCAACCCCTAACGATCCATCCGGGTAATCTTCACAATCTGGCGCATCCCTTTTATATAACTTGTCTAAAGATCTCTAGATCCAAATTCCAGCTTACCAGTTACAAATTACAATCCTCAAACACCCTTTCCCGTATAAAGCTACTCCCCTGCTTAAGAAACAGTCAAGATCATCAGTCTCTATAGCGTAATTCCCCATTAGCTCCCATGAGACAATTTAGTAATACCAACCATTATAAGAAAATAGATTCACACTTATCTGGCCTAACAATATAGAAAAATTCAATAAGATCTTAAAATTTCTCCTCGACGATTGAAACTGAAACAATTGGGATATTTAACAGCTCAGTTCCGTGCTTGAACAAAATAAATTTACATCCTATCAAAGATTCACAAGGAAAGTTCTTCGTGGACAGATGACTTGACTCCGTCCGGGAAGCTAATTGTCTCCGATTATAACTCGGAATCTCATGCAAACTTGGAATGCATTGATTATCATCTGAAACCTCTTGCTAATAGACATCCGAACTACCTTAAAAATATACAGGATTTCCGGTCAAAAATTTGAACATTCTAAATCTCGAAGAATATATTGTTGGTTACAATGCATATTGGCATCCTGCATACCAACATTTATTTATTTATTTATTTATTTATTTATTTATTTATTTATTTATTTATTTATTTATTTATTTATTGGGATTTAATGACACTTTCGACAGCCATGGTCGTCTCGTATCGGGCACGTCTTCCTGTGGAGGAAGCCAGAGTACCAGAAGAGAATCACCGAGCAACGGCGAGCAACTGTCAAACTTCCCAACGTACTAACTCCACACAAGTAGGGTTAGCATTGTTTGAACACATGTGCACCATCGACAGCCATGGTCTCCTCGTATCTGACAGGTCTTCCGGTGGAGGAAGGCAGAGTACCCGGAGAGAATCACCGAGCAGGGGCGAGCAACTGTCAGACTCCCCAACGTACTAACTCCTCACAAGCAGCGTTAGCATTGGTTGAACACATGTGCACCATCGACGTGCCGAACGTCTCAGCGCACAAGGCTACCATGCCCCTACGTCGGTAATTGGGCTTAAGAGCCTTACCCAAGGAACAACAGAGTTACACTGGTGAGGATCGAACTGTGGACATTTCGGTTCAAATCCATAACCAATGAGCTACCGCGGTCCCGCCGACATTGATACTGATAAAGGCGTTAAATCGTGAAAACACAATTGAAAAATATCCTAATGCGAATCGCCGGGATGAACAAATATTTGATCTTTTAGAGCTAGGCTTAAAAAGTAATGAGTCTCAATTCAATGGAGAAAGTTATTTGCAAATAATGGGTTGTCCTATGTACAAAAGATTCAGTCTCAATTTTGCAAGCATTTATGTAGCGGAATGGTGGGTGTGTGGGTGTAGAGGGGGGGGGGGGGGGTGCCCCAAGCAAATGTGCAAAGCATCCTCTCGTATACCTTAGATATTTCGAGACATTGTTATCATTTGGGAACATTCCTGTAACCATCATTTACGATTCTGTCGATTTTCGGGGTGTGACCGTGTATAAAGGCAAACAATTCCTGGCATCTGATTAATTAGACTATAAAATATATTTTAAAAGAATTGATTCATATCAATTGTTACACCACGTGGTATCATCAAATCACAGCGCATTAGTTTCCACCGCAATTCGGGTGATAATGTAAATTTCTACGAGGTTTGTTTCACCATATTTGCGCCCACAGATCGTGGGGGTATGCGTAGCCTGAAGTCTTAGATTGGTAAGTCCTGCAGATATTAAGGATTTAGAACCACTGAAAGTAACTAAACACACCAGACAGTTGCAGACATATAGTGGCGTGGTATTGAATTACAAAAAGCCTCGTTATTGATTGCATAATGTTATGCCTGATCAAAAGGAGGAGTTTTCCTCCAAAGAAGCGAGAAATCATTTTCAGATCCGTAACTCTCCCCATTGTGTTTCATCCAATGTCATTTATCCTATCACTGTAGGGAATAGTATGTGGATCAAATTTAAAACACATCCCGAATGCGTGCTGCTCGACACAAACAAAAGTTTAAACATAATGCTGGCACCCCAGTAGCACAACATGTTAACCTTCCTGGCCATTCTTTGGGCGATTTTAAAATATATCCAACTAAACAACCCTCACATATGTCGACCATCTACATGTCTATATCACCCATACAAATCAGTCACCTTTATTGTAGTGACATATTTTTAGAGCACATAAACACATGACAGATTGAGGTTGGAATAGTCCATACATGTGCACTCAGTGTGACAGATTAAGGAGCTAAGTAAAGTTAGGTTTAATGCTATTGCCAAAAACTACTGAACATAGATTAATGCAGATTATTGTAATTGTTTTTCACAAAATTTACAGTAATGCCATGCTCTTAAATATACACATTGTGAGAAAGCAGTTCTGATTCCAAATTTGCACGTTGTGGCAAAGCAGTTCTGTTTGCAAGACAGGCGCTTTAATCCATGGGTTGTCCAGGCTTGCTGATACTTTATTAGACTGTGTTTGGATGTATGTGGATCAAATTTAAAACACACCCCGAATGCGTGCTACTCGACACAAACAGGATTTTAAACATATTGCTGACACCCCAGTAGCACAACATGTTAACCTTCGAAAACAAATCAAGATATTTGATTCTCGGTCAATATATTGTGGAAAATAATGAAAATGAGGGGTTTTATTTATTTATTTTTTAAAAAAATTTTAGTATTGTGATAAATGCCCCTTTTGGTGCCCATATTTTTCTAGATTCACCTATTTATTTTGATACATTCCCATCCCTAGTTTTTTTTTTAAAGTTTGTTTAATCCCATGTAACATCTCAGGGGATTTCGGTGGTTAGGAGTATCGGTGAAGTTCGGCTACGCCATCGCGCCATTGTGGTATTCAGTGTATACCGGAGGTTAAATATTTATATCTATTGTGTGTTCAGCGGTATGTCTGCACTGCCACAACTCTTTCTGCTAGTAATATTATCCTAGATATAAAGGAAGGCTGATCTTGTGCCTTTATTGGCTAGAATCCTCCAATTCTTATTTGAACATGTGAGGAAAAATCTTGTACTACAACGCCGCTATTGTTGTGATACATACTGGGAAATGTTGGTCTATTTATCAGCTAACCTGGGATTTCCAAGTGAACCGTACTGTAATTTCCGCAATTAGTGATTAATTAAAGTTTTAATTAGTGGTAATATGCTTGATTTGGGGTAAATACCGTTACTGGATTATGCCATCATCGGTGTTTGTCTCGCACAAGCATAACATACAAAGTGCACATGCAAACTATTCTGGGGTTGATTGTCATCCTGATGCCTTTTGGTTGTATTTATACAAAAATTACTCTTCTCTGCCCCACCTATATTTTAAGTTACATTATTATTATAAGTGATTTTAGCAATCTTTCGTCCTTTCTCTTCTTTTGCTGGATTCAAGCCTAGTGTAGTTTGTCCAGAGTGTTCTTGAGCAGACCCATGGGGGGAAATCCATTTCCTTTCATATTTCTCCTCCCACTTGCAGAAATTGCTAGAGTTATCTCCCTTCATCTGTTCAGGTATCTGCCAACTTGCTTTTCACCCATTCTTTGTATTTGCAAGGAATCATGGTATTATTTTTCCTAAAACCCCATTTTCATGCGCAAAAATTTTACTTTGTCATCTCGTACCAGTAGATCTGTGGAGCAGTCATGGCCTTGAAAGACAACCATAAACTGTTATTCAGTGCTAGGTCTGGGCCACCGGTTTACCGTTACATATATTTGGTGCCAGGAAGTGGGATTCCGCTACAATTAGTTGAATCTAGTGATACGAGCTCATGTGTATGTGAGGAGTGTGCTGACATTGTGTTTGTTAGTTGTGATGTGGGACTCAGGATTATTTTTTTTCAGAATAATTATTCCTACAATACATCAACATTGGTTATTATTGTGAGAAAAATAGACATTTAAAAACTAAATGTGCTTGGGTTATGGAGAGGCGAAGTAAGAGAGTTGCACTACATAAAATGATGGCCAATGAAGGTAATCAAAATGATGAATTAACCATGTCAAGGGAAGGTGAAGAGTTTAAAAATAAATTATTAAATGATGAGAGAGATGAAACAGAAGTAACCGAATTAACCATTAATGATGATGAGACACCCATGTTGGTAGATAATGAAGTCCAAAAATTTAAAGATGTCAGTGAATGTGATGCCCGCCCTAGGGTGGAGCATTCTAGTATGGCAGAGGGTGATTATGATCCTTACCATCATAATGTGCTGAGAGTTAATGATAGATCAAAAAATGATGTCCCCTAGCTGATAAATGATGCTATGAAAGATGCTATGAAAGAGGTGTCTAATAGCTTAGCAGAAAGCATGCAGAGTATGATTCAAGGCCTCTTTACTGATTTGAGTAGAAATGTCGTACCTACCAAAAACGTAGACAGTAAAACTAATAGACAGGAGTGTAACAGAAGGTGTAAAAGCAGTTATAATGATATAACTGTAGAAGACAGTGAAGTAGAAATGCAAAGTGAAGTTAGCTTTGATTCGTTTGTTGCTACTCCAGTCAAATCTGGACCTAGTGCACAAGTGGGCACAAAACTTCCAACCTTCATGGATAGAGAGCAGTGGAAGGTGTGGTTTAACCGATTTAATGCAGTAGCGAATAGAAAAAAATTGGTCTGACAGTACAAAATTAGACGAAATCCTCCCAAGATTACTGGATCCCGCTGGTGACTTTGTGTTTGGTCAGCTCCCTCAGAGGGTTATCAGAGATTATAAACTTCTGGTATCTGAACTGGACAGCCAATACCGAGTCATGGAAACTACAAAGACGTTTGTAGCACAGTTTAGTAGGAGGAATCAACAGGCAAATGAGAGTGTAGAGGAATATGCTGCTGACTTAAAGACGTTGTATACCAGGGCACACCCCAATAGAGATGGCGAGACGAGAGATGAGGACCTCTTAAGATGCTTCTTGGATGGTCTTACAGATGACAGAGCTCGCTTCCAAGTCGAATTTGTAAAAGAGCATAGTAATATAGATGAGGCTGTAAGTTGTGTTGTCAATCAATGAGAGAAAGAGCAAACGGCCAGTTAGGCAGATTATTGAAGGAAATAATATGGACAATAGAGCTTTTAGGGCTCCAGAAATGAAAGACGTAAAAGTGTCCAATGCAAACTCCAAGAATGAAATAGCAAGTAAAGCTGAAGATACATCACAGATGAGCAAAGGGGAAGTGAGTCCTGACTTGATGAAAGAACTGCTGGAGCGTATAAGCAAATTGGAAAGAGAGATTGAAGTAAAGGCCAAGCAGAAAGAATGTAAGATCACAGAGGAAATGAATGAGCAAAGTAAGAAGTGTTGTTATCATTGCCAAGGTTATGGGCATTGGGCTAGAGAGTGTCCGCTAAAGTGCAATACTCCCGCCAGAACTGACACTGAAAATGTCGTCAGACCACTTATCAGAACAGAAGCTGAAATGAGGAAAACATCGTACAGGCCCTTTAATAACAAAAATGGTTTCGGGAAGCAAAATGCCTATGAAGCAGCCAACGTGCTGGAAGTCAGTTGGGTGCAGAAAGGCCCCTGTAAGATACAAAACATTTCCCACATGTACAAAGGACTTTGGAGAATCAAAGATACCAAGATATGATGGAATTTATATAGAAGGAGCAGTGAATGGTATTAATGTTATCTTTACTGCTGATACTGGAGCCACCAAGATAATCATTTCCAAGAAGTTATTTGAAAAAATACCATATGAGGACAAACCTTGTTTAAAGAGCTCAGCCATGCTGGCAGGAGCTAATGGAAGACCACTAAAGGAATATGGGAAAGGGGTGTTCCACATTCAACTTGGAACACTTACCCTGAAGGAAGAAGCAATAGTGGCTCAGATAGAAGATGATGCACTACTGGGAGTAGATATTCTTCAAAACCAATCAGATGGGCCTGCCGACTTAATGCTGAGTAAAGGACTGATTTTTTTAAAAGGGGTACCCATCACATGCATTCAAGTAGGAGTATCCGGGAGAATAGGCAGAGTTACAGCAGCTGATCATTATAGTATCCCACCGTATACTGAATGCCTTATAGATGTATTTATTGATGGAAATGATGGAAAAATAAAGGAGGTGATTATCGAGCCTGCAGAATCATTTATCGAAAGATATCCAGTGCTTATGGCAAGCAGTTTGATAAGTATGGAAAATTGTACACATAAAGTCAGAGTGATGAATCCAACTGCCAGTAACATATCCATTAACCAAGAGTTAGTTATGGGGTATGTTGAGGCACTGAGCGGAGAGCATATGGAGTTATTTCCATGCGAAGATAATAGTGAAGTTAATAACATAAACAGAGTGAGAAGAATCAAAACCAATAACAACACAGAGGTCATGGAAACCAGCTCGGTCAAAGAGAGTTGTCGAAATAGTAGAGATAATGAGCTCCCTGAACACTTGAAGTCACTATATGAAGAGGCTCTCTTGAACAGAACAGAGAGTGAAGCTGAAATTGTGAA
Organism: Pictodentalium vernedei; assembly: GCA_031216915.1. NCBI lineage: Eukaryota > Metazoa > Mollusca > Scaphopoda > Dentaliida > Dentaliidae > Pictodentalium > Pictodentalium vernedei. The sequence continues at coordinate 554,519,135 of CM062295.1, read as the reverse complement.
GGAATTACTCTTGGATTTCCAAGATGTATTTTCTAAGAATGAAGACGATTTAGGATGTACAAATCTAGTTGAGCACACCATTGACACCGGAGAAGAGTGGCCAGTTAAGCAGTTAGGAGAGTACCAATGGCCTATGCTGGTGAATTGGGAAAGACAATCAATAAACTGCTGGCACAAGATGTCTTAAGGGAGTCTACCTCACCATGGGCTTCACCTATAGTGCTCGTACCCAAGAAAAATGGAAAGCTTAGACTGTGTGTCGATTACAGAAGAGTAAATGTCGTAACAAGGAAAGATGCATTTCCCCTCCCGAGGGTGAGAGATTGTTTAGATGCAGTGGCTGGGTTAAGTTTGTTTTCAACTTTTGACCTAACATCAGGGTATCATCAAATACCTGTGAAAAGTGAAGATATGCCCAAAACGGCATTTGTAACTAAATATGGCCTTTTTGAGTACAAAATGATGCCTTTTTTGGCCTCTGTAACTCAGCTCCGGTATTTCAACGAGCAATGGAACTGACCCTGCAGGGACTTCAATGGCTGACTTGCCTCATTTACATTGATGACTTTGTGGTTTTTGGTAAAAATTTTAAAGAACACACTCACAGAGTAAGAGAAGTACTCAAGCGACTAAAAGATACAGGCTTGAAATTGAAACCTGAAAAATGTGCCTTATTGCAAGAGAAGGTATCCTTTCTGGGTGATGTTGTATCAAAAGAAGGAGTGATGCCAAAGCCTGAAAACCTGGCCAAGATATTACAATGGGCAATTCTCAGGAATGTCAACGAAATACGACAATTTTTGGGTATGGCGAGCTACTATAGGCATTTTGTAAAAGTTTTTCAATAAGAGCCAGACCAATGGTTGAACTAACAAAGAAAGGAGTTAAGTTCAAATGGGACAAAAAGTGCCAGAAATCATTTGAAAATTTTAAAGAGGTTTTGATAAGCCCCAATGTGATGGCCTATCCAAGAGATGAAGGAAATTTTATATTAGATACTGATGCTTGTGACGAAGGAATAAAAGGTGTCTTTAGTCAAATTCAAGAAGGAGAAGAGAGGGTGATAGCATTTGCTAGCCGTTCATTGAACAGAGCCGAAAAGAACTACTGTGTCACTGACAAAGAGCTTTTGGCCTTAGGTATTTTGTAGAATATTTTTGCCAATACCTACTGGGTAGAAAATTCGAAGTGAGAACCGATCACCAAGCATTAATTTGGCTTTTTAAGCTGAAAGAACCCAAAGGAAGGGTAGCAAGATGGATAGAAATCCTATCCGCTTATGATTTTTCAGTTTCCTATAGAAAAAAAACATAGTAATGCTGATGCCATGTCAAAATGTCCAATTACCTGGAGTTGTTAGTGTGCTGATGAAGACATGATGGAACCACTAATGTGTGGTCCTTGTAGGAAATGCAAGCAAAGAGCAGACGAAATGATGCCAGAACTAAAATGGAATGAGGCACACCGAATTGAGGGTGAAGACTATCCCCTACCCGCTGCTAGGGCAGTGAAGACAAGGTTGTCTGATAAATCACATTTACAGGCTACAAACAAGGCTGTCAATGATGCTAGCCCAAACCATGAACTGTTGTTCCTACCATATGAAGTGTCTTTTACTATTGAGCAACTTTGACGAATGCAAGAGAAAGATGACGACATTAGGCTGTTACTGTTGGTTAAAAGAAAAGGAGTAAGACCACCCCATACATAAATAGTGAAGCTCAGCCCAGCCACCCGCCATTACTGGCTTATTTGGGGTGCGCTGGAGTTAACAGAGAATCTGTTATTCAAAAATTTCCACATACAAGATGATACTGGAACATTTCTGCAACTGTTGGTACCAAAACCTATGAAAAGTGAAGTAATGCATCAAATGCATGACACACAGGATAATGAAATGTGACAAATGTGAGTCAGTCAAAGTGCCGATGAAGAAGCCAAAAGCACCTCTATGAACTATGAAGGTTGGTGCACCTCTTGATCGTCTGGCCACAGACATACTTGGACGTTTACCCCGCACACCGAGGGGAATAAATACATTCTGTTAGTGACAGACCATTTCACCAAGTGGGTCGAAATATTTCCAGTACCTGACCAGTCCACTCAAACATGTGCAAACAAAATTCTCAATGAGGTAGTAGGTAGATATGGATGTCCTTTGAGTTTGCATTCAGACCAAGGAAGAAACTATGAGAGTGACATTTTTAAAGAGATGTGTGAACTGCTAGATATCAGGAAGACCCAAATGAGTGTTAGGAACCCTAAATGTAACAGTCAAGCAGAGAGATTTAATAAAACCCTACTGAGAATGGTGAAGGCCTTTCTAAAAGGGGAACAAACTGATTGGGATTTGAATCTTGGCTGCCTTGCAACAGCCTATAGAGCTGCAGCGAATGAAAGTGCTGGTGTGACTCCCCATCTCCTAATGTTGGGAAGGGAAGTCAGACTCCCTGTAGAATTGATGTTAAATTTCGAGAGATGTAAAACTGGTGAATCTTTCCCCTCATATGGAGACTATGTTGAGAGTCTGCGAGAGAGAATGAGTCATGCTCAAAGAGTTGCAAGGAAACATCTGAACAAAACAGTGGAAAGACAGAAGTGTATGTATGATGTAAGTGCAAAACTGATGAACTTTGAAGAGGGTGATCCTGTATGGTATTTGAATGAAAATCGCCAAATAGGTGTCTGTCCTAAACTCCAGCCACTTTATACAGGGATCGGCATAGTTAAAAAAAATATATCAGACTTGAACTATTTAATTCAGTTGAATGAAAGAGGAAAATGCAAAGTATTAAATCATAATAAACTGAAGTCTTACAGGGGTGAATATGCTCCCACGTGGGTAAAAAGATTTAAAAGAGGTACTGAAAGATGTCAATAAACCAAACAAAAAAAATTAACTGGTTTCTGTTATATGTTGTTTTCATACTTATTGTGAGTTTATTGATGCCCGGAGCTCTAAATAATGATGTTGAGTGTCTCACTTAGAACATTTATGTTATATGTTGCATGTGTGTCTGACCCTCATAGATGTTGAATGAAGTCTTGTCATGTTCACTAATAGTAGTTTATTGTTTGTAGACCATGGATACTATAAACAGAGGGAGGACTTACAGATGTCAAAGATGTCAATATGAGGGGGAGAAGAGCAAAGTACTAAATCATTTTCTTACTACTCACTTAACTGCAGATGAGGCTCCAATAACTTGTACTTTGTGTGGATTCAAGGCTCTAAATGAGAAACTCTTTGAAAAACATAAACTCACCTTCAGTGTACACAAGGAGAAAGTAACAAAATTTAAAACTATGGGCGTGACCCTTAATGAAGATTCCTATAAGAAAAGGGGAGCCAAACCTTATTTTATAACAGAGGGCTGATTTCTCTGACTTTGATTTACCAACAACACCACTGGATGATACAGTTTGTGAGGATAACGATTTTATTAAGAGTATCCTGGAACCCATCAATAAAAATGTTGAAAACGATTTAAAGGAGGTTAGTGATGAAAAGGAGCCTGTTAGACGGATAGAATTAAAGGACTCAGCAGATACAAATAGAGAAATTTTGCAATTACTCAAATCAATTAAGAACGATGACATTAGGCTGCTAAAAAAAGAAATTGGTGAAGTGAAGGATGAGATGAAGACATTTAGAATCCAAGTGGAATCCCAGATGAGCTATGTTACTGCAGCTCTGGTTAGTATGACCAAAGTGGTGTCCAAGCAGGAAGCTTTATTAGAAGAACTGAAAGGGACAAATCAAGTGAAATGTGATTCAGTTAAAAAGGTGGAGAAAGAAAAAGTGCCTGTTTCGGAGACGGTTAAAAGGAAATCTAGTGACATGGTGAAACATAAGGACAAAAAAGTGAAGAAGATAAAGTCCACAGTAAAAACTGTTCCAGCCATTTCTTGGAGAGAACTTTTTTTAGATCCCCTGAAGATTCGCTCCACTGAAGAGGAATGACACTTGATAATCGAATTTGCTATTTTCATGTGTTCATGTTTCATGTGGTAATCGTTTGGTGCCCATCCTGTTAAAAGATGGCAGTAGTGACAATGGTGACTCTCTGTTTTGGTGCTGACACTGGCTTTTAAATATTATACAAAAAAATTGGACAAGGAAAATTATTATAACATTACATATTATTTGGGAATTTTGGATCATCTGAGTTTGTGTCACTACCGCAACCGAGACTCGCACTTGCACTTCCCATGTAAATGTGTCCCACTTAAACAATATTTAGATTTTACGTATGTTGCCAGTAACAGTACAGTACTGGCTACAAATTTTAATGTTAAGTGTTGTGTGGGGACACAAAAAATTTTCTAAGGGGAGGATAGTGTGACAAATGCCCCTTTTGGTGCCCATATTTTTCTAGATTCACCTATTTATTTTGATACGATCCCATCCCTAGTTTTTTTTTGTTGAAAGTTTGTTTAATCCCATGTAACATCTCAGGGGATTTCGGTGGTTAGGAGTATCGGTGAAGTTCGGATACGCCATCGCGCCATTGTGGTATTCAGTGCATACCGGAGGTTAAATATTTTTATCTATTGGATGTTCAGCGGTATGACTGCGCTGCCACAACTCTTTCTGGTAGTAATATTATCCTGGATATAAAGGAAGGTTGATCTTGTGCCTTTATTGACTGGAATCCTCCAATTCTTATTTGAAAATGTGAGGAAAAATCTTGTACTACAACGGCGCCATTGTTGTGATGGCTACTGGGAAATGTTGGTCTACTTATAAGCTAACCTGGGATTTCCAAGTGAACCGTACTGTAATTTCCCCAATTAGTGATTAATTAAAGTTTTAATTAGTGGTAATATGCTTGATTTGGGGTAAATACCGTTACTGGATTATGCCATCATCGGTGTTTGTCTCGCACAAGCATTATTTTACGTGTTTACGGTCTGTCGGGCGCTTGTCTTTGGCAGAATTCTGCATGGTTCAGAGTCCAACCTTTGCGGAATTCTGACAGAAGTCATATGACCAGGCGGAAAATTGACACTATAAAAGCAGAAGACCAGGTGTAAACGGGGCTGAATTCCTGAAGTGGAAAGTCATTATCGGAGGACGCAAGTTATAACACTGTAAGTGTTAGGCCATCACTTTAATTTTTATTATTTTTCCTTTTTTTCTGATTGATTATGAAGCCAGAAGTGGCAGAAATAATATTTTATCTTATTTTAACCCTGATAGGCTAGGTATTTGGAGTCAAAGTCGGAATGTGTATGAATGAGCATAAAAGTTCCTTTCGTATAAAAACAACGGTGATTGAATTAGGGCTCGGGAAACCTAGTCAGTAATTAGGTTTTCTCTATTACTGTTTGTCATTCCTGAGTACCGTACTTTGTCCTTCATGAAAGTGAGCCTGGGATTACAATTCGAAATTTGGAAGTTTTCCCCATTGTAAAAATCAGATTTTGTTATATTCCAGCGCAGCTTGATGTGTTGAGTGGCGTTGGAAAGTTCTCATACTATGGCTCTCCCCAACCGCACACAACACCTCAAGCTCCACTCTGCCTATATGTTTGTAAAACATATACCAATATTGTGGGTCCACCACAGTTTGATCTGTTGTATGGTATTGGCAAGATCCCATGCTGTGGCTCTTTCCGGCGCCATACAACTCCACAAGCTCCCATTAGTCCATACCTTTTGGAAGACACATGCCCAAATGGGTATTCATTTCATCCTAGTTTGGTGTGTTGTATGTCGTTGGAAGGATCTCATTGTATGGCTCTTTTCTGACTGCATGCAACACCTCAAGCTCCACTTGCAAGTATTTTAAAACACGCTGTAAAATAAATACAGTGTTTTGCCATCCGTGTAAATTACATTTGCCATTGTGTGACCCATCATCAGATTAACCCTGCCCACTTGTTTGTCCGGTAATTATTCAATGGATTCATGCTATAGTTAGGAATCCATTGGGATAAATACCGCCACATTAATAAGTAAACTTGTGTATAATTGGACACACCCCTTAGCGTCATGTGCAGTTCTGGAGGGAGTTAGAAAAGGGGCTCTTTCAGTCTCTGCATAGAGTGATGGTAGTTAAAGGTTTTGTCTGTGTTAAAATATTTACTTAACACAATTGTTTGGGTTGTATACTCAAAGGGGAGTATACAGACAGATAAGCTGAAGTGTCTTTGCTTCAGTTGTATCTGGTAAAGTATTTTTATAGTCATTATCAAGCATATCTGCCATAGTTTAGAATATGAACACTATGAGCAGATAATGCATTTGCCTGCCTTGGGCATTAAATTGGTGTAATCCGGGATTACACCAGTTTCGTAGTCAGGGACTACAGGGATTGGTAGACATTGTCTTGATGATGAGACTTCTATAATTGGCTCATCCTTGGGATAATAACTATTAATCATCATCTATCAATATCACTTTGGGTGCATTTCATCTGCACCTCATCTACATGTTTACTTTCATGTCTAATCCTGTTAATGTTAAGTAATGTTCATGTTGTCGTACTGTATCTGTCCGTGTGATTGTGTGAATGAATGGCCTAGGTTTGTTTAGAGTGTAAATAAAATTAAGCATTTAGTAGAACTTAAATGAATTATTAAACTTACTTATTTTCATTTTTTATTAAATTAATTGTAGACATTGTCAACTGGTGTCGGTGTCCTGACAATTCCCGGTGACCTGTTAGGTATTGTTGAAAGCAAAGGAAGGCCCAATTATAATCAGTCTTACACTCAATGCCAGAATAACATACAAAGTGCACATGTAATCTATTCTGGGGTTGATTGTCATCCTGATGCCTTTTGGTTGTATTTATACAAAAATTACTCTTCTCTGCCCCACCTATATTTTAAGTTACATCATTATTATAAATGATTTTAGCAATCTTTCGTCATTTCTCTTCTTTTGCTGGATTCAAGCCTAGTGTAGTTTGTCCAGAGTGTTCTTGAGCAGATACATGGGGGAAAATCCATTACCTTTCATATTTCTCCTCCCACTTGCAGAAATTGCTAGAGTTATCTCCCTTCATCTGTTCAGGTATCTGCCAACTTGCTTTTCGCCCATTCTTTGTATTTGCAAGGAATCTTGGTATTATTTTTCCTAAAACCCCATTTTCATGTGCAAAAATTTTACTTTGTCATTTCGTACCGGTAGATCTGTGGAGCAGTCATGGCCTTGAATGACAACCATAAACTGTTATTCAGTGCTTGGTCTGGGCCACCGGTTTACCGTTACAGTATCTTTCTTCAGTAAATGTGCAGTTTTCAGAAACTTGTGCATGAGGAACATAGAACATTCTAGTGCTCTGGAAACAAAAGTTTTGCTGACAATTGTTAAGCCAAAAATCAAAGGGAATAAACCCTTTTTTCAAAGAGTGCATCTGAAATTATAGAAAATTAAATAAAAATGGGCAATGAAAGATAATTTCTTTCAATGAGGGGCTTTGGCTGAGTATCAAACAAATAATACAACAAACTTTCAAATTTTTTTTAAAACTTCTCTCCTGTTTGATGTTCAAATTTCCCACATGCCAAATGGTAATGATCTCCCCTTATGGAAATCAATTAATATTTTGTGCAACACAGCTAAAGCAAATAGGGACATTACACAAGTGAAGATACATAACACTGACTGGTGGGGAATTTAGACACACACTTCACAAGACAGCACAGACTTGTCTTTTGAATTAAATAGGCCTACAGCTTTATGTTCCAATTTCAGGAGCCATTTTCATTAATTTCACTGAAAAATATACCGACTTACCGGTATTGTTTGTAGTTATCACAATAATTCTGCGAGTAATTATAAAACAGTTAATCCTGTGCTTCTGGGTCATGCCAGGGAAGAGGAAGAAAGACGTGACGACAACATTGACCTGCCTGTTTTTATTTGCAATGCTTTTTGGGTTCGTATACCGAATTTGGTCAAAATCGGCTCAGTTGTTAGCCCGTTGCTAAGGGGCACTCTCGTTTCTAGGGAAGTCACGTGACGTCATGTTTGATCTGTCTGTTTTCATTTGCAATGCATTTTGGGTCCGTATACCGAATTTGGTCCAAATCGACGCAGTAGTCAGCCCGTTGCTAAGGGCGCGCTCTGGTTGCTTGGGAAGTCACGAGACGTCAACATTGATCCGTCTGTTTTTATTTGCAATGCATTTTGGGTCCGTACACCGAATTTGGTCAAAATCGGCCCAGTAGTTAACCCAGTAGTTAGGCGCTCTGGTTGCTAGAGAAGTCACATGCGACACCATTGACCTGCCTGTTTTCGTTTGCAATGCATGTTGGGTCCATGTATCAAAATTGGTCAAAATTTGCCCAGTAGTTTGCCCGTTGCTAGGGGTGTGCTTTGCTTGCTATGGACGTTATGTGACATAATCAGTGACCCATTAGCCCGATCTCCCCCGACCCCCCCGACCCAATATATTAAGGGTCCCTTGACCTAATGAGTGTGAAAGCAATGGTGGAGAGCCATCACTTATTCTATCGTCCGAGTATCCTTGAAAAAATGTAACCTCATTTGTCCCCAGTTCCTTTGGGAAAAATCCCTAAAGGGTTTAATCAGCCAGCATCATTCTCGTGAAGTCTCATCTCGTTTACTACTTCCTACGTTAAAAAAGTGCGAAATTAGTATGAAGAACTCATGAGTTTCGACGTCGGCTTGGCCTCCGTCTCAACTCGGGCACCTCCAGTGCCTTCATCCTTTATAAAAATGAAAAAAATGAGTTATTCATGAATTTTGTTTGTAAGTGTCGTCTGCTTTTCATGTTAGGTAAAGGTTAAATATACACATTATGGCAAAGCAGTTCTGATTCCAAGTGTACACATTGTAGCGAAGCAGTTATGATTGCAAGACAGGCATTTTAATCATTGGTTTGTCCAGGCTTGTTGATACTTTATCAGACTGTGTTTGGATGTTAGCACCATATTGCACACATATTAGCGAGCGAAGGCGACCCGCAGGGTGGCGCTTCGCAAGCTATTAGGCAACACGTATGTACCGTTTGTATGAACTCAAAGCCAAGCTCATCTCAAAAGCTTCAACTTCAAAATTTTTCAGAGTAAGTGATACACAAGGACGCTAACATGTTTGCCCATGGCGGAAATTGACATTCGCAATTGAAGAAATGATTTATTTACGTAGGAAGTAGTTAACGAGATGAGACTTCAAGAGGATGACGCTAGCTGATTAAACTTTTAGGGATTTTTCCCAAAGGAGCCGGGGACAAATGAGGTTACATTTTTTCAAGGATACTCGGACGCTAGAACAAGTGATGGCTCTCCACCATTGCTTTCACCCCCATTGGGTCAAGGGACCTTAATATATTGGGTGGGGGTGGAGGGGGGTGCTAATGGGTCATTGATTATGTCACGTGACGTCCATAGCAAGTAAAGCACGCCCCTAGCAACAGGCAAACTACTGGGCCAATTTTGATACATGGACCCAACATGCATTGCAAACGAAGACAGACAGGTCAATGGTGTCGACGCGTGACTTCCCTAACAACCAGAGCGCCTCCTTAGCAACGGGCTAACTACTGGTCCGATTTTGACCAAATTCGGTATACGGACCCAAAATGCATTGCAAATAAAAACAGACAGATACATTTTAACGTATCGTGACTTCACTAGCATCCAGAGCGCGCCCTTAGCAACGGGCTAACTACTGATCCGATTTGGACCAAATTCGGTATACGGACCCAGAGTGCATTGCAAATGAAAACAGACAGATCAATGATGACGTCACGTGACTTCCCTAGCAACCATGGCGCCTCCTTAGCAACGGGCTAACTACTGGGCCGATTTTGACCAAATTCGGTATACGGACCCACAATGCATTGCAAATGAAAACAGACAGATCGATGTTGACGTCACGTGACTTCTCTAGCAACCAGAGCGCCCCCTTAGCAACGGGCTAACTACTGGGCCGATTTTGACCAAATTTGGTTACTTTAAACATATTTTTATTTGCCACAACTATTGAGCAAAAAGGGATAAGAGGACAAGTGCTTTCCACTTAGTAAAAACCTTCGCTCCCATAACATGAATACAGAAAATGTTACAATGGCGAAACAAACAAGTTTTTTGAAATTCATAAATGTAAAATAAACTATTTGAATGGGTTTATATATATGTGTGTGTGTATGTGTATAAATAAATATGAATACGTAGCACTAAACAAAGACAGAAAAAAGAAGGAAAGAAAGAAAAGCTGTTGATGTCACTTTTGCATTCTGTATCTCTCTCGATTTGAATCATTTAATATTCAAAGCCAAAGGCCGCTTGGGCGCTGTTCTGATTAGGATGTGTTAAAATAATAATAATAATAATAATAATAATAATAATAATAATAATAATATAGTAATAATATAATGATAATCATCATCATCATCATTTCTTCGCTTTCTGTACTACAGCTTAGGGACGTTCTCATTAGATCCATGCTGATTCACACAAAAGGTAGGGAAAACGCCGCGTCAGCGACTCAGGCCACAAACAGCGCAACCGTGACTATCATCGTGACTGCACAATCTGTGTACCGATGCGCTGGCTCAATGTCACCCGATGACGCGTCCATTCCGTGACCCCTCCATGCGTATTATATATTGAAGTGGATACCTTGAGTCAGCATTGTTTTACAAATATTACTAGATGGGAAACTCGTTGTCGAACCTCCCAGTGCTACAAATAAATTGTTGCACAAATTTAAAAATCAAAGTGTTAGTTTTGGTTTCTAACACCGGATCACCGTACAATAGATTATCCACCGAATTCAGAGTAATATTAAGATTTGATTGAATTTTGATAAATTACCAATTCGGTTTACGGACCCAAAATGCATTGCAAATGAAAACAGACAGATCAACGTTTACGTTTCGTGATTTCCCTAGCAACCAGAGCGCTCCTTAGCAACGGGCTAACTGCTGGACCGATTTTTACCAAATTCGGTATACGGACCCAAAATACATTGCAAATGAAAACAGATAGATAAATGTTGAAGTCACGTGACTTCCCTAGCAACCAGAGCGCCCCCTTAGCAACGGGCTAACTACTGGGTGAAAACGGACAGGTCACTGTTGATGTCACGTGAATTCTCTAGGAACTAGAGTGCCCTTAGCAACGGGCGAACTACTTGGCCGATTTTGACCAAATTCGGTATACGGGCCCAAAATGCATTGCAAATAAAAACAGGCAGGACAATGTTGATGTCACGTCTTTTTTCCTCTTCCCCGACATGACCCAGAAGCATAGGATTAGCTGTTTGATAATTACTCTCAGAATTATCTGTTGTGATAACTACAAACAATACCGGTACGTCGGTATTTTTTTCAGTGAAATTAATGAAAATGGCCTATTGAAATTGGAACATAAAGCTCTAGGCCTATTTAATTCAAAAGACAAGTCTGTGCTGTCTTGTGAAGTGTGTATGTCTGTGTGGGCGGCTTGTGTAGTTTGTGTGTCTGTTGGGCAAATCGTCCAGAAACCTGGTTCAAATCGTCCACAAACATGGTCCGAATCGTCCAATAGTCTGGTCCGAATCGGCCAGAAATATGGTCCGAATCGTCCATAGATCTGGGGCCGAAACGTCCTATATAAAAATCTGGTCCGAATCATTAAACTACATTTGTGATATTCAGTCGTATTATTTTAAAGATGGTCTTTTCAGTAAAACTGCATTGGCATATTATCATCGTCCTTTTTTGCACAGCACTGCTGTATTTTCTTGTTGTGGCTACTAACAGTTGGTAATAGAAACAATAAATGCTACACGCTATTCGTGAAAAAATAAAAATGAACGCAGCAATTTCCGTAACTCCTCGGATAAATTCCGGGAAACAACGACGCCACAAATATATCTTCCAATCAAAGTAATGATAAAATTATCTTTCAATCAGAGCACTGGAAAATAATATCTTCCAATCAAAACTCAGATAAAAGTAGTTATCTCGAAATTTGGTTGGTCCCCTATTCTTTACCAGTAAATGTAGGCCTACAGCACTTTAGGCCTAATTCATCATTTTCGCTCGCTTTTAGGTTTGCCTAAATTTCCTATTAGTGCTGACATCATGATAGATGAACAGTCCAATTGATATTGATCTGCTTTTAAGTATAGCACAGTCCATGTTTCATAAACAGGCTTTGTTTGTTATCAGTGAAAACTCCTTGCTAGCTTAGGTGTTAAACCAAAAATGGTTTCATATATATATGAATTCATTCTCTTTTCAACTGCCTTTTGTGGTGTTTTCTTTTGATATTTGGCCTGTGCTTGAAATAGTTTGAACATCATAATGAGTGACTAAACTGCAAGAGACCCATGTCTGCTGTTGAAAGGAAAAAAAAGTTCAGTCAAAAACGTAAAGATCATCAAGAATACATAGCAAAAATGAGTGCGCTCTTTCGATTATATAAGTAGAGGAAACAAGCTCTCTTCACAGAAAAAGAACATACTGACCACAGACGGGCAGTTACAGATGGGGTGCAGAAATGTACAGTGAAGAAGCTGGTCACTGGGAAAAAACATTACAGGTGAAATGTGTATATAAACGCTCCCAAACTTTAGGACAAGCAACCAATAAGACCAGGCCTGCTCTGACTTGTTCTCCATCTGAAAAGGCAGCAGTCATAACTGGATTGGCAAAAGAAGTAGGGTTGTAACCCAACAAGCATATGATTAATAAACGTAAAGATCACTCTACAATTGGCATTACCAAGGAACTTAAGGACATGGTTGAAAAATTATATCACCGCGCAGACATAGTGTGTGCAATGTCTAGACTTTGTGGTGAAATGACAGTTTGGCGTGATGGGAAGAAGGAAACATATCGAAAGTTCCATCTTACCTTCTTTATTCGGGAAGTCTATGTTCTGTCTAAAGAATGTTATCCAGAAGAAGTAATCTCTTTTTCCAAATTTGCTAAACTCAGGCCCTGTAATGTCCTGTTATTGGCAGACAATCCAAGAGATCAATGTTATAATCATTTGTAAAGTTCGTGAAAACTTTCAAATGGCTATGAAGGGGCTTCAAATGGATTATGACGGTTCTCTCGGGGACAAATTGTTTTGTAATTCTAGCAACTGACAATCTGTTTGTTGGACAGGGGAATGTCAGAAGTGCGGGAATGGAAAGTTTTCAGTAATGGCATTTGAAAATGTAGGGCGTGATCAGTCTGTGGACTTGTATAAATGGATTAAAGAAAAATCAGGTAAGCTGAGGAGAACAGTATTTCATGGAAAATCTTACATTCAATTTTTGGTGAGTTTCCAGACATTCAGGAAGACATCAGAGTTGACCGAATTTAATGAATTCGAAAATGACAAAAACGAGTTTAGAATATTGCAGGTTGATTTTGCCAAGGCCTATAATTGTGAAGAACAAAAGAAAATGTAATCAGCCTTGTGGTCTAGGGAAACAGTTCAACTTTTTTACAGCTGCATGCTTTGATAGGGGGCAGTGCAAGACGTAACTGACTGTTCGCACACTAAGTACACGGGGGGGGGGGGGGGAATCCTGTTTATGTAATTATAAAGAAACTGTATGAGGAAATAAATAGGAATTCTGGTGATTCAGATATCTATCCGGTGAAGGAAGTTATATTCACAGACGGCCCTTCATCAGAATTTAAAAACTGATACACCATCAAACTGTTGAGCCGGCTGTTTGATATGTATCACATGGTCATGTCATGGAAGTGTTTTGCTACTTCCCACGGCAAAGGTGTCATTGATGAGGTTGGTGGCAGAGCTTAGTCATTGGTTCGCCAAAAGTGCATGACAATGAGGGATGAAAATTATGTCCAGTCAGCGTAAGATTTCTATGAATTAGTGTCTACACTGTTAACATCAACGTCTATTGTGTATGTGTCAAAAGCGGTAATCCGTGTCTGAAGCAGTTGAAATTCCAGGGATAAGGAAAATGCATGAAGCAGATTATTGCTGTTTAGAGCAGAAACTGACGTTATTTCATGTTCTGGACAACGGACTCTGTTATTCATTTTCCAGATCAAGCCAGCACACCTGTTACTCCTACCGTTACTTGTAAAGTAGGAAATTGGGTGATTGTTTTGTATGACAAGCAATAATTTGCAGGGGAGTTTACTGAGGTCCTAAATAATGAAATCGGTGTTTCAGTTATGCACAGGTCGGGTATTGGTGGAAGTGACCCTCTAGTCCTGACAACATCTACTACAACCATCAAAGCATAGTAAAAGTTATTGATCCAACAGAGATTATTGGAACTCGTGAACAGTTTAAGTTTAATGGCATATAAAATTTATTATGTATTCACCATTTTAACAGTTAAATTTTAACAATGTTCTGGTATCTAATGTTTTCATTTTATTGGTTTAATTTTAATTAGTGTCTGTTATTTGTGTTCTGGAATGTGACTGATAGTTGTTTCCTATAGATTTTGTTCAGTTTCAAAACCTGAGTCAAGATTTCCTGAAAGCCAATAATGAGCAAGTAACAAGTACTGTTTTTGACCTTCTGAGAACAAAACACTTCAGAAACAGTGCCGTTTCTGAAGTCTTTAGTTCTCAGAAGCTGAGAATTTAAATGGCCATGATTGGACTTATAGGACTTACACAAATAAAGAAATTAAATTAGGGCATGTAAATCTATGTTTAGACCACGACATGGTTACCTGCGTTAGCAGAAGTTGATGACATGTGCAGAATGATAATTTCTGAGTATACATTCAGCCAAGGAATTACTATATTATCAATGATCAATTGTGATTTTCATTTCGATTGCTTTCATGGTTAGCATTAATGAATTTATATATTAAATTTGATTCAACCATTCTTCTGAACGTTGATATTGTTTTTGTAGCTTATCTTGACAAGGTCAAGCTAATAAAGCTATTGTCGTCAAGCGTGCGGAATTTGTTTAGGTAACACAGTCTACAACCTGCACTGTTATCTGATCAGGCGCCCACACAAATCGCGAGGAATTGTCCCATATCCCTAGTATATCCATGATCTTTTATAATACATCCTACCTGAACCCTGTTAATGTGTACAGGCTAGCCTATAGTACATGCGTGGGATCTATTTGGGCTGTGGCGATAATCTACTGATCAGTTTCGATGATATCAGCAGTTCTACATGATCTTCATTTGTACTTATAATGTACGTAACCTTTCGGGGGGGGGGGTGGTAGGGCACGGTGGCGTGGCGATGACCAGATCTCGTCAGATTACTGAAGTTAAGCAATGTCGGGCCTGGTTAGTCCTTGGATGGGCAACCGTCTGTGCGATCGATTCGGACTACCGCGTTGTGTCCTTGGGCAAGGCATTTAACCCCGATTGTCCACGTGGGGGCATGAATACCCCGTGTATTAATGCATACTGCACGTCGATGCTGAGCATGTCTTCAACCAATCTAACCCTGCCTGTGCTGCAGTGCGGAGTTACGATGTTGGGGAGCTGGAAGCTACACGTCATTGCTCGGTGGTTCTCTCAGGGTACTCCGCCTCCCTCCACCCGTAAAACTGCCATCGACACGATATGACCTTGGCTATTAAAGTGTCGTTAAACCTCAATAAAAAATAATAAATAGTACGTAACCTTTCAATGTAACGTATGTAACGGACAATAGTCATCAAGTGGACAGACACAGTTTGAAATGCTCACTCTATTATTGTATTTTTATGTTGGCATAAGTCTCTTCATTTTAGAAATAGATAACTTATTGGATATGACTTAACAAAACCGCATAAATTTAAACCTGGAACACATTGAACGCATAAAAATGCATTTCTCTGAGTAACGTGCGTAACGCCAACACAATTAGTTTATCGACTGTACTTTGAAAAGAGAGACTATATCTCCAGATTCTACTTAGAGAGGTGAAAAGTCTTTCAAAAAGCATCAATAGTTTGTGCTAATCAAAATTACAGATTCTTTCATCAATGGATGTGTTAAAAAATATTGTCTAAATGTAACATACGCCACGGGAAAATCGACTTTCTGACCTGTCCACTCATTATACTAAATATACTAACTTGTCATCCCGTTATGTTGTATAGTAATTATACTAATTTGACAACTCAATATAAAGCTTTATCAACAAGGTGTGTTTCACAACTTGTTATAACGGCTTGTCAACACGACTTTTGCAATCATTATAATGTGTTCACAATTCGCTTTTACGTCACGTCCATTCGCTGAAACGACTCCACATCTAGTTTTTAGTTTAGTTTAGTTTTAGTTTAAACATTATTTTATTTCTAAGTTATACTGATACATCATAGTGTAAAAACGAAATAATCAACACGAATAAAATTATAATCAATGAAATTGGATTCAGCAACAAGCATGAATGCTTATATAAGCTGCCTCCATGAGACAAACTGAACATAAGTGTATATATATATATGGCGAGTGGGTTATATAATGTATCAAATTAGGCTGAGAGGCATAGTTAGATTATATATCTCGTTATAATGACACCGCAACTCCTTATAATAACTTCACAATTCCTCTTAATAACTTGGCAACTTGTTATAACGATGTCTGAGACTTACTATAATGATTTGTCAGCTCATTTTAAAGACTTCTCATTCATCATTGCAACTTTCCAACTCGTTATAGGTAAATCGCAAATCATTATAAAGACTTTACAACTCGTTAAAATGACATTTCAACTCA
Source organism: Pictodentalium vernedei (assembly GCA_031216915.1). Taxonomy (NCBI): domain Eukaryota; kingdom Metazoa; phylum Mollusca; class Scaphopoda; order Dentaliida; family Dentaliidae; genus Pictodentalium; species Pictodentalium vernedei. Next base: position 554,502,502 of record CM062295.1, on the reverse strand, counting down.
TTTTAACGACATCACAATTTTCGTTCTTGTCACTTGCAAACTCGTTATAATGATGTTTTGGAGTCACAACAATTTGTCAACTTGTAACGACTCCACACCTCGTTATAATCATTTGTAAACTAACTTGTAAACTCATTATAATGACTTGTCACCTCCTTAGAACTAATTCACAGCTCGCTCGTTATAACGAATTTTTGTTCTTTTCGAAGGAGTAGAGACAACTCATTATAACTTCATCACAACTCATAAAAACTTCACAACTCATTATAATGACTTCACACCTTGTTAGAGAGACCTTGCAAATCGTTATACTGACGTATACAACTAGTTATAACGATTTCACAACTCGTAATAATGACATGTCAACTCGTTATAATGATTTATCAAGTCGTTATAATGATTTTACTTCTTGTCATAACGACTTGTCAATTATAATGACTTCACAAAACATTATAATAACGTCATGATTCATCCTGGCTTGTCATCTTGTTATGACGACTAGACAATTCGTTATAATGACTTGTCAACTCGTTATAATGACTTTACAACGTATATGATTTCTATACTGGCTTGTCAGCTCAACAACTATATATAACAACATGACAAGTCATTATCAAAACGTGGAAACTTGTAACTTGTTATTTCGACATCATAACTCGTTTTAATAATTTTTCAGTTCCTTATAACAATCTGTAAATTAGTTATAATGACATCACAGCTCATAAAGATTTCACAATTTCTCAGCATTACAACGAGTTGTTTATTCGTTACAATGATTTATCAAGGCATTATAATGACTTCACGGCTGGTTATTTATCAATTATTTCATATCATTATAATGGCATTGCAACTCATTATAACAACTTTAAAAACTCGTTATAACGACATACCAACTCATTATAAAGACTTTACTACAGCTTGTTATAATGATTGATCATCTCGCTATAACTACTTGTCGATTAGTTATAAGGACTTTAATATTTGTTATGACTTCAGAACTCCTTAAAATGGCTTCTCAGCTCGCTATAACTACTTGAACATTTGTTATAATGACTTTACAACTCAGTACAACGGTTTGTCAAGTCGCTATAACTGTTTGTCCACTCGTTATAGTGACCACTCAGATCATTATAGAATCTTCAAAACTTGGCAGCTCGTCATAATGACATCGAAATCATCATTATTATGACTAGTAAATTCGTTATGACTTTTGAAACTCGTTCAAAGTTGTCAATTCACTGCAATGAATTGTCAACTACCTATGACGACTTGCCATTATAATGACTTAACAACTCATTGTAATTATTTCATGTTTTATAATAACGACTTGTGTCCTCGTTTTTACCCTTTACCTTACATGAAAAGCAGACGATACTTGCAAAAAAAATTTTGAATAACTAATTTTTTTCATTTTTTGTCTTAAAAACATAGGTTGCGACCCTTAATTGGAACGAGCTCGTCCCAATGAGGGGACATAACCTATGTTTTTGAGTCAAAAAATGAAAAAAAAATGAAAATTAATTGGTGATTTTTGAAAATGGTGCTGGTCGGTTTTGGCAGTTACGTTGGGTAAAGGGTTAACAACATAACAGCTAGTTATAACGACTTCTCAACTCGTTATAACGACTTTACAACTCATCATAATGATTTCCCGACTTGTTATAGTGACTTGTCAACTCATTATAATGACTTTCTGAAGACGAATTGCTTGAAGCAGTGAACATTTTTTTAAGATACAGCTCAAAGTAATTGTTATCAAGCGTGCAAATGCATTGTATTATAACTGAATGGAAACCGAAGAACTCCAAACACCAAACACATTTGGTAAAAAAAATCCAAAGAAACTTATTTCATACGACTGACAGTTACAGTTGTCGACTTTGAAGTTACTCACGCCTTTACGGAAACAGGTTGCGTGCTATTTCAAAATCAACACCTCCAAAAAATCTTCAAAAAAAACCAAAAAAGTCTCACATTGTGGATTTGTATTATCTTGAAGCTTTGAGAATGTATAACTCCTTTTACTCTGGCCATAGCTTTTTTTGATTTTGTGAGTCCAAATCGTGTAGAAAATTGAAATTTTGGAGTTTTGAAATATTGAATTTCAAGTAGTACTTGCATGATTTCAAATCAAATATATGCAAGATTTTACAAATGATCTTGTTTTGATACTTATGAAAACGATGGGTGTAACCCCACCCCCCCCCCCCACCCCCAGCCCCACCCCTCTCCCCGCCGCTGGGGTGCTTTACTAGCATCTCTTTGTTACTTGTTTTGTCATAACTAATACTGGATCACCTTGTGTGGGACGTACTGTTGGCGATACTTATATCTTGTTGGGAGAAAAAAGCGAAAAGGACTGTTAAAAATCTGACCGACTGTCATAAAAATATGTTCGTGAAATGGTTTCAAAATTCTGTTCAATTAATTTGATTTGAATTTGTGGAATATCTGTCAATGTTTTAGATTTATTGGCGCTGCAATATTTTATCCTTTCAAAAGAGTTGTTTCCCGTTGTCTGTCTTCTATTAAATCAGCTTTGCAAATAGATTTGATCCTATCTTCTGAGACTGCATTTTGAGACAGTGCAATATTATCAACCGTTCCAAGTTTGAGGATTTGAATTTTTTGAATTATCTCCTTTTTAATCTATATTACATTTTCAATCAAATATGTTTCCTGATTTCAAATTTGCGAAAGCAGAGATAAAAAACTACACTTCACTTATTTTGAAATTATTCTAATATCTCTTACTGTTTTGTAGTTGTGGACAATTGTCCAATAATCTTTGATTCCATTTATTCATTTACCTACCCACCCACCGTTTGATTTGTCATCCATACATTCGTTCACCCTTTCATTCCAGGTCTTCAAAAAGAAAGGAACGGGGAAGTTGACACAGTGAGCTACGGGATATTCGTGACTGAAAACGATGGAGTGTGGGTTGATATTGATTTGGAAGAAAATGACAACCCTACAATAAAACCAAGATCTTCTTTGAAAGAACAGGTTAAAGGATTCATGAAGAAAGTCGTAGTTTTATTCAAGAATATCTTCACAATAAGTCATTAATGATCAACTAGGACTGAACAGAATTTTCCTTTTCAAGTCCTTAATATTAACAGCCATGCCAACAACAGCCCCATTTATTTTTATTTCCACACAGATGATAAAAGACAACAGCGCCAAACCTACCAGAAAAGTCAAGCAACTGCATCTTCTTTTCCACATCAACGGAATTACTAAACTTTTTTTTATAAAAAAATAATTTCTGCATTTTTGGGAACACATCAGTCAGTTCAAATAGTGAGCACCTGGATAGAATTTTATTTTAGTAATTTTATTTCAGAATCACCGAAAAGAAACTCGTGTTGTATTTGTGAAAACAAAACGTCACACAGCTAAGTGGAGGCCTAATGGGGTAGATTCAGTATGTTGGAGATTTTTCTTCTTTCGGAACATCTAATGACTGCCCTCGATATATCTTTAGTATCGAGTTCATATGCTAAAAAGAAATTAATTTTTCATGGAAATTTATGAACTCCGACAAGACAAATTGGTTCAAGTCTCGTTAAAACTCGGCTTGAATCGAATTACTCTTTGACAAAGAAAATAAAGGAGGAGACTTGCAAAAAAAAATCAAGAACACCTAAACATTTTCCAGCTTTTTTCCCTAAACTCTTGCCTTATGGCCTCTCGTTGGGCCGAGTTCGCAATGAGTTGTCATGAGATATTGTTAATGCAAAAAATAATACAATTTGAATTGAGATTTTCGAAAATAGCGCCAGGCAATATTGGCTTTAATGTTAGATAATTTTCGTTCATTTTCAAGTATGATGTTCTTGATCAGTTATTGGAAATAAGAATGAGGCTATACTGATAGCATGGTATGGTTCCAAGTTTTTCTTATTTTTCTTTTTAACTTCGTGTATGCTGCTGGAACATATTCCCGCCAAGAACAGGATCTTTCTCACCAATGAAATAGAAATACGTATAATTTGGGAACATTTAATCAAATCCCCCTCCCCCCGTAAATTCTATACATATTTTCACCAATAATTTTTAGAGTTAAATTTAAAAGAAATTCCCAAAAAATCTAGTCATGGCTGCTTCACAGAAGCCATGGCTATATTTGATGAAAAAAATTACGGAAACACATTTTATTGTTTATTTTTATTTTATTTTATTTGTCTTGCAAACACATACATACTTTTTTAACAGTCATTTGTTAGTGCGAGTCTTTGACTGTTAATGAAGTCTGGTTTCATTTGTGTTTGTATCACTGAAGAAACTTTTATTTCCTTTGCTGTTCGTTGAAGCGAAAGCGGTTATTTTAAGTTTGTTTTTTTTCAATTACTTCAATTGCATATAAAACACCAATTCGTTGGAACTGGAAAACGTCGTTTTGTTACAGCCCATTATCTAACATAATTTGAAGGACGACACGTGAAAAATTATTCCTCAATATCTTCAATTTTATATGTTTTGCCTCCAAACGTAGCTAATGACTTCTTATTGGAAGCAGCTCGTTTCGAAGAGGGGCCACAAGTGATGTTTTGGAAGTAAAAGTTGAATGAAGAAAAGTCCTAAAACTTACTTCAATTGCATATAAAACACCAATTCCGTTGGTACTGGAAAACGTCGTTCTGTTATAACCCATTATGTAACATAATTTGAAGGACGACACGTGAAAAATTATTCCTCAATATCTTCAATTTTATATTTTTTGCCTCCAAACATAGCTAATGACTTCTTATTGGAAGGAGCTCGTTTCGAAGAGGGGACACAAGAGATGTTTTGGAAGTAAAAGTTGAATGAAGAAAAGTCCTAAAACTTGAAGGGCCTTTAGCGGTGGTGCCATATTTTTACTTTGCCTTCGGGAAATGGTTAATGTATGAAACTTTTCTTTTAAGTAGTTGTTTAAAGTTCTGAGGATTATTTGTTTTGGTACGTAATTCTGTATTTTCCAGAGTATAAATAAGAACCATATCTTGCTGCCAATCACTTGAAAGCACAAGTCGTTAACTGACAGCAAGATATGGTTCCACTTGTGTTCGTCACTCAAATATTTTTTCTTAACCCTTTCCCAACGTAACGGCCAAAACCGTCCACAGCTATTCTCAAAAATCGACAATTAATTTTCATCATTTTTTCATTTTTTGTCTCAAAAACATAGGTTATGACCCCTCGTTGCAACGAGCTCATCGAGGGGTCATAACCTATGTTGTTGAGACAAAAAATGAAAAAAATTAGTTATTCAAGAATTTTTTTGCAAGCGTCGTCTGCTTTTCATGTTGGGTAAAGGGTAAAAAATTTCGTTACAAGTTTATTATTTGCGTTATTGATTGAATTCCTAAATCTATCTCTGTTGGCGAACCATATCTTGCTGCCAATCACTTGAAAGCGCAAGTCGTTGACTGACAGCAAGGTATGGTTCCACTTGTGTTCGTTACTCAACTATTTTTTTCATACAAAATGTCTTCACAAATTTATTTTTTAAATTATTGCCTGGAATCGTAAATCTATCTCTGTTGTCCAACCATATTTTGCTATCACTCATTTGAAAGCGCAAGTCGTTGACGATAGCAAGGTATGGTTCCGACGGTGTTCGTCACCCACATATTTTTTTCTTAAAGAAATTTCTATAAATATATTATTTGAATTATTGCCTGGAATCATAAATCTGTCTCTTTTGTTGAACTATACCTTGATATCACTCATTTGAAAGCGCATGTCGTTGACTGATAGCAAGGTATAGTTCCAAGTTGACCTTATTTTCTATTTTTGCATTTTTAAAACTGTTTTTTAATGCATTTTGGAATCTGTTAGTTACAAGTTGTTCCTTTTTATGTCGAACCATATATTGCTTACATTCGTTTAAAAGCACAAGTATGTGACTGGAGGGAATGGATGGCTCCATCAATGTTTGTCATATTTTCCATTCTTCAAACGTGGGCCATAATTTATTGTGTGGTCGTTTATTTGAATATTTTCTCCTCATGTTTTTCTTTCGAACCATATATTGCTGCTGCTCATTCTTGCATTAAAATGTTGCTTATAAATGACCCCCCTCATTGCAAAGGGCTTGTTCCAGTGTGGGTTATGCTCTGTGTTTGCGAAGCACTAAAATGAAATTAGTCAATAATTTGTTTGCTTTAAAGTGTTGTCTGGTAATTGTGTTCGCTGAAGGGTTACAGGTCATTCGATATTTATTTGGGCTGCAAACCCTTAACCCGCTGAATATTTTCCCAACATGTTTCATCAAATCTAGTCATGGCTGCGCCTAAGCAGCCATGACTAGAATTGCTAAAAAAAATCATCTAAATTTAACTCCAGAAAACATTAGTCTAGGAAGTCGACTTAATTTACAGGGAAAACATTTGTTAAATGGGCCCAAATTATACTTATTTCAATAGTAAGAGATTCCATGTGCTGGACAAGAATACCCAACAGCAGCATGCAAGAAGTTGATAGAAAACGTTCTTCCATTTTTTTTCTCGAATCACATACTGTCACCACTTATATTGAATCCGCGTGTCATTGGCTGACAGCATTGTGAGATTCCCCCGTGTGAATCCCGAGAAATGAAGCAGTGCTTGTTTACTGTTGCATGCATGCTCAGTTTTACTGGTGAATTAGGATCTAGTGACAAATACTTTGGGTGTAAGTACTCTAAAATGGTCAACATAGGTACAAGCGATTGACTAAACTTTACTTTATCGCCATGTTGCAGTGACGATTATCCATCGTGCTGACCTTAACCCTTTGAACTCGTAAGACCGATTTTTCGGTCCAAGGCATAATTTCGTCCCATTTTTGTCTCATTAGAAGAGGTCTGTACACGAGGTATTGGTGATAAAATAATAACTGCAGTCTGCAGCCATATGGCTGCAGACTGCAGTTATTATTTTATACTTCCTGTATATTGATATTGAACTGACCCATTCCACTGTAAGTGTACACAAAGGCGACACCATTCCAGTCAATGAGGGTTCAAAGGGTTAAACACCAATACAAAAATCAATAAATTGTAAGGTTCCATCGGTGTTTATCTCTTTCAGTTAAATTTCCCTCCCTTTGAAAATTTCTCTTGAACTCATTATGTGAAATTTTATTTGATGAAAATGATTTTTCTTCATCTTGTCAAACCATATCCTTCCATCATTCATTTGGAAGCAACATTAATGTCGATAGGTTTAAGTATTGTGTGTCGATTTTCTCTACTTTGGTTGTAATAATTAAACTGACGAATCACCTCATCCGCCCGCGTAATTTATAAATTGAGTAGCTGAAAAAGAAGTATTTTTCAGCAAATTTCAACAAAACCATATTTTTTGACGCCTTATGATCACACACGGTTTCGTTTTGTTCTCACACAGAGGGATTACCCATTATCATCTTGGAGTTGTTCCACACGTCACCGCCCTTTATCTTATAAATCACTGCGTTTCCAGCAATTACAATATAATTTTCTCGTGCAGGATAAGAAGGGAGACGTCTTGTGGGGGATTCAAATAGGCAGTTTCCACATCCTTATCCCGTATTTCGCGCCCTGGAATCCTCTACAACAAACCGAAAATCTTTTGTATGGCGATAAGGCGGACGTGACAACCGTTAATTATTCCCGGTTCCTTATTCGACATTCGTTACCAACCGATTTTATCGTCTGATAACGAATGTCAAATAAGGAACTGGGAATAAGTAACAGAATGAGAATGTAAGAACTGTCCATTTCAGAATCTCATAAAATACTACGGAGCCTTACGAATAAATGGTGGTCCCAAATATTACTTCCTTATCTTAGCTGATGACCCCTCAGTGGAACCAAGTTGAATCCATTCCAGTAATGGGTCATGGGATATATTTTAGACAAAAATGAAACTTTCTGGTTTTTAGCGTTTTAAGGAGGAGGGGGCGTCTTCTATTCGGGTTGGGTAAGTGGTTATGAAGACATATACCAAAATTGACTTTTACTGTGTCCTAACTCTACAAGAATGTACAACGAGACTGTACAGAATCAACTACAATCTCCCATAAAGGAAATGTGATGGGGAAATGAGAGCCTGGTGGTTAATGAGTGATAGAAAGAAGGGATTTAGTATGCTGATCAGTGAAATTAGGAAGGAGAAATATGGGCTAGCATAACACAGTTCATGTCTGTGTGTTGAGAGGCGAGAATGGGTCGGGAGGATGGGGCGGTATATGGAAAGACCGGAGAAATCATGGCCATCTCATATGAGATCTGCCACAACCCAGCGGCTGACAAAATAGTTAATATTACGCCTATTGAGCGCAACAATGCGCTATTTGCAATGCATAAGCATTGCAGATGACGTCTTGCTACACTCAAGGGACGACTGGTAGTATAAACGCCTCGCCACTGGAAGTTATAACTAATGCAGTAGTGAAAAAATATATTTGATACACGTAAAGATGTAGTTGTAGAACTCTCTAAATGTTGATATTCACATTGAGAATTTATCTAATACCAATCATTACTTCAAGTCATGATTTCATTTTATGATTATCACATATTTTGTTGTAACATTATAGTTTTGTGTAATTGTACGTAATAAAAAAAAGAATTGATTCTCAACACATCATTTGAAAATTCAGATAGTATTGTTGTATCTTGCCGAATGATATTCCCCTTCTTCGTGCAGTGCATCACATTTTAAAATCTAGAATTTTGATTGGTTTGCAAGAAACATTCTGTTCAACACAGTCTCCCTCTGGCAGTACGTTCATTACCCTCCTTAACTGCACCGCATGCAAAATTGGTTATGTAGAAATATCTTACAGATATACTTTATTCAGTAAAGCATGCCTCGACCATTTAGTGTGTTTGGGGTTTTTTTTAAACAATATTTTATTTCTTGAAACAGAAATGGGTTTGGCAAACAGGCTATGCTAGTAATCATTTAGTGTATTACCCCAGGAAATGGAGCAGTGCTTCTTTACTGGGGTAAACAATTTCTGCTGTACTGTAAAATAGAGCCTGGAAAAAACGCCTGGGGTGGAAGTAATCTACAGTGGGCAGCATGGGTAAAACCGATTGGCTAAACTTGACATCATACCTGACTGAGCCAAAGATGCTGACAGAGACCTTATATACCAAAAGGTAAATAAATTACCCGCTTTTGGTATACCGTGTGCTAAATTCTCGGTCATATATCGTAGAGGATCATAGGGTCAAAAGTTTAAATGCGTCAGATTCTAGTATGTCATAGAGCTAAAACAAATTAGGAAATAGGTGTTTTGAAGTTTTTAATATATCACTATTTTTAAGTCACTTAAAAGTTTAATCATTACTTACATATTTATTAAAAACGCTACGTTTTAAGGGTTAAAGAACGTTCTCAGGGGCTCGAAATGGTATCGCCATGTTCGACAGATTTCCAACATAATTAATGGTACTGAAAATATTGGCATGCCACTCTCTGACGTTTTGCAACAGTTTACTGTCGGCAGACGGTACTGTTATTCAGGCCTGAGATACGCTCGGCGTTCAAGCGACAGGAAGCGACGTGGCACACGTTATCTCTTGGCTTAATACGTTAACTATTTACCTAACACAGTATTTTAAAACAATTAATTCAATTTCACATTTTCGAATCAAATTTCATAATTTGTCAATAAAACCATACAAATATGGATATCATTAGAACCAGCTCGCCATGCTGGTTCTAATGATATTCATATTTGTATGGCTTTATTGAGAAACTTCTGAGATATTTTAGGCTGGTAGAGGCATTATTCTTGTTAATTTTCAGGCCCTTTTAGTCCGGTATGGTAAGTAAAGGG